>CM026426.1:56065374-56665374 GCA_014871385.1 Ceratodon purpureus | reverse complement strand
ACATTTCCGGACACTTGAATGGAATATGCAGATTTGAAACATTTTAGTAGATTGCGAGATGACGAAGTTACAGAAAATTGAGTTTTCGCCTCTGAAGGCACCATGATAGTCGCTCGGACATAAACCTACAATTTGCATAAAGTAATAGTAAAATCCTCATACCGTCCGCATAGGAAAAATCTCACAGCCTTGTATTATCGGACTACTTTAGTCTGTGCTTTCTCTACTTTTTCTATGTTAGTCTTCTGTACTGGAAAAGAGGAGATGAGGGTATTCTCTCACAAAACAAGTAGGAGACCAAGATGAACATCTCATCCTAAGTTCTCGTGATTGTTCACTGACTTCCTTTTCCGCTTATAATTGAGCCCTCCAATGTCGGAATTGAGGTGTCCCTTTCGAGCAATTTGGCAGCCTGCGTCGGCAATCGTGGGGGCTATGAACGGATCTGCTCAGGGACATAGAATATTAGGCCCGAAAATAAATCACATATCCTTCTTTTTTCTTTTAGACGCAAATGAGAGGAATTCATTACAAATGACAGCGCAGCTTTCGACATGTCAAAAGCAAAATGTCAGTCATCAAATTTACTTTTATTCCTGATTCACTAACCTGGGATATCAATCAAGCCGAAGCTTCTTTTCCAAATTGTCGGGAATTTCGTCTTACAGTGGTTGTTTGCGCAAGTATCCTCGATCCAATTTTGCATAACCACACACCAAGGATGGTACTGACACTGACATGGTGCAATGACAATATCCAAGTTTGGGAAACCGGTCTTGCACAACGCACAGGTCGAAATGGATATGGATTGCACATTCAGAGGCTCGTCAGTTTTTACCTCTGGAATCTCAATCGCTGATCCAGGAGCTCGAAAGAGAGGGAAACTGGATCTATCCAACATCTTCTCTTTAACCACCGTTAGGTCCTGGAAAGTCGACAGTCGCTGGGTCTTCAAACGATTTAACCGTATCTCCTCGTCCATGGCCAAAGTTAAGGCTTTCTCCGATGCCTTCAGGTGATCCTCCAACACCCGAATTCGAGATGAGTATCCATGAATCTCTTCTGATTCTCTGTTTACATCGGCCTTGAACTTCGCAATCAGAGCATCATCCCCTGATCTCAAGTAAAGGATTCTCTCTAACAACTGTTTGGACTTGTCCAATAGTTCATACAAGCAGTGAACTTCAAACTGATATTTCTCCTTCTCTGTCTGGGTAAGGGCAGAGGGGATCGAGGACAGACTTTCAAGCTTTCTGAACTCCTCTAGGTGAGCACCAGAAAGTTGTTCATAATCACTTCGTGCTTCCTCGATTTCTCTGTCTAGCCTATTCACTACAACTTCCAAGAATTGTGTAGCCGAAGACTTACAGACGTAGGTGACGGCGGGTTCATGTGTATCTTCATACTTCTTCCCTCTCCAACGGTCCGCCGCATACGCTGCCTAGTTCATCGGATGGAGATGGCACACTTCAGAAATAAGGGCTCGCGCGAAGCTCTCTGGGATGAAATTTCCTTCAGGGGGTGAATGACATTGCCAAATCGCAGGATATAATTCTACGACCCTCTCCCGCAAACGGTGAATTTTAGCAGCAGTGTAGACATACCCCTTATTTTTCTCCTTACTTCCGAACATAAACTGTAACTCCTCGTTTGAGACATGGTTGCAATCTCTAGTGGGGTCTAAGCCATTGTTCGGGAGATGAGCTTCAGATGCAAACCATGCCTCTCTACCACGCTCCAACCGTCGTCTACTCATCTTGCTTGATCGATCAGACTGGTATGCAAGGTTTACGAAAAACACACACTCAGCCTTACTGTCTGTTGCGAACATCTGCCACGAAATATAATAGTGCCTGAGGTTGTTCTTTATACATAGACAAAGAATTGCTTGAGCCAGCTATAATGCATCGATTAATGAAGTGAAATTATGTGTGTCAAGACGTCCAGTCTTGCTCCGAATGTGCTTGTTCAACTTTATGTACTTGGTCAATCAGTAACTTGATCCCGATGTGTTCGAATTAGTATCAAGGAATTGCTATAATCATCGGTTTGAGTGGAAAATAAAGCCGAACTTGATAAATTTGATGTGAGGCAAAGAGGTATCCCTCGACTAATTAGTTCACATGGCGCCGGCGCCACTCTTAACCACCTGCGTGACATTCCCCCGTTAGAATATTAAATGACCTCGGCGAATGGTACAGGGTGTTGTTAGGGATGAAGAATTTCATTTTTATTTCTGAAGACAAGTCATCGTGGTCTTAGGGGGGTAGGGTACAACAAAACATAAGGCGAAACTATTTAATATAAAAACCTCACGAGGCCGGGTAGAACCGAAGTGACCGTGAGGTCCGTGGGACATCCCAGAAACTGGGCGGAAAACATCCACTGTGCGCCAAAGCGTGCAAGTAGGCGGAGTCGATCGCAAGACTGGCATGGAGAATTTCCTCAATGGATCAGCTTACATGGCGCCAGCGCCATTCGGAATCACCCCTGAAACACTGGGAATTTTAAATGTGGCCACTGGTAAGGGGTTCTAGCAGATCTGATTAACTCGAAAATAAACTCCTCACACGTATTGAACACTCGATTGCTGGAATCAATGCTGGAATTGTGATACGTGTCATACTCATTCTTATTGTTAACTGCTATATTATGTTTATGTGTTCGGAAGTAAACTGCATTTACCCGTAATTAAATAATGAAAGTTTTTTGTTTTTTTTGTTTTTTTTTGAGTCAAATGGTGAAATGAAAGTTATCAATTTGGAAATTTTGATTGGTTTTTCTCTGTTTTTGAAGCACAAGGTGAGTATTATTGCCTTGCTATGTGTTGAGGTGCTTTTCCGAAATAACAAGATTTTTTGTTTAAAAGATGTAATCGAATGAAACACCAAGTAAATCCTATGTAGATGTGTCATAGAATGAGTATCTTGGCACCTGAAACATGACGAGTATACCCGGATCGAGCATCACAGCAACGCTTTTTTTTTTTTACTTTGTTATATCTTACTTTCGTATGAGAAATAGTAAACTTACATTGCAATAATTAGAGGATCACCTGAGTGATACTAGGGCTATCATATATTTTTGTCAGACATGGAAATGTAGAAAAATAAAATCTTTTTGGGACTGAATATTTCATGAATGTTTTCTTTCAAAGACAGGAGGGTTTACGTACTTGTCTGTGAGATTCGATAAACTTGAATTAGAAAAAACACTAAAGCTTAAGGATAATATGAGTTGGTTTCGTGATAGAAGAAAGACAGGTTCACACAAGGTTCAAAGAACCAAATCGGCCTGGCGCTGGCGCGATTCCAGCCGCCTTTCAGATTCCGGATAATTATTTGCAATAGCGCGTCGTTTACCAGCCAATAAGCACCTAATTTACTTTAGTTAACTTAGCAGCCTTAGATGTTGGCGTTGGGTTGCCGATATGAAACCATATTTAGGTTTGAAGTTTTGATTCTTTGCGTGTATTTTCATGCAATAACTGGAATGTTAAAATCAGCCCATAACATATCCTTTGGATTCAGTCTTTGAATTTGCTTAACAAATCTACCTCGCAAAGTAGCTGGCCTTAATTCTTTTCCAAAATTTTGGAAGATAATAAGTTTGATTTGTTTGAAATTCCAGTTCAAGGTAGATCATTAAAGAATCAAAGTGTCTACCTATGCTAGAAAAATTGTTCAGATTAGTTTTATTACTCAGTGTGAATCAGATTAAATTTAAAAAATGGGCAATGTATGTGGGCTTCTCCAGTGAGCTCGGCCATGTGACTGGATTTGGTTCTTCTTTGTGAAAAATAAAGTTATTTCGCCTCACCCGAATAAAAAATAAATAACCACGAGGGATGGGAATCGTAATTGTAAATGAATTTCTAATCCATGTAGTACGCTAGCGTGAGAAGTGATGACCTGTTATAAATATCCAGACTAACAAGTGTGAACTTTTTTTAATATCTTAATCTTAATATATTTTTTGATACTATAGTTACACTGTTCTTTCTATTGGTTATGATCTTAAATTTCTCAATTACCTGCATTTCTAATCTCATCAACTCTTCAATTTGCCTTTCTCTTTCGATAATATCTCCATCGTTCCTCTTGATAATGTCTTGTTTTTCCATCACTCTACAGGTGATATTTAGTGATTTTGATATATCTCAATATTATCCTCTCTCCTCTTCGTCCCAATGCGATTTAACCGTTTTCAATCCATCATTTCTATTCAATCCATGATTTTGTTCTAAGCTTCGGGAGTGGTTGATAGTTTATAGATGTGAGGTGAGGCTTTAAGCACTTGCTTTGTGGAGTACAAAAAGGATTCCATTTATTAGATTTTAAGCGCACATATATTCTAATGTAGGAGGCTTAGGTTTCTGTTGATAATACAACAATGATATTTTCCTTTATAGTTCTTAAAATGTCAATGTATATTAAGGAGAATGAAAGTATGTTGAGCTCATTCATGATTTTGACCTAAGAAGCAAGGCATGCGAAATCCAAGTGTTAGCGTTGTTGTCCGATCTTTTATTAGGCTAAAATTCTGTTCACTCTCCTCAGTGAACTTGGCGCCAGCGCCATTCTTAATGAACAAAGTGACATTTTGCACAAAAGTTTGAAGTCCAGTCTCTCTCGAAGGCACCACTAGCACTTGACTCATTTCTTCATATTGAAGCTTGCTCATATATAGAAGGCAATTTTGCACCGAAGTTGTTTTTACAAGAATCCATTCCAATTTACAGAGGGAGGTATGTTCTAGACTCTTGGGAGATTTACTTAATTTTTAGAATAGGAATTTAATAATAGAATTGTAAACTTAAGGATGATTCCCAAGGGCTCGATAAAACACGGTCTGGAAGGCCACGTAACCGTCAGCCACTGGCCTGGGCCGGATGGTAGACTTGATGGTTTTGGCGGATGGCGCAGGCGCCAACCTGCTAAAAAATCTCAGTCTGTGGATCAGGCGCCTACCAGCACCATAATACGAGCTGCTCTGCCAGTTTTGCGTTAATCAATGATTACACATGAAACTCATAGTGGCCGTCGCTGCTGGTATGGGGTTGTTCACTAATTTCATTGTTTATGTTTAGTGAGGACTCGAAACTCTTAGAATTACTGCCAAGAACGAATGCAAGCCCTTGATAAAAAATAGCGGTAACCACAACGTAAACCATGAATTAGATAATAAAAAATTAATGTAATTATTTGAAGCTTTCCCAGTTCTGATTCCTGAATATGAACACGTAACACATTTTTGAGACTACATCGCTGGATTGAAATAATGTTATTGACATAAGGTAGGAGCACCCGTAAGATTGACTGTCCCCATAACCGTCCACTCTAAAATCTAGGAAAATCTTGAAGAATGATTAGATATGATCACAAGGATGTACAATATCTGAACATCAGACCTTAGGAGACCCCTAGGGTCGGTTTTAAGTGCATGAAAGGTAGACACTTTAAAAATTCATAACTTATTCATACAATGTCCAAATAATACATTATAAAGGGCATTGGAATTATTTTTCTCTTGCTAACAGAATCCTGCAGTTTTTTGGATGTTTTTAAATAGTGAGCATGTTCAAAACCCTTAGTTGCATGCTTATAGGTGCTCCTACCTTACTTATTAATCGAATTTTTTCTTTTGGACCAAGATTTGGATAGGGACGATAACTTCATGTAGACGTAATGTGATATTGAAGGATTTTACTTTCGAATAATATTTCCGCATTTTGTACTGAAGTGTTTCTTCCATGCGTGGAATTTCTAATTCTAAACATTCATTTAAAAGTGAAAGTGCAAAAAAATGAACCATATATAAATTATTTTATAGTTCAGTGGGTTGAGTGGACTCATTGAAGACGATCGTAGTCAACGAGGAACCGACTACTTCAGCAACTTTGGACAGTAGATTTGCATTCTTGTATATTTTTCTAAATTAGTTAGTGAACTATGATTGCTATATAACAAGAACTCCGCTTCTAAACCAGGTTCATGCTTTTAAGTGGTACTTGTCAATCTTTTCTTGACTAGAATAACCGGTATATCGCAGAGTAGAAATTATCTCAATTTCTACTTTCAATGGCAGTTTAATGAATAAGGGGTTTTTGTACTAGCTTCAGATTACTGCTGACGTTGACTCAAATTCTTCAGATGTCTGTAGATTTAGATTATGAAGGTTTTGGTTCATGTCAGAATCAAGAGAAGGTTCACATTCCCAAAATGTACATGAGTTTAAGTGATCTGATGAAGATTTATGTAAGCCGCCAAGGTGAGTTGTCATTGATTCAGATTATAGTGCTGCTGGTTTTGTGGTTTCTTAATCTGAAAAATCTTATCACTAATTCAGGACTTCCTAGCTACGAAGTCACTAAGATGACGATGTGATTTTTCCAGTCTCCACTGACATAGTTGATGTGAATGTTTAGTATCTGCCTTAATGATGGAAGGAGTCTGAGTTGAGGTTTAGGGTAACCATGTACAGCTCATGACGAGACAACCTAGGTCTCGCTGGTAGCGACTTTTATCAAATTAATCGAACGAGGTGATCTGAAATGATTTTGATGTACTCTAGTTCCTCTCCAAAACATCTCCAATTCGGGATGAAACTCCGAGTTTGCAACAACTCCCGCAGTATCGGTTATTTCTCAAATTGATCCTGCCTGAATTCACTTAAGCTAGTTTCCTGAATTACGCTGGAAGTTTCTCGTGATCGTGGTGCATATCAACCAGTTTCTCTCATTTCTTCCATCAGAGGAGCCTCCAATGGCGGCAATTACGCTTCGGATAGTTGATTCTTCGAAGTATCCGTGCTCTATTCCCCGGTTTCGGAGCTACATGGGGCTCAATGGAGAGGGCATTGTCCCCTCAGTTACTCCAGAGGAGCTTATGCCTCCCCGAGAAGCACTGGCGATGTTTTGTGGCCCCAAGACCAGGACCGGATTTTTCTTCGACAATCATGGGAACTCGGATTACGAGAAGTATGTCCGTGACTTGTTTCCTCGTGTTTTGCAGATGAAATGGCCTGTAAATTCCGTGCTTCCTCTTCGCTTCGCCCAAGGGCTGGTTGCAGAGGCGATGGACATTGAAGTTAATTGGGCAGAATTCGCCTTTGTGGAGACTCACCCGCATCGCAGCCTGTCGGGTGAGCCGCGAATTCTAACAGAGTTTGAAGGTTTGATGGAACCACTGGAGCCGCTGATCAAAGTGAACCCGGTCCCCAACTTCAAGGTGAGATCTCCCCTGTTTTCCTAAATGTGCTGAATTTCCATGTAACCCCCGATTTGCTTCGAAATTTAAGACTAGAGTCTCCAGACACTCATTCTTGAGGCTTACGATGAGAAGGGCCTTTCCCAATTAATGGAGTCGGTTAATTCTGCCTTATGATGTTCTTTCGGTTACTTGTCCCTACGTATTTTATACTTGTTTATGGGCTACGGCGGTCATTCTCTCTGATTTCCGAATTGAATGTCTAAATGTGCTGTATGTGAATGATCTCAATGTATACAACCTTATTTTCCAGTTTTGATTGCTCGTCAGTTTATCTATTCCTCATCGGTATCTAATTGAGTTGCATCTGTACTCTTTACAAAGTACTCTTATCTCCCTTGTCGGACTGGGTTGGTCAGTAGTTCTCACATGCATTGCAGGTTTAGGTTTTCCCGCAGGGTGCGTGTTGAAAATACATGAATGTTATTTACAATTTGAAATCTGCACCATGTTGTGTAGGTACAAGTTGGGGCATTAGAAGCAGTTTCAACACATGCCCAGGCACTCGGCGCATTCACTAATACGGAGGACCCATATAAACCTTCACGGTTGGTGCCCATGGAGGAGGACTCTAAGCCGAGCTCTATAATACAACCGGCAGATGTCCCTCTTTCGGGTGGATCTGGCTCCGACCAGGACGGTTTCCGGATGTGTCAAATTGTGTTGAACGGGCTCTCAGTTCTTCGGCCCGGCATTATAAAATTGATTGACGAAAAAAGCGTGGAACTTCGAACAGCAAGGCACTTCGCGTCTGGGCCCGTGACCACTACCTCTCTTCGGCTCAAGGAAGAAGAAGAACGTCTGAAACATGTGAATCGGATTTTAGCGGAGAAGAAGAATAGCCGTGACCGAGCTATCCAAGAATATGAAAAGTCACGGGTGATGCTATCGACTGCTCGGGATGTTGCTCGAGATGTTGAGCTTATAAAGTCCTTCACAATGGAGCAGATTGTTGCAGCGAAGTCTTTGGTCAGCTTCTGCGAGTCAGTCCAGAAGTCTTCGTGCGGGAATGTTGACGTAGCTCACAGAGCAGTGGGAGAGTGGGAATTTAAATCTCATAGGCTTTCGGGAATGGTGGTGAAGGTTGGCGAGGAACTGGCTGCAGCGGAGGCAAAAAGTCATTCGGAATGCTGTGAAATCGACAAGGAGATGAACAAGATCGTCGCTGTTTCTCGCTTTCTAAAGGGTATCTAGAGCACAACTGCAACTGGCAGATGATCGAACGAAGACAGGGAATGGTATCTTTTTTTTTCTAGCTCATTTGGTCGTTTCTCCTCCTGCATGTCATTTTGATAAAGTTCCCGTGAATCAGCTCTGGAAACTCTTTTGCTTACAAACTACTCCGTCAACTTTCCTCCTCTATTTTGTTTTGCTCATATACTTTACGGTTCGAGAAACCTCCAGAAATGGACATCTCGTAAACATTCTGTCAGTTTTATATCTCTAGTTGATTTTGAACTAATCTAATCAACTGCTCATAGTACTTGGATTGAAGACTACACAATGAATGTAACCTACGCAGAAGGTGCAGCGTACCCAGTGAAGAGTATGACCGAAAAATATTGTGCGTGGTCCATTTGTCATAAGAAGATCTTGCGTTGTCGTCGGAAATTGGTGCTTGTTGGGAAGTAATTCACTGAACTAGTCTCACATGGCGCTAGCGCCATTTTGAATCATCTGATTGGCATTTAGCAGTAACTTCTACAGAGCAGTCTTCTTGGGATGTTGTTATTTACCAATTGTATTCCTTTGCTTTTGCTTGGAGAGTAGCCACCAGCGACTGGTTGTGTTTCGAGGATACGAGCTGGAGCCTTACTCTTAGTGGTCTGATTTTATGACTGAAATTTTGGTGAACAGATTTGTTCCTGTTTGTGATATACGTTTGTGAAGAAATCCAGGGTATAGGACTAAGTTGGCCTAATTCAGAATTGTACTACTTGACCAAAACTGTGATAGAGTCTTTTCTCGAAATTTTAATCGATTTCACCATCCAACATGACTTTAGAGATTACTCCACTGTAGTTTGTACTCTCTAGCACCTCACTATCAATATTCATCAACCTTTTGTTCATATCATATTCGTTTAGTAATTCCAAATGAAAATGAAACACAGTTTATGCTTAAAAATATATTTAAAATATATATGAAATATATGATATATTGTTGGTTCTTATTTATGATCATATTTTCAAGGTGGTTAACAGCTAATTAACGCGAAAGTATTTTTTATTTAATCATTTAAATTGGGAAGCCAAGAGCAGAACTGTAGAAAGATGCATTAGTCAGAAGTCTATCCTCATTGATACATTTGCTAATTGAGAGATCATTTATGGAGTTCTGTATTATATTTTTGCCCTTAATATTAGATACTTTGAACTTCTCTTATCATAAAAACTGCCCAACAAAACATAGATGATAATGCTCTACAGAATGCGTGGTTTTGTGGTTGGCGCCGGCGCCAGACGAACTAATTTAAAATGTGGACAACCTCCATTGAATGGGTTGTGATGCCCACTGTGTGACTCATAGTTATCATGTTTGAATTCATTGGGTACATTGATTGCTTGAATTGGTTTTGGATTCATAGTAAAATATATTGTTATCGACGATACAGTATCGCTGTTTTCTACTCTGTTGGTACGAAATCTCGGTGTATGTTCTAGTGACCTGACATTCTTGAGTTAGAAATTGCTCAAATAGTATGTTGAGTTCTTGCGTTTTCATGAGCTGAAAATAAGATGTAGTGGTTTCCAGGGGATCTCCCTGGGTAGGTATAGGTAAGGTTTCGTTTTAAGTTCTTCTTCGCCAGCAAGGTTTCGCCTTACTCGGTTCTGCCTTCGTGTTTTTATTTTATTTTCATGGAAGTTCACCATTTGACCCAAAGGAAGGAAAAAATAAAAAGACGAAAAAAAAAAGGAAAAAAAGAGAGAAGCAGTATTGTGATACTTGATGTGTCCTGGTTTGCGAATACACCTTTGATATTTGAAGTACATAATATTGCTTGGAATGATTATAAAGAATTTTTGAATGTATAAACTCCTAGGCTGGAAGAGCGAGTCCCAGCATACGCTGGGAGATTTAGTGGAGTTGATCGTTAGAATATTTATAAAGATCAGCCCTGGAATTTAACTAAAGCTTCCAATTGCCGTTCATATTTGAATATTTGTTATGTCTAAGTTCAGTCGTTATGATATATTCGCACTTAATGGTCTTTTTATTTTGATCATGTTATCATCTTGATGAATCCTGTACATTTCGAATTTTGGATGCTGCCCAAGACTAGTTCATCTGCCTAGATTTGTGTACCGTTTGCAGCCAGGTTTTTTAAATGGTCTTACTCCATACTGTTAAGGTTTGATGTGTTTGCATCCCTTTTGTAGCTTGGTAGTTTAGAACATTCTGTTGCGAGTAGTGATTGAGTCATTTTAAATCCAGCATTGGCGACTTGGTTTTTTATGTGGTGGATCTGCCCACGTGTTTGACGATGTGGTCATGATGATGTGGCTGCGATTGTATTTTCGGCATCAGATTACGGCTGAGTTTATTGCTGCTCGATTTTGAGTTTAGGTTTAACTTTGTATAAGATGAGGATGATGATATCGTGGAGTTCAGCCCCTGTTTGTTTTCCACTCCTAGTTTCCACTGCAGAGTGCAATGGTCTTTAATTGTGCTAGTGCTTAGCTCTATCCTTAGTGCAGTTCTGAGTGTATATTGCATTGGACTTGTGAGCACTTCGTGAAATCTTCGTGAATCATGGGGGAGGATGCTGCGAGGAGGGCAGCCAAGAGAAAATCCTGCGAGGTTTCGTGTGACCTCGGTTGTGTGAATTTATTTGACTGGGAAGAGCCGCATTTGCCGAAATGGGATAGCGCATCCTCTCGACGTCTTGGTGAATTTCAGCATCTTCGTGATGCTCCTAGATCCTTGCCAGAGTTGATGCAGTGGTTGCGGAGCGTGTCCGAGTTCGAGGAAAGTTCGGCTATGGAGTGCCCCAGCATCAAATCCGTTTTTGACCTGGCTGGACCTTCTTGGGATGGAGTTTGGACACCTCAGGCGATTTTATCTTTTCAAGCTGCTGCAAACGCATCCGGCGTTATGCATCCCACTATGGAGGTTCGCAAAGCGCTGCAGAGTGCTGCTCCCTCCAGGAATTTATCCCCTGCTCGGATTTGCAGGCATATCTCATCGAATTCCCGGTCAGACTCTGTAGTTCAAGCTAATTGTGAGGCCGTCAAGAGAGCTCAGCTGATACCGACCCCATCCTCTGCATTGTTCGTTGTTCCCAATCTGATTCCTCTAGTGATTTTGTCGGATTCGGATTCTGCTTCGGTCGATGAGGGACGAGATGATGAGTGTGACAGCCTTCCATTGTCTAATCCAGTAAACGACGATGCTTCCAGCCCCTTTTTAGGAGGTTAGTGATTTCAACAACCTACATGCCGTCGTTTCCACTTGACTAATTAAAATTCCTTCTTTGGATGGTGGACATTGATGACTGTGTCAGTTTATTATTTGAACATAGAAGTGTATGTGCTTTTGATATTTCGACTCTTTCTTGGATCTTTAGTCATTCAGAATTACTGGTTCACTTGTTTTAAATATTATTTTCTTGCTATAGCAGGTTCTGCGGACGTTGCTGCTCGCTCCTCGCCTGAACCTCCCGAGCTTTCTCCATACCTTCGTGAAAAGTATTTTCCTCAATGATCGTATATATACTTTTTAAGCTAGGATCGCGAGGATGATTTGTAGGGAGTGTGATCCTTTTTAGTTTTGTTGGTTTCTAGGCTATGTGCTCGTTTGGCGCTGGCGCCATCGGCAATACCTTGCTCTAGCCAACTCAGATTTGTTTGATCCTGATGCTTCCTGTGTTTCTGAAACCCTCAACAATGATATACTCAGGCTTTCCGATCGGGTTTGCTTCTTTTGATATAACTGTTTCCTCTAAACCGGTCTCAAGTGTATACTTGAATCTGTTTTACTATTCTCCTTTCGGATTGACGTAGGATTGGTTGATATGTGGCACTTGGCTTATTGTTTCGATTCTGATCGTTGCTATCTGGGATTTTCTTTTCATCTCAGATGATTTTCTTCTCTGTGTTAACTTCCAAGCTTGTTTGTGTTTGCATATCTTTGCTGTGCACGCAGAGGGCCCGTATCGGATACTACAACTGTCGTCAACTGTGTGTCAAAGTTTTCTTTATGTTCACATTCTCAGTTTCTCTTTGCGCATCTTTCCAATCGGACCGTTGCTTTCGGACGGTTATCGATCTAAGTTATAATGTCTGTCATTTATATATGTTACATTGGTCGCATCGTTGAGCCTCCTTGCAATCTTTAATTTCAATGTTGATGTGTGCTTAGATGTATGGATCGGCTAAATGGATGGCGCCGGCGTCATGTCCCGCTCAGTTGTCCCGTTGTTTCAGAATATTATTTAAGTACGAACTGTTTTGAAATCATTAGATTGTTATTTATCCAGACATTGCGCAATGCACTGTTGCGTTTGGGTTTTCTCGTGTTTTTTGTACGCTCCATTTTTGTTCTGTATCAGAAGCTATACGTATTAAGTATTATACTATGGATGAGGTATGTACCATGGCATCGTTCGTATTTCATCGTATGTATTTTGTGTACAGAGGTACGGAATTTGTTTGGGTTCCGTCGATTGTCCTTCTGGATGAATACGCTGGTCAGGATCCGCTTTTGGTTTCTGACAACGTTTTCGTCGTCTGCTCTTTTCTTACACAGTCATACAGCCTGGCCTACTTTTCTACCGAAACTGCCTATATTATAACCTGTTAACCCTAAGTGACACACTCCGAAACTACTACCTCTCCAGCCCTTTATCCGCGTAGAGTTGAATATATCACCGTTAGTCACATTAGCCAGGGAGTTACAAGAGCCTTACCAGTGGAATGCTGGATGTCAAGAGTGTTTTGAAAACATTATCACACAACTGTGTCTCTTGACTGGGGCTGACAAATCGGTTAGAATTTATCCATAGCTTTACATTAGGGGACACATGTAGCAGAGGTGACCTCCGGCTATGGCCCCCGGGGAATTGAAGGGTGGGGGCAGGGGACCCGGCGCTCACTGGGCGGCCAGCCCCATAGAATTTGAATTTTTTTATTTTTTTATTTTTTTATTTAAAAAAATTTATTTGGGAAAAAATAAAGGCAATAAAAACCAAAATTCAATTAGATCAACCCTAGCTACCCCGTGATCGTTGTTTTGAGTGAACCCTAAAATTACTTAACGGGCAACGGGTCCTATCGGACCCGTCGCCCTTATTCAAACCCTTCTCGCTCCGCTCGATGGGTTTGAAAAACCTTATATTATTCATATAAATTTCTGAGACAATTTGTCTCCAAAAAAAAAAAAGTTAAAAATAAAATAAAATAAAATAAAATAAAAAATATGAAAGTTAGGGCTGCCCGGTGAGAACTGCCCCTGCTGAATGTCGGGTCCTCCTGCCCCCGACCCTCCACTCCGCCGGGTCGAGGAGAGAAGGTCACCTCTGCTACATTCATGCCTTACATTAGAAGCAGTTACTGAGTGGGAAAGAAAATGAACCAGAGATGACAAGCCCAAAAGGAGTGGATGAGACATTCTCAATGAAAAAATATGAGGATGTGTATGATTGGGCAGAGAGGTTGCAAATGGCAGCGGAGGTGAGAGACTACACACCTGATAAGCTGTTTAAAGTGGCTCGCCTCAACCTGAGAGGTAAGGCAAAGGATTGGGTGAAGCGACACACGGGGCCTCTAGATACTTGGGAAGACCTGGAGGAGGCGCTGTACGCAAAATTCGGCCAGTATGATCCTGTCGAGATAAAGAGAAAACTTGACGCTATCAGATAGGAGCCTCGCTAGCGGGTGCAAGCATACTACGATCGCTTAAAGCGATGGTTCAACAAAGGCAAGATTCGTGATGTTGAGCAGATTGAAGGATTTGTAAGTGGACTTAGAGTTGAGTTGCAGCGTGCATGCATTGGGAGAGCCTATGAAAATATAGATGCAGCCTTATCAAACGTGCTGATCATTGAGAAGGGTTTGAGCAAGATTGGTGATACGCCTTTCGAGGCGTTACCTGAGGAAGAGGAGAATGCGGTGATGTTGAAGCGAGCCACTGATACAGAGAGGCACCTCGCTACACTCAAGTAGTGCATTGACTGCAATCGTGCAGAAGACAGTGGGAACTGCGCCGGCGGAGAATATTGAGAGGCGAATTAGCATACGAAGTCCCTTCCTATGCCGCAGATGCTATAAAGCAGGACATTGTGCCTTAGAGTGTCCCGATAAAGATCAGTTATGCGAGAAGTGTAAGGGACCGGGGCATCGAACGATTGCATGTGGGGTGCGTTGTGGTGCATGCAAGGGCATGGGACACTTCGATCACAAATGCCAAAACAAGCCACCCAGTGAACCGCATACTACACATCTCATCGAGCGAGTTACAGTAGAAGACGAGGCTGATTATCTTAACGATCTTGCACAAGAACTCAACCTAGCTGATACTCTGACCACAACTAGATTGCCAAAGAGGAGGACAGCTTTTGGGACAAGTGAATCGATTCCAAGAGCGAGAGCAGAGCCCGTTGAGACCATGCCGTTCAAGGCACCAGGAGATCTCTCAGAGAAGTCCAAAATTCTCTCACTTTATGAAAGGACGTGTCACGCTAAGCCCACTTGAGTGTATAATGAAACTCCTGGGAGAGATGGAGTATCTGGAAGATCTCATCAAAGCTATTAAGCAAAACCGACATGTGCTCAAGGGATAGGCTAGTGATGTTCTCGAAGCAGCACTAGTGAATTCGATGAAAATTGGAGGCGGTACCAAGCTGTTACTTAGCATGGGCAACGGCAAAGCTGTGCATTTGACAGTAGAGATAAGAGGGCAAGAAGTGAGTGGGCAAGTGGATAGCGGAGCTACCACTTCGGTAATAGCCGCCGATACTGTACGTGAGGTAGGAATGTTAAATGAAGTAATCGGTACTGAGTTATACCGAACTGCATAAGGGGAGATTGAAAAAGCACTAGGTCAACTAAAGACAACCGTTCAAGTCGGAGGAGTATCATGTCACATTACGTTTTTGGTTGTATCGACCAACTCCTATGACATGCTATTGGGATACAATTTTCTACGCAAAATGGAGGCGGTGGTAGACTTCAAACAGTCCCTGATTCAGATCCGCCGAGGCCCTGGTGAGGACAAGTAAGTGTTGCCTTTGAATGAAATTCATCAACTGACGGGATTGGAGCCAAGAAGTATAGTGAGCGGGTCTGACAATGTGCGTTCGACATACCACATTGAGTGTACAAGCGAACACTTGAGTGTTATTTGTAGAGGTGCAAATTGATCACAAACCTTTACTAGCAAGACTTGACTCAGGCTCATCAATCACCATCTGCTCAATGGGGGCGATCAAGCGATTGGGTTTGAAAGACCGAATGCTTGCAGGTGGCAAGTACTGCACAGTTTCGGGAACCATGGAAGACGTAGTGGGCACTGTTCCCACCTTATGTGTGAAAATTGGAGAGGTTGAGTGTAACCTCCAAGTGATGGTGATACACACCCAGGCGTACGAGGTGTTACTTGGCTGCGATTTTCTACTAGCAACCAGGGCTGTGGTTGACTTCGTACAAGATAAAATCCATGTGCAAGGCAAAACGGAGAAGGAGATGCATCCTGCCTGTGATGCATGGCACGTTCATACAGTAACACATGACATTGGTGACAGAGATACATCGAGCGAGGAAGGATCAGAAGAGATCGAAGATACGGAGCGCATGCTCCAAAGGTTGCTCGAAGCGGCGAACAGTGACGATGAGCCAGAGGCTGATGAACTCTCTGAGTGGATCAAAGGCAATGCGAATCAGGAGATGACTAGGCTACTTCTCAAAGAGCACAGAGAATAGTAGAGTCACCGGTAGACGAAGACGACTATACAGACTGGATTAGGTGGTCCGCACAGCCCGAGGTTGGGACGTTGCTAAAGTGCGAGCGGTGAGCGGTGAGCGATAACTTTTTGGATATTTTGATGAAAATATGATTCAGAGCGGTAAGATTATGTAGTATTTTATGGACTAACAAAATTTAAGTTTTTTTTAATTTCTAAATATAGTTGCTAATGAGACCTATGATCGTGGAAAATTTCAGTGAAATAAGTGGAGAAGTCGGAAATCTATGGCCGTGGAAATCTTGGAATCGAGTATAGTGGACAGTAAAGGTTTACGGCCTTAGAATGCTGCCATAAATTCCCACATTGATCACTGTATGTATGATTGTGGAGATTTTGTATCCCGGTAGGAGTGATAACTCTATTTTGTTATTTATAATAGAAGATGATAATAAGTATGGGTTGCATGGATATAGATAAAGTTATGAAGCTGTAACTGGTGAGATCCAAAAAATATTGGTGAATTTGAAAATCTTCATTCTTACTTTTCCGAGGTTGTCATAACTTGCAGTTTTAGTAAGATTCCACTTTTGTTGCAGTGAAATGAAACTCCATGGATTATGCAAAAGAGAGTTACAATTTCGTTAAAAAAGACTCACTATGTTATGAATAAAGACTTACTATCTAGATAGAAAGAGACTTACTGATATATGTGGAATAATGAGATAGAAGTGTACATTTTGTTTGATGTAGTCCTAAATCTCGATGTCGCCATCGTTCAGGTGTAGTTTGTTTTAGCAACATACTGTCACATAAACTTACCATAAACATGCAACAGTGATCTTTCATATTACAGCAACCTTTCGACACACACCTCTTTCCATGCCTGCGTCGATTCAAAATATCCAACTTCAATGATTGAATACATTTTACCAAGAATCAACCGAGTGAAGCAATGCTTGAATTTGACTCAATCAAGACCATTACTTGAACGTCTGTATAATGTCAAATACATCCTGAGTCTTTCGCAAACACGACATTCGTCAGCCAATAGTTCATGAGTCACAATTTCTACGCAGAACGAAGAAATAACTATGTTGCATGTTATAATATTGGACGTCCATTTGTAACTAAGCAAAACCAGGTTTACAAGAATCAATGTTGTTCTATGTTTCTGTTCATTTGGATAATGTTGTGTCGCGTAGATGCTCGGCGACCGGATTCACATAGTCCCCTTGAGACTTACAACGCGTCTCTTTATCGAGTTACAGTTAGTTGCGCCAAAAAGAAAGCCTGGTGACGTCTCCTTCTATTGTGAAAGCTTAAAGCCTGCCTTCTTGAGCGAGAGGATCTCTTTAGTGGTCAAGTATGTCCACCACTTCTCGGGCTATACTTCACAAACCTCTGGCACTGATAGAACTCAGTCTCGTTTAATTCCCTTTACGTACCTATTAATGTTGTCATTATCGAGAAAGAATTGCATAGTTTCTATTCTATTCTTCCGGTAGTTTTTCGTGGGGCCAGTGTAGGTGGGAGCTAGGGTGCTCTTCCCATCTTGCACAATCCATGCCACATTTTTTTGTGACGGCTTGTTGAGCAAAGCAGGATACACGTGCCACTGAGAAGGGTTGTGGGCGGTCTCTTCAACAGTAGTGACGTGGTAGCGGTCCACTTGCGGTGGAGATTGCTGTGGAGAAAGGTTGAATTCCTCCTATTTGCTCGTTGTAGGAGAGTCGACTATAACCACTGTTGCACGATTCCTGCTCTCTCTACGTGCACGTCTAGTCTAGACACGAGGTCTTGATACTGAAGTTATCCGTCCTGTGAGACTCACGCTCATCTCTAAAAGCAGTATTAGGTTTGCATTCTAGAGAAATAAATACCTTTGAGATGCGGGTCTTTGGTGCACCACTCGTCGGCGCCGGACATCTTCAAAATTGATTCGTATAGGGGTTTCAAGTTACCTGTTTTGGCTGCCGATATCTCTACGCGTCTTAGCATCAGCTCCTCTTTTGACGGACCATTTCCAGGTTTCTCCCCTTTCAAGAACTGGAAGTACGCCACACATTGCATGAACACTCGCACGAAGTCGTCTACGGCTGCAACATAGAAGTCGCTACCCCAATCTTCAAAGTGCTGGATCCACTTATTGTTAATACATTCTACAAGGTTGCATGATGGAATCTCTGCGAGCTCATTTTTGCTGCGATTTTGGAAACATTAAAGGTAAAACAGTTAGCTCAATGTTGGATAAGCAAATGTTAGCCAAGTTGTTATGCTACAAGAACTGAAAGAAAGAGTAAGAGTTTACGAGCTCTATGAGGCCTCCCCATTGGCGATATTTGAAGTGCCAGAAGGCGAGCCATGGTTTGAGCCGAGGTAGTCCTTGCTCTATAGCAGCGCCAGATGACATCCACCATGCTCAAACTGCCATAAACTTTGTTTGAGCTTTGGACACTAACTTGGCTTTCTTGTAGAGCTGGCACAGTTTCTGGTGTTGCAATTGGAGGTCTTGGCGAATGTTAGCCTTTGTGCGTTTCTCCAGAGATTGGGTCCAATGGAATTGGCAAGTCCTTTCTTTGTCAATCATCTTCTAAGACGCATTTCCACTTTCATAGATGAAGCATACTGCATTCCAATTAGCATCGGCTTAGTCAGCCAAAAAGTTCACATTCGCGACCCCGGGCTTTATTATAATAGCATTCAGATTCTTCCACACCACCAACAGGGCTGCCGTGTCCTCTAACTGCATGTCGCATGCTGCGATCGTCATAACATCGCAGTATTCATAATCATTGATGTCCACGACCTCGCACGTTTGACATGGTCAAACATTATCCATGAGTTCTCCAAGTCATTACCGGACTGCATTCGCTTCACCAAATCCACTCAATTGCCAGGTCAAACTTCAGACACTTTGAAGACAAAGATCGTATCCACCTCCAGTCCTTGGCTTGGAAGGATATTGTTCTCGACATATTTCCAACCACTAAAGCCCCATAGCATTCTAATGTTGTTTATGTTCTCAAAGTGTCAAATACTCCAGAATGTCGTAACACACTTTTGGATCCAAAATAACATACACAGTCTCTAAGGCTTCAAACCTATGTGCGTTGCTACAGTTAAAAACTCGCTCTATTTGATAAGTCTAGCTAGACTTAAATCAACAAAATTGATGCTATATTCTAAGTAATTGTAGCTTTCACAAAAGATTATGGATTGTGGAACTTAGTTTCAACACCAAGGAGGTAATGCAAGAGCAAGATGTTTGGTCGCAATCTCATATCATTCTACTTGAAAAGTATGAAATTTTAAAAAATTGGAAAAACGCCCTTTAATAAATTGGGCCCCAAACAACATCTGAATGCTTCGAAATAACATTTTCTTTATATAATCATTGTGTAAGAGCCATAATATATGATTTGGCCCTAAATTCTTTATTAAACACATTGCTCGGTATTGTCTTAAAAACAATATGAGTAACAAAACTCTATTTTCTGAAAACATTGAAGTGTTCATGTGAAGGACTTCAAGACAAATTTCATGACAATTGGTGCCTCATAAGAAGTGTATTGGGCCCAATACAATTTCTTGTGGCAACAAAATTCCATCAAAATTAGCGAGTAGCACTCTAAGAATCACTACCAAAACGAAAATTCACAAAAAAATAAAATTTTCATGAGATGGATTTTGGGAGCATTGCATCTAGTGTGGGGACCCTTTGAAGTGTCCTGGGCACCGAAGCAAACATTTTGAGGCCTTGAAGTTGCAATAATATTAGCCGGCATCACTCTAGGAATCACTAACAAAACGAAAATTCACAAAAAAATAGAATTTCCATGAGATGGTTTTTGGAAGCATTGCATCAAGTGGGGGGATTCCTTGAAGTGTCCTTGGCACCGAGTCAAACATTTTGAGGGCTTGGAGTTGAATCAAAATTTGCGAGTAGCAACCTTGAATGTAGTGTTGAAGCGAATATAGTGCTATATGGTATGTTATTAAAGAGAATGTTGAGCCGCATTACATTTTCTCAGTGAAAATTTCACTCCAAAAGGTGCTCATTACCTTGTGAAATGCTCCCAAATTGCCTGCTAAAAACCATTCAATCTTTTAAAAGTTGGCTTATGACATTTGTTTCAACGCTCCTACTTGAAATTTCTGAACAAAATTTAAAGCCCTCTTGAAGTTTGCTTGGTGCCAATGACACTTCAAGGAATCCCCCCACTAAATGCAATGCTCCCAAAATCCAGCTCATGGAAATTTTAGTTTTTTGAGAATTTTCGTTTGTTGGTGATTTTAAGAATGCTGCTGGGTGATTTTGATGCTACTCCAAGGCCTCAAAATGTTTGCCTTGGTGCCCAGGGCACTTCAAGATGTCTCCACACTTGATGCAATGCTCTCAGAAACCATCTCATAAAATGTTTATAGTTTTTGAGAATATTTCTTTTGTTAGTGATTCTTGGAGTGCTTTTGGCTGATTTTCATGCATCTACAAGGCCTCAAAATGTTTGCCTTAGTGCCAAGGACACTTCAAGCGGTCCTTTCACTTGATGCAATGCTCTCAAAAACCATCGCATATAAATTTTTGTTTTTTGTGAATTTTCTTTTTCTTAGTGATTCTTGGAGTGCTTTTGCATGATTTTGATGCAACTCCAAGGCTCCAAAATGTTTGCCTCGGTGCCAAGGACACTTCAAGAGTTTCCCACACTTGATACAATGCTCTCAAAAACCATCTCATGGAAATTTAATTTTTTTGTGAATTTTCATTTTGTGTAACTCTTGCGGTGCTTTTGGCTGATTTTGATGCAACCCCAAGGCCTCAAAATGTTTGCCTCTGTGCTAGAGGGCACTTCAACGGATTCCCTCACTTGATGCAATGCTCTTCAAAACCATCTCATGGAAATTTTATTTTTTTGTGAATTATCATTCTGTTAATGATTCTTGAAACACTGCTGACTGATTTTGGTGCAACTCGAAGGCCTCAAAATGTTTGCCTGGGTGCCCACAACACTTCAAAGGGTCCCCAAACTTGATGCAATTCACTTAAAACCCATCTCATGGTAATTTTATTTTTTTGTGAATTTTAATTTTGTTAGTGATTCTTGGAGTGCTTTTGGCTAATTTTGTTGTAACTCCAAGGCCTCAAAATGTTTGCCTCGGTGCCGAGGGCACTTCAAAGGGTCCCCACTCTGCTGCAATGATCTCAAAAACGACCTCATGGAAATTGTATTTTTTTGTGAATTTTCATTCTGTTAGTGATTGTTGGAGTGCGTTTGGCTGATTTTGATGCAACTCCAAGGCCTCATAATGATTGCCTCGGTGCCAAGGATACTTCAAGGGGTCGCCACGCTTGATGCAATGCACTTTAAAACCATCTCATGGTAATTTTATTTTTTTGTGAATTTTAATTTTGTTAGTGATTCTTAGAGTGCTGCTGGCTGATTTTGATGCAACTTAAAGGCCTCAAAATGTTTGCCTCCGTGCCGAGGACACTTCCAGGGGTCCCCACACTTGATGATATGCTTTCAAAAACCATCTTATGGAAATTTTATTTTATTGTGATTTTTCGTTTTCTTGGTGATTCTGGGAGTGCTGCTCGCTGATTTTTAGGCAACTCCAAGGCCTCAAAATGTTTGCCTCGATGCCTAGGGCACTTCAAGGGGTCCTTACACTTGATGCAATGCTCTGAAAAACCATCTCCTAGAAATTTTATTTTTTTTGTGAATTTTCGTTCAGGTGGTGATTCCTACAGTGCTGGTCTCTGATTTTGATGCAACTCAATGGCCTCAAAATGTTTAGCTCAAGGCCAAAGACAGATTAAGGGGTCCCCACAGTTGATGCAATGCTCTCAAAAACCATCTCATGGAAATTTTAATTTTTTGTGAATTTTCGTTTTGGTAGTGACTCTTAAGGTGCTGCTGGTTGATTTTGATGGAATTTTGTTGCCACTAGAAATTTTATTACATCTTGCTCTTGCATTACCTCCTTGGTGTTGAAAGAAAGTTCCACAATCCATGATTTTTTGTGAAAGCCACAATTACTTAGTATATAGCATCGATGTTGTTGATTTAAGTCTAGCTATGTATCTAATTCAATTATTTCCTTTTTTTTTCTATTTCCACTTCTTGTTGAGTTCCATCTCCATTTTCTAGATGTCAACGGGAATTCCACTAAACTTAATTAATGCCCTCATTAAATATTTGAATAGAAAGTAATAACTTTTTAAGAAGAAGATGATATTATAGGGTTGAATACTTCCAACAAGCTTCTCAGCAGTTCTTAAAAGTGCGGTATAGCAGTGCCTCTTATAATGTTTGCTTGGTGACAAGGAGACTTGGCGGGGTCATCTCTCGAGCAGCATCTTCTGCTTGAACAGAGTATAATTTCACTGCTTGCAGTACTAAAGTGCCCATCAGAATCTTTGGTTGATGCCATTTTCTCCATTGCCATCAGTTTTTTTTATTTATTCATTCATTTGCACTCTTCTTTTTAATTTTGTTCTCCATTGACTCTGCCTTTTTTTTCCAATTTATCCGCTATTTTCATTTATTCCTTCCACTACTACGTTTCACTTTCATCTTCATCCCCATCACAATTTTTTTTTAATTTTTTTTTCCATGTCTATTTGGGTTTCTCATTTATCCCTTCCACCCTTAGTTTTCTTCTTCATCTTCATCTTCATTGTCTTCTTCTTTTATTTTCTGATTTTGTCCACTACTTCTACTTATCCCTTGCACCACCACTTTTCACTCTCATCTTCATCGCCATTCCTAGTCTTCTTTGTTTTCCACTCCCCATTTTATTTATCCCTTCCACCCCCACTGTTCACTCTCGTTTCCATCCCGATCCTTTTTATTTTCCATTTCCATTTTTATTTTTCATTTATCCTTTCAACTCGCTGTATGAAATTTCAGCACAGACATTCATACTTGGAGAGGACGCAAATGATGTCCTATTGACATTGTTTTCATACTGTCAATGTCCGCCACCCATCTACTGAGGCGAGACTCATCCACACGCCATTCACTCGACGCCCATAATAGCAATGATTATTATCCAAAAAAAAAAAAAAAAAAAAAAAAAAAACATATTTCCATATAAGTGGAAGTACTCCGCTTCAGGCATGTGATACCGAGGCGTATACCTACAGACGACATATGAATAAACATCTAACAGTTACGCATGTCCACACACGGGGCCTAAATATCATATTGGTAAAGGAAGCTAACTCCGGACTCAGAGATACATTCCTCTGCGACCCGCAAACATCCCATAAGTTTCCTATTTCTGCTCTACACCTCCGCCCAACCAACTCTTGTTTACACTACCTTGGCTCTCTACATTCAAACCTGCCACAGAGTTTGAGTGAACAACTAGATTCACGACGGCGGTGGAGGTCATGGGATACGCAATGAGGGACTCCGCCATGATGTTGAGGAGCTCAATGGTACATGCCATTGTCCACTGCCAATCTGCACCCAGCTCTGTGAGACGTGCGATGTGTACAAAGTGCGGATTGTCCATGCCTTGAGGCCTGGCGCGCTCCACCTCCAGCAGCCATGGCCGCAGCTCCTCCGGACTCACTGGTACCTCCGCAGACAAGCCCACAGCTGCTCTCGTCCTCATTGACGTCGGATTACGCACCTTTGGCATTGTGTCCGAGGTTGGTTTGTTGGTGCCAACCGTTTCAAGCCTTGCTGCAGATTTCCTTCCCGAACGTCGTATTCCACCTTTGCATACACCACGGAATAGCAGTGCCTGTGTCACTATGCTAAGACGCCACCAAGAAGCAAGCGGAAAATCCAGGAATGGCCTCCACATATGGAACTCACCTGCTGAACGTGATCGGAATCTTGTAGATGTATCGCACAGATGAAGTGAATTTGCTGCGTGGGAAGCATCATTGAAGCGATCTCGATTATGTAATCACATCAACTCCGCAGACGATGCACATCACATACACTCACGTGATGCATATCACATACACACACATGATGCACATTACATACACAACACAGCCCGTGCATAACAAATTCGGTCACTTAAGCAGGTTTGCAGTCAACCTGGGTTATCCCATAATCATTGCGTAATCCCAGATTAACCTGAATATAATTGTGAACTCTTGAGCTGAATATCGTCACTTGGGTGGTGGTTTCAGTGTGATATACTTCACGTGAGAAAATAGTGGACGTCATACCTCGTGAAGGATAACCGCTGGAGCCATTCGCAAACTGACAGAAACAAATTCAAATTGGAAAAACAAAAAGTGACGTTAGTGCGCAGATCTTGAATTTCTTGTTTTGCTAAACCCAATCACGACAATAGACTTAGGGACTAAATAAACAAATGCAGTCACTAGAAAAGATAACAATGTATTCATGAACATTACCGTAACAATGTAATAGTCTTAATGTCCTCGTTCCTTCTCACTTCACCGACCCTAAACTCTTAAATTATCCAACCCTAAACATATGGGTACGTAATAAGTCAATACCCTAACATCTCTAGTCTTCAATCATGCCTCTAAAAATCACCTGAACAAAGATAAAAGCATGCACGGTAATGGGCACACACGGTTATAGGTGTTTCTTGGCTCATACTTCTTGAACAAAATTTTCAAAATAAAACTAACATGCTGCAGTTGTAGAGTGTGAAAAACTTCACCAAAAACATCAAAATATCCAAAAAGTTACCGCTCACCGCTCTCCGCTCAATGCTCACCACTCGCAGAATAGCATTTCCCCCCGAGGTTGCAAACTCCGCACAAGCCAAACCGGCACCTCAATGCTTACCGCAGGTTGATTGATGGGCAAGCATCAGGTCCAGAATCTAGATCGGGGACACTTTATCTGAGGAGCAACAACTTCAATTATGGGAAGTTCTTGAGCGTAACAGCTGTGCATTTGCGATGGATAAGACTGAGCTAAGCCATTGGACAATTGGAGAGCACCGAATAGACACACAAGGATTTTATCCCTGTCGAAGTGCTCCGAGTAGGCTCTTTGACTATGAAGAAAAAGAAGTCCAAAGGCAAATTGAGGCACTTTGTGAAACTGGCAAGATGCAAAGTAGTGAGTCAGAATATGCCACCAAAGTGACTCTACCGGCAAAGAAAGACGGCAGTAAGCGCTTCTGTGGTGACTATCAACCTCTAAACCAACAAACCAAGAAAGACAGTTTCTATATGCCTCTCATCTCTGATGTTTTGAATCAACTAGGAGATGGTCAGTGGTTCTCATCTTTGGATTTACAATCAGGCTTTTGGCAGATACGTATGCATGAGCCTGATATAAAAAAAACCGCCATTATAACCCAACGTGGATTATATGAATGGACTGTTATGCCGTTTGGTCTGAAGAATGCCACTGCAACCTTTCAACGGATCATCAACCAAGTGTTGGAGGACGACTTAAATGAAATGTGCAAAGTGTTTGTTGATGATGTGAACATCCACAGCAAGAGCTGGTCAGAGCACTTGCAGCATATTGAGCAAATACTGTAGAAATTGCACAAGGCCCAGCTCCGATTGAATCCAGACAAGTGCCGCTTTGGTTTTGTGGAGCTGGTGTTTTTGGGACACTCAGTCTCAAGGAACGGGTGTGCTCCGAACCCATCAAAGGTCGAAGCCATCATGCAGTTCCCCTTGCCAAAGACTGTCACTAACATCCGCAGCTTTTTGGAGATTACCGGTTACTATAGAATCTACATTAAGGATTATGCCCAGATAGCAGCCCCGCTCTTTGAGCTAACAAAGAAAGATGAACCGTTTGTTTGGACGGCAACTAGACAAAAGGCTTTTGTAGCGCTCAGGCTACGGCTCGCAACTGCACCCATTCTGGTGTGGCCAGATTTTACACTTCCTTTCATACTAGACGTGGACTGGTCTCTGAAGGGTGTGGGTGCCGTTTTGTCTCAAAAGGTTAACCGAAAAGAGCACCCAGTGGCATATGCTAGCCACGGGCTAACACCAATACAGAGAAAGTATCATCCCATGGAGGGTGAATGCTATGCGTTGATATGGGGAGTGGTTCATTTTAGACATTACCTGTACCAAAACCACTTCTTTATAAGAACAGACCATTGCCCCTCGGAGTGGCTAGCTACGGTATCAGACACCAACAAGAGAAGAGGTCGGTGGATTATGATGCTTCAGGATTATGATTTTAAAATCACTCATAGGCCAGGGGCCAAGCATTCCAACGCGGATGCACTGTCAAGAAATCCGAGCAGTCAGCCACCGGAGGATGAAGCGGAGATTGATGATTATATACATCGGGTCAACATGCTGGAACGCATTGCTGATAAAGAAGCCGAGGAGCCTGTGTCTGTGCCTACTCAGACAAGTCTCTGCACAGATTTAGCATTATCCACGCTCATCGCACCAGCACAGGCTGCATCTGGAAGGGCGGAGTCAGAAGAAAGCAAATCGGAAGGTGACACCAAAACAAGAATGATCTCATTGGACAGCGAAGACTAATGCAAGGGTGAAGAATACAGCAGCAAAAAAAGGGCATACGAAGGATACCCCAAAGAGATAATAAGGAGCATCATTTGAGAGGCTTAAGGAGGTTTTGGTGCACAGGGGAGAGCCCGCAGTGACAAGGCTGAACTGGACATTCACCTGGACGCCAATGTAGTCAGTCTCATGAACACCAACCATATGCACAAAACCTGGAACCGGCGAGAGCGAAAGAGAATCAACATGCGAATTCAGTTTGGGTACCACCTTGATGAAGGTCGCATTTGCATAGAAGGTTTAATTGTCCTGAAACCTGAAGAGCGAGGGGATGTGGTTCAACAAGTGCATGAGGAGTTAGGACATGCGGGAAGAGAACGCACACTGGCTGCAGTCATGAGAAGCTACTATTGGACGGACAGAGTTGTGATGGTGCGCAGAATTGTGGGGCAATGCAAATATTGTCAACTTACCAGCAAGCGTGGCACCATACGGTCAGGGGACGCAAGGCTTCAGAGCATTCATGTAGTGGATTTTATGTATAGAGTGGCGATTGACACAGCTGGCCCTAAGAAAACCACGGCTCGAGGGTATCAGTACGTGTTGATTGCAATTGACCACTTCTCTAAATGGGTGGAAGCGGCACCAGTTGCAAGTCATGACGCCGCAACAGCTGCAGAATTCTTTGAGTCACAGATTATTTGGAGATACGGGGTTCCATGAAGAGTCTTGACAGACAATGGTCTCGAGTACTGTGCGGAGTTCGATAAGCTCTAAGAGCGAAAAAGTATCAAGCATGAGAGAATGTCACTTGCATGGCCTCACTGTAACGGGATGGCTGAGCGTTTCGTCCAGACACTAAAGGTGGGATTGACGAGCATGGCAAGTCAATGGGGCGAGGAATGGGACAAACATATTGGGAGAATTTTATATGGGTACTATTACACTGGGATCTATGATGGACGAGTGAGGGTGCTAAAGCAGGGTAGGCCAGGGAGGTACGGTTAGCCAGTGATACTGGGTTACCTTGAGGAAGTGGAGACAGGTCAAGAGGGACTACGTGACGGAGTAGCTATATCAGAGTAGGCAGATAATTATTGGATATCAAGAATCCAAGTGCGCCCTAGAGTAGCGTGAGCCTACCTAAGGAGTTAGTTCTTGGGAAGTCAGGGAATAGTGAAGCGGGAATAAGGGATGCAGGGTGTATTCCTAAGTCTAGTCAGTCAAAGGATACACGGACAGTAAAAGGAACAGCATAGACATATGAAGAGGGCAGGCAGCATGCACATCTACCAAGGAACAATCGAGTCATACAAGGAAACCAGTTTACTTAGTATTAAAAGGAGTGTCTCCAGAGTGGTCACGGTGCGCCATGGATCCCAAGATTGAAGCCAAGGGATATACAAAGACTAGAATCTACTCTCTAAGACCGAACCTCGACTCATACAAAACTATGGAGTCCCCATTCTATAAAGTACTATAGCTTTATACTACTCGATACTGCCTAGGAGTCCTTGTTGTCACTAACAGTACCACCGCTGGAACTATAGTTTGCCACCTTCCACGTCTTTACTGCTCCTTCCAAGTCTTCCATACTTCCGAATCCCTTGGTCAGGTAACATTTTACCGTCCTTCGAAGCTTGCAATTTGTCCATGAATTGCTGAGTCATCCTCTCGAGCGTCGGTAGGTTGGGCGTCGAGGAAGACTTGTATGCGAGCGGAGAGCGGAGAGCAGAGAGCGAAGATTTGGAGAGCGGTGAGCTGAAAATGGGGTCTGAAATCTAAAAACAGTATTTTAAAACTAAAATTAGACACTAAAATTAGAAAATTAGAATATTCTGAGCATATTCTTTGACTGTTACCTATTAAAAGCTGTATTAAAGACCTATGACCGTGGAATTTTTTCAAATATTCAGGGAACTATACGACATTTTGATTCTATTACCGTTTTATTGTTTTTTATATTTTTGGTGGTGGATAAAAAAATTTGACGCATTCCTGTGAATTTCAGCTTGTTATTGATCCCATTCCGTCTGATGAATGTTGGTGTGTGGTGCAATGTCCATGATCTTAGGGCGCCAAGTCAATGCCTTAAGATATTTAAATTCAAGGTGAGAGGAATGTCTTCTTCATTTTTGCCTTCTTTTTGTTTTGTGTAAGGGACACTTCTGTTTTGTACCGATCCTCGATTATGGAGGACATCGAGGTGGTTGTTGTTTCCCTTGGTGATGTTGTGTGCCCGTGTCAACCTTACGTGGAGGTTGAGGGGGAAGACGAGCTGTTTGGATGTGGCGAAGCACTTACACTTCCGGAGATTGTGGATGTTGGAGTGGAGTTGGGAAGAGACCCTTCAGTGTTACAAGATCCTAGGGAGATCATAGTGGTTGAGGACGAGGTGGACAAGCCGCTGCCAACTCATGCATACTCTAAGGTTGGGAAGATCCCACCCGGGACTTATTCGAGGGAAGCACTTAAAGGGTCAAGTGGGAGTAGTCCATTATTGAAACGTCCCTACCTAGGTTTGAGATTGCCTAAAGTGGGACCCAAAATGGACAAGAATGTAGCTTCTCACGTAGTAGAGTCTGATGTTGGTAGATATGCTGAGAATGCAAAGGGCAAAGCTAAAGGCATTAAGTACAGAGAATGAAATAACTATTTGCAGAAGTTTCTTGGTTGATTTAAAGTGACACCCTACTATAATAATTCCGTGCTTATCGGGGTGAAGGGTACAAGTGGTTGAATGTAATGATGTGACATGCATTGCATTATTAGTTGGACCAATTACTAGGCGTGTCAATCAATGTGAATAGTCGGACTCTATATATTTAAAAAAACAATACAAATATGTATTGCTGATTCGATACAGAGAATAATTCAAATAGCAACTACTATGCAACCTAGTTGCCACCGTCCACGTGAAAGAACATGGACTAAAAGTAGCTTGCCCCCTAGTTTCTTGCTATAGGGTGTGTCAGGATTCCGCTTTCAAAAAGTATCTTGACCTCGTTGAAGCTATAGGTAGGCGCGTGGATGAAAATGTCGTCGTCGGGATCGCGGTTGCAAACCTTCAATAGGATGAAATAAACGTGCTTACAGTAGGAGAATTGGACCCGCCCACAAAACTTAGTCATGGTCTTTGGAAATGCTGGGCAACTGCAACCGGGGTTGGAGCTGATGGTGATCCGATAGTGCGTCACATTAGGTGGAATGCCGGAATCCAACCCTATGATGCAACCATGGCCAGGATGACGTATCATGGTGACAGAACGGAGGCGAGCTCTGAGGGTGTCGGAGGAGCCCATGGAGAGTTGCTGCGGCGGATAATCGGATTAGGGCGAGTGGCAGTCCGCTTCACCATCTTCCCGTCTCTCTTGCCTGGGTAGCGGTCAGCATCTACAGGAACTGGCAAGGAACTTAAATTTGCAGGTGGCGGAGCGGAGGAGACGAGGCGTTCTGGGGAGACCGGCCTCTTCTGCGGGAGCGAGAATCCAGCCGCCTCTAATGCACGAATTTCTGTGATGTTCAAGTTTGTCCCGAGCCTGACAGGCCAGACGGCTGTAATTGGAGGCATCTCTTGGGTTTTAGAATACTTAGCAACCCACTTGCGCCTTGAGCCCTTCACGCACCTTTCAATGTCGTCAAAACAGAAGAAGAATTCCGTCCTCTTCGAAGTGTTCTGGCGGATGTTGGTCCAAACTCTAGTGTAGGTTGGTGCAGCAGTAGCGTTCACGTTCCTCACAATTTTCTTCGTACATTTCTTCTTAGTGACAGCTCTCTGGGCCCAGCAGCACTTTGCAGAAGTCCTCAACAATCTTGCAATGTGCCATTCCTTGACGTCAACCTTGGTCTCCTGAACAACATTCACCTGGCGGATTCCGATCTCGTTTCGTGGGGTCTCCGGGATTGTCACGACATCCTCTGTAGGGGACCCGCCTTTGTCAACCTGCGTGTCTTCTTCAGTGTCATCGTCAACAATGATGGGTATGTGAGAGGTGCAAGCCCTGACGTTACGACCATGTGCTTTTGGATGGGAGTAGTTTACCTTATCCGGACGGTGAGATTCTTCCTCAGCTCCAAGGGGTAGGTCGGGCTTCCGCTTGGTGGATCCAAACACTTCCTCTCCTGCGAGGCGTGGCAGACGTGTGCAGAACTTGTCTCCTCCATGCATCTCCAACATGGGGTCTTCCAGCACATGCGGTCTCCCTGTCAACTTCGCCCTGTGCTGTGCCGCTCTAAGCTTCAGTTCGTTCTTGGATGGACCCGTCCCTCCAACTTCCCCTTTCAGAAACTGGTAGAAGTTGACAACTTGAAAAAATGCCCGAACATAGTCATCAACTGTAGCCACGTAGAGGTCGCCGCACTTGTTACCAGAGGACTCAAGCCATTTGCTGTGAACGATTTCAGCAAGGTTACACGTAGGCATTTCTGCAAGTTCTTCCTTGGTAAATTCTGTACATCCAAGGGCTGTAGTGGTAAGATGTGGTTCAGCATTTAGTGCGGTGGGGGTAACTGCGAAGTAGAAATAGGAGTGAATGAGTAAGGAAAAAAAAAAGGTACCTCAGTCATGAAGCCGCCCCACTGGCAAAATCTGAAGTGCCAGAAACAGAGCCAGAGCTCCAATCTAGCTAAGGCCTTCTCTGAGATAGCTCCAGTAGAAACCCACCAACCTTTAATTGCGAGGTACACAGTATCCGCTTCCTCCATTGTTTTGGCTGTGCAGTATTGCTGGCACATTTTCTTGTGTTGCTCCCACATTTCTTCTAGGATATTCCTCTTAGTGTAATTGACCATTGACTGCGTCCAATGGAATAGGCAGGTCCTCTCCCGATCCTCCATGCGGTCCTCCTTCTTCCCTATCCCGTACACGATCCGTACTGCATTCCAGTTGGCATGTGCGCTGTCCACCATGAAGCCTTTGAAGTTTGGCGCTCGAACGCCATTCCTCTTTATGACAGCATTTAGGTTTCTCCAAAACAGGATCTCGGCGTTGCAATCCATGGACATCATGTCACAGGTAGCAATCGTCATGACCCGGCAGTACGTGGAGTTGTACACATGGCATGCCAACGTGGTCCAATCGCGAACCCGCTTCACGTGGTCAAACATCACCCAGGCGTTCTGGTGATCACCGCTGGGCTGCATCCTAGACACGAGGTCGACACCGCTTCCGGGACCCACTTCCGACATCTTGTACAGGAACACCTTGTCCAGATCTTTTCCTTGCCCAGGGAATTTGTTCTCTTGGACATATGCCCAGAGACTGATTACACGCAGCTTTGTCATGGCATCCATAACTCCGTAATTCCTCAACTGACGGAATGACATTACCTTGATGCGAATGTTCGGTGATGCCATGTCCTTGCACCTGTCAAGGACTGAAACAAGCTCCTCCATAGTGAGTTTCTGGGGAGGTGCATCCTCCGGCTATAGCAAATAATTCCCGATTAGAACCTTGCTCGCCTCCAGCACCACAGAGCTCTTCGTTGCTCGAGGTGTGTGTTTCGGCCTGTTCTGAGATCAAACTATTGATCTCATCCTTTGAATCTCTGGAGTCGCCAACCTTAACTGAGTGATCGTGAGTTCCAAGATGGATACACGCCCTGGTTTGATTGACTGTACCAGACACATAAATTATTCGAGCCCCACAGGTAGCAATGCAGACGAAGGGTTCTTTGCATACCTTGCATACAACCGTGGAATCTTTTGGTGGTGGCAGGTTGACATTGAAGGCTTGAAGTGTGCAGCCGTTGAAGTCGGTCTCGTTCACATCACAAATCCAAGGCCGGCGTTCCAGAAATGGGTAGGCTTTGTTGTTGCAGCGCAGCCATCCGACGCAGGTGGAGGACCGGAAAGACAGCCCCAAGTCGTTGGTGATGTTGGTGGTGATGGTCTTGGTCTAGACGTGGCCGTCGTATTGTTTGTCCATTCCTTGCATGGACTTTGCTTGCGACCGTGATGCTCCTAGTGCGGTAGGGGGCAATTCGAAGAGAACTAGTCCATCGAAAACAACAGGCAAGTACCCTACTCTCTCGTGTCGGAGTCTTGAGTAATTTATTTTTTTGAAAACGTTCTTACTACTAGGTCTCTTGGCAAGTTTGCAAAGTGAATCGACGATACTGATAGTACTATTCTCTGAAATTTGAGAGGGACTGGAGGACTTTACTGGAGGGGGGACTGCGGGCCTAGACTCTGCAGCGTCTTGCGTGACAGGAGGGGACGACATAGCAGGACTAGTTTCCTCATCTGAAGAGAGTGAGATGACCGGAGTTTGAAGAGAAGCATCCACGCCAGACTTGACTTTGACTTTCACGTCTCGAGGAAGCAGAGTCTGAACAGTGCAAGTAGAGGAGCGACGGGAAGTAAGAATCTCTGTAGACGTTTGCATCTGAGATTTTGTAAGTCCATAAACTCTATATGTCCCAGGATACAAGAGCCAATACAGAATTCCATCTTCATCCCTCTCGGACAACTGATGTAGAGTGTGAGTGACCTCAGTTGTTATCTCGTCAAAAATCTCATCCTCGACCCTGATTGTATCTCCTCTAAAAGTAAATCTCATACTTAGGTGCTGGGAGGACACGGTAGCCATACCATCGGCAGTGGTATGAAAAGAGAGAGTAATTCGAAAGCCGTGAGCGTACAGGACGACCTTGCCTAGGACTTCTTAAGGAGCTGCGTACGCCATAGTGAAACGTAGAGTTCAAGGATATGACACTAATTGAGTGAGATGCACAAGAATGAGAGACTGAAGAGGTCGAGTACAATGATTATATACAGTTCTGGTTGCATCTTAGTAAATGAATCTGAATCACGAGTAATGGAAGTTAGTTAGACTGTAAGTAACAGAGTTAGTTATCCAGGCGCCGTAATGAGAATTTAAGTCTGGTTATATCAACTCATGTGAGCACCATTTTAGATCATGGTTTGATTTTTGTTCAAGAGAGCATGTCTAGGATTAGCTTTAGCCGCCTTTTCATTCTAGAATTTTGGCCACGCCCTTAGTGATGGGTGACCCTTTGTCATCAACTCTATTTAAGTGGAGATTTTATTCATTTCCGGATCAATTTTATTTATATTTATTTGCACATCAACTTTAATTCAAAATTTATTTATCTTTAGTTGTACAATGTCAATGACCAATTTTAAAGGCACTTGTCAGTGATCAATATTTATATGATAGAAGGAGTTATTCAGCAGTAGTTAGGAATGATGAGTATATAAGTAGAGCTGAGTTCTAAAGTGTCCTTTATTGTGAGGAGAGTCATTAGGTTACTTAGACACATGAAGGATAGTGGAGGGTCTACTCCCTCCACTTATGTCACTCCTAAACCGAGAAGAAAACCATGTAAGACAAATTTTACGAATAGGAGAGCGAGAAAGAGAAGAGCATCACGTAGGAAGGTTGATTTAAAAGTTGAGCAGGGGAGAGCTCCCGTGAAGGTTTGAGGAGCTGGATTGCCTTTAGCTTTGAAGTTTTGTAGCATACGTAAACTTATTCTAGGCAGTATAGAGGAGGTAAAAGATGAGGTGATCGAAAACACCGTAACAGAGATTCAAGAGCAGCACAGGGTACTCCGTAGTGGGGAAGCACTTGTAGAGATGACGGACGAATTGGACTTTAATTGTAGTCAAAGAGTAGAGTCACCACAACCTTCTATCAGATTCATTGACTCTTTTACAATGGGCTCAGATTCTCAATCGGAGCATGATTTCAATTCCATTGAAGTAAGTATACTGAGACCAGGTTTTCTATGTTTTTCTTGTGTTTATTTCCAATTTGAAGAAAAATATCTCATTTCTATAATGTCATACTAGGGTGTGATTTATTTAAGGAGTAAGTTTGATACTGTAGACTTCCTCCGACTCATAGTTTCCATTTTGGTATAATTTTACAAAGAGTAACAACTGGATAAGGGAGGTGGGAGTTTCCACACCAGCCTCACTACTTAGAAAGGGTAGCGAAATCGAGCATTTGATAGTTGTCGCAAGGCGAGCGAGGGAAGAGATCTTGAAGGTTGGTGAAGGAGGGCTTGCGATGGCGGCACGGGAGCTGGGCGCGCGAGGGCGAGGCAAGGAGGAGGCACTGAGAGGCAGGGCGTCGGGCATGGGAGTGGAGGAGCTCGGGTTTGAAGAATCCGCGCCCCAGCCGGAGCCCGAGCTAGGAGCAGGAGGCAGGAACAAGGGGAGCGAGGACGAGGAGGACGAAGAAGAGGAGGACCCTGTCCACAACGACGAAGAGGAAGAAGAGGACCCTGTCCACGACGACAAAGAGGAAGAGGAGGTACCTCTCACAACCTCCACCTAGATACCAAGATGGCGACTAATTGTTTGTCGGGTTTTTTGAATCTTAGGTGTTTTAAATCTTGGGGTTTTTAAATTTTGGATTGTACGGAAATAAATAACATCAAGAGGTCGTACGGCAAGGATCGGGACAACGTACTTTGATTCGCGAGTTAATGATGTTGGCTTTAGTGATGTTGGGTTTTGTGGATTCAAGTTGTGGGTACTGGGGATGAATTGTTGGTACTGGGGATGAATTGTTGGTACTGGGGATGAATTGTTGGTACTGGGGATTCGGGTTGTGCATATAGGGGATCTCTGGGTGCTGGGGATTTTGTGTTGGGTCGTGGAATAAGAGGCATAGCCCCCGGCCAAGGAGGCAGCAGCCTCCAAGGGGGCCGCGGGGGCGGGCAAATTTTTTTAAGCCATTAAATTTGGCCTCGCACCGTGTACTGGGGATTTGGGTTGTGCATACAAGGGATCTCTGGGTGCTGGAGATTTTGTGTTGGGTTGCGGAATGGTAGGCATAGCCCCAGGCCGAGGAGGTAGCAGCCTCCAAAGAGGCCGGGGGGGTGAGAAAAATTTTTTAAGCCATTTCAGCTGGCCTCGCACCATGTGTGCTTTCGGAGCAGACATGAGTGCTTGGCTTGAAGCATTGCCCCGGACCGAGGAGGCAGTAGCCTCCAAGGAAGCCGTGAGGGCGACCTATTTTTTAATATCCATATTAGCTTTTTTTTTTATTTATTTTAGTAATTGACCTTAGTGCATTTCTTATGGATTTCAGAATACTTCACAGCAGAGCATGGCGACCGACACTGAAATCAAGAGGCTTGAGGAGACTGAGGTATAATTATTGTTGATATTATAGTTTTTCGTACTCATGCACTTATTTTCCTTAATAATTTGATTCAAGCAATAGAGAATTCTTTGAAATGATTTGAAAATTTTAACTTTTTTATGTCTTGTACTTGCAGGTAGGCTCTGACGCTCCTGACATGTGAGTCAACTCTCCAATCTCTCTGATTAACCTTTCAGACCTGTCAGACTTAGAGGAAGAGCGTCTTAGTACCTATGAGCGTCTTTGCCATTCTTTTAGGTGTAGCTACTGGACCTTTCGAGGTCCAGTCATCCCAGTACATGCCTACATCGCCTGTTTATGAGCCGACCTCTCCAGGGTACATGCCAACGTCGCCACTTTTGGTACACCGCCGTCTTCGCCAAATCTTCCTGCTTCACCTTTAATATTGAGGAGTGTAGCACGACGTGGTACCCATATCCCTCCGGAAGGCACTTAATTGATACTAAATACCATCCAAAGTAAACCACTCCGTGTTCGTTCCCTCAAGGACCTATAGTTTTCTTCCTTTTAGACCATAACGGGAATCACCAACCGGTTCCAACCGTCTTCCGTCCCACGGCCGGTTGTCCTGAACCGGTAGTTTTTGCCTCGTTCCTATTTTCCGGATTTTTAGACTAGTGGCCGGTTCCCACTGATCCGTCTATACTTTCAAGTGGCTGGGTTCTCCACCGTCCCGAGACGTAAAGAGGCTGGACACCCCACTATCCCTATCTACCACCCGGAGAGTGGAGTAATAATCCTTCCGTATGGCTAGAGACCGGTCCGGATAGCTACTCAGTACCGATTACATATACGAAAATCATACTACAACGACATCACCACACAGTTGTACAGCATCCTAACTACATCATCTTCCTTCCGGATTGGTTCGCAGTAGGTAGTCCGGCTTTTATCCCATCTACGGGAAGCGACCGGTCCGCTCTCCGATACCGGTGTACACACGGCTCTCCGTGTCCTTAAGACTACCAGCTCCGCTGCAATACGTCTTTCCTCCCCTCTAGGCTCCTTCCAGTACTGGAAACCGTCAACACTTGGCGCTTGACACCTTCCCAACCTCTCCGAGCGCTCTCCAAACCACCACACTGTTCAACACTCCTCTGGAACACTACTACAGACAATAGTACCAACAAACCGTTACGGTAACGGACCCGTCAGTCAGCCGGTCGATACAACAAATCTTAAAAGTATATTCTCAATTGCAACAACAAAACGGTGTACAAAACAAGGCCCCGGCCTTGGAAAAACGTCAAGCTTAAGTACTAATCCTAACGAGCCTATGGTAAACAAGTGGCCAACCAAGATCCAGAAATTCTGGATCTTGGATCCCGGGTATCCCGGACCGGTGGCCGCCTTCTATTCCTAGATACAACCGCTATTCATCCGGATTGACAACCGGATGGAAGTGAGCGTCATTGTTAGTCGCTGCCATTTTATTCGGTCCTTATCCTAACCCCTACTACTTGTCCCTTTCGAACCTCGGGTTCCATCCGGTCGTACCTTCTGCTGTGTCCCCTTCTCCAGCTTCTTCAGTGAGGTGCCGGCCCTTGGAGTATCAGGTACCGGATGGTCGGTCGCCTTCCGGACCCGTCCTGTCTGTGTCGCCGCTGAGGGAGACCGTGCAGCCACCGGTGTTCTACCGAGGTCCACCCGCATGCGTTCCGGGGATGGAGTTCCTTGCACCGGAACAAAGCCAGCTCCCGGTGGTGGTCCTAAGTCCCCCTCCAAGTGGATGTTCTCCGGGTCAACACCCTCAACTCCTTCCAGAATGGGCAAGGTGTGAAGACTGTCCAAGGTGTCCGGAAGAGGATCCGCCAACGGTTGTCCATGCTCCGGTTGAACAGGCCGGATGGTGGACTGGACTAGAGAGGCTACGGGTGGCACCTGTGCCAGTCTCATGGTCGGGGCCGGTGGTCTGTACTCCTCTCGATCTGCCGGTGGCCCTGGTGGATTTGACGGACCGGCCTTACCATCGTAGAGGACCTCGACTAGGTTCCTCATCTTCAACCAGTTCACCTTCATCACTTGCGTCCGGTCGAGCATGAATTTCAAGATCAATGTCCGGGCCGGATCCGGTTGACAGGTCAAAAACGCCTGGTAGACGGCGCACTGATTTGCCACATCCACCGGAAGGGCTAAGGTAACTTTGACCTCTACAACAGACAAGATGGCATGGGCTGCCCGGTCACGGGCTTCGGAGAAGTCCTTTTGGGCATCATGCACCTCCTGTTGGAGTTTGACGATCCTCTCCCGGTTATGATCTAGCTGTTCGACATGTCGGGCCTGTAGGCTGGCTAGGTCCCGGTGTTTGTGAAGAACGGTAATGCATTCTCCCAGCCGGGCAGTGCGCGTAATTTGAATTAACTCCTTCACCAACTGGCTTTCGAGCTGCCTATTCTCCTGCAGGTACCGGACATACGCCGTCATCTGTTCCGACAGGTTGACCAAGTCTTAACACGGATCTCCGGTGTGGACCGGTGGGCCAGTGGGTTTGAGGACTTCCGTGCTTAGGTTACGTTTAGCCGGTGTGGGAGTCCGGGGAGAACCGGACGGCTGCCCCTTCTCCGGACTGGGCCGGGGTTTCTTCGCCGGAGTGGGCGAGACCTCTATCACCTCGACCTCGTCCTCGTTCTCGGACACCTCCTCCCGTTCCGCGTACTGTTGGAGGCTTTTTAATTTGTCATACTCTAAGACCTCCTTAGGGGTCAACAGACCCTTGTGACGGTAAAGGTGAACAAGGAAAGACGGAAGGCAGGTGGCCTGTTTCTTGGTCTTCTTTAGGTTGGCTACGTGCCGGTCGACTATTGTCTTAATCATAAGACCCCCCGTCCACGGTCATGTTGCCGTCCATGGCACCAACGAAGATGGATGCCCATTTGATGGTGATCCGTTTGGGCTTTTCCGGATGGAAAATTGGGTTCATAAACCCTATCACCCTCTTATCTCTCAGGTCCTTGATGTCTTCCAGGTCCCACCCCTCCTTCTTGTCTCCGGACGTCTTGATGTAGTTGTAGACGAAATCCCAGGACTTCGGAGCCGAAACTTCGCCATTCTCTAAGAAGCCATACGTATCCCTCCAATCCTGCGTCGTCCACTATTCCGGCTCTCCACGGATGGTATTTTGATTGTCGGGGTTTTTGACGAGGATTTCCTGCGCCGGAAGGGCCTGCCTCCACCCCCATGCTTTGGCGAGTAGTAACGAACATCGCATGACCTCTAAGGCATCCCGGAGGAGCTCCCACTCGCCGTCATCTACCGGCATCAACGGCATGACCCGTTGTACCTTCAACAACTGTCCTTCTTTGGCCGGTTCTATCCCCTTCCTAACCATACTGCTAAACGTCCTCGCGGTCACTCCGGTAACACCTGCACGCACGAATCTCCCTACAGTCCCTCGACTAAAAGAAACACTTCCGTCTCACCGTCTCTCTCCTACCGTCCTAACTCGTACTGCGAACTACGCTGAGGAGCACAAGGATCCGCCGCTTCACAAAACGACAATAGAAAGGAGGAGCACGGTTGCCCTTCCTTCTTTTATACCCTCACTCACCTCAACCCATTCGTAGCTCATCATGGCGGACGGTCGTAGCCCTTCTTCATTGGACGGTCGCGGCTGGCGGCGCTTTAATTGTCGCAGCCATCTCTCCCGCGTGAATCCCACCCTCCGGTTGTCGCCCTAAGTCTGCTAGGTGAGGGTTTTGTCGCATAGACGATGCTCCCTCTTATCCGGCTCCGTACGACCGGATCTGAACCAGTTGCCCTTCCGGTTCTCTTATTCATTCAACCAACCGTCTTAACTGGTTGTTACCTATATCTACTTAATACTTCCGTGTTTCTAACACAAAATTTTCAAATTTTATCATTTTTTTTCCACCGGAATTAGTACTCCGGTGTGCCAACCGTGGAAATCACTTTCCACAAGGAGGCGCGCCCATGTAGTCTTTGCCCTTCCGGCAATACTGCCCAGCTCTTGCCGTCAAACCAGGCGATTTTGGAGAAGGCGCCATCATTGGAATAGTAGAGAGGCTAGAGAATACTATGGAACGGCTCCTCGTAGAGTGACACGGCATTGATACTTGGTGCCTTAGATGAAATTTGAGTTGTTGTTCTACTATTTCATTTATGAGAAAATCTCTTAGTGATTGATAAATTCTATTATTCTGTAACCGAAATTTTGAGATTGGTTATTCATTTTTATGGCTTATGGCAGCTGACTCAGGTAACTCAAACACAAGATGTGTTGCCATCATCATCAAAGCCTTTGGATTTGATAGACGTTGTTCATAGAGAATTGCTTCATCGAACACAGCATAAAGTTGACTCGATCAACGTCATCAATGCCTTTCATATTCAGCCCTTGAAGAAGTCTCGCCTACTTGTCCCATTGCGTAGAATGATTGCGATGGCAAAAGTCAGACCGGTTGGCGAAATGGGCGTGCAACACCTAGAGAGGGAGTTCGTGAAGGGCTAAAGAGATGGGGACCGCGTTATGTACATTTCTATGTTCAACACTGAAGAGATGTCAATGGATGTCACGGAGGAAGTGAAGGCAAAGTGGAGCCCATGCTGGCACAGGGCTAACGAAGCCTTCGAAGCCAATCTCCAAGGTGACAATGACCTCAATCAATTCAGTGGCAAAATGTTTTTTTTATGGGAAGGTAATCATCGCCTTTCAGCTTGGTTACGACACATCAACAAGCATCATGCCCAGGATCCTGCATGGCACATCTCCGTGCATTGCATCATATTGGACCCACGCGGCCAAGTGGGCAATCTTCTACATGCCATGCACAATATCAACTGGTAAGGAATCTTTGTTCAATGTTTTAATTTATATTTTGAGAATGTTGATCACCCTTCTCTTACGAAGTTTATTTTGAACATGTATTTTTGTCCACAGGTCTACTGAGAATGACCATGTGAAGAGTAATCTTCTAGCCAAGCTATTCCGCATCCGCTCTTTTGGTGTCATGAAGTTAGAAGAATTCAAAGATCTTCTTAGCCTAGAAGAGTTTGAAATTTGTGTGCAGAACAAACACGCAAAGGACCGATGGTTCATCTTAACAACAAAGGTTTTCATTGCCTTCTTGTACCGAGTAAGAATTTATTCCATGAATCAGCTAGAACCTTCGTCATATTCCTTACTTTAACTTGTGCATTCGAAGTAGTTTGTACACTGATATTAATACATTCTCTTTACAGAGAGAGATTGCAGTCACCTCGGGTCAAGCAGCTAGATCCTACATGGTGAACACGCCAAAAGAGGATCAATCTGGATCTGGAGTTTGGGATGCGATGACGACGACATCAGACAACTTCATTGATGCCATCAAGAAGAAAGACTTCACCAAATACCTGGCTATCGCGAATCCCAAAAATGGTGACGACTTCCTTGCAGAGGTGAGATTTTAATCACTAATACTTTAGCTAATTTGTTCCCATCTCTTTCTACTTCTAATTACATAATTCTAACTCTATAGTTCTATTTGCAGATAAACCGCCACTTCAGTGATGTTTCGAAACCTGAGATGACATTGGACAAGCTGCAGAAGATTGTGTCGGCGGCAGTGGAGCCCAAGTACAAAGCTCGTTGGTTGAGGTGGTGGAACTCTTCTCCAACTTCAAGGCAGTCTTATAGATTCTTACCACCAGAATTCAAGGAAGCTGACCTCGACCGTTGGCTAAACAAGGCTTCATTCTGGGCAGGGGTATGCTTCCCGATTTCCAAAATAGAAATTGTCGTTGTCATTTTACCACTTTCATTGTCGTAGTATAATTCTGCTGACTGTTTCTTGTAGTTGGAAGAAGCGGTCATTCATGAGTTCGAGGACATCTAAAAGGCTGAGGAGCTCATCATCAATTGGAATGCGACACCTGATGTTCAGCGTGCAGGCGATTACGTGGAGAGTTGGCGTATTCTCCTTTGGGACAGAGCATTCCCAGCATTCCTTGGTTCCAAGGCTTCGAAGACTTTTGATAAGTAGACAATCTTCACTAAATTCCCCGGGACGGAAGAGGTTGTCAAGCGAGTTACTTACTCAAACATAAGTGCATTTTGAATCCTGCCGTTCCTCTCTCCCGCATACTTACTCATTCAAAATTGGCTTTCACTAGTTACTTCAAGAGGGAGCTTGTCCCCAAAGGCGCCGTCACTGTCCAACAACTCCCGAAGTACTTTGCTTTATGGATCGAGAGAGGCTCGGATCAGTGTATCTATTCTCCTCAGCAGTTGAAGAGGTACAAAGCTCCCCACTTGGAAGCAGGATGTTGGTATCTGGATTGCCTCCATGGTTTTATAGTGGATTCTGAGGCCGATGTCAAATCATTACTGGATATCGGAGCGCCGGTGGTTGAAAACTCCAATGAAGCTTCTGAAGATGACGAAGTACATCAGAGTCAATCATCTGCACCTCAACCAAAGAGAGGGAGAGGGCGGCGACCGCGAACTCAGGGTTCAAAGTCCCAGGCGTCACAAGATATTGGGGCGGAGTCTTCCGCACCAGGGAAGGAAACACCGAACGCTTCTCCAACTACAGCCATCCCAAAGCCCACTTCGACCACTGCAAATGCGCCTTCATCCATTAGTGCTTCTGAGATCACCAGAAGTCTCATTGAGCAGAGGAAGGCCAAACTCTTTCCTCAAACCATTTCATCCGCTGGACCTTTGATTTCCACTCATGTTTCCATCTTCAACTCAACTGTCAATTCAATGTTGCGGCGAAATAAGAGACTTGAGAGAAAAGGTGGCGACGACCCAGATTGGATCAAGACTCAAGACTTCATTCGCAAGGTATGTTTCGTTCTTTAGACATTTCTTGGATACATCCACTTCTATTCATTATATAGTTTCTAACTCTGCTTTCTTGTTTCCTCAAGTTTGGAGCAGGACGCCAAAACAAAGTTCCGGACCAATGCAAACAAGAGAACCATCTAGGAGTTGACTTCATCATTGCCGACATCCCTGAGAATTTTCCCGTCCCTTCTGTTTCGGATCCCCCCACGAGTATTCCCCCTTGGAACTCTCGCGAGAAGGATTATGTGTACGACATCTTCCATTTTGCAGAACAATACCTGTAGAAAGATGGTGCCCTCTGCTTCATCTTCAACAGTGATCAAAAGCTGGCTAAGGATATCGAGGAAGAAGCTGAGGGTGGTGACTTCGTGCTTTACAAGGACTGGTAGGGCGTCAATGTACTCGGTCTTACTTCTCCTACGAACCCCGAGAACTTGGTAATTTCATCATAACATTTCCTTCTCTTTACTTAGTGATAACCCTTCTCCTTATTTATACTCACTAGTTTTGCTTGACTGCAGACTATTCGGTTCTGGTTTCGCGTCTACGTTCGTGGTGGCAATGAGCCATCTAATTTCTCCTTCCAAACGAAGAAATCCCATATGATACATGGCGTCCTCAACATTACCAAGAGTGATGCCATTTTCAACTGAACCAATGCGGAGCTGCAACAAATGAATGGGGACATTCCGTGGAGAGGGCCAAGGGAGAAAACCCATGAGATGATGCAGAGCATAATTGGAGAGCTTTTGAAGCCTGGCGACATAGTCCCCGACTGGAATGCAGGAACAGGTAACTATTCATCCAAATGTCTGCTTAATTATTCCTCTCATTTCTTCCACAATTTCTCATTACTTCGTTACTCTCCGAGTTTCAGGGGCCTCCATCAAGGCTTGCGAGGCTATTGGTCGTCACATTCTAGCTTTTGAGGATGATGAAGCCATATTCAACGCCATTCTCAAACCGTACATGGCTAGACCATCCGCCATGGGCCCTCCTAAACATCCTAGGCCTGCAGCAGCAGACAAAGCGCCTCCAAAGAGAGCAAGACCTGATAAGTGGTGTAAGTCTTCTATTATTTGTGATACTTATCCAAGCATTGCTTCTCTTTGCAACTCTACGTACTCAATCTAACCACTATCGGTTTTCTATTGCAGAGTAGTTGCGGCAACACCGCCACGTGAGCCAAGAGCCGTGTCCACTCCATAGTGGCGTCTTTATTCTAGCCCGATTCAGCCTTTTTTACTTCCGGAATATGCAGAGGGCTTAGCACAAGCGCTTGAATCTGGTGCTCTTAGATATGTTCCTAGTCGGCCCACTAGTTTTGATCCCAGGGCCCTTCTATTTGTCGATTCAGAGGCTGTAGAAAGAGATTCAGAGTCATCAACCTCTGAGAGTGGAAGTAGCGATTATAGCATGTTCTGAGTCAAGGAGGCCTCGGTCTATTATTTTTTTCATTTGATTTAATTTGATTTCATTAGAGTTCATTACAGAATCCATCATCTACTCTATTGCAAACCACGTAAAGTCTTTATGATTCTCATTTCCATTTTATTTGGTGTATGTAAAGGTCTACAACTTCAAGAGTTTTTGGCTCTTAATTCTCATGTGCTTAAAGGAAAAATCACTTCGGTGATGAATTTGTTTTAGTTTGTAAATTCTGTTCTGAAAACTAGACAACATTAACATGAACAACAAAAATGGTCAAAATATATACAATACTCTAATTATTATTATTTTTTTCTATCAACAACATTTTAAATTGTCGTAGCTATATTATCTATTCTTGGGAGAGATCCAGATACCATCTCTCGGAGAAATTTTCTCTCCTTCCGGCACATCCAAGACCTCATTCCCATTGGCCCATAGCAGTGTCCTCAAGCGATCTAACTCAACGCAACTAAGCTCTCCAAGGGACATTGTCTCTAACCTCCCGTTGTAAATTGGATTTGCAAGTTTCCAAGAACTCCTAAAAACACTCCAGTTGATGATGAACCGATTAACTTTGTATTCGTCCTTCGGACTCCAATGGCGACCCTCGTACGAAAAGTAATCCCACCTCGCTAGCCGCAGGCATGCGTATTCAGGACTGCTGTCAATCTCACGCTTCCACCTCTTCGACACAGCACGAGCGTTTTCGACGTCTTCAAACGTGATTACTTTCGGAGAAGTTCAACCCAGCGTTGCACTACTACCTATATGATCCCAGGGGTTAGGCCCATCCGCCATCCGCTTAAGCAAATCCTGTAAAATTGTTTCACAAGCAACGACCTCAAGTGACTCGCCCATACCTTCAAATAACTGCCCAGCAAGTACAAGGTTCAGCTCTACAGAAATCATTCAGCTAATACAACATCAAGGACGTCTGCTAAGGTTTATATAGATCGTTCGTTGACTCTAAAGGTAGCAATAGTCTTATCGAAAGACCGAGACATCTTCGACGAAGACAAGCACGCTGACATGGTATACATCTTGGTTTCCACAGCTCGATTATTGTACACGAACTTTGAAATATTCCACGAAGTTTCAGACCATTAACTTTTGGTTCTATGATTTTTTTTTCCCTATAATTATCTATATTACCTATTCAATATTTAGTTTTGTGATTTAAAAACATCGTGCTGGAATACTCGTATCTAGATCCAATAAGGGACCAAATCTAAAGGATTGTATGCATGACGTCATCATGACATCAACCCTTAATTGTACCTCAATAAGCAAACGTAAAAAAAGTTTACCACTGATAACCCTGAATTCCACGGAATTATACTCCTTTAGTAAAATAAGTAAAAAAATTATGCCTTTTTTTAGTTTTTTTCCACGGTTATAGGGTTTACTTTGCTTTTGAAAAATTGGCTAAATGTCAAATCTCTGCTCTCCATTCTCTGCTCTCTGCTCTCCGCTCTCCGCTCTCCACTCACATGCTAACTTTCCCCGCCATTGGGGCAGCCAGAAACCATGACAACAATGAAACCACCGTCCAAGGTGACGAAGATGGAACCAAGGAATTTTTGCAATGGATGCGGCAACAGATGACAGAGTTGGTTGCAAAAAATGAGGCTACCAATGCCAAGCACGAACAGCTGAGTATGCAATATCAAAACATACAGACCAATCGAACCGCGGGACCCATAGAGGCATTACCACCAGATAATGACGTCCAAGCCTCTCAGACGTCAGCAGTAATCCCGAGATCCGCCACGTTACCACATGAAAATTCAACGGCTGCAACATCCCGCAGCCTAGGCAGTCAAGACAATCACACTAAATTGCCTAAAATACCTTACCCGATGTTCAACGACTCTGGTGACCTTGACTGGCATATTAGGAGATTCAGGGTTATTGCCAGAACAAATGGCATCACTAACATCTCTGATCTCCAAAATATCTTTGGTACGACCCTTCAAGGAGAGTCCATCAATTGGTACATTGATATTGAAACACATCATCCCCACTCCACATGCGAAGAAATGGAGACAAGTTTTTTACTCAAATTTTTAAAGCTCAAAACGAGCTCCGAGATACACAGAGCCTTAGGAAGCATTGCGTAGGAGAAAGAAGAACCTGTAGATAAATTCTATGACCAATTCAAACAACTTGCGGACAAACTCAATTAAAAACAAGAAGAAGATTTCTTGTGTGAATGGTTCAAGAAAGGTTTGTTGCCATGGATTCAGCAAGGTATTTTCATTCGGGGCGTTAAAACCTTGCAAGATATACTCAACGCCGCCATAGACATCAGTGGGGAGTTGGAAGCCCTACACCGATTACAGACACCACTGTTCCCATTACTTGTGTCCAGAACTGATGTTAGAGTCGCCACGGGACCTTGCAATACCTGTGGCAAGATACATAGAGGAAGGTGCTGGTTTTCTAACACATCCAACACATTCACGACACACGACGACTTGGGCCGACCATGGCGGTCATGCAAACCAAGGAAATTAACGTAGACGCATTCCAGCCCAACGGGAATGACGCCTATTTGGAATGCGGGTCTCTACACCACCAGCGCAGTCAATGCCCCATACCTTGCTAGCGATGGGTTGCGGCCTCTACCAATAACGCTGCGCCACCCTCGGACGTCCAAAAACCCACCCCACCTCGACTAGGGGAGGTTACGCTTACTGAAGTATCCAGAGGGGAGGCCAAAATCGCCACCATCACTACCGCTATAGTAACCACAAGGTCCAAGGCAACCAGTACTGTTAAACCAATCAACCATATTATAGAGCACCGAAAGCCATTCCCCCCAAATCATTGGGACTGGTTACACCAAATACGACAGGACTTACAAGGGGAACTTGAAACTTCCCCTAGTACCCTTAGTTTACAAAACATAATTGACAACACTAGCATGACCATCACACTATCCAAGTTGATTCAATTGAGCCCTGAGCTCCAGCAATATTTACAAAAGGCTACACTGCCGCATTTGTCTGAGGAGCCGGTCACTATCAAAGTGAACATTACAATACTAGACCCAGACGCCGCAGTCATTCATAAACAATAAGGAGAATTTGAGCTGACTAATGTTTTGGTAGACGGAGGCTTAGGAGACAATGTCATGAGTAATAAACTCCGTGAAAAAATGGAACTACCCTTTCCCAAAGCAGCCCAATTCATCTTACGAATGGCTAATGACGCCCTAGTGACGCCATTAGGAATACTCTCCTCAGTAGCCATCACTACCTATGGAGTGACGACCCCAGCCACCTTCGTCGTCATTGAAATGCGAGACCGAAGCAACTTCCCCGTAATTTTGGGACGCCCCTGGTTGCGCGACATGGACGCCATTCACGGCTGGGCAAGGAATCAAATCCGAATTCACCGACATGGTAGAACCATAGTCATCCCTATCGACAGTTGTGTCACTCGGGCTAAGGCCTACCAAATTCGAAACAACGCCTGCACCAGCTAGCTTCAGGGACTATCATAGGAATAGAAAGCATTAGTCTTTCAGGCCGACCCCAACTTGATACCCTTGGGAGAAATACATTTAGCAAGTCTAGTCCCGGAACTAGAGAAAATGGATATTCCTTCACACTTTACACAAGAAATCCATGAGCCCGTCACAGTCAAGGCTCCACCAGCCGTGCAGTCGTTAAAAAACCATATAGTAAACGGATGGTCTCACAGCGCCAAAGACAAGGTTGAATTAGTCAACCTAGGCACTACTACGGAGCCTAAGTACCCCAAAATAAATGCTGAAGCCCCGACAGCACTCAAACAAGTAGCAATCAAGCTTTTTCATGAGTACAGAGATATTTTTGCCTGGGGTCAGGAGGATCTAAAAGGCATCCCTAGTTCCATAGCAGAACATACCATTGACTTGGTCCTGGATGCACATCCAGTGCAACAGCAACGCTATCGCATGAATCCCAACTACGCTGTCAAAGTAAAAGCCGAATTGGATAAACTGCTACAAGCTAAAGTCATCTCACTAGTCGACTCTGCACCTTGGTTGTCACCAATAGTAATTATACCAAAGAAAATGGTACACTAATGATATGTGTTGATTTTAGAAAACTCAACGCTGCCACAAAAAAGGATCACTACCCTCTACCATACATGGAGGAAATAATCGATGAAATAGCAGGACATGAAATGTATTCATTTTTAGATTGTTTTTCCGGATACTACCAAGTCGCCATGGCTGATTAAGATAAGAATAAAACAGCATTTTTGACGGAATGGGGACCTTACCAATTTGAACGGATGCCATTTGGAGCCAAAAATGCACCTATGACTTTCCAACGGGTGATGGAATTAATCTTCCGTCTCTACTTGAAAACATTTTTTCGCATCTATCTCGATGACGGCACAGTCTATGGCTCCATGGACAACCATATTACCCATCTGAGACAAATCTTTGACGCCTGTAGAGCCAACGGTATCAGCCTCAATGCGGAAAAATGTATGTTTCTATTTTTTGCAGGAATCATACTAGGCTACATAGTCTGCAAATATGGTAAACTGCCCGACACAGATAAGATTCAAGATATCCTCAATATGACACCCCCGGTAAATCAGAAGGGCGTCCAACGACTCTTGGGATTGGCCCAATTTAATAGGATATACATTGAGAAATTAGCACACATCACTCCGCCAATTACCGCCTTAAATCATGCCCGTTATAGCTACCGTCACGACAGGACACCTGCTGCCCAAGAAGCTTTGGACAACATTAAAAAAGCTTATTCAAACGCACCCATCTTAATTGCCCCTGATTGGACAAAACCATTTCATGTGCACACTGACGCCTCCAACATTACCGTCAAGGTAATGCTTGCTCAAAATGTGACAGGCAAACATGATCAACATGTCGCATACGCAAGTTGTCTCCTCAATCCTGCAGAGCGAAATTACTCCACCACTGAACGCGAGGCCCTCGCCATGATCTACTCTATCAAAAAATTCATGCATTATCTCTTAGGCAACAAATTCAGGTTCATTGTCGACCATCACAACTTGTCCTACTTAGTCAACCAGCCCTTAGTTAGTGGACGCGTAGCTTGATGGATCATGATTCTATTAGAGTAGGACTTCGAAGTCGTCTATCTCCTGGGCAAGCAGCACATTGTGGCCGATTATCTTTCGAGAGATACCACACAAACTGCAGACAACATTGACGACTCCTTTAATGACCCATACATCCAGGCTGCAACTGTGGAACCCGATCCAACTCCAGATTGGCGGCACTCATATATTCAATACTTAACCAAGGGATACTTGCCTGGCAACGTGTCAGGCACCCAACGAATAAGCTTCCTTCGCAGCACATTACCCTACACTGTTGTCAATGGTCAACTCTACCGCCGGGGCTTGGACAGCAAAACACGCATCTGTATTCTTGCATGGCAACAATAGCATATTATAACTCAAAACACCATATTCGTTATTTTGGGAGATTTATCATCTCCCAAAATAATGCATTAAGTCAGGTCGAGTTAAAATGGGCACAATGGTCCCATACTTGGCAAGGAAAAGCTTATAAGCAATTTCCATTAATTTGGGACATGATCACACAGTAGTAATGGGAAATGAAAGAACGTAGTGGTTTACAAGAAATATTTGAAAAAATACAGGGTAGGTCGAACCACCCTAAATGAACATCATGCAAATAACAAGAAATGGACACAACGGATATGCTGGGAAATCATATATTATATATATGTGTGGAAATACAATTTAAGTCGACACTCCTTAAATGCTGAATCCATGACAGGCTCTTTCAGACCTGTACAAACAATCAAGTTGTTCGACCAACTTAGCTGCCTACAGTTTCCACAGTATGATATGCAATCAAAGAACATACGGACTTCAGTATAGTCCCATACCGACAAATGTATGTTATCGGCTCTACTTCAGAAATCCAAACTAGGAACTTCAGCGCCAGATGTTGTTTAGGTCGCCTCGACCTAAATGGCTGGTATGTGGCAGTACATATGATATAGAATCAATGCTTTAGGGTACTAAATAAAAATCTACATGAAGAACTATAGGTGACTTGTTGGTATCCCGCACTCGTAAAGTACAAACTTCAACGCCAAATGCAGTTTAGGTCGCCTCAACGTAAACTATGGCCTATAATGTGGTACACATGATAAATAAGGAATGGACTGAAACACTTAAGTAGTGTTCCCTCCAACAAAATATATATAATTAGCTAGTATTCAAAACATAAATATGCTAGAACTAATACGCTATAACTGATCAGGTCGACTCGAGCTAAACATCTACCTTTGTCTAGTAAAAAATAATGTTGGATGAAGGGACGAACAAAATTCAGTTCAGTCGTCTTCAAACGAATATAAGGGATCTGACTAAATTCAGAACTTCAAGACCACCAACATGACCATATTCATTATTTTGAGACAATTTTAGAACTTTGAGACTTTTTGCCTACAATTTCAGCAATTGTTTTTAGACAATTTGAACTTTTTTTTGACTTTCTAATTATAGATTATCCTCGACTCGAGGATAATCTTCCCATATATAGTCAAAAAGTTTTTGACAAATATAGAATCAATCAAGAAATCAATGAAAAAGCTATAGTCAAGCATTAAATTTAGACTATGAAAAGTCTCAATATAACGAATATGGTGTTCAAGTTAAAAGCTACATGTTTATTCAAAATCCGGAGACACAAATCTCTCCAAGGAGGCCTTTATAATGTCTAGTTGTTTCAGTGGGATCTTCAGCAATGGATCCTTGCCAACGCCCCGGTCGTTGACATTTTTTTTAACTTTGTATTTCCAAGCTGTTATGACTGCATCAGTACTCTGCCACGACTCGGGTACATCCTTCTCAACTGTCCAACGAAGTCTCCCATCCACATCCCAGCCGGTATAGAATTTCAAAACATTTTCATCTCGGGAAATTGGGCGGTAGAACTCTACTTGGAGCGTGTTCGAGAGGTCAGGGTTCGAATTAGGGTCAGTCAAGGCCCGCGCAAGCCAAAAAGGACGATCGTCTTCATCGCAGGGTCGAAGCGCCAAGAAGTACCCTGCAAAAAGGTCTCGCGCAACACGGAACGACGGTCCTGGGCGATCTCGTTTGTGACCAACAAAGTGATCATCCTCTGCGAACTCCTCGCGCAAAGTTCCATCTTCCTGAAACTCGTCTTCGACGGAGTGAGCGAGCCGCGTGGATGTCCAGAAACGAGGCTCCAAGGGGGGGACAGCATCAAAGGGAATGGAAAGAGCCTCTTTAACATCGTTCCAATAGTATGAGAGTGGCTCATAGATTCTTCTGGACTCGACTGAATCCGAAGATAGCCTCTCCCAATAATCTTCAAAAACCGACAAGCCCTTAATCACATCAGGCAGGTGCCGCATCTCGCGAGGCGCCACGGCACCAGGAACACCACGGGGCCATAAAGATCGACCTTCTGAATCCTCCTTCCACAACTTGATGCCACAACCATCTCCTTTTGGCAACCAGTCGTCGTCGTGACAGAAGATTTTATACTTCATGACTGGGCATCCTGAAGAATCTACATAGAATTTGAACTGATGAGCTTTAGTGTGACCCATTAACGTATCGTCGCCATCAAGCATCCACTCCGCGATGAACTTCTTGAAATCTGGGACCTCCTGAATCAGATGCGGAATTGTTGGTATCGCTTCATTTTTCATGAAGGACTTCATGAGGAGAGGTACTGTAGGGAAGTCCTCCCTCGGCAAAGCCATGCTCCATCGCCCAAAAAGGGCATCGATATCGTCATGAGTATGGCCGACCAGCATGAAATTCACGTACACTTCGCGAAACACCCGCTTCGCGACTAATAGGGACGAGAATGAAAATACAAATCTATTCTTCTTATCACTGAGAGCGTTATCCATTTGGACGTTAAGAATGGGAGGCAAGGGTTTAGCAGCAACAGGAACCTCAGGAGGAGGGCCAAGAGGATCCAAACACATCTCTGAACCATGCAAAAGCGCGGCATACAATGGGTGGGAAGGATTCTCTTGAAAGAGTTCCCTAGAGGTGGATTTAGGGGGTGACTCAAGGTCCCGAAGGAGCTTCGCAAACGATCCAACCGTGTAATTAGCGTCGTGTGAGTAAATGTCAAGGCCATAATGGGCGTAACGTTGGTCCACATGCCCATGAGCAAGCATTCCCGTGACAGCGAGAGGAAGCTTCATGAGACCGTCTAAGTGTTTGACCTTGTGGGATAAGGCCGGCGACGCTGTCTTCGAGTGGTCCATCTTGTCATGCATAATTGTAAGAACTTCATGCGGGGTAGCCTTCGACCTGAATCGATTTAGGTAGTACAAGTCCCTATGCGCCATTGCAGAGTCATTGTGCAGCCTCATTTTCTTAGACCACAACAGGGACGCCTGAGATCCTGTAACCGTCAACTTCTTCTGGGACTGGAACTCATCACATTTTGAGCAACGAGCGAAGTTGTCTCCTGCTCGTTTGGCGTAATATTCTGGATAGCTAAGCCTCCTGATCTTGCTCAAGTTAGAAGCGGACATAGGAGGCAATCCGCAGTCCGCTAAATGCTCATCGAGGATGGGAATCTGTTCCTTCCATTTGAAACTGGAAGGCAGAACTTTAGCTACAACTGTCTCCCCTGAAGGCAGAACACGACTCTTGTGGGGCATGTGGTCGGCATGCCTGTCCAGGATGGCCCCTAGGACGGCAGTTGCTACTACTGTGTGATTTCGAGGTTTACGTAAACCAGTATTACCGTGAAATTGAGCCTCGAAACCAGCAGCAGCATACTGGGCATTTCTATAGAATGTACTGGAGCTCACTCCCATAATCTTCATCCAGGCGAAGGGGCAAACATTTATGCCCTCCAGAGTCACCACACTCCTCCCCGCTGAATTCTTGTGGATCTGTCTATGCACGTCGAGTTTTATGTGGTAACGGAACTGCACTGGGGTCTTGTCGTACATACGCGACCGTAGAGTAGAGATTTTATCTCTGGGATAGTGTTGGACGCATAGGTGAGCGCAGCACGTGTTTGCCGCTACAGAGTTGATTGATGGCTGGGTCATCAGAAACTCAGCGTGACGTGATATAGGTGGGGGGGGTATTCCTAGAGGAGTTATCATACGATCGGGTACGATCTCCCAAGGATCGGTTACGCTCCGCAACCCAACGGTTATACACATCACGTTGACTATGGTGCTCTAGGCTAACTCCATCCAGATAGACGTGGCTGATAGGCCACGTTTTGAAGGAGTACCTCCAATCATCCTCTGACTCTTCTTCGACTAACAAACGTGATACCTGGACGACGACAACGGAATCACCAAGGGGACCAACCGTGTCAGATACCAAGCTCGACCGTAGGTTCCGGATCAAACCCTCTGCTAACGGGATATTGTCGTCACTGTATATTGTTACGGTCTTGTTCTGCCATTGTTTTGAGGGTACATCCACAAAGTCTGGAAGGTCTGGGTTTACGGGCGCTTCAATCGGTACCTCGTCATCTGAGACGTAATCCATCGTACCTGGAATGCAACAGATCCAATCATATGAGAACATATTATACTCCTTGAAGAGAATTCATCTTTAAATTTGAGAACTTATCCCAGGTGCAGTTTAGCTCGACTTGAGCTAAACTGTTCCTGGACTATGGGAAGCAGGAGTTTAGCTCGACTCGAGCTAAACAGCTGCTGCCCTTTGGATGCAGAAGTTTAGCTCGACTCGAGCTAAACTTCTGATGCCATGTGGATGCAGCAGTTTAGCTCGAGTCGAGCTAAACTGCCGTCCGCAAAAAGCGGCGCTTTAATAGGTGCTTCCATCTACGGAATTCTGAGTCGCAGACTCAGAGTACGCTTACTGTGTCCGCTCTCAAACGTTTCCAAGAAGTAAAGAGAGACACTGCTAATACACCAGGACTTGAAACAATGAATGCATACAACAACCGGAAATCAATGAGATGTACTGATGATTGGAGAAAACTAAAGAGAAGACGTACAAGAGAAACGGCGCAATACAGCTTCCGCCCAGAAAACAACGACCTCCAAGTGAGCGCCGAGAGCTCCTACACGCGAGAGAAGCAAGTGAGTAGAGAAAAGACTTCGAGCAGGGACGAATCCAGAGGTCATTCTCTAACGTGTGACTGTTTTCATGCCGCTTGAGTTTTGAAAATAGGCGGGAATCATGCATGACCATTTGTTCCTCCACATTTCGGGGTGTGAGAAAGCGCGGGAATTACCACTTTCCATACTTCTCGGCCCTTTAGATAGATGCAGATGCAAAATATTTGGTGCATTAAATCAAATGGGATGGGTTGGAAGTCCCTATAGCGCCAGACAGAGTGTTGACTTTTGGCCCCGAACTTTTCCTCCTCTATCAGGGTTCAAGGTTTAGGGTATAGGGTTCAGGGTTAAGGATTAAGGGTATAGGGTTAAGGCATTTCTAGGGACATTAAATATCTCGTATATGGAATAAAATTAAATCAAAAATATTTTGAACCTATTTGAATTTCGTGAGTAAGGTTCATACAGGGAAGTATATCGTTGCAAATATTCATACCTCCATGTACTAGAGTATGTATTTTTGCTCAATTTCATTAGTATATATGATGTATGAAATTAAATCATTATATTTGAGTTCATGAATAGTTGATAGACCTAGGTAGATATATTTTTAAATCTAGAATTATTTATTTATTCTAAATATTTAGTCAGATATAATTATCATGTATATATATTCATGTACTTTTATTTATGTCTCTATTTATTTCATAATGTGTTCTTTACGCCGTGAATGGTGTAGTTTTGTTTTTTCGTTTTTGGAACTCTATATCTCAACATGTATATTTTTAATATACATGTTAGTATCATAATATGTATAATATAATTATATATTCATTTACAAGTAGGTACTAATATATTCATTAATCATTTAATGTCCAATTAAGGATAGTACGATAATAATAAACTATATTCTAATATATACAAATCTTAAAATGATATACAAGTATATTCAAGTATATAAGAAATATATTGTTAAAAATAATAGTATTAGATTATAGAATTCAATTCATTTATCATGGCAAATCATATATGTTTTTAGAAGATTGAATTTTTATATTTAATCATGAGACGCAAATATTTAAACCATGGTATGCCTTGTATGATTAGTATGGAAATTACATAAACCTTAATCAATTCTTTAATGTTCTACCTTGACTTATATTTGTTCAATTTTATTACATTCTAATAAGAAAGTGGAATTTTTGGTTCATTCATATCATTTTATAAAACAAAACTCATAAATCATGCATTTAAATGAAACGTATTAAACCAATGATCATAATTATAATTGTAGTATTAATATATGAAATCGAGAAAGGCACCATATGCTTCTGCAAGCATACAATCCCATTAATCAATTCTTTAATAATAAATAAAAATGTCACATTTAAGTTAATCCGGACTTTCAAAATTCCACATTGGTCAAAGTCCCGTTACCGAGTCTGGACAAAGTCCCCTTCGTTACTCTGGAACATTCGGCTTCCTGCCCATGCCCCTTCATAAGCATAAGTTCCTTTGGGCGACGAAACAGTTGTTTCATTCTTAGTTTCCCTTCTATTTCATCTACTTGTAGTTCATTTGCTGTGATGAGGAGGTCGGGCGGTGGTTTTAGGGTGTCAAGTTACCCGCCAGACGAGTGGGAGGAGGTTGTTTCCCCACAAGGAGTGGAGGAGCTTCGTCCGTGGTTTATGGCGGTGGAACGCGCCCGTTGTCGTGGCGTAGAGATTCCCCCGTTGAACCTCATTGCACGCATTATGCAGCCTGGTGTGGAGTGGGATTGGACTCTTGCACATACTCTAAAGCAAGTGGAGATTATGACCGCTTCCAACATCAATTTTTCCCTCACCTCCGGGGAGGTCTGATTCTAATGGCTGATTCTAATGAGGAGGGGAGCGAGAATTTGGGGAGCCCACCACATGAGTGAGTAGGTGAAATGTTATCTTCTCAGAACCCTTAACCTTGCCCTTAGTTTGATGTTTTCATAGTAATAGATTACGTTTGCTGTATGTATCGCGCAGAATTTCATTGGCTGATGCTGAGTTCGTGGTGAGTGTCAAGAGGATGAGTCCTTGCTTTTGACATGCACTTTTCTGTTTTAAACCCTAAACATCATACCATCTGATCGTCTTTTTCTCTTTGCTCCTGAACTTGCAGGCATCTTCGATATACTTCTACGGTTTAACTTTTTGCTCCTCATCAGCTCCGATATGGAAAGGGGACTTCAGGACGTAGTTAGCAGGACCGTTATACTATACGATATTTGGCAACCATAGATGTAAAAACAGATGACTTTCATCTTTTGGTAACTTTTGCTGATGGTGTTCCCCGTGTGGATTGTAAACTATTTTTGGAATGGAATGCCTTCAAAATAGGGTTGTTTTAGATTAAAAAACAGTGTTTCATTTGATGCTTTCATATTTGTATATTTCGTATTCTTATATTTCCATGCTTTCTAATAAATTTAGTAGTAAATTTCGTCTGAATCCATGAATTATGAATTTTGTTTTTTAAAATTATGCAAATGAAGCAAACATTTTACTTTCTTATTAGAATGTAATAAAACTGTACGAATATTAGTCAAGATAGAACGTGAATGAATTGATTAAGATTTTTGTAATTTACATGCCAATCATACAAGGCATACCATGGTTTTAATATTTGCATCTCATGAATAAATATAAAGAACCATAAACCTTTTAAAAATATAAAGAATTTGCCATAATAAATGAATTGAATTTGCCATAATAAATGAATTCAATTTAATACTTTTAACAATGTACTTCGTATATATACTTGAATATATTTGTATATCATTTTTAGATTTGTATATACTTGAATATAGATTATTATTCTTGTATTATAATCAATAATTAAATATAAAATTATAAATGAATATATTAGTACCTTAGTATACTATACTATATTATTATATTATAAATAAATTATGATTCTAACATGTACTTTAAGAATATGATGATTACATTTAGGTAAATATGTTTCCAATTAGAGTATATGAAATTCATTATCATTGCTAATAGTGTATTTATATTTGATGCTTTAGTCAAATAATTACAAATTATTATTACATAATTAGAAGAAGCATTTTTTTAGGTAGAACTTTATTGAATTGATTAAAATCTAGTTAATTCAAAAAAATCAAAAATCAAAATCTAATGTAGATTCATAAATTTATATGAATGCAAATATAATCAAAATGCAATACCAACTTCACATAATGCAAGCATGTTTTGAGCCATTGTAAAAAATTACCAATACTTTTATTCAGAATTAAAAAAAAAAGGAGTTCCCTATCCTGTTTAGTTTTCATTGGAACTCACATTGGGTTGGCAACCTCAAGTCCATTCACAGTACACATTAAGGGATATGGTTCTCCAATCCCATGTGAGTTATAGGAGCCATCATGGTGAATTCTTCTTAAGGTAAGAAAGAGCAGGTTTACCAAACCGTATGGGATTAACAATATGGAGACTGAACCGCACTATCTATCTTTAAAGTAACTTCCTATAAAAAGTTATTTTCACTTTCTCACTACCCGAATCAGGTTCATACAAATAAAATAAAAAAAGGGACAGTAATATTTAACTCGTAATTCTTACAAATATTAATAATACCATTCAGTGATTCTGATATAACTGAAATTATTATTCTATACTGAAAATTAAATTTTTAAATTGCAGTATCTATGTACATGCTTGTATATGAATTCTGAATTATCAAAATCTTTAAACTCGCATGGAATTTATTTGGAATAGAATTCTAATTCATAGGTCTAGATACACAAAATTTTTATATACACACAATGTATTTTGTATACATACTTGAATATATTTGTATATCATTTTAAGATTTGTATATACTTGAATATAGATTATTATTCTCGTACTATAATCATTAATTAAATATGATATTCTAAATGAATATATTAGTACCTTAGTATACTATAATAATTTTTTATATTATAGATAAATTATGATACTAACATGTACTTTAAGAATATGATGATAACATTTATGTAAATATGTTTCCAATTAGAGTATAGTGAATTCCTTTCATTGCTAATAGTGTATTCATATTTGATGCTTTCGTTATATAAATACAAACTTTTATTTGAACTCTAATCTTGTGAATTCAAATTAAATTCGTCTTTGAACAAATATTAACTTCATATATCTGAAAGGATTATTGTGTTAATTACATTTGTAGACGTCTCATATTCAATTAATATTAGTAAAGATAAAATATACGTTAAAAAGGTAGAATATTTGCTACTCATGAATATTTTTAGTTTCGTACAAATTAAGTTTCTCTAATAAGAAGCTAATTCGTACAAAAATATTAGATTCTCATAAATATATTATTAAAGTACTATATTTATACCTTATTAGATAGTAATGAATATTTACGAAATTTTAAATATTTGCTTCTCATGAATAAATATAAAAATTTCAATTCTCTAAAAATTGTTAATAATTTGCCTACTTAGATTTTGTGCTTTCTCATGTGTCTATACCATTACACAATATCATATATTAATACTACAACAATGATGTCCATTGATGTAGGACAATTCATTTGAATCCATAAAATGAAGATTTTATTTTTGGAATATATATAAAGAGTAAGAAAATAAAGTTTTGTTTATACATTTGAAAAAAGCCAAAAAGTATTGGTTGAATCAAATTTAAAATAACAAGGTAGAAAAAAGTAAATAACATTTTAACCCGCGGGGACGGGGCATTGAACCCCGCGGTGACGGGGCCATGCGATTTGGCGGCGCGGTCATGGGCCCGTGCGAGGGGGAGGAACTAATCCCCACCGCGACCTCGTCCACGAAGGTGTTTGCTCCTTCGTTTCTCTGTGTGTGTCTGTGTCTGTATCTGCGCTTGTTTTTTGGTGGTGGCGGGAGTGAATTTCGTGAGAGAATGTGCACTACACTGTGTTTCGCGCGAGTTTTGGGGGCGTCCTCTGTTCCGTTTGCTTCCTCTAGAGGGTGTGAGTTGTTTGTTTGAAGTAGCGTTGGTCTCTAGGGTTTAGGTTTTATCTTGATGGTTTGAAGTGTTCGTGCGCGGAGGGAGTTCGAGGTGTTTGGCGCTGCGGTCTGCATTTGTTTCCCAGTTTTCTTTTCCGTATTCTTGTGCTGGGTTCTTCCTCCGTCTTTAGGGTTTAGGTTTATTTCGATTCTTCTGTTCTTGTGCGAACTTCTTCGGTGCTCTGTGGAGGCGTGCGATTTGGGTTGGGGTTTCCGGAGGCCTTGAAAACGCTGCTGCGCTAATTTTCAGGTGCGTAACATATCGCTTTACTAGTTTCCTCTTCTTTGAGTTCAATTGCAGTGACTGTTGCGATTTAGGGTCTTCTCGATTGAGCTTTTTCGTTTATTTTCTTTTCCAATTATGAATCCTTGGCATGATCTCGCTAGTTTAGGATAAGCATCCTGTAATTTTTTTAACGAATTCTGAGTTGTGTGTGTCTGTTTGTGTTCGTATTCTTTATGTGATATGTGTGTGTCTGTCTGTGGCCGAATTCTGTCTTGTGTTTGTATTCTGTGTCTGTCTGTTTGTGTTCGAATCGTGTGTTTCTTTGATGCTTGACTGTAATTGCTAGATTTAGATAGGAATTCTAGTCTTATATGTTTTGGGATCAGAGTGCATGCATTTCAAGTGAATCTGAATCTGTGTTATGACTGTTTCTGCATGAGTGTCATTGCTGTGTGAAGAAATTTATAGGTTTTATGGATGAGGTGACTGCATTCAGATGTAGTTGGTGTTGTAGTTGAAGTTATGTTTAATCACATCTTTTTCTGAATTGGGTACAATTTGGCGCCAATGCTCACGTTCACATGTTTCACCGTATGCTTATTAGATTCCATTAGCTTATAATAGGAACTGTACATATGGAATCCAAGTTCATTTGTACTATTCACCCGTATTTTTTGGCACAATTCTACAACATTTCAATTATAGATGTATGATCTGATCCTCTGCAACCATTCCTTTTTGCAGGAAGAACAAATTTGACAAGACATTCGTTCCAGAAATTGAATATATCCATCTGGAAATGGCAGAGAGGTAACAAACCAAATGCCAATTTTGTTAATCTCCGTATAGAACCTCAACAGTTTAGCTCGAGTCGAGCTAAACTGCAGCTTTCAAAAAAAATATACAAAAACTAAATAAAAACAATAATTTCTACACATTTAAATCAGAAAAATTCTATTATACAACCTTGCAGTTTAGCTCGACTCGAGCTAAACTGTAAGGAGCTTTGTAGTTTAGCTCGAGTCGAGCTAAACTGCGGAGCTCTCACAGTACTGAACTTACAGCTAATCTGTAAGTTGTGAACTGTGGAAGCTCTGCAGTTTAGCTCGACTCGAGCTAAACTGCGGAGCACCTTACAGTTTAGCTCGAGTCGAGCTAAACTAGAGGTGCAACTCCCCTAATTTCCTAGGAGAGAAACCTACAGTTTAGCTCGAGTCGAGCTACACTGTGCGTTGTCCCTTCTAAAGTCCTGGCAGTTTAGCTCGAGTCGAGCTAAACTGCAAGGGGATCATGGTGGGCGTTGAGCAATTTAGCTCGAGTCGAGCTAAATTGCTCAAGTGCCTCAATGATCGCCTTGCAGTTTAGCTCAACTCGAGCTAAACTGCTAGGGATCATGGTGGGCGTCCCAGCAGTTTAGCTCGAGTCGAGCTACACTGCTCCACCCCTACCATGGGCCCCTTGCAGTTTAGCTCGACTCGAGCTAAACTGCTGGGATGTCATGTGTTATATTTTGTAACTGAACCAACATTTAGCTCAAATCGAGCTAAATGGCTTTTAATTTGTCTAATGGTAAACGTCTCCACCTTGCAGTGAGGAGAAAGCAAGGGTACTTGAGGCGCTACAACATTTCTTCAAGCCTGTTCCTAACTCAAATTCGGATGACGATGACGGGGATGACTCAAACACATTTGAGCCGTGGACTTTCAAAGTCCCCTCCAAGGTGAAAAATTGGACATTGCGATGGGCTGCGCACACCCCTTATCTAACATTTGCTACCATATTCAAGGGTGAAGTCCAAGATCCCTAGGTCATCGACATGGAAACGAAGGTCACTGAGTTTGACCATAAGGGGAAAGAGATCATAAAGATCATGTGCTCATCTATGGGGAATAATCCATACCACTTCACCATAGTAGTGGACGTAGCAGAGAACCTCTTCGACCCAATATCCTTAATGGAAAGTCTGTCGAATTCACCCTACGACGAGATAGTGACCACAATGAGGTAAGAAGTACTGGACAGGAAGTGGGCAACAAAAGATGGACGTACTCTCCCGGCAAAATCCCTAGCCTGGAAACTGAGGAATGTTTTCAGCACCCTTACGCTCCGCGCAACGGAGGCAAAGGCTAAGCAGAACCTGGGAAAATCTCATATTGACGTTTCTGGAGTGACAGCAACCGAGAGCCAAATGGGAAGCCAACAGACAGGACGCAGTAGGGGGAGAGCAATAGTTCCTTCCCAAAGCCAGGGCGCTTCTGCAACTCCCACACCCCTCTCACCATTGAAGAAGAAAGGCCTCGAGAAGAAAACTGACAAGCCAAAGCCCAAGAAGGACTTGCTCTTATCTACGGAGGACTTGGCAACAAGTTTGAACTCTGTTCTCGGGGAACTCCCAAAGGTGATCAAGGTTGGAGAGGTCCTGGACTTTGATAATGCCAATCGAACTTACCAGAATTTCTTCGTTGATTGCCAGGACAAGTTCGTCTTCAAAACGAATGGGCAACCAAAGAAGTTCAGTGTGGACATGACGCGGTGCAAGCCCGCACCGGCCCATTGGACTATCCGTGCATATGAGAAGCGGGGCATGGAGGAGATGAAGAATTACTTCGTCAACATGCCGGATAGGACAGAGAAGCAAACCCTGTGTCTGATGCCAGACACAAAGGCACGGCCACAACTAGAAGAGGATCTAAGGGGCTGTACATTCAACATCATCAACGGGCAACATAGCATTGCGGCGTCCAAATCTCTCATCGAGGATAACGCTAGTGAGGAGTTGGTGACGGACTTCAGGAGGTGGGATGCGTACATCGTTTGGATGCATGATGTTGATAAGCTGAGAAAGATCTCAGCATTCTATAATCGGGTGAACCATCTCGCACCCTTTAAGCCAACTTGGGCGAGCAATATACTTGCCTCAAGAAAAGTGCGGGTGAAGTATGGTAAGTCGCAAAAGAAACATGCTGCCGCTGGTGCAGCCGAGCGCAGGAGTACAGGTCCAAAAAGTAATCCAGCGTTGAAGACATACGATGTAAATTCACTGATTCATTAGCATTAGCAGTTTACCTCGAGTCGAGCTAAATATTGATAATCTTCTTTGTTTTCAATATTCTGGTGTATCTCGAGCAATTTAGCTCGAGTCGAGCTAAAGAGTAGTTCCGTGACAGCATCATCTAAGGTTTCTTCCTGTGCGTATGCAGAACTTCGTGAATGCAATCAGGGAGCGCTTCGCAATGATCGATGTGGCGAAGCATCAAGCCCTGGTGGCGAACAAGGGAGGGAAGAACACTATCTCCCTAACAAACGAGCTGACGATCATCACATCCAGTGATGAAACATGGGACCTGTGGAAGGAGGTGATCGTGTCTGCGGCATGTGGTGGACTCATTGAACCCGACACCGCAGCACCTCATAAGAAATTCTATGAGAAGAAGGGGTTCGTTCGAGACAAGGATGGGACGCTTCCGACGGAGTTCTTCAAATGGCTCGGGAACTTGACAGAGGCAGATCACCAGAAGCTGTGTAAGCACATTCTGCATTAGTCTGGGCCAAGTCGGAAGTACACATATCCGAAGGTTACCATCAAGCAGAATACGAATGTACTGGAGGACTGCTACTCCGTCAAGGAGTGGGCGGAGCGGAGAAAACGTAAGGCTGTAGCTCAGGCGGAATTCAACAACATTAATCCAACGCTCCATCTATTCAAAAGAGACGGCTTTGATGTACCCGCTTGGAAGCATTTCAAGAAGGCTTACCATGTCTTCAAGGAGTCCAAGCACGTTCTGCTTGATTGGGGTATTCCAGACTCGTATTGGACTAACTCCAGAGCTACACAGTTCCGCAACAAGTCCGCCAAGGATCTCTCCCTATATGTGGTTGAGTTCTTTAAAACCTTCCTGAAGGTTCGACATGCGTTTCAGAGTCCTTCAGCTGAGATGTGGTTTCTCCCATTCATCAGGGAGCCTCGACTCGCCTTCGGATCTTGGCCCTCCGATATATGGAGGTTGGCGGGCGAGGCACTCACATTCGGAATCATCGACTTCCGGTTCCTCCCAACCTACAAGACGAGGCATAACTACACTTTGGAGAACCCCTTCTTCATGGAGGTTTTCAAAATGATCGATGACTATGGGCAGCCCCAGTTTGACGATGTTCGGCATTGGCTTCTCATTTGCTGAGACGATGAGGACTTCGCCCAGGTGCTCACTTGGGTGGAGCGAAACACCTTGAGTGGTCGTAGAAGAGTCCATTCGGAGTATTTACCTGCTCCTAACGAGCGACTCGGCGGACACCCCCCAAAGAGCAGAATCGCGATGGAACCCGTCAAACTCCTGTTTCTCATTGATGATAATTTACTTGAGAACGAAGTGTCAACGCCAGAACCTCTGAGCCAGTACACAACTCCGGACCACCCACTGTACAAGGACAACAAGAAGTTCAACAAAAGGAGGTACGCAATGTATCCATCCGAGTTAATGATGGAGTTCTACCTGCAGGTCCATGACACTTTCTGCAATCTTGGGGTGCGGTGTATCAACTCTATGGTGGAACGAAGTCCCTCATGGCCGCCGCGGTAAGTGTTTCCAAACTTTAGCTTGAGTCGAGTTAAATCGTTCTACTGTTTTGATCTTATGGACCATGTATGCATACACTTTCACGCTTTAGCTCGAGTCGACCTAAACCTTGTTTACCTTGCCTTTGTTTATTTATCAGATGCTCTCGATCTCGGCTTTTGTCGTCGCGGATGATAGTGACTCGTCTCATATGATCGAAGCTCAGTCACTTGGATTGACTCTGGACCGAACCGATTTTAGTGTCGACGCTTATTATGTCGATATGGAACGCTTTCCGGAATATGGCAAAGCCGTGCGGAAAGAGAAAGGCAGAGTTGTGGAGAAGGGTGACGATGAAGAACTGGAGGAGGATGCCCGTAGCGAAGAACAAACCCCCCCCTCCAGTGCTGCGGACATCAGCAATGAGAGCGATGCGCCGCCTTCTGATCCGATAAGTCAGACAGCATCTAAGGGTGGAGTGGGGAGAAGACTCGATTTCTCTGACGTTGACATTACACGTACCGAGGATGAGAGACCGGGTTCTGCACCGGAGCTGGGATCCGGGAGTGGGAGAAAGACTGGCGGTGCGCGAAATACTGGAAAGCCGGCACGAAAGAAAAAGAAGGTTAATCCTACAGCTCGGCAAGCCTCTCCGTTGGGGAGAGCCGCTCCCACTCCGGATGTTCAAGCTCTTATGGCAGAATTATAGGCGTCCAGGGAAAGGGAGAAAGACTTACAAGATAAGATGGCACAACAGAAAATGGATATAGAGAAGACTGTGCAGGCGACAGTGCAGGCGGCTCTGCGAGGCATCAGTAATGTCCCTATTTTCCTGAATGCGGGTCCAGTTCTGCCTAACGTCCAGCCGATAGGTAGCGCCCCACCTACTCCGCGAGTACTTGAGATTTTGGGATCCCCTACGAGTGGTGCAAAATTGCCAATGTCGGATCCGAGTCTCGGATCAGTGCCTGAGCCAAGAGGGTAGCTTGTACGTGAGCGCAGATTTGGAGAGCGGAGAGCACAGAATGGGGGACAGAACCTTAAAATAGCACTTTTTTTACTAAAAATAAATTATAAAATTAGAAGATTCGAATATTTTAATTTATTTTTGGAAATTTACTAATTTTAGTAATTTAATTGACCCTATAACCGTGGACTAATTACGGTATTTTCATTGAATTTGTAGTTTGTTTTCTCTTTTCGTGGTGATTTATTTTTTAACGTGCACCAATTACTATGCTCCAGCTCCTTCTTACTAGTTCAGGCATACAGTAATTCCCCTTATCTCCTTAAATTTATATGCAAATTACTACTTAAAATGTATTGGTATTGAACCTCTGAACAGGGATCAAGTAACATTTAATTTCGTAACATTTTCTTAACATTGCTAGAATTCATCCACCATAGTCTACATTCCTTTCTCCTTTTTATTATTTATTTTTATTTTTTTTGATATTTGTCTTGTATTTTTTATAAAATTTTCTTTATTCTATCTATCTTGTTAGACGGGTCAAAAGCCTCCTTTCATTTAATTCTCTCCTTCATTTTATTTTCACAATCATTTTATTTTCACATTCAATTTGTTAATCTCCTTCATTTTATTTTCAACCTTCAATTTAAATATTGCTATTCTTTACTTTAATCTTTTGAATTTCGATTTATATAATTTGTTTTTTTTTTTGGTTTTTTTAATTTTTTTGCATTCTTTATTTTAAAAAAAAAATTTAAATGTTATATTACCTCTGCTAAACCTTCATCTTTTTCCATTCGGTTTAGGAGGATGACAACTTTTAAATGAATGAATAGCCGATTTTCAACGGCGCCAAGCATCTTCTTCAGGGATATTTAAGATAAGAGTAGGGAATGTCTCTGCCTCTTTTGTGTTGGTGTTTTGTGAAGCTCTTTTCCGTAGTGCGGGACAGCAGCTATGGAAGACGTCAGAGATATTGTTGTTTCACTTGCTGACGATGTTTGTCCATTTGAACCATATGTTGAGGTGGAGGACGAAGAAGAGGTGATGGCCAGCAGCCAAGGGCGTCCTTCGACAACGGATGTTGACGTACAACCGGATGTAAGAGCTGACCCTCCACGTTCAGAAAATTCGGATGAAATCATAGTGCTAGAGAAGGACGCAGATGTGCCTTTGCAACCACATGCATACTCAAAGGTTGGAAAGATCCCAAGGGGAACCTATTCCAGGGAATCAGTTAATTGGAGGCGGGGAGGTGGGCCATTGCTGAAACGTTCATACCAAGGACACGCTCCAAGTGTGGGAATGAAAGTGACTGCGAATGTAGTTTGTCCTGTAGTACAGTCAGCGGCTGGCAGTCCTGCTGATAGTGTAGTGGGCAACCCTAAACGTGTTAGGTTCGAAGATTGAGACATCTAATAACAAGTATATGTTTGCTGTAATAAAAGATAGATGTCAGGGGATACGAAGTATATAGTGCACTTGTTCAAGATAGAATGTTGTCAAATAGAGTGCAATCAATGAGAACGACAAAGCCTATATAATAAAAAAGTCAATATAGCTAACGTATTGCGGACTTAGTACATGGTATATTACTAAAATCATTCACTACGTGACAAATGGCCATTGTGGAAATGGCAGTTCTAAAGTAGGAGGGCTACCTACTTCTTCGCCAAGGGGTGACGCAAGATTCCACTCTCTAAGAGCAGCTTGACCTCGTTGAAGCTGAAGGTAGGCGCATGGATGAAAAGCTCCGCTTCGGGATCACGGTTGCAGACCTTCAAGAGTATGTAGTATAGGTGCTTACAATACGTGAATAGAGTCTTGCCACGGAACGTAGTCATCGTCGTCTTGAATGCTGGGCAAGTGCGACCAGGGTAAGAACTGATGGTAATCTGGTACCGGGTGATGTGTGGAGCGATGCCCGAATCCAGCCCAATGATACAACCGTGGCCCGGCTCAGGTATCACGGTGACGGAACGGAGGCGCGCTTTAAGAGACTCGGAGAAGCCCATGGAGAGTTGCTGCGCTTGATTGGGACGAGTGGCAGTGCGCTTCACCATCTTGCCGTCTCTCTTGCCTGGGTAGCGGTCAGCGTCTGCAGGGACTGGCACCGAGCTGAGATTTGCAGGGGGCGGAGCAGAAGAGAACAGGCGTCTTGGGGAGACCGGTTTCTTCGGCGGAAGTTGAAAGCCCGCTGCTTCGAGGGCTAGAATCTCAGTCAGTTTTAGGTTAGTACCTAGTTTCTCTGGCCAGACCTCAGGAATGGAGGGGAATTCCTGGTCCTTTGAGTAGTGTGCTACCCACTTGCGCTTAGAGCCTTTCACGCAGCGCTCAATATCGTCGGAGCAGAAGAAGAACTCTGTCTTCTCGACTAGGTTCCTGCGATAGTTAGTCCAGAGCCCAGTGTAGGGTGGTGCAGCTGTGCAATGGGGCCCCCTGACGATTCTCTCAGTGCACTTCTTCTTCGTTTCAGCTCTTTGGGCCCAGCAGCACTTCGCAGAAAATTTGTGAAGTCTGGAAATGTGCCACTCCTTCACGTCGACCTTCGTTTCTTCAACCGCGTTGACATGGCGAATGCCGCCCTTGTTCACAGGTGAAGGTAAAGGAGAATCAACTTCCTGGGCAGGAGGTTGCGTACATTGTACCTCGGTGTCGTGTTCGGAGTAGTCTTCCACAATGACGGGCATCTGCATAGGGCGAGCCCTAACGGCACGTCTTGGGCCTCTTGGGCGTGAGAAGTTTGTCTTGTCCGGGCGATGAGACTCCTCGTCAGCTCCGATAAGGACGTCGGCTTTTTGCTTCTGTGAACCGAAGACTTCCGCTCCAGGCATGATAGGCTGACGGGTGCAGAACTCATCCGCGCTTGGCATATCGAGCATGGGCTTGTCGAGCAGTGTAGAATTTCCCCATTTCTTCGCGTTGCGTTCAGCCATCCAAAGCCAGAGTTCCTTCTTGGATGGTCCTGTTCCGCCGACGTCACCTTTGAGGAACTGGTAGTAGTTGACAACCTGTAGAAAAGCCCGAACGAAATCGTCCACGGTAGCAACGTACAGGTCGTTCCCGTTGTTTCCTGAGGCTTGGAGCCACTTGTTGTGAACTGTTTCGGCGAGGTTACAGGTGGGCATCTCTGTGAGTTCTTCTTTTGTGAATTTCTGCAGATTTGACAGTAGATGCCGTTAGATTCACGGATTAGAGTTTTGTAGGTTAGGGCTAGGAAACCAGTATCAAAAACATCAAAACAGAGAGCAGAGATAATACCTCGGTCATGAATCCCCCCCACTGGCGGAAGCAGTGGTGCCAGAATGACAGCCACTGATCGAGTTTGATGAGCCCGCTCTCGCCAACGACCCCGGTGGAAGCCCACCATGCTCGCAACGCGTGGTACAGAGTTTCCGCCTCTGCCATGCTGGTCGCATTCTTGTACTGAGTGCACATCTTCTTGTGCTGTTCCCAGAGTTCTTCGGGGAAGTGCTTCTGCGTATACGCCACCATGTTCTGAGTCCAGTGGAACAAGCACGACCTCTCCCGGTCCTCCATTGGGTCCTCTTTGTTGCCATTGCCGTAAAGGATTCGCACTGCATTCCAATTTGCCTGTGCGTTATCCGCCATGAACCCCTTGAAGTTCGGCGCTGCAACGCCATTGATCTCGATGACCAAGTTCAGGTTTTTCCAGAAGACGAGCTGGGCCTCCGTGTCCTCGGACTGCATGTCGCAAGTGGCGATTGTCATCACGCGGCAGTAGGTGGCGTCGTACACATGGCACGCCATGGTCGACCAATCTTTGACGCGTTTGACATGGTCGAACATGATCCATGCGTTCTCCAAGTCGCCACCAGCTTGCATTCGGCTGACCAAGTCGACACCACTTCCCGGCCCGACCTCCGACATCTTGAAGACGAAGACTTTGTCACGCATAGATCCCTGACCAGGAAACCTATTCTCTCGGACATACGCCCAGAGACTGTTACCACGAAGCTTGGTGATACCTTCCATGATTCCGTACCTTTTGAATTTTTTGAAGGTGGCGACTTTGTTGCGGATGTTTGGTGACGCCATGTCTTTGCAGCGATCCAGAACAGGAACCAGCTCCTCCATCGTCAGCTTCTTCGGTGGTGCATCCTCAAGCTGTAGCAGGTAGCTCCCGATGAGGAGTTTGCTCGCCTCCAAGACAACGACGCTCTTTGTTGCTTTGTTGTTCATCTCTACCTGCTCTTCTATTAAGCTACTAATCTCTGCTTTAGAGTCTCTGTAGTCTCCTACTTTCACTGGATGATCATGTGTTCCTATGTGAATACAAGCTCTAGTCTGATTCGGTTTGCCCACAACGTAATAAATCTTAGCCTCGCATGTAGCTACACATGATGGAGGTTCTTTACATACCTTGCACACTAGTGTGGAGTCAGATGAAGGAGGCTGATCCATGAGAAAAGCTTGCAGGGTACAGCCTTCGAACTCAGTCTCGTTAACCTCGAAGATCTTGGGAACACGCTTGAGGAAGTCACACTCCTCGTTCGTGCAACGCAGCCATCCGACGCAGTTGGAACTTTGAAAAGACAGTCCGAAGTCGTTTTTGATGTTTGTTGTGATGGTCTTGGTCCACAAGTGTCCGTCATATCGTTTGTCCATTCCCTGCATAGACTTGGCGGCGAGCTTAGAGGATCCTGCAGCAGCTGGTGGGAACTCAAAAAGAACCGGACCATCAAACTTCGCAGGCAAGTACTCAACTATCTCGTGTGTAATAGTGGAATAGTCTATCTTTTTCAAAATGTTTTTTGACCCACGCGTCTTAGCAAGCTGTTGAAGGAGGGGGATAATGCTAACTGTGACCTGGGACAATGGAGGAGAGACATTGGAAGGAGGAGCATCTGCGTGGACCTTAGGCACCAACTTGACGGGACTGACTTCGTCATCAGAAGAGAGAGATATGACGGTCGGAGGAGGTTTCTCTACATCTGAAGTCTCGATACCAGGCTCGACTTTGACTTTGACATCACGAGGTAAAGGAGTCTGAATTGTGCAAGTAGAAGAGCGACGGGGGGTGAGGATCTCAGTGGATGCAACCATCAGAGAATCAGTAAGACCATAGACCCTATAGGATCCAGGGAGAAGTCTCCACTGCAACATATTGTTCTCATCTCTAAGTGAAGGTTGCCCGAGGGTGTGGGTAACTTCGGCAGTAACGTCATCAAAGATCTCCTCCTCTATACTGATGGAATCCTCACGGAAATGGAATCTGAGACTCAGCCGAAGAGAGGAAACTGTAGCTAGACCATCATCATCTACGCGAAACCTAAGAGGGATGCCCATGCCTTGGGCGTACAGACAAACCATCCCCATATTCGCAGGCAACTCAGAGATACTAGAGGAAGAACGGAGAAGAGTGAGTGTACTAGCCAAGCTGTATCGCGAGAGCAAAGTGAGAGGAATGATGCATCGCTGTTGATCATTTTATTCAAATTGGAATGTCCATGTGGACGACTAGGTAATGATTCATTCTGCTACGTAACGAATGTATGATTAAAGAGAGACAGCGCTAACTGATAAGAATGTTGCTTTTTGCAGGCCCATAAATATGTGGTAAGATTTTCAGAATATTGCTTTAAGTGTTTAAATCGTGGAGCAGATTCTATTTTTTATGGGGTGTGATTGGATTAAAAAGAGCCGTCTTTTCCTTCTGCATTTAAAACAATAAATATATAGAATTTGAATTAATCATATTCATGCATTAGTTATATATATATAGGACTAATGCAAGCATATGATTTATTCAAATTCTATATTTTATTCAGTGTTAGGGTTCCTCAATTTTCATAATAGATTGCTAGACAGACAGACCACCCTAATTTCGCAGGTAACTCAGGTAAGTAGGGAGAAGAGTGAGTGAAGTAGCGAAGCGATATCATGAGAGCAAAGTGAGAGGATTGATGCATCGCTATTGATCATTATATTCAGGTTGGAATGTCCATATTTGATGTTTGATTTAAAAGAGACGGCGCTAACTAATTTGAATGCTGCATTTTGCAGGCCCAAGTACACAAGGTAGGAGTTTTTAGAACTAAGCATATAATGTTTGAATCGTGGACCCGATTCTATTTGATATGTGGGTAGGTGAGATTAGAGTGAGCCGTCAGAGCCTTCTATATTTAATACAAGTAAACCATTGCACAATGAAATCTATTATTATTTTGCGGACATGTTTTTCTTATTCCAATTTAGATTTATCAGATGAACTTTAATTCAAAATGCATTTATTTATAGTCTAGGCATAGGGAAAGTATTCAGGACTGAGACTGAGGGGTTGAAGGTTTGGGATATATAAGATGAAGGGCAGTTAGAAGGAGAGCTATTTTGTGAGGAGAGGGGACGATTCTTGTTAGGTAGACACATGAAGGAGAGGGGAGGATCATCTCCCTCTAGTTGTGTCACCCGTAAACCTAGAAGAAAAGCATATGGTACGGATTTTACGAATAGGAGAGCGAGGAAGAGGAGAGAGACACGTAGAAAGGCGAATTCTAGAGGTAACATATCGGGTGCACCTCTGAAGGTTCGAGGAGCTGGGCTGCCTTTGGCGATTAAATTCTGTAGCATTCGTAAACTCATTCTGGAGTCGATCATAGCGGTAGAAGAAGAGGTTTTAGGGGACAACTTAGTTGAGCATCGGGAGCATGATATAATTAATAGCGGAGAAAAACAGATAGAGATGACGGAAGAACTCGGGCTCAGTTCCAGTCCACCTTTAGAGACACCACAACCTTCTTTCGGTTTTAAGGAGTGTTCGATAAGAGGCACAGATTCACATTCGGGCGAACATTCTAACACGGATGTGGTAAGTTTCATAATTGCTACATTGAATTATCTAAATGTTAATTATGTATTTTGTAGAGTAATATTCAGTTCTTTGCAATGTCCTCGCGTTTTATTTTTTTACTGATAAGAATGACTATGTTGCATCAAACATAGATAATGTTAAGAAAAAAAGATGCGAGGTAGAAATTATCGACATTGCCTTAAATTTCTGTACAGATTCTCAATTGGTTTAGGATTGATCTAGAGGTTGTACAGGAAAAGATGCCAGAAGTGGATGCGGGCGAGGAGTCAGATCCTGAGACTTTGATAAGAGTGGCTCATAGAGCAAGGCGAGAAATTATGGAGGCGGGCGAAGGTGGGGAAGAAAACGCTGCAAGACTAGCGGGACGAGGGGACCCCGGGAGTCCATCCCAGAGGAGTTTGAACAAAGACCAATCGCCATGTAGAATGGCGGGGCCCCTTGATGACAACGAGTGTCACGAGATAGAGGTCGCGGATCGAGGGAGAGGGGTAGGTGGTCCAGGGAGAGGGAGAGGTCGAGGAAGTCGAGGGAGGAAGAGAAGTGGGGGCACATCTCAACTCCAACTTGCGGCATCGGAGTTTGAGCATTCTGTTGGTACAATGGCGGCAGGTGGAGAAGACCGTGGGGTTGTCGAGATGAGCAGCGCGGGCGGAGAGACAGATCGAGATGGAGCCACAGAGGAGGTAAGGGTTCGGATTTAGGGTGTTGGGTTCGTGAATAATGCTATGGCTGAGGTTTGGGATTTGCACATTGCTTTGCAGAGGGTCGTAGAAGGAGAGATTCGGATTGCAAGTGTCTCTGCAGCTCAGTCTGCGAATGCGTAGGTCGCGGATTGGGCAGTGATTGTTGTAGGAGGGGTTTCGGAACTAGAGGCAGTGTATAGTACTTGGGGTTTTGAGAAGGTGGGGGGAGGCCGCGAAGGCACATTGGAGTGGGATGCGACTGCCATGGCCACAGAGGCAAGGGGGCGGGGGTTGTACATTCTGTACAGAATGTGGGGGTTTGGGGAGGTGGGGGGAGGCCGCGAGGGCACTTTGGAGTGGGAGAAGACTGCCATGGCCGCGAGTGCAAGGGGGCGGGCAGACCCACATTCTGTACAGAATGTGGGTAATGCGAAGGTGGGGGAGGTGGGGGGAGGCCGCGAGGGCACATTGGAGTGAACACCATATTCGTTATTTTGGGAGATATTCTTGATTTTGGGAAATCAGCGTGTAGAGAAATGGCGACATTCGTCATCTCCCATTTACTTCAATCTTGCGGAAATCAATATTGAATCATTAAAAACACCTTAAAGGAACAATGAGGCCCATGTCATTTAGGTCGAGTGGACCTAAATGCACGAACATACAGGAGAAAACTTAGTAATGTTCATTGATTCATTAAAAACATGTTTAAATAGAGATGATGATTAAGTCATTTAGGTCGATCACACCTAAACGCAATATAAACAAGGAAAAAGAATATACCACGTCCCCTGTAATTTTAGTAGTAACTATCCGTTACCTTTTCTAAACCAAGGTTTCAAAAAAAGGCAATGTCCACTCACATAAATTACATTCGGAAATTTGAATAACACAAAAAGTGTACAAGACAATGAGGCAAAAATAGCAGACGAGAGAATTTGACAAACAGATCAATCGTTTTATTCAAAACATAATTACATTGAAATAACACAGAAGAGTCTTATAATCGTCTATATTGTCTGCGCCATTGCTATACAGTACATAGTATCCTCTATATGGTTATGGAGTCCCTCCGTAAGCCTCAATTCTTGACTTGACAAATTCCCGTTGGCGCTGACGTGTCCACGACAGTCCCTCGACCTGCATCATTGGACTATCAAGAAGACGTTGCAACTTCTGCCTACGCCTATCACCAATGCTTTACTCTGGCAGAGAGTGGCGACGGGTACTGGATGGTTTAGAGTGGGAGTCGGCGGACTTCCTTGCCCTGGATCTAGTAGTTGTTGATCGCAGCCTCGACATCTGCAAAGGGGATAAATTAGCATTGGGAAGAGATTTCGGTTTAGGTCGAATCGACCTAAACTGCTGAGTGCAATTGTAAAGGTCGAACGGACCCTGAACGAGGAGGCCTACATAAGCTAGAACTAGACCTAGACGAGAGTATAAGAAGATCAATCATTTTAGGTGGCCTCGAGCTAAAATAAGGACATCAGAATGAAACATCATGAAAGAAACTTACAAGAATGAAACATCAGAAAGGAATGAAGAGCGAATACTCAGGAATGAAAACCAACCTTTGCCGGTGGTGGTGACGGCATGTCCTCCACATTGTTATAAAGAGCACGCTTTGTAGGGGTAGAACTCTGTCGTTTCGGAGATAGAACATGCTGTACGGTCCGTGGCCACATAGGAGAAGGGGATTTCAGGGTCTTGGAAACGGACAGGTTAACCGGGCTGTCCACAACCCCTTCGTCGACAGCCATAGTTGAATAGTCCATCGTGGACTGCGCTGTTGCAACGGATTGCAACAGAAGCCCTCTGCTACGTAGAGAGGGCCCCCAGCCATAAGCATAATTCAAAGAATCCACAGAGGCTCGACATGCATTATCCTGCAATACACAAAGCGAATAGAAACATACATCCACCAATAATTCAGCAATGGATAAGGGTTCGTCACAAGGGGCAGAGTAGATCAAGAAAGAAATATGATCTTTGTATTACAAAAGGAGTAGTCTGGATACAAAGATTACGGAAGTGGTTAAGATGTACAACATACTAATAGCTGCGCGGCAGTAATGAAATGTCTATTAACAAAGTAGAGAACCGGAACCATGCGAAATTATGGTCTACGACTAATTGCCTCATTAATCTTAGCGTATTGTTCACAGGTAGAACGGTCATCATAATACATTTTCTTCCCGATCGGACGCTCGGCCCTGAATCTAGCGATTGTCCCCACAAAGTGGTGTAGGTCTACAAGATATGGCAAAAGTTTCGACAACAAAAAACGATCATCTGCGGCATCGGGATTCTGGTTGTTCCAAGTGGAGAGTAAAAGGACATTGTAAGAATTATTCTGACAGTGCTTGATTGGGCTGTCGTCGATAAAAATGGTGTTGGCTTCGGAATATAGGCCACCAAATTTACGAAAGAGACCATCGGACATCGGCTTAAGGAAGATGTCCTTCTGAGTCCCGGGTTCCTTCATATATACCGGACGACCTCGATAATCTACGCCCATAGGAACTCTCTGACAGTCCTCTTGACCTAGAATTTTGAGCGGATAGACAGGACGAATCGGACCGAACAGATAGTCGCAGATCATTTTTGTCGTCGAGGTCTTCATCGAACTCCAGACGGTTATGGTTGCGAACGTTGACAACCGACGAAGGAAATCAGCGCAATTGGGCCTGACACAAACAAGCTTGGGGCCCACGGCTGCTGGCTTGGACGCTGAGTGGATGCTAAGGTCATGGCTAACGAATGATTTTCCAGGCCAATTAGGAGTACTGGAGCATAGTATTCCATTGAGGTCGAGGACAACGTTCAACCAACCACTCTGAGGTCTTGTCGGGACAGGACTCAATTCTTCACTAGAACTTACGTCACATCCAGATGCCTTGCGCACCTGGAGAGGAAATACCGATGACAGATGGACATTACTATATTATACACGGACGGGGTTATACGATTGATACAATGAGGACAGTCGCAAGGCAAGTCATTCTCCAAGGAAATAGTGCAACGAGATATAATGATAGATGAAATACCTGAGCATCCTCGGCTTGGCCTTCTACAACATCCCGATCCTCCACAGGACCCATCGACCCTAATGAATTCTGAGGTTGATCGCTAGGAAAGACCTCTACGCACGTTGGCAAGGTCAGAGCACACTGGGCCGTGACATCTAAATCCATATTTGTGCGTACAGGCTCATCCGCAGTTTGGGCCATGACAACATCATCCACGATCCGAAGATCTTCCACTTCCTCATTCACTTCGTGACCTCGGCATTGCAAGAGAACTATAGAATCATCAGAGAGTGATCAAAGAAGCTGACATAGAAGGGATTGGTAAAAAGTTGAACAGTTTAGCTCGGGTCGAGCTAAACAGCCCATTTGTATTAATTACAGTCGTTTTGGTACAAAATGCACATTTCAGTGTACTCCGGTATTAACACCTCATCTACAAAATTCCGAGTTCAAAAAATCTAAGTTTGGGAGGGACCTGAAGATGTCTCGAGAGCATCTCCCTGAGTCTGATTGTGGGAGGGAGAACGGGGTGGGCTGGGACTAGGGTCACGCATGACCTGGTCGGTGCAATGATGGCTTGGCTCAGGCACTGATGCGGGACTCGGATCCGACTCTGGCAATTTTGCACCACCAGTAGGGGAGCCCAAAATCTCAAGTACTCGCGAAGTAGGCAGGGCACTACCTATCGGCTGGACATTGGGCAGAACTGGACCCCCATTCGGGAAAAGAGTGGCATTACTCATGCCTTGTAGAACATTCTGCAATGCCGCTTGCACGGTCTTCTCTATATCAACTTGCTGCTGTGCCATCTGATCTTGTAATGCTTGATTCCTATCCTTGGTCGCCTGCAATTCTGCGAGAATAGCTTGAATATCCGGATCGGGAGCGGCTCTCCCCAACGGGGATGCTTGCTGCGCTGTAGGGTTGGGCTTCTTCTTCTTCTGTGCCGGCTTTCCAATACTTCGCGCACCGCCAGTCTTTCTCCCACTTCCGGATCCCAGCTCCGGTACTGAACACGGTCTCTCATCGTCCGTACGTGTAATGTCGACGTCTGGAAACTCGAGTCTTCTCCCCACTCCACCCTCAGATGCTGTCTGACTTACCGGATCAGAAGGCGGAGCATCGCTCTCATTGCTAATGTCCGCAGCACTGGAGGAGGGGGTCTGTTCCTCGGTGGGGGCATCCTCCTCCAGATCAACATCGTCACCCTCCTCCGCAGCTCTGCCTTTCCCTTTCCGCACGGCTCTGCCGTATTCCGGAAACCGTTCCTTATCGACAAAATAAGCGTCGACACTAAAATCGGTTGGGTCCAGAGTTAATCCAAGTGCCTGAGCTTCCACCATATGAGGAGAGTCACTATCATCCGCGACCACGAAAGACGAGATTACGAGCATTTGAAGAAAACAAAGACAAGGTAAATACGGTTTAGCTCGACTCGAGCTAAAGTGTGGAAGTGTGTGCATACATGGTGCATGTGATCAAAACAGCGGAACGATTTAACTCGACTCGAGCTAAAGTGTGGAAACTTACCGCGGGGGCTATGAGGGACTTCGTTCCCGCATAGAGCTGATAAACCGCAACCCCAGTACTGCAGAAAGTGTCGAGGACCTGCAGGTAGAACTCCATCCTTAACTCGGATGGATACATTGCGTACCTCCTTTCGTTAAACTTCCTGTTGTCCGTGTACAGTTTGTGCTCCGGAGTTGTGTACTTGCTCAGAGGTTCAGGCGTTGACCCCACGTTCTCAAGTACATTATCATCAATGAGAAACAGGAGTTTGACGGGTTCCATCGCGATTCTGCTCTTCGGGGGGTGTCCGCCAAGTCGCTCGTTAGGAGCGGGTAAATACTCAGAGGGGAATCTTCTACGACCACTCAAGGTATTTCGCTCCACCCAAGTGAGCACCTGGGCGAAGTCCTCATCGTCTCCGCAAATGAGAAGCCAGTGCCGAACATCGTCAAACTGGGGCTGCCCATACTCTTCGATCATATTGAAAAACTCCATGAAGAAGGGGTTCTCCAAAGTGTAGTTATGCCTCGTCTTGTAGGTTGGGAGGAACCGGAAGTCGATGATCCCGAATGTGACAGCTTCGCCCGTCAACCTCCATATATCGGAGGGCCAAGATCCGAAGGAGAGTCGAGGCTCCCTGATAAATGGGAGGAACCACATCTCAGCTGAAGGACACTGAAATGCATGTCGGACCTTCAGGAAGGTTTTGAAGAACTCAACCGCATATGGGGAGAGATCCTTGGCCGACTTGTTGCGGAACTGTGTAGCTCTGGAGTTAGTCCAGTACGAGTCTGGAATACCCCAATCAATCAGAACGTGCTTCGACTCCTTGGAGACAAAGTAAGTCTTCTTGAACTGCTTCCAAGCGGGTACATCAAGGCCGTCTCTCTTGAATAAATGGAGCGTTGGATTAATGTTGTTGAACTCCGCTTGAGCTACAGCCTTACGTTTTCTCTGCTCCGCCCACTCCTTGACCGAGTAGCAGTCCTCCAATACACTCGTATTCTGCTTGATGGTAACCTTCGGGTATGTGTACTTCCGATTTGGCCCAGACTTATGCAGGATGTGCTTACACATCTTCTGGTGATTTGCCTCTGTCAAGTTTCCGAGCCATTTGAAGAATTCCCTCGGAAGCGTCCCATCCTTGTCCGGAACGAACCCCTTCCTCTCATAGAATTTCTTATGCCGAGGTTCGGTGTCGGGATCAATGAGTCCACCACATGCCGCAGACGCGATCACCTCCTTCCACAGGTCCCATGTTTCATCACTGGATGTGATGATCGTCAGCTCGTTTGTTAGGGAGATAGTGTTCTTCCCTCCCTTCTTCGCCACCATGGCTTGATGCTTCGCCACATCGATCATAGCGAAGCGCTCCCTGATAGCATTCAAAAAGTTCTGCATACGCACAGGAAGAAACCTTAGATGATGCTGTCTCGGAACTACTGTTTAGCTCGACTCGAGCTAAATTGATCGAGATATACCAGAATATTGAAAACGAAAAAGATTATCAATATTTAGCTCGACTCGAGCTAAACTGCAGGAAGTTTAGCTCGAGTCGAGCTAAACTGCTAATGCTAATGAATCAGTGAACTTACGTCGTATGTCTTCGACGCTGGATTACTTTTTGGACCTGTACTCCTGCGGTCCGCAGCACCTGGGGCAGCATTTTTCTTCAGGGGCTTACCATACCTCTCCCACACTTTTCTAGCGGCAAGTATATTGCTCGCCCAAGTTGGCTTGAACGGTGCGAGATGGTTCACCCGATTATAGAATGCTGAGATCTTTCGCAGCTTATCATGATCCTTCGTCCAAACGATGTACGCATCCCACCTCCTGAAGTCCCTCAACATCTCCTCACTGGCGTTATCCTCGATGAGAGATTTGGACGCCGCCACGCTGTGTTGCCCGTTGATGATGTGGAATGTACAGCCTTCCAGATCCGATTCTTGTTGAGGTCGTGCCTTTGTGTCTGGCATCAGACACAGGGTTTGCTTCTCTGTCCTATCCGGCATGTTGACGAAGTAATTCTTCATCTCCTCCATGCCCCGCTTCTCATATGCACGGATAGTCCATGCGGCCGGTGCGGGCTTGCACCGCGTCACGTCCACACTGAACTTCTTTGGTTGCCCATTCGTTTTGAAGACGAACTCGTCCTGGCAATCAGAAAAGAAATTCTGGTAATTGCGATTGGCGTTATAGAAGTCCAGGATCTCTCCAGCCTTGTTCACCGTGGGGAGTTCCCCGAGAACAGAGTTCAAACTTGTTGCCAAGTCCTCCGCAGATAAGAGCAAGTCCTTCTTGGGCTTTGGCTTGTCAGTTTTCTTCTCGAGTCCTTTCTTCTTCAATGGTGAGTGGGGCGTGGGAGTTGCAGAAGCGCCTCGGCTTTGGGATGGAACTATCGCTCTCCCCCTACTGCGTCCTGTCTGTTGGCTCCCCATCTGACTTCCGGTTGCTGTCACTCCAGAAACGTCAACTTGAGATTTTCCGAGGTTCTGCTTCACCTTTGCCTCCGTTGCGCGGAGAGCAAGGGTGCAGACAACATTCCTCAGTTTCCACGCTAGGGATTTCGCCGCGAGAGTTCGTCCATCCTTTGTTGCCCACTTCCTGTCCAGTATTTCTTGTCTCATCGTGGACACTATCTCCTCGAAAGGTGAATTGGACAAACTTTCCATTAAGGAAATGGGGTTGAAGAGGTTCTCCGCTACGTCTACTACTATGGAGAAGAGGTATGGATTAGCCCCGATAGATGAGCAGAGGATCTTGATTTGGTCTTTTCCCTTATTGTCGAACTCAGTGACCTTTGTATCCATATCGATGACCTCGGGATCATCGACTTCTCCCTTGAAAATGGTTGCGAAGGTAAGATATGGGGTGTGTGCAACCCATCGCAGAGTCCAATTTTTGACCTTCGTGGGGTCTTTGAAGGTCCACGGCTCGTATGTGCTTGAGTCATCCCCGTCATCGTCATCTAAATCAGAGATAGGAACAGGCTTGAAGAAATGTCGTAGCGCCTCAGTTACCCTTGCTTTCTCCTCACTGCAAGGAGGACACATTTACCATTAGACAAATTCAAAGCTATTTAGCTCGATTCGAGCTAAATGTTGATTCTATTAATCAAGTAACCGATGGCATCCCAGCAGTTTAGCTCGAGTCGAGCTAAACTGCTTGGGCTTTCAGCATGGGAGCCTTGCAGTTTAGCTCGACTCGAGCTAAACTGAGCAGCTCCAACCATGGGAGCATTGTAGTTTAGCTCGACTCGAGCTAAACTGAGCAGCTCCAACCATGGGAGCCTTGCATTTTAGCTCGACTCGAGCTAAACTGTAGAGCTCCCATGCATGAATGCCCAAGCAGCTTAGCTCGACTCGAGCTAAACTGCAAGGCTCCCATGCTGAAAGCCCAAGCAGTTTAGCTCGACTCGAGCTAAACTTCTTGGGAATAAGCTAAGCTGAGCCTTGCAGTTTAGCTCGACTCGAGCTAAACTGCTTGGGCATTCCTGCATGGGAGCTCTACAGTTTAGCTCGAGTCGAGCTAAACTGTATGTGACACTCCCACGAAGTGGAGGAGAGTTGTACCTCCAGTTTAGCTCGACTCGAGCTAAACCATGGGCTGCTAAGCAGTTTAGCTCGAGTGAGCTAAACTGTGGGCTTTTATGATCGAATTATCGTCAGTTTTATGAATAATATATTGCATTATTCTTTGTTTTTGTTGAATTTCACATTTTAGCACTGCAGTCAAGCTTTGTTTCATGAGGAGTATATGATATTGGCATTTGGTTTTATACCTCTCGGCCATTTCCAAATGTATTAGCTCCTGTTTCTTTCTTGGAAATTATGTCAATCGTGTTTTGCCTGCAAAAAGAAATGGTTGCAGAGGATCAGAAGATGGAATAAATATTCGAGACGTTCAATATTCGCACCGAAAAATACGGGAGAAAAGTACAAATGTAATAGGATTCCTTTTCAGAAGATTCTAATATAAGCAAAGTCGATCAGATTATCAAAACACATAAACATATGGCTCAAAACAATGGCGCCAAAATCAATGCAACGTAGCAAAAACTGTTATCAACATAACTACAACCTCGACATCAATTAACCTAACGTTCAGTCCTCAAATCAGTAGAACCTATCAATTCCGACACAGAGCAATGATAATATTGCAGGAATAGTCGTATCAGTTTTCCAGAATTACTGAAATGCATGTTGTTTGACCTACAATTCAAAGAAAAGAAGAAATTCAAACTACACAATCGTAACAATTACAGTGAATTATAGAACATTCATAGCTTCAATTCAATTCCGCAAATTGAACTCCAACAGAACTTCTGTGCATATTCTTTGTAAAGACAAGTAGCTGAAATCAACGACACGAATCCATGACAAGAGTTTAAATAAAAAAATCCACATTTCCAACCACAAGTATCGAAAACAATACAGAGCTTTGGATATTGACAGAACTGTTCCAAAAAAAAACCGCACGCGAACTAATAAAAGTGAACAAAGGTGATGACTTACCTGGAAACCCTGTGAAGAAAACCCTGCTTCGTAAACCTCCGCAACCTCCACTTCACTCCGCGACTGTCAAAAGAACAACGCTCCGCACTTCGAAATTGATGTTGTTGAACCTCCGCACTACGAAATAAAAGTTGCAGAAATTCAGCACGAACCCAATCGCCCAAAACCTATATCAAACCCACAAATTCGCCACAGACTTGCAGGGGAAAACACCTGCGCAACTATTGTTATCAACCGAACCCACGAAATCCTCTTCGCCAGAAAGTATTGAAACCCTAATGAAGAACAAACACTGCGGATACGGTATCAAGAAACCCCAGAACCTAAAACCCTGCTTCTGATCCTCCCGAAACTACAAAACACTGCGAACAGTACAAAGGAAACACTACAAAGCAACAGGACCCTGACACCACTTCGACGCAGAAAGAACAAAGGAAAACCTGAACCGAAACTACACAACAAGAGCGCGCGAGAATCAAAACACACACACAGGAGAAAATGGAAAAACAGAGGGGACGAAGTCGGAGTCTGGTTCCTAACCCTCGCGGGTATCGAAAACCGTGCCGCCAAAACTCGACACCCTTCACCGTGGTTCTGTGGCCCGTCCCCGCGGGTGAAGAGTTATGACTTTCTAACTAATGACTACCAATTTAAATTATGGACTTAATGATTTTTAGAGTAGGCAAAATTAATATCCTTGAAAACACAACTTTCCTTCCTTGCATTTTATTAAAAGTAGTGATAGTAATAACAATACTGAGGGAATTACAATGTTTTTATTTATTCATGATATGCAAATATTAAAAACATTGTATGCCTTGTATGACTGGCATGTAAATTAAACAAATCAGAATCAATTTAATAAGGTTCTACCTTGACCAATATTCGTACAAATATATTATTTCCTTATGAGAAAGTAGATTCTTTGGTTCATTTATATAATAACAAAAAGAAAATTCAAGTTAAATCACACCTCATTATTTGAATATGAGACGTCTTCAAATTTAATTAACATCATAATCCTTTGAGATATACGAAGTGAAAATTTGTTTAAAGACAAATTTAATTTTAATTACACAAGATTAGAGTTTAAATAATAGTTTGTAATTATATTAGGGTTTACTCAAATATGAATACACTATTAGCAGTGAAAAATAATTTACTATACTGTAATTGGGAACATATTTACGCAAATGTTATCATCATATTATCATTAAAATACATGTTAGTATAATTATGAATTAGAATTCTATTCCAAATAAATTCCATGCAATTTTGAAGATTCTGGTAATTCAGAATTCATATACAAGCATGTACATAGATTCCGCAATTTAAAAATTTAATTTTCATTACAGAATAATAATTTTAGTTATATCAGAATCACTGAATGGTATTATTAATATTTGTAAGAATTGCGAGTTAAATATTATTGTCACTTTTTTTATTTTATTATTATGAACCTGATTCGGGTAGTGAGAAAGTGAAAATAACTTTTTATAGGAATTTACTTTAAAGATAGAAAGTGCGCTTCAGTCTCCAAATTGTTAACCCCATATGGTTTGGTAAACCTGCTCTTTCTTACCTTAAGAAGAATTCACCATGATGGCTCCAATAACTTACATGGGATTGGAGAACCATGACCCTTAATGTGTACTGTGAATGGGGTTGAGGTTACCAACCCAGTGTGAGTTTCAATGAAAACTAAACAGGATAGGGAACTCATTTTTTTTTATTCAGATGAAAAGGATTGGTAATTTTTTACAATGGTTCAAAACATGCTTGCATTATGTACAGTTGGTATTGCTTTTTGATTATATATGGATTCATATAAATTTGTGAATCTACATTAGATTTAGATTTCTGAATTTCTATGAATGAAAGATAGAGAAGTATGTTTTTTTATTGTCTTTATTAGCTTTTAGCCTCACCGTTACTAAATTTACAGTAAAATAAGGAAATATTATAATACAGAATAAACAAATAGGGTTTATAAATTAAAATTCTATTCAAAAGAAATTGCACGCAATTTTGGATGTTTTGAAAAATACACAATTTCGAGCTTCGAAGTGGACAAATTATGATCAATTGTAAAGGATGAAAATGTACATTTTTTTTTATGTAATAATAATTTGTAATTATTTGACTAAAGCATCAAATATGGTTACACTATTAGCAATGAAAATGAATTTCATACACTCTAATTGGAAACATATTTACATAAATGTTGTCATCATATTCTTAAAGTACATGTTAATATCATAATTTATTTATAATATAATAATATAGTATAGTTTACTAAGATACTAATATATTCATTTACAATTTTATATTTAATTAATGATAATAATACTAGAATTATAATCTATATTCAAATCTATATACAAATCTAAAAATGATATACAAATATATTCAAGTATATATATGAAGTACATTGTTAAAAATAATAGTATTGAATTCTAGAATTCAATTCATTTATTATGGCAAATTATTTATATTTTTTAGAAGGTTTAGGGTTTTTTATATTTATTCATGAGAAGCAAATATTTAAACCATGGTATGCCTTGTATGATTAGCATGTATATTACAATAGTTTTAATCAATTCTTTCACGTTCTACCTTGACTAATATTTTTACAATTTTATTACATTCTAATAAGAAAGTGGAATGCTTGCTTCATTTGCATAATTTTAAAATACAAAATTAATAATTCATAGATTCAAACGAAATTTACTACTACATTTACTAGTTAGCATGGACATATTAGAATACGAAATATACAAATATGAAAGCATCAGATGAAACACTGGTTTTCGTCTAGAAGAGCCCTGTTTTGAAGGCAATCCATTCCAGAAATTGTTTACAATCCACACGGGGAATACCATCACCAAAAGTTACCAAAAGATGAAAGTCATCTCTTTTCACATCTATGGTTTCCAAATATTGTATAAACTAACGGTTGTGCTAACTACTCCTGGAGTCCCCATTCCATATCTGAGTTGAATAGCAGCAAAAAGTAAAATCGTAGAAGTATATCGAAGATGCCTGCGAGTTCTGGAGAAAAGATAAAAACAGGATCAGATGGTATGATGTTTAGGGTTCAAAACGGAAAAGTGCATGTCAAAAGCAAGGACTCATCCTCCTAACAATCAGAACGAACACAGCATGAGCCATTACAATGCTGCGCACCACATACAGCAAACGCAATCTATTATTATGAAAACATCAAACTGAGGACAAGGTTAAGGGTTCTGAGGAGATAACAATTCACCTACTCATTCATGTGGTGGGCTCGCCAAATCCACGCTCCCCTCCTCATTAGAATCAGGCATAGAGAAGCTCTCGCCGGAGGTGAGGGGAAACTTGATGTTGGAGGCGTTCATAATCTCCAGTTGCTCTAGACCATGTGCAATAGTCCAATCCCACTTCACACTGGGCTGCATTAGGCGTGCAATGAGGTTCCACGGGGGAATCTCCACGCCGCGACCACGGGTGCGTTCCACAGCCATAAACCAGGGACGAAGCTCCTCCACTCCTTGTGGAAAAACAACCACCTCCCACTCGTCTTGCGGGTAACTTGACACCCTAAAACCACCGCCCGACCTCCTCATCACAGCAAATGAACTACAAGTAAATGAAACAGAAGGGAAACTAAGAATGAAACAACTGTTTCGTCGCCCAAAGGAACTTATGCTTATGAAGCAGCATGAGCGGAAAGCCGAATGTTCCAGAGTAACGAAGGGGACTTTGACCAGACTCGGTAACGGGACTTTGACCGATGTGGGCTTTCGAAAGTCCGGATTTACTTAAATGTGTCATTTTAATTTATTATTAAAGAATTGATTTATAGGATTGTAAGCTTAGAGAAGCATCTAGAGCCTTTCCCGATATTATATATTAATACTACAACTATAATTATGATCATTGGTTTAAAACGTTTCATTTGAATCCATAATTTATGAGTTTTTTTCAAATAATGAATGAACCAAACATTCCACTTTCTTATTAGAATGTAATAAAATTGTACAAGTAGAACTCAAGGTAGAACATTAATGAATTGATTAAGGTTTGTGTAATTTCCATGCCTACCATTCAAGGCATACCATGGTTTAAATATTCGCTTCTCATGAATAAATATAATTAACCATAAACCTTTTAAAAAATATAAAGAATTTGCCATAATAAATGAATTGATTTCTATAATTTAATACTTTTCTTTTTAACAATGTACTTCGTATATATACTTGAATATATTTGTGTATCATTTTTAGAGTTGTATATACTTGAATATTGTTTTATTATTCTCGTATTATAATCAATAGTTAAATATAAAATTGCAAAAAAAAATATTAGAGCCTTGGTATACTATACTATTTTATTATATTATAATTTGATTATGATACTATCATGTACTTTAAGAATACTAGGCTTACATTTAGGTCAACGTACTTTCACCCCATGCCTATCATACAAGGCATACCATGGTTCAAATATTTGCGTCTCATGATTAAATATTAAAAATTCAATCTTCTAAAAAACGTATATAATTTGCCATGAGAAATGAATTAAATTCTATAATCTAATACTATTATTTTTAACAATGTATTTCGTATATACTTGAATATACTTGTATATCATTTTAAGATTTGTATACATTAGATTTTAGTTAATTATTCTCGTACTATTTTTAACTTGACATTAAATTGTTAATGAATATAGTAGTACCTACTTGTAAATGAATATATAATTATATTATACATATTATAATCCTAACATGTATATTAAAAATATACATCTTAAGATGTAGAGTTCCAGAAACGAAAGAACAAAACTACACCATTCACGGCGTAAAGAACACATTATGAAATAAATAGAGACATAAATAAAAGTACATGAATATATATACATAATATATGACAATTATATCTGACTAAATTTTTAGAATAAATAAATAATTCTAAATTTAAAAACATATTTACCTAGGTCTATCAAGAACTATTCATGAACTCACATATAATGATTTGATTTCATATATCATATATAATAATGAAATTGAGCAAAAATACATATTTAGTAAATGGAGGTATGAATATTTGCAACGATATACTTCCCTGTATCAACCAGACTCACGAATTTCAATTAGGTTCAAACAATTTTCGATTTAATTTTATTCCATGTACGACATATTTAATGTCCCTAAAAATGCCTTAACCCTATACCCTAAACCCTTGACCCTGGACCTAAGACCCTAAACCCTTAACCCTGAACCCTATACCCTAAACCCTGAACCCTGATAGAGGAAGAAAAGTTCCCGGCCAAAAGTCAACACTCTATCTGGCGCTATAGGGACTTCCAACCCATCCCATTTGATTTAACGCACCAAATATTTTGCATCTGCATCTATCTAAAGGGCCGAGAAGTGTGGAAAGTGGTAATTCCCGCGCTTTCTCACACCCCGAAATGTGGAGGGTCGAATGGTCATGCATGATTCCCGCCTATTTTCAAAACTGAAGCGGCATGAAAACGGTCACACGTTAGAGAATGACCTCTGGAATCGTCCCCGGTCGAAGTCTTTTCTCTACTCACTTGCTTCTCTCGCTTGTAGGAGCTCTCGGCGCTCACTTGGAGGTTGTTGTTTTCTGGGCGGAAGCTGTATTGCGCCGTTTCTCTTGTACGTCTTCTCTTTAGTTTTCTCCGATCATCAGTACACTTCATTGATATCTGCTTGTTGTATGCTTTCCATTGATTCAAGTCATGGTGTATTTGAAGTGTCTCTCTTTCCTTCTTACAGACGTTTTAGAGCGGACACCGTAAGCGTACTCTGAGTCTGCGACTCAGAATTCCGAAGATGGAAACACCTATTAAAGCGCCGCTTTTTGCGGACGACAGTTTAGCTCGACTCGAGCTAAACTGCTGCATCCAAAGAGCATCATGAGTTTAGCTCAACTCGAGCTAAACTCAAGCACCCAAAGGGCAGCATAAGTTTAGCTCGAGTCGAGCTAAACTACCGCACCCAAAGGGCGGCAGAAGTTTAGCTCGACTCGAGCTAAACTCGTGTTGCCCTTTGGGTGCAGAAGTTTAGCTCGACTCGAGCTAAACATCTGTATCCAAAGGGCAACACGACTTTAGCTCGAGTCGAGCTAAACTTCTGCATCGAAAGGGCAGCAGCAGTTTAGCTCGACTCGAGCTAAACTCATGCTTCCCATTGTCCAGGATCAGTTTAGCTCGACTCGAGCTAAACTGCGCCTGGGATAAGCTCTCAAATTTAGAGATTAATTTACTTTAAGGAGTATAATATGTTTTAACAGAATTGGGTCTGTTGCATTTCAGGTACAATGGACTATGTCTCAGATGACGAGGTTTCCGTTGAAGTGCCCGTAAACCCAGACATTCCAGACTTCGTGGTTGTACCCTCAAGACAATGGCAGAATAAGACTGTAACAATATATAGTGACGACAATATCCCGTTAGCAGAGGGTTTGATCCGGAACCCACGGTCCAGCTTGGTATCAGACTCCGGCTGGTCCTTTTGGTGATTCCGTTGTGGTCGTCCAGGTATCACGTTCTTTGGTCGAAGAAGAGTCAGAGGATGATTGGAGGTACTCCTTCAAAACGTGGCCTATCAGCCACGTCTATCTGGATGGAGTTAGCCTAGAGCACCATAGTCAACGTGATGTGTATAACCGTTGGGTTGCGGAGCGTAACCGATCCCTGGGAGATCGTACCCGATCGTATGATAACTCCTCTAGGAATACCCCCCCCCCACCTATATCACGTCACGCTGAGTTTCTGATGACCCAGCCATCAATCAACTCTGTAGCGGCAAACACGTGCTGCGCTCACCTATGCGTCCAACACTATCCCAGAGATAAAATCTCTACTCTACGGTCGCGTATGTACGACAAGACCCCAGTGCAGTTCCGTTACCACATAAAACTCGACGTGCATAGACAGATCCACAAGAATTCAGCGGGGAGGAGTGTGGTGACTCTGGAGGGCATAAATGTTTGCCCCTTCGCCTGGATGAAGATTATGGGAGTGAGCTCCAGTACATTCTATAGAAATGCCCAGTATGCTGCTGCTGGTTTCGAGGCTCAATTTCACGGTAATACTGGTTTACGTAAACCTCGAAATCACACAGTAGTAGCAACTGCCGTCCTAGGGGCCATCCTGGACAGGCATGCCGACCACATGCCCCACAAGAGTCGTGTTCTGCCTTCAGGGGAGACAGTTGTAGCTAAAGTTCTGCCTTCCAGTTTCAAATGGAAGGAACAGATTCCCATCCTCGATGAGCATTTAGCGGACTGCGGATTGCCTCCTATGTCCGCTTCTAACTTGAGCAAGATCAGGAGGCTTAGCTATCCAGAATATTACGCCAAACGAGCAGGAGACAACTTCGCTCGTTGCTCAAAATGTGATGAGTTCCAGTCCCAGAAGAAGTTGACGGTTACAGGATCTCAGGCGTCCCTGTTGTGGTCTAAGAAAATGAGGCTGCACAATGACTCTGCAATGGCGCATAGGGACTTGTACTACCTAAATCGATTCAGGTCGAAGGCTACCCCGCATGAAGTTCTTACAATTATGCATGACAAGATGGACCACTCGAAGACAGCGTCGCCGGCCTTATCCCACAAGGTCAAACACTTAGACGGTCTCATGAAGCTTCCTCTCGCTGTCACGGGAATGCTTGCTCATGGGCATGTGGACCAACGTTACGCCCATTATGGCCTTGACATTTACTCACACGACGCTAATTACACGGTTGGATTGTTTGCGAAGCTCCTTCGGGACCTTGAGTCACCCCCTAAATCCACCTCTAGGGAACTCTTTCAAGAGAATCCTTCCCACCCATTGTATGCCGCGCTTTTGCATGGTTCAGAGATGTGTTTGGATCCTCTTGGCCCTCCTCCTGAGGTTCCTGTTGCTGCTAAACCCTTGCCTCCCATTCTTAACGTCCAAATGGATAACGCTCTCAGTGATAAGAAGAATAGATTTGTATTTTCATTCTCGTCCCTATTAGTCGCGAAGCGGGTGTTTCGCGAAGTGTATGTGAATTTCATGCTGGTCGGCCATACTCATGACGATATCGATGCCCTTTTCGGGCGATGGAGCATGGCTTTGCGGAGGGAGGACTTCCCCACAGTACCTCTCCTCATGAAGTCCTTCATGAAACATGAAGCTGTACCAACAATTCCGCATCTTATTCAGGAGGTCCCAGATTTCAAGAAATTCATCGCGGAGTGGATGCTTGATGGCGACGATACATTAATGGGTCACACTAAAGCTCATCAGTTCAAATTCTATGTAGATTCTTCAGGATGCCCAGTCATGAAGTATAAAATCTTCTGTCACGACGACGACTGGTTGCCAAAAGGAGATGGTTGTGGCATCAAGTTGTGGAAGGAGGATTCAGAAGGTCGATCTTTATGGCCCCGTGGTGTTCCTGGTGCCGTGGCGCCTCGCGAGATGCGGCACCTGCCTGATGTGATTAAGGGCTTGTCGGGTTTTGTAGATCATTGGGAGAGGCTATCTTCGGATTCAGTCGAGTCCAGAAGAGTCTATGAGCCACTCTCATACTATTGGAACGATGTTAAAGAGGCTCTTTCCATTCCCTTTGATGCTGTCCCCGCCTTGGAGCCTCGTTTCTGGACATCCACGCGGCTCGCTCACTCCGTCGAAGACGAGTTTCAGGAAGATGGAACTTTGCGCGAGGAGTTCGCAGAGGATGATCACTTTGTTGGTCACAAACGAGATCGCCCAGGACCGTCGTTCCGTGTTGCGCGAGACCTTTTTGCAGGGTACTTCTTGGCGCTTCGACCCTGCGATGAAGACGATCGTCCTTTTTGGCTTGCGCGGGCCTTGACTGACCCTAATTCGAACCCTGACCTCCCGAACACGCTCCAAGTAGAGTTCTACCGCCCAATTTCCCGAGATGAAAATGTTTTGAAATTCTATACCGGCTGGGATGTGGATGGGAGACTTCGTTGGACAGTTGAGAAGGATGTACCCGAGTCGTGGCAGAGTACTGATGCAGTCATAACAGCTTGGAAATACAAAGTTAAAAAAAATGTCAACGACCGGGGCGTTGGCAAGGATCCAACGCTGAAGATCCCACTGAAACAACTGGACATTATAAAGGCCTCCTTGGAGAGATTTGTGTCTCCGGATTCTGAATAAACATGTAGCTTTAAAGTTGGTGGTCTTGAAGTTCTGAATTTAGTCAGATCCCTTATATTCGTTTGAAGACGACTGAACTGAATACCGTTCGTCCCTTCTGTTTTCAAGACAAAGGTAGATGTTTAGCTCGAGTCGACCTGATCAGTTATAGCGTATTAGTTCTAGCGTATTTATGTTTTGAATACTAGATAATTACATATATTTAATTGGAGCGAACACTACTTAAGTGTTTCTGTCCATTCCTTATTTATCATGTGTACCACATTATAGACCGCAGTTTAGGTCGAGGCGACCTAAACTGCATTTGGCGTTGAAGTTCGTACTTTACGAGTGCGGGATACCAATAGGTCACCTATAGTTCTTAGTGTAGATTTTTACTTAGTACCCTAAAGCGTTGATTCTATATCATATGTACTGCCACATAACAGCCATTTAGGTCGAGGCGACCTAAACGACATCTAGCGTTGAAGTTCCTAGTTTGGATCTCTGAAGTAGAGCCGATAACATACATTTGTTGGCATGGGACTATTATGAAGTCCGTATGTTCTTGGATTGCATATCATACTCCGGAAACTGTAGGCAGCTTTGTTAGTCGAACAACTTGATTGTTTGTACAGGTCTGAAAGAGCCTGTCACGGATTCAACATTTAAGGAGTGTGGACCTAATTTGTATTTCCATACATACATATAATATAAGATTTCCCAGCATATCCGTTGTGTCCATTTCTTGTTATTTGTTTGATGTTCATTTAGGGTGGTTCGACCTACCTTGTATTTTTTTCAAGTATTTCTAGTAAACCACTACCTTCTTTCATTTCCCATTAGTACTGTGTGATCATGTCCCAAATTAATGGAAATTGCTTATAAGCTTTTCCTTGCCAAGTATGGGACCATTGTGCCCATTTTAACTCCACCTGACCTAATGCATTATTTTGGGAGATGATAAATCTCCCAAAATAACGAATATGGTGTTAGTGGGATGCGACTGCCATGGTCACGGAGGCAAGGGGGCGGGGGATGTACAATATGTACAGAATGTGGGGGTTTGGGGAGGTGGAGGGAGGCCGCGAGGGCACATTGGAGTGGGATGCGACTGCCATGGCCGCGAGTGCAAGGGGGGGATCAGACCCACATTCTGTACAGAATGTGGGTATTGCGAAGGTGGGGGAGGTGGGGGGAGGCCGCGAGGGCACATTGGAGTGGGATGCGACTGCCATGGCCACGGAGGCAAGGGGGCGGGGGATGTACATTCGGTACAGAATGTGGGGGGGTTTGGGGAGGTGGGGGGAGGCCGCGAGGGCACATTGGAGTGGGATGCGACTGCCACGACCACGGAGACAAGGGGGCGGGGGGATGTACAATATGTACAGAATGTGGGGGTTTGGGGAGGTGGGGGGAGGCCGCGAGGGCACATTGGAGTGGGATGCGACTGCCATGGCCACGGAGGCCAAGCTGCGGGGGATGTACATTCGGTACAGAATGTGGGGGTTTGGGGAGGTTGGAGGAGGCCGCGAGGGCACATTGGAGTGGGATGCGACTGCCATGTCCATTAATGCAAGGGGGCGGGCAGACCCACATTCTGTACAGAATGTGGGGAATACGCGAAGGGGGGAGGTGGAGGAAGGCCGCGAGGGCGCATTGGAGTGGAATGCGACTGCCATGGCTGCGAAGGCAAGTAGGAGTAAAGACCCACATTCTGTACAGAATGTGGGGAATACAAATATGGGGGAGGTGGAGGGAGGCCGCAAGGGCACACTCAAGTGGGATGCGACTGCCATGGCGAAGAGTGCAAGGGGGCGGGCAGACCCACATTCTGTACAGAATGTGGGGAATACGCGAAGGGGGGAGGTGGAGGAAGGCCGCGAGGGCGCATTGGAGTGGAATGCGACTGCCATGGCTGCGAAGGCAAGTGGGAGTAAAGACCGACATTCTGTACAGAATGTGGGGAATTCAAATAAAGGGGGGGGTGGAGGGAGGCCGCGAGGGCACACTCAAGTGGGATGCGACCGCCATGGCCAAGAGTGCAAGGGGGCGGGCAGACCCACATTCTCTACAGAATGTGGGGAATACACGAAGGAGGGAGGTAGAGGGAGGCCGCGACGGCACATTCAAATGGGATGCGACTGCCATGGCCAAGAGTGCAAGGGGGCGGGCAGACCCACATTCTGTACAGAATGTGGGGAATACAAATATCGGGGAGGTGGGGGGAGGCCGCGAGGGCACATTGGAGTGGGATGCGACTGGCATGGCCAAAAAGGCAAGGGGGCGGGGGATGTACATTCGGTACAGAATGTGGGGTTTTGGGGAGGTGGGGGGAGGCCGCGAGGGCACATTGGAGTGGGATGCGACTGCCATGTCCATTAATGCAAGGGGGCGGGCAGACCCACATTCTGTACAGAATGTGGGGAATACGCGAAGGGGGGAGGTGGAGGAAGGCCGCGAGGGCGCATTGGAGTGGAATGCGACTGCCATGGCTGCGAAGGCAAGTGGGAGTAAAGACCCACATTCTGTACAGAATGTGGGGAATACAAATATGGGGGAGGTGGAGGGAGGCCGCGAGGGCACACTCAAGTGGGATGCGACTGCCATAGCCATAAGGGGAGGGGGGAGTTCTATGTACATTCTGTACAGAATGTGGGGGTTTGGGGAGATGGGGGAAGGCCGCGAGGGCACTTTGGAGTGGGATGCGCCTACCATTGCGATGAAGGGATGGGGGAAGTGGATGTACATTATGTACATGATGTCGGGTTTTGGGGAGGTGGGGGGTGGCCGCGAGGGCACATTGGAGTGGGATGCGACTGCCATGGCCATTAATGCAAGGGGGCGGGGGGTGATTATTTTGTATAGAATGTGGGGGTTTGGGATGGGGAATAGAGAAGTTTCGCACCTCATGACGAATTCTTTTTTTTGGATTGCTACTTATTTTTTTTTGAAGCTTATAAGTGGTTTGCTGTTTGTAATATAGGAGTTCACAGATCAACTCACTGCGACTGAAGGTGATGGTCCAACTCCTGCAGAGACTAAGGTAATTTAATCATTTTTGCTTTTGTATTCAACATTGCATTTTTATTAAATCTTTCTTAAGTAGTTTTGAAAACTGAAATGGTAAATTGACATTGTCTTTGTCTCTATGCTTGCAGGTATTCTCAGATGCACCCTTGTCCATCAGTTCCCCTATCTCAGTGATCAATGTTTCCGACCTCTCGGATTCATTTGATGAGCCCCATTTATGTAGGTGTGATTTAGGAGACCCTGTGGACTTAGGTAGTGGACCTCTCCAGGTCCACTCTCCTCAGTACATGCCTACGTCTCCTGTCTATGAGCCTACATCCCCAGGCTACATGCCTACTTCTCTACGACTTAGTACCCCGCCAATGTCTCCACCTTCTCCTTCCTCGCCTATTAGAGTGAGGAGGCCAGCCCATGTTGTCTTCGCCCTACCGGCGATACTGCCTTGCCCTGTCCAGCAGACCAGGCGTTTTTGGAGGAGGCGCCGTCATTGGAACTGTAGACAGGCTAGGGAGTATTATAGCCGTGCTCCACGTACATAGTGGCCTATGTACTACTTCCTATTGTTTGGGTTTAGAGTTGGTTTTGCAAATGAGATGTATCAATTCTGAAAGCTATTGGTTTATTCTTCTTCGTAATTGTTTTACTTATTCTCATCCTTGTCTTCGGATCAAATTTGAAAATGCATGACTTCTGGCAGGTAACTCAGACACAGGATATGTTGCCAGCGCCATCATGTCCTCCTGATTTGACGAATGTAGTGGACAGTGAATTGGGACATCGGGTACAACACAAGGAAGACTCCATAGGCGTCATCAATAAGCTCCGAATACTTCCAAAGTCAAAGTCGCGTATCCTAGTTCCCCTTTGCAGAATGATCTCTATGGCAAGAGTGAGACCTGTAGGAGAAATGGGAGTTCAGCATTTGGAGCGCGAGTTTGTCAAAGGATATAGAGATGGAGACCGAGTCATGTACATTTCCATCTACGACCATGAAGAGAAGACATCCAACGTCACAGAGGAGACCAAGGCTGAGTGGAGCCCTTGTTGGCAAAAAGCGAATGATGCTTTCGAAGATGAGCTCTTGGCCGACTCGGATTGGAAGCAGTTTTCTGGGAAGATGTTCTATGTCTGGGAAGGTAACCATCGCCTTGCCGCATGGTACAGACATATCAACAAACATCACAGCGAAGATCCAGCATGGCACATTTCTGTGCATTGCATTGTTCTTGACCCCCGCGGTCATGTGGGAAATCTTCTACATGCCATGCACGACATAAACTGGTGAGGATTTAAACCCCCTATTTTGTCCATTCCTCTTGCACGCAGGTTGAACTCGATCTTTATGCATTGTACTAACCATCGTCTATTCGTACAGGTCTACAGAAAATGATCATGTGAAGAGTAATATTCCGGCAAAACTTTTCCGAATTCGCTCATTCGGTGTGATGAAATCGGAGGAGTTCAAGGATCTCCTCACACCAGCGGAGTATCATTTATGTTTGAACCACAAACCGTCCAGTCCATCCTGGTTTACATTGCCAACCAAAGTCTTCATCGCGTTTCTTTATCGTGTAAGCACTTCTTTCTCCCCTCATCACACTTCCATATGGACAAAGGATTTGTGTTTGTTTGTAAACTTACCATTTGTTAAATCTGTTTTCCAGAGAGAAATCACGGCTGCTTCTGACGAAGCTGCCCGAGTCTACAAGACGAAAACAGCAATTGAAGACCAAACCGCGACTGGTGTTTGGGATGCCATGACTGCAGCAATAAACAACATGGTGGAATCCATTAAGAGGAAGGACTTCACCAAGTACTTGGCAATTGCAAATCCCAAGAACGGTGACGACTTCCTCAATGAAGTAAGACCCTGATCCTGGTTCACTTCAGTATTTTGTTTGACTACATCAGATTTGTGATCATATTTTTTAAAACTCCTCTACTTGTTGCACATTAATCGGCATTTTAGTGAGAACAATAAACCCGAGATGTCCCTCGATAAGCTTCAGAAGATTGTTCCAGCGGCCGTTGAGGCCAAATACAAGACTCGTTGGTTGAGGTGGTGGAACTCATCTCTGAGTTCCCGAATGTCCTACAGATTTCTACCACCTGAATTCAAGGATACCGACTTCGACCCTTGGTTGAACAAGGCTTCATTCTGGGCTGGGGTATGTTTTCTTAAAAACCTTCTCAATGACCTGATCCTTTCTTCTCTTCCGCGAATTTCTCTCATTGAAAATTAATTGAATTCTGAAATACAGTTGGAGGAAGCCGTCATCAACGGATTTGAGGACATATGCAAGGCGGAGAACATCGTTATTAATTGGAAGGCATTTCCAGATGTCCAAGAGCCGGGCGATTATGTGGAGAGTGCACGTATTCTGTTGTGGGACAAGGCCTTCCCTACGTTCATTGGAAAGTCGGCTGATAAGCCCTTCGACAAGAAGTCCATTTTTGCTACTTTTCCTGGAACCGCACAGGTTGTCAAGCGGGTTACTTACCGGTACGTTACATACCTTTAAATTAAATTCAAATTCGAGAATTAGGTCTCTTCACTTTGATACTAACCTTCTACATATTGGTTTACTAAGGTACTTCAAGCGAGAGCTTCTTCTGAAGGGGGCAATCAAGGTTCAGCACCTCCCTAACTACTTCCGTGCTTGGACGTCGACAACCTCGGACCAGTGTATGTACTCTCCCCAACAGCTGAAAAGGTACAAATCTCCTCACTTGCTTGAGGGATGCTGGTATCTTGATTGCTCTCGTGGTTTCACGATTGACTCAGAGGCGGATGTCAAGACTCTACACGACGGGGGTGAGGTTGTGGTGGACGACTCCGCGGATGATGCAGAAGGTCGTGAAGGAGAGTAGGATCAGTCTTCTGCTCCACCACCAAAGAGAGGAAGAGGAAGGCGATTAAAATCTTTGCGTTCTAAGTCAGAGGCATTGCAACAAACTGGTGCGGAGTCTTCCGCGCCAGCTGAGAAGGCACCAGAGCCCTCTCCGGGTATTGTCGTTACGAACCCTTCTCCAGCTTCTTCGCCGGCTCCTTCCTCGATCAGTGCTTCGGAGATCACCAGAGGTCTCCTTGTGCAGAGGAAGGCCAAACTATATCCTCAAACAACTTCTTCCGCTGGAGCTTCAATTTCCACACATGTTTCGGTCTTCAACTCATCTGTGGATTCCATGTTACGGCGAAATAAGAGACAGGAGAGAAAAGGTGGCGACTCGGATTGGATCAAGACTCAAGACTTCATTCGCAAGGTATGTTCCGATATTTTGACATTTAATGGATTCTGCCACCTCTACTCGCTATGTAGTTACTAACTCTCCTTTCTTGTTTCCTCAAGTTTGGAGCAGGCCGCGAAAACGAAGTTCCGGACCGGTGCAAACAAGAGGACCATCTGGGAGTCGACTTGATCATTGCCGACATCCCTGAGAATCTTCCCGTCCCATCCGTTTCCGTTCCCCCCACGAGTATTCCGCCTTGGAACTCTCGCGAGAAGGATTATGTGTTCGACATCTTCCGTTTTGCAAATAAATTCCTGCAGAAAGATGGTGCCATCTGCCTCATCTACAACACTGATCAGAAGCTGGCTAAGGATATCGACGAAGAAGATGCTGGTGGTGACTACGTGCTCTTCAAGGACTGGTGGGGCGTCAATGTCCTCGGCCTCACTTCTCCTACGAACCCCGAGAACTTGATAATTTCCCAAAACATACCCTTGTCTTTACTTACTGATAACCCTTCCGCTTAATTTTACTCACTAGTTTTGCTTGACTGCAGACTATGCGGTTCTGGATTCGCGTCTACGTTCGTAGTGGTAGTACTTTCTCCTTCCAGACGAAGAAAGAAGAGCTGATACATGGGCTCCTCAACATTACCGAGAGTGATGCCATTTTCAACTTCACTGATGTGGACTCGCAGCTCATGAATGGGGAGGTGCCGTGGAGAGGCCCAAGGGAGAAATCCCCTGAGATGATGCAGAGCATCATTGAGGAGCTGTCCAAGCCCGGCGACATAGTCCTTGATTGGAATGCTGGGACAGGTAACTCTTCTTACGTATCTCTGCTTCATTTTTCCTCTCATTTTTTCCAGAGTTTCTCATTTCTTTGTTTCTCTCCGAGTTTCAGGGGCCTCCATCAAGGCCGCCCAGGCTGTTGGTCGTCACATTCTTGCATTTAAGGAGGACGAAGCCATATTCAACGCCCTTCTCAAACCGTGCGTGGCTAGACCATCCGCCATGGGCCCTCCTAAACATCCAAGGCCGGCAGCAGCAGACGAAGCTCCTCCAAAGAGACCAAGACCTGATAAGTGGTGTAAGTCTTCTATTCTTTGTTCAAAATATCCTAGCACTGCTTCGCTTTGCACCTCCACGTACTCATTCTAACCACAATCGGTTTTCTATTGCAGAGTAGTTGCGGCAACACCGCCACGTGGGCCAACATCACTGTCCACTCCATCGTGGCATCTTCATTCTAGCCCAGTTCAGCCTTATGTACTTCCGGACTATGCAGAGGGCTTAGCACAAGCGCTGCAATGTGGAGCTCTTACATATGTTCCTAGTCGGCCCACTAGTTTTGATCCCAGGGCCCTACTATTTGTCGATGACGAGGCTGTAGAAGGAGATTGTGAGTCATCGGGTTCGGAAAGTGGAAGTAGCGACTGTAGCATCTCCTCAGTTTGAAAGAGGCCTCGGTCTATCATTGTTTTCATTTGATTTGATTTGATTTCAGTGGAGTTGAATCAATTCGTCATCGTCTACTCTATGGCAAACCACTTAATGTATTCATGATTCTCATTTCCAGTTTATACTCGTGTATGTAAAGGTCTACAATATGTATGTATGGATATAGGTGTATTGATATAGATATATAAATATGTGTATATGTTTATATATTAGTGTGTGAGTGGCTATGGGTTATGTGGGTGGGAGGGGGTCTGATTTGGAGGGAGTTAATTGAAATCATTGTGAGGGTTATGGATGGGACTTGGGTTGGTCGGAGCATTGGTGGCGGGAGGGAGGATGATGTGTGAAGAGACAGGTTGGGAGGTGAGGGGAGTAAAGAGGGGGGCGCCGGGGAAAGGTGTAGAAGGGGCGAAGCAGATGGCGAGTGAGGTGGAGGAGGGTGGAGAAGAGTTAGAGGGGGGTGGGGTGGGCCAGCCGGGGAGGTGTGAATTGTGAGAATCGCAGCGATGGATTTCAAGAAGGGGATGGTGCTCTCATGGGTGGGGCAGCTGTTTTTGCGGCGTGGATTACAGAAGGAGTGGGAAGAAAAAGCTCAGTTACCGGATTTGCCTCGCTTGAGCCGCGCAGTGGCGGACTCAGAGGTATTCATCTGGTCGGAGCAATGTAGGCAGGAGGTTGTGGCGTTGGGAGTGGCGGCGAAGTATACCTTTGAAGAATATGTGGCGGAGCTGTATGGTGGGGCGGGTCTAGGAGGGGATATCGTTGGAGTCAATGGGGTGAGGGAGGATGTGGGTGGGGTGGCAGGAGGAGATACGGCAGGGCGGTCAGCGACAGTAGAGAATGTGGCAGCGCGGGTAGTGGGAGGGCCAAGGGAGCGGGAGGCATGGCGGGCGCAGGCGTTGGAGCTGATGGATCCGATGCCGCCCAGCGTGGCGGACATTCTTCGTCAATTGGCAGCAGAAGGAGGTGGAGTGTATGAGGAGCAGGGACGTGGAAGTGGTGCCGAAGAGCAGCGAGAACGAGGTGCAAGGGGGGCAGGAGGTTGAAGTGGAGGGCGGTGCTCAGGTTGTGAGTAGGTCGGAAGAGCTAGAGTACATGATGGAATCATCTTCGCAGCGTGAGTGAGGAGAGTAGAGCCAGTGGAGAGAATGTGTCGGGGAGGGGGGTGATGGAGGTAGAGAGACTGGAAGTGGGAAAAGAGAATTTTGTAAGGGGAGGGGTATTCTGCGGTGGCCAGGGAAGCACGACCTGTACAGTTGTATAGACGATGGGTTTAACACTGATGGTACAGATGGTTGGAATGAGAAGTGGGGACAGTTGAATGTGTTTGATGAAAGCGGATTTCTGTGTGTATGTTGGTTGTATGAATTGATTCATGATTTCTGTGTGTATGTTGGTTGTGATGGAATTGAGAGATTTGCTTGTTGTGGATGTGTGTGGTGTGGACGGTGATTGGTTGGTGTGTTGTAGTGGGTGCATGGGTTGGTCTGTTTGTGATGTGTGTTGGCAGCTGCGGTGGGTGTGTGCATAGGGATTGCAGGGGCTGGGGTGAAAAGAGGAGGGATAGGAGATTAGGTTGCTGGGGTGGAAGAATGTGGGTGGAAGGTTTATGGGAGCAGCCATTGAAATGGAGTGGGTAGTGCGGTGCTAAGGGTACATGAATGGTTTGCACCAGACAGTACTAACATGACCAACTACAATGCTCAAAATATATAGAGTACTCTAATTATTTCCTTTCTCAATGAAGAAAATCCCACATTTCCGTAGCCATGTTACCTATTCTTTGGAGAGACCCAGATACCATATCTCGGAGAAATTTTCTCTCCTTCCGGCACATCCAAGACCTCATTCCCATTGGCAGATAGCAATGACCTCAACTGATCTAACTCAACGCAACTAAATTCTCCAAGGGACGCTGTCTCCAACCTCTCGTTGTTAATTGGATTTGCAAGTGTCCAAGAATTCCTAAAAACACTCCAGTTGATGTTGAACCGGTTAACTTCGTATTTGTCCTTCGAACTCCAATGGCGACCCTCGTACGAAAAGTAATCCCACCTTGCCAGCCGAAGGCATGCGTATTCAGGACTGCTGTCAATCTCACTCCTCTAAATCTTCGACACAGCACGAGCGTTCTCGACGTCTTCAAACGTGATTACCGTCGGAGGAGTCCAACCCTGCGTTGCACTACTACCTATATGATCCGAGTGGTTAGGCCCATCCGCCATCCGCTTAAGCAAATCCTGTAAAATCGTTTCACAGGCAACGACCTCAAATGAATCTCCCATACCTTCAAACAACTCCCTAGCAAGTACACACTTAAATCCTACAAAAATGATTGAGCTTATACAACTTCAAGGACGTCTGCTAAGGCTTATATAGATTCTTGCTTGACACTTAGTCTAGGGATGCTCTTATCTAAAGAGGAAGAATTCTTTGACGAAGACAAGCAGTCTGACTTGGTGTACAGCTTGGTTTCTGCTACTCCATTATTGTACACGAACTCTGAAATATTCCACGAACTTTTAAGACCTCCTACGCTACCTTCGCATACAGCACAGAATGCAAAGGACTATGTCACTATCCTAATACGCGACCTAGAAACAAGCTCCCTAAACCAAGAGTGGCCTCCTTCAGTGGAACCCAGCAAACCAAGTGCTGTTTCATGATGAAAATCTCCTACTTGTATCACTCAATTGAAGAAGCTTCGCTGCCTAGGAAGAGAGAGTAATCTTCGATGAAGACAAGGACTCTAACAAGGTACATCTTGGTTTCAGCAGTTAAGATACTATTCACGAATTTTGAAATATTCCAGGAAGTTTTCAAACCTTGCCTCCTTTATGTTTTGTGAAAGTTGTTTTTTTCCTTCTGCATTTACATAATCCTATGAAAGAATTATTTGTTTGATCTAAAACTCAACGCCTGATCATTGTATCTTGCCCAAACCCATGATAAATCTAAAGGAATGTATGCATGACGTCATCATGACATCAGCCCTAAATTGTATCTTAGAGAACAAACGTAATAAATTCTTACCAGAAATAACCCTGATTTCCACGGTAATATAATCTTTTCCTAAAAAAAGTGTCAAAATCAAGCCTTAATTTAGTAATTTTCCACGGTTATAGGGTCTACTTTGCTTTTGAAAATTTTGCTACTTGTCATTTCTGTGCTCTCCATTCTGTGCTCTCCGCTCTCCGCTCTACGCTCTCCGCTCACATACGAACTTTCCCCCCTGAGCCAAGCCATCATTGCACCAACCAGGTCATGCGTGACCCTAGTCCAAGCCCACATCGTTCTCCCTCCCACAATCAGACTCAGGGAGATGCTCCCGAGACATCTTCAGGTCCCTCCCTAACTTAGATTTTTTGAACTCGGAATTTTGTAGATGAGGTGTTAATACCGGAGTAGTTCACTGAAATGTGCATTTTGTACCAAAACGATTGTAATTAACACAAATGGGCTGTTTAGCTCGACCTGAGCTAAACCGTTCAACTTTTTACCAATCCCTTCTATGTCAGCTTCATTGATCACTCTCTGATGATTCTACAGTTCTCTTGCAATGCCCACGTCAGGAAGTACATGAGGAAATGGACGATCTTCCGATCTTGGATGATGTTGTCATTGCCCAAACTGCGGTTGAGCCTGTACGCACAAATATGGATTTAGATGTCATGGCCGAGTGTGCTCTTACCTTGCCAACGTGCGTAGAGGTCATTCCTAATAATCAACCTCAGGATTCATTAGGGTCGATGGGCCCTGTGGAGGATCGGGATGTTGTAGAAGGACAAGCCGAGGATGTTCAGGTATTTCATCCATCATAATATCTCCTTGCACTGGTTCCTTGGGTACTAACTTGCCCTGCGACTGTCCTCATTGTATCATTCGTATAACCCCGTCCGTGTATAATATAGTATTGTCCAGCTGTCATCGGTATTTCCTCTCCAGGTGCGCGAGGCATCTGGATGTGACGTAAGTTCTAGTGAAGAATTGAGTCCTGTCCCGACAAGACCTCAGACTGGTTGGTTGAACGTTGTCCTCGACCTCAATGGAATACTCTGCTCCAGTACTCCTAATTGGCCTGGACAATCATTTATTAGCCATGACCTTAGCATCCACTCAGCGTCCAAGCCAACAGTCGTGGGCCCCAAGCTTGTTTGTGTCAGACCCAATTGCGCTGATTTCCTTCGTCGGTTGTCAACGTTCGCAACCATAACCATCTGGAGTTCGATGAAGACTTCAACGACAAAAATGATCTGCGACTATCTGTTCGGTCCGATTCGTTCTGTCTATCCGCTCAAAATTCTAGGTCAAGAGGACTGTCAGAGAGTTCCTATGGGCGTAGATTTTCGAGGTCGTCCGATATATATGAAGGAACCCGGGACTCAGAAGGACATCTTCCTTAAGCCGATGTCTGATGGTCTCTTTCGTAAATTTGGTGGCCTATATTCCGAAGCCAACACCATTTTTATCGACGACAGCCCGATCAAGCACTGTCAGAATAATTCTTACAATGTCGTTTTACTCTCCACTTGGAACAACCTGAAACCCAATGCCGCAGATGATCGTTTTTTGTTGTCGAAACTTTTGCCATATCTTGTAGACCTACACCACTTTGTGGGGACAATCGCTAGATTGAGGGCCGAGCGTCCGATCGGGAAGAAAATGTATTGTGATGACCGTTCTACCTGTGAACAATACGCTATGATTAACGAGGCAATTAGTCGTACAGCATAATTTGGCATGATTTCGGTTCTGTAGTTTGTTAATAGACATTTTTGAACTACCGCGGAGCTATTAGTATATTGTACATCTTAACCACTTGCGTAATCTTTGTATCCAGACTACTCCTTTTGTAATTCGAAGTTAATATTTCTTTCTTGATCTATTCTGCCCCTTGCGACGAACCCTAAACCATTGCTGAATTATTGGGGATTTATGTTTCTATTTCCTTTATGTATTGCAGGATAATGCATGTCGAGCCTCTGTGGATTCTTTGAATTATGCTTATGGCTGGGGGCCCTCTCTACGTAGCAGAGGGCTTCTGTTGCAATCCGTTGCAACAGCGCAGTCCACGATGGACTATTCAACTATGGCTGTCGACGAAGGGGTTGTGGACAGCCCGGTTAACCTGTACGTTTCCAAGACCCTGAAATCCCCTTCTCCTATGTGGCCACGGACCGTACAGCAGGTTCTATCTCCGAAACGATAGAGTTCTACCCCTACAAAGCGTGCTCTTTATAATAATGTGGAGGACATGCCGTCACCACCACCGGCAAAGGTTGGTTTTCATTCCTGAGTATTCGCTTTTCATTCCTTTCTGATGTTTCATTCCTGTAAGTTTCTTTCATGATGTTTCATTCTGATGTCCTTATTTTAGCTCGAGGCCACCTAAAATGATTGATCTTTTTATACTTTCATCTAGGTCTGGTTCTAGCTTATGTAGGCCTCCTCGTTCAAGGTCCGTTCGACCTTTACACTTGCACTCAACAGTTTAGGTCGATTCGACCTAAACCGAAATCTCTTCCCAATGCTAATTTATCCCCTTTGCAGATGCCGAGGCTGCGATCAACAACTACTAGATCCAGGGCAAGGAAGTCCGCCGACTCCCACTCTAAACCATCCAGTACCCGTCGCCACTCTCTGCCAGAGTAAAGCATTGGTGATAGGCGTAGGCAGAAGTTGCAACGTCTTCTTGATAGTCCAATGATGCAGGTCGAGGGACTGTCGTGGACACGTCAGCGCCAACGGGAATTTGTCAAGTCAAGAATTGAGGCTTACGGAGGGACTCCATAACCATATAGAGGATACTATGTACTGTATAGCAATGGCGCAGACAATATAGACGATTATAAGACTCTTCTGTGTTATTTCAATGTAATTATGTTTTGAATAAAACGATTGATCTGTTTGTCAAATTCTCTCGTCTGCTATTTTTGCCTCATTGTCTTGCACACTTTTTGTGTTATTCAAATTTCCGAATGTAATTTATGTGAGTGGACATTGCCTTTTTTTGAAACCTTGGTTTAGAAAAGGTAACGGATAGTTACTACTAAAATTACAGGGGACGTGGTATATTCTTTTTCCTTGTTTATATTGCGTTTAGGTGTGATCGACCTAAATGACTTAATCATCATCTCTATTTAAACATGTTTTTAATGAATCAATGAACATTACTAAGTTTTCTCCTGTATGTTCGTGCATTTAGGTCCACTCGACCTAAATGACATGGGCCTCATTGTTCCTTTAAGGTGTTTTTAATGATTCAATATTGATTTCCGCAAGATTGAAGTAAATGGGAGATGACGAATGTCGCCATTTCTCTACACGCTGATTTCCCAAAATCAATAATATCTCCCAAAATAACGAATATGGTGTTTCAACTCCATAACGGCCCTGCAAGCGGCTACCAAGGCCACGACACCACCATCAAGAAAATACTAACAACACGCTATAGGTGGCCTACTTTACAAAAAGACGTCCAAGACTACATTAAGAATTGTCATGCCTGCCAAGTAGCAATAACCAATTTTCAGCATCAAGGAAAAGTACCTTTAAAATCAATCCCACCACTTCAGCCGTTCCAGAGGTGGGGTTTAGACTTCGTTGGACCAATCCGCCTTATCACAAGACAATTTTTCAAGTATATCTTCGTCGCCATAGACTACACAACCAAATAGGTGGAAGCAAAAGCACTTAGAACCAATACATTAGTCGTCACAGCTACCTTCGTATATGAGCAGATTATCACCAGATTTGGCTGCCGATTAGAAATAATGTCTGATCAAGGATCCCACTTCGTCAACGCTGTCATTGAGGAACTGTTGGATAATCATGTCATTAAATACCGCACTAGCACGGTGTATTACCCCCAGGGTAATGGACAAACAAAGTCGACAAATAAAACTTTGATAAATATGTACCGCCGGTTCATCCACGCTAATAAATTGGACAGGGACAATTGCTTGCCGGCTGCCCTATGGGCGTACCAAGTTGCTACCAAGACAGCCACTAATGCTAGCTCTTTTGGACTCGTCTATGGTATCCAATCTCTACTGCCGACAGCATACTTAGCACCCACATTCCAAACAATTTAGCCTAAGGATTACACCCCACACCGCGTGTTGGCTGCACGGCTGCACGACATTCATCACCTAGAAGAGCTCAGAGAACTCTCCTTGCAGCACATTGCTCATAAAAAGAAACTGACGGCACAACATTTCCAAGCATCTCAGCCTCCTAGATTATTTCACAAAGGCGACTTAGTACTATGGTGCCCTAGGGACTCCAAATTCAGAAAAGCAAAATTTGATTCGATATGGCATGGCCCCTATAGAATTCAATTGGTTCTTCCAAATAACACGATACTATTGGTCAACGCTGCCCGCTATGGCGACCAAGCTACTGTTGTAAATGCAGGAAAATTAAAACATTACCATATGGTGACCCCTCATAGGCGTCCGCAATTAAGCCTTGGGGAAATACACACCAAGTTAGCCACTGAGGCACAACATGAGGACAGCAAAGACAACCAGGACGACACTCACAACGCCACCTAGGACGCCAAGGACAACCAAGATCCCACAGCACCTCCTACAAGCTACCCTGAGGTCAACGTCAATCTCATCCAGGCTATGCCCCTACGACTTCAAGACATCCAAGCGCATCATGAGGAAGGGACGTCCCCAACGAGAATAGACGGCCGCAGACTTCGGTTGTCGCCGCCACGATCATCGCGACCTCCCATCTGCCCACATAATCGGCCTCAGCCGCCAAGGGAATTCTTTGGCTGTCCAATTCTCCAAGCCCAGCCCACCAGCACAGTTGCTCCACACTTCATCTTTCACTGCTCTACCATAGCGCGTCCTCGCCTATTGCCTCTCGCTACCTGGGCGTCCCTCATTCCTTTTGCTCCTACACCTTGTCCTGCATTGTCTTCCCTCAGGACGTCCTCCTTTTCACTAATCCTCTAGCATATCACTGTACAGCGTCTGCGCTCTCTGCCAGCGCCTTCTTTCACCTTGCGCCTTCGTCGTTCTCTCCTTCGTGAAGTCCTTGCACTCCATATGAAGGGTCGGCGGCCCCATCCTCCTTTTGGCGTCCCAAAGGCAATAGGCGAATGGAAGCGCCGGGCTGATACTATTTGGACAACCAAGATCGGCTTGATGAAGTACTGGACGTTGATGACGGCTAAGACCAATCTCGACCACTGCCACCAGTTCGTGAAATCAATGCAGTAGCAGAGCGAGGACGAACCCAACCTCTGAGGCGTCGTGGACGGCATCATGGTAGAGTACTCTTCCCGCTACCTCCATGTGTTTTTTGGTTGGGACGGCAGAGGCGCCACCTTATGGAGTCCGTCCTGCTCCGTCTCTCGACCCGATATTCCCACGCTGGTTAAAGACACACCGCCTGAGCCTGATGGCACATACGACGTCTTTGCCCTGGAGAAGGTCTTGGATGAGCCCTCGTTCTCCCGCATCCGCGGCATTCTCAGTCAGGTATACTTCCGCAACAACACCAATCGCGGTACCGTGGTACAGCTAGAGGTCATGTTCTTAGCTGATCAAGAGGAGAAGGTAAATTGGGGTTTCCTGGTCGATGAGCATTTTTGTGTTCAGATCTGTGCGCATCGCCGCATCAATGATTACTTGAGCCCGATTGGGCCATTCTTTTCTGCTTATATCGCTCACTACCTTGCCTTCCATCGACGGAATGGCCGCGCTTCCACCATGGGGACGTTCCTCGACGTCCAGTACGAGCTTGCCAAAGAAGCAACATCAGTCCCTGCACCGACCGCCCCCAGCCACAAACGCCGACAAGTGTTGGAGCTAAGCACTGGGGGAGCCATAGCTAGGGATCCGGCTTGGGGCCCAAAGACGTCAGAGTTACATGCGCCTACGGTCACCCTCACAGAAACATTGGAAGGATTGCTGCAAGTCATGCACAACACAGAACAAGGGCTCACCATGGCACACCGGGAGCAGGAAGAACGAGCGCTGAAGAAGGCAACCCATGCGATTCAGGCCATCCAGGAGCAGTCTGCAAAAAACTTGGAAGCAACACATACAGAGTACAAGCAGCAGCTGGAGTAAGCACAATGTACTATGACCAACCTACGCCCCCGAGTCTCTTATCTCCAGCTCGAACTGGCTAATGCACAGGATCAACTGGATTTGCTAGCCAAGGAGAAGGCATGGATGCAAGAAAAGGCACAAAAATTAGAGCAACAAAACACAGATTACCTGGCCAAGTGCAAGGCCCTCACTGAGGAACGTGTTGTCACAGTCGGCCAGCCAATAGCAGGAGACCTCGAGCGTCTTCATAGAGAACGCCAGGAGCTGGAGCAGGCACGGGACAACTTTGAAACCAACAAAACAGGTTGGATCTAGGACGCCACGAACACCATAGCCTGATGCGCATATCGCATCCTGCGAGCACAACCGTTGACCACCGAGGAACCACCATAGGATTTCTTGGAGGGGTGCATCAATGAGGCTATGGCAACCCTAGACACTGAACAGTCAGATAATGACTGGGAAGACATGGAGCTGATAATGTCGACAAAGCCACACCAAGGAGCTGAAAACAAAGGTAAGGAAGTGTACCTGTCTCCTTTTTGAGTTGACCTATTTTCACAGTTGGACCTTGTGACACCAAGACCCTCACATTCGATACCAGCAGTCACTAACGTCCATGACCCCGCAGAGCGCGTGGACATCCCTGACCAGATCACGGACACAGAGGAGACGCCACAGCCATCGCCACAATACGCTGCTCTCATCGAGGAGACGCCACAGCCATTGCCACACCACGCTGCTCTCATCGAGGAGACTCCAATTCAGCCCCTTCCCGCGCAATAGCTGCCCTCTATGGCGACCAAGCCCCTCCACGATGTTAAGCGCAACTTCCTCGCGAGACTACCCGCCCCGATAGACGGCTAGCCCACCGACGAACCAAGGCCTAAAAGAATCATGACAATCCCAAGATGGATTGCACTCTCAGAAGAAGGGCAAAATGTTACCCTTGGAAAGATTGTTGCGACTCACAGTAAGGGCGGTTGGTGGCTAAGGGCGACCAACAAAGAACTCCTAGTTTGAAGACGGCATAATAGTATAATTATATAGGCAGGAAGCATAGAAAGTAGTCTTGGTAGTTTTGATAGCGCAGTGTCAACCTAGTGCAACTCTGGGCCCTCTGGCCCATGCCTGATGCAGCTCCTTTTGTAACCCTGGTGTTTTCGCCAAGCTATGGATACTATGATGTTTTTCCTTGCCATATCCTCTCCATTACGTGCAAAAACAAGTTTAGAAAAGGCCGTGTAAGCGGCACGTGAGAGAAAAAAAATGGAGCCTGCCCGCGTACTTTTTGATGTGGTCGCACTTGTGCCACCGTGGTGCCAGCAACGCCGCCGCAGGGGGTCGAACCAATGACCTTCGCGAAGGGCGTGTGTCAAGCGTTGCTATAGTGGTGCACTAGCAGCAATCTGCCACTTGAGACCAAACCCAAGCCGACCAGCTCCTGTCAAATAGTATATTCCGAGGACCTTTGTTAACTGTGCGCCACTGAGAACCCTTGTTAACTATGCGGGCAGCAATTCTGGCATCCGCTGTCAGCGGCAGAGGGGCTTTGGGTAGGGGATTCACCTAATTTGGGCAGGCTTACACGGGTTTTTGGAGACCCGGTTTTGCACGTAATGTCTTGCCCTTAGACTAACCAGGACTGCATTGTTGTCCCAGCTGCCTTCTCAGGTTGGCAAACCACCCTCCTTCTACTTCATGTCCTTTGAGATTCCCTGATGTTTTCTCTGTCTCTTAACTTTGCACCTTACAAAACTCCACTACAACCAAAGACGACCCTTCCTTGCTGTCTAAAACTCTGAACCCTAGCGGTTGACATCCTACTCCAGGGAACTAAGTCGTCATAGACTATGTAACGACGCCCCTATGACCAAGACGCCCAGGCTGTAGGAGCCACTTGTTCTACCTAAGACCGTACCCATTCCGTGCACCTCTCAACCCCTTCTGTCACTACTCCCTTTTCCACTTAATTATCACCGGCCTCGCCTTTCCACTACCTCCATCCAAAGACCCGAGCTAACAGGGGGGAGGCGAGGTGAAGGGGATCGCGGTGCTTGCAGGAGCCATGGCCGCGATGGAGGAGAGCCCTCACCATGCGCATTCAAAGCCGACATCCCCCGTGAGGAGGGGTCGGTTGTGGGGGGAGGCGAGGTGAAGGGGATTGCAATGCTTGCAGCAGCCATGGCCGCGGGGGAGGAGACCCATTGCCACGGGCAATCGGAGCCGACACTCCTCCAAGAGGAGGGGTCGGTTGTGGAGGGAGGCAAGGTGAAGTTGATCGCGGTGCTTGCAGCAGCCATGGCCGCGGGGGAGGAGAGCCCTCACCATAGGCATTTGGAGCCAATACTCCCCCAAGAGGAGGGGTCGGTTGTGGGGGGAGATGAGTTGTTGTAGAGAATGGGAGTTGTTTAAGAAGGAACTGTACTCATGGGAAAATTATTTGTTTAGATTGCAACTCTTGCTTTCCTCTTGTTGTTTGATGTTTTCAGTTCAATTCTTATAATTTGTATACCGTCTGTGTTGTAGGAGTTCACAGAGCAATTCACTACAAGTGAAGTTGATGATCTAACTCCTGCAGAAACTGAGGTAATTCAATTTAATTTGCTTTCTATATTGAACATAGCATAGTAGATTAAACTTTCTTAATTATTTTTAGTATAGTTATGTAAACTTAAATGGTAAATTGACATTGTCTTTGTTCCTCTGCTTCTAGGTTTTCTTTGATGCACCCTTGTCCATCAGTTCCCCGATCACAGTGATCAATGTTTCCAATCTCTCGGATTCATTTGATCAGGCTTATTGAAGGTGTGATTTAGGAAACCGTGTAGGTTTAGGAAGTGTACCTCTCGAGGTTCACTCTCCTCAATACATGCCTTTGTCTCCTGTCTATGAGCCTACCTCCCCGAGCTACATGCCTATTTCTCTACGACTTGGTACCCCGCCGATGTCTCCACCTTCTCCTTCCTCGCCTATCACAGAGAGGAGGCCAGCCCATGTTGTCTTTGCCCTCCCGGCAATATTGCCATGTCCTGTCCAAGAGACGAGGCAATTTTGGAGGAGGCGCCGTCATTGGAACTGTAGACAGGCTAGGGAGTATTTTAGGCGTGCACCACGTAGATAGTGGCCTCTGTACTACTTATTACTAATGCTAATGATTGGATTTTCAAAAAAGATGTTTCACTACGAGAAGAAATTGTTATATTCTTCTTTATAATTGTATATTTTCTTACGATCCTTGTCTTAAAATCAAGTCTAAAATTGTATGACTTTTGATAGGGAACTCAAACACAAGATTATTGCCAGCCCCATCTTGTCCTATTGATTTGACAAATGCAGTGGACACTAAATTGGTACATCGGAAACAGCACAAAGTGGACTCCATAGGCGTCATCAACAACCTCCGAATACTCCCAAAGAGAAAGTCGCGTATCCTAGTTCCCCCGTGCAGGATGCTCTCAATGGCAAAAGTGAGACCTGTGGGAGAAATGGGAGTTCAACATTTGGAGCGAGAGTTTGTCAAAGGCTATAGAGATGGAGACCGGATCATGTACATTTCCATGTACAACCACGAAGAGAAGACAGCCGATGTCACTGAAGAGATCAAGGTTGAGTGGAGCCCTTGTTGGCTAAAAGCAAACGATGCTTTCGAAGATGAGTTATTGGCCGACCCAAATTCGAAGGAGTTCTTTGGGAAGATGTTCTATGTCTGGGAAGGTAACCATCGCCTCACCGCATGGTTCAAATATATCAACAATCATCACAGCGAAGATCCAGCATGGCACATCTCCATGCATTGCATTGTTCTTGACCCATGCGGTCATGTGGGAAACCTTCTTCATGCCATGCACGACATCAACTGGTAAGAATTCACTCCCTCTCTTTAATCCACACTACTTGCAAGCTGCTTCAACTTGTACTTTATGCATTTTATTAACTACCGTCTATTCGTGCAGGTCTACCGAAAATGATCAGGTCAAGAGTAATCTGCCGGCAAAACTTTTTCGTATTCACTCTTTTGGTGTGATGAAATTGGAGGAATTCAAGGATCCGCTCACACCAGAGGAGTATCAGCTATCTTTGAATCACAAACCATCTATTCCATCGTGGTTTACCTTGCCAACTAAAGTCTTGATTGCGTTTCTCTATTGTGTAAGCACTTGTTCCTCCCTCCCTCACGCTTCCATTTGACAATTGATTTACGCTTGTTTGTAAACTCACAAAATAATAACGTTGTTTCCCAGCAAGAAATCATGGCTGCTTCTGACGAAGCTGCAAGGATCTACAAAGAGAAAACAGCCACTAAAGACCAAACTGCAACTGGTGTTTGGGATGGCATGACTACGGCTTCGAACAACATCGTCGACACCATTAAAAAGAAGGACTTCACAAGTACTTGGCCATTGCAATCCCAAAAACCGTGATGACTTCCTCGCGGAGGTGAGTTGGTTAACATATCTACTTTACTTGATCCATAAGTATTGCAATTTCAAATGATTCATCTTATTTTATATGAAATGTTTAATTCCCAGATCAATCGGCATTACAGTGATTTTGCCAAGCCGGAGATGACACTGGACAAGCTTCAAAAGATTGTTCCTGCAGCTGTGGATGCCAAAGTCAAAGCGCGTTGGCTGAGGTGGTGGAACTCTACACCTAGTTCACGACTATCTAACAGATTTCTGCCCCTAGAATTTAAGGAGGCCGACCTTGATCCTTAGTTGAACAAGGCAGCATTCTGGGCTGGGGTATAATACCTTCAAACTTTGTAGTGAACACTATATGCACTCTTTCTTTGTCCCATATCAATCTTTACCACAACAACTTTATCTTTGTTTTGCAGCTGGAGGAAGCTCTTACCCAGGAGTTTGATGACATCTGTAAGACTGAGAACCTTGTCATCAAGCGAAAGTCTTTCTCGTGAGTGCTACGGCCCGACGCATATGTGGAGAGTTGACGTATTATCCTTTGGGAGAAGGCATTCCTCACATTTCTTGGTCCGTGCGCAGATAAGGCTTTCAATAAGAAGTCTGATTTTCCCAAATTTCCGGGAGCCGCAGATGTTGTCAAGCGTGTGACATATTGGTATGACAATTATGAATTATGTCTTCGTATTCCATTTGCTTTTTCCTTTAATTCAATGTTAATAGAATGATTCTGATCTATGGCAGCTGAACTTGATTCGGTACTTCAAGAGAGAGCTGCTTTCAAAAGGTGCAATTGCCCTTGAGAAGCTCCCTAAGTACTTTGCAGCGTGGATTCAGAGAGGCTCTGACCAGTGTATCTATACTCCTCAGCAGTTGAAGAGGTACAAATTGCAGCACTTAGAAGCTTGTTGTTGGTACCTTGATTGCATTTGTGGCTTCATTATTGAGTCAGAAGTGGAGCTCAAATCTGAACTTGATGGAGGATCGGCGGTTATCGAGGATTCTGGGGACGGCTCAGATGAGGCTGAAGGTCTGCAAGATCAATCATCGGCACCTCAACCAAAGAGAGGGAGAGCGAGGCGACTCCAAACTCTGGGTTCGAAGTCCCAGGCCTCACAAGATACTGGGGTGGAGTCTTCCGCATTAGGGAAGAAGACACCCAACGCTTCTCCAACTACAGACATCCCCAAGCCATCTTCGACCACTACGAATGCGCCTTCATCCATAAGTGCTTCCGAGATCACCAGAAGTCTCATTGAGCAGAGGAAGGCGAAATAAATTCCTCAAACCACCTCTTTTGCTGGAACTTTGCTCTCCACACATGTTTCTGCCATCAACTCATCTGTGGATTCGTTATTGCAGCAAAATAAGAAGCTCATTTACAAGGGTGGCGATCCAGAATGGAATAAGACTCAAGACTTCATTCGCAAGGTATGTCCTGATCCTTCAACATTTCTTGGATATATACAGTTATATTAATTTTATAGTGTCTAACTCTGCTTTCTTATTTACTCAAGTTTGGAGCAGGCCGCCAAAACAAAGTTCCGGACCGATGCAAAGAAGAGAACTATTTAGGAGTCGACTTGATCGTTGTCGACATCCCTGAGAATCTTCCCGTCCATTTCGTATCCGATCCCCCTACCGTCATTCTAGCTTGGAACTCTCGTAATGCAGATTATCTGTACGACATCTTCAATTTTGCAAGTCGTTACTTGCAGAATGATGGTGCTCTCTGCATCATCTACAACAATGATCAAAAGCTGGCTACGGAGATTTTCGAAGAAGCTAAGGCTAGTGACTTTGTGCATTACAAGGACTGGTGGGGCGTCAATGTACTCAGCCTGACTTCTCCTACAAACCCCGACGACTTGGTAATTTCATCGTAACCATTCCTTGTCTGTACTTAGTGATAACCTTTCTGCTTATTTACACTCACATGTTTTGCTTGACTGTAGACTATTCGGTTTTGGATTTGCGTCTACGTTTGTGGTGGCAAGTCGCCATCTAATTTTTCCTTCCAAACGAAGAAATCCGAGATGATACATGGCAACCTCACGCGCGAGGAAGCGTGTGCCGAACGAAACAATTCCTTTCTAGTGAAATGTTTCTACAATATATGTGTCGGCTTGCCTTCTTCACGGCGTTCTCCGGCGATGTGTAGAAAACATCTGACAGACTTTGGTAGGCACCCCTACTACAGGGGCCGAACCCAGGTACGAGTTTGTCTGTGCATTTCCGTTTTATTAAAATGTATTCGACAGCACTTAACGCAGTTGATACAAACAAAAAGAAATTAGGTTGATCACAATCAGTATGCAAAATTACATTTCCCAATATTGTGTTCTCGTGCCTTTCAATATTGTGCGTGGCGGCATTCTATGAAATTTTTACAATTGATACATTTAAATCTAGTCTGAGGTAGTGTAGAGAAGCGTTGTGTGTAATTCCTCACAGTCAGTCAGAGCTACTCCAGAATGGGCGATATGGCATCCTTGTTCCATCTTAATTTACAGTCAAGATTGAAACAGAAACAAAGGACTAATTTAATCATCTGGATTTTTATTTTGAACTCATTCAATCGTATGGATTTTTACCTGCAGGGAGTTCCGGAGGACTCCTCTGACGAGGATTGGGACAGCTACATACAAGACGAATATGGCCGAGTAGGGAGGGCAAGGTTCTTGCGAGAGTCTGCTGCTGAAGCCGATGCGAACTTGGACATGACGGCCATGGTTCAGCACACCTTCCACCAATACAAAGAAATGACAAGAGTCGCCAAAGGAGAACCGCAAGGAGGATTTGTTGATGCGGATGTGGCTTCGCCTGTTAAGTCCACCTGCTCCAATGGCGGTACAAGCAGATGACAGCGTGGATAACCTCGTCCCACTTGCCACCAGAGAACCCGACCATCTCTCTGCTGCTCAGAGGATCCTAGAGGAATCAGCAAGTACTCTTCTATATGCCGGCTCCCGGGTGAGTAGTCTTAGTACAACTATGATTCTTCTACAGTCATGCAGGACACATAAGTGCACATTGGCGTTCATAACCGAGCTGTTTACCATTCTAAGGAACTCAATTTTACCCGATATCAACACACTCCCAGGAAGCGAGTACGCAACCACGAAACTAATAAGGAAACTGGGGCTGGACCACGTCGACATCGATGTCTGCCCTAACGGGTGTATGCTATACCGTGGTGAAGACAAGGAGAAGGAGTCCTATTTGAAGCCGACTTGCAGGGCTCCCAGGTTCAAGCGTGTTGGGACGTCTCGCGTGGCACAGAAAGTTTTGAGATACTTTCCATTGATTCCACACCTTCAGCGAGTTTACAGCACTCCAAAGCTAGCGGAACTCTAGACCTGGCACGATTCCAACAGAAGCATTGATGGGAAAGTGCGTCACGCTGCTGATAGCAAGCAGTGGCAATTCCTGGACTCATTCGACCAGTCATTCACGCATGAGCCTCGGAACGTGAGACTAGGCTTGGCCACCGATGGACTAAACCCCTTTTCTGTGAAACAGTCTACCTGGTCTATTTGGCCCGTTGTCCTGATTAATTATAACGTACCTCCTTGGTTGTGCACCAAGAAGGGTTTCTTGATTTTGAGCATGATAACACCTGGCCCGCAGTCCGTCAAGGGTGCATGTTTTGACGTTTATTTACAACCCCTCCTTGAAGAACTGTTGATATTATGGCACCCATCTGGAGTATTGACTGTCAACGCCTCTGGATACAAGAATGAGCGAACCTTTAATCTACGAGCCGTTCTTATTTGGACTTTGCACGACTTTCCAACCTATGGCATGGTTGCCGAGTGTGTTACTAAAGGATATGTTGGTTGTCCTTGTTGTGGCGAGAAGACTATCTCTCGACGTTTGATTTCACTTAGTAAGAATGTTTATTCGTGCTTCCAGTATCGCAAGTGGTTGAGTCGATCGCATCCGCTTCGTGAGGATACAGTGAACTTCATAGGATCAGTAGAGGATGACCCTGCTCCGACTCATCCCAGTGGAGCAATGACCATCCGGAATGGCAAGCTGAGGCAGACGTTTCTCTACAATGGAGGAACCCCGAAGAGTTCAGATCCAACAAGAAAATTTGGTGTCAACCGGGTGTCTACATTATTTCACCTTCCCTATTGGAAGGTCAGTCCCCATCGATTCTGAACTCCATGAAATGTGTCGTAGCTAATTTGCCTTTCTTCGTAGGCTCTTAAGAATTTGTTCATTGTCAATGCCGTTGTACACTTTCTGGTCCTTTCGTAATTGCTACAGAGATCTTTCGTTGACATGGAGGTGGACTGAACCATGAAATGTAAGTCGAGGGACTTCAAAATACTGTTGTCCCGCCCTTGCCTATGAACTGTCCACTTGTTTTAACACTTGGCTAATTCAAAGTGTTACATGTTTCTTCAGGACCTACCGATTCGACACCTTGTCGATGTCATGCACACTGAAAGGAATATATTCGCTAATATACTCAAGCACGTCATAGGTGATAATGACATCGAGGACGTAAGGAAGGATATGGAGCAGGCGCAAGTGATGCCGCATTTGTGGCTTCGGGCTCGACCAAATTCGCAGAGTTTTATTCAACGGAGAGCGCCATATGTCTTTTCCGAAGCTGAGCGCACATTGTTCCTGCGTGTTGTTGCAACCACGGGCACTCCAACAGGTTTTGCCTCCTCTCTCCAGAAGCACGCGGATAAAGACAGACTGGCAGGTCTGAAATCGCATGACCACCATGTACTTTTACAACAAATCATGCCTGCTGCGATTTGTGGCAGTCTGGAAATTGGACCTCGGAATGCGGTGATAAGGATGGGTGTCTTGTTCAGCAGAATCTGCGCAAAGGTAATTGATCCTCTTGAAATCCCGGCCCTCATGGACTACGCGACAGAGACTCTATGTCTATTCGAGCAGCATTTCCCACCAAGTTTCTTCGACATCATGACACATTTAACTGTGCATCTAGTAGAAGAATTAGAGCAGTGTGGTCCGGTACATAGCCCCTGGTGTTATCTTGTGGAGCGATATATGGGAGTTCTTGCTACCTAAGTCCGTAATATGGCACGGCCTGAGGCTAGCATGGCCTCAGGCTACAAAGACGACCAAGCTCTGGGATTCGCAACAGAGTACTTTGAAGAGTTCACCCACTCTAGACATCGGATTTGGGATGCAGAGGAAGAATTACGTGATTCAGGGGAATTGGTCATGGGCAAAATGAAGTGCATTACATTGACTGAAGATGACGTGTACGACATACATGAGTATGTCATTGGGCACTCCGAGTTCACTGCCGAACTGCTTAGGTATAACCCTATTCCATGTGACATTTTGGTCTGTCTTTTTGGTAGTTTTGAGTACTTGCGGTTTTAGTTTATTATCTATGGAATGAAGCTAAACAAAGTCTATGGGGTCAAGGTGTTTGTCATCAGGGAATACAATCAAGTAAAGGAGAACCTTAGTCGAATGAGGCGAGAGTTCAGGGCTGCTCAGAATCGCAGGCAACTGGGGCGAAACCTTACCTACCCTGTGCACTTGAATTTACTGCCCCCCTTTTCAGAATGGCTACATCGGCACGTGACGAGTTTGAGAGCATCTAATTTCCCCCTCGACGAGAGACTGGTGCAGCTCTCAAGTCCCCTGTCAGCAGCAGCTGAATCACATAAGTATATGTGGGCGTATGGAGCACTCTTCTGCTGCCTCGAAGATGAATCTACCAGGTCGTACTCGACATTCGATTCTGGTTAGAGTACGTCTGTTAGTGAAAGAGCAGTCAGCAGCATCGAGGTCGGCATTCTGAAGAAAGTTTATCGTGTCTCCTTCTCCGGATGGGGCGTAGTCATGATGAAAGTGGAGTGGATTAAACAGGAGATGGTGAGGAAAGATGGCATGGGATTCTCGACCTGTAACTTGGAAGCAAGAGAAGACCGACGCCGTATGAATCCATTCGTACTGCCTGCAAATTTGGAGCAAGTATTCTTCGTGGAAGATGTGGTATCACCCGGATGGAGTGTTGTATTGCACAACCAGCCGAGGTTGCGCCGCGTGGTTGGAAGTGCAGCCGAAGCATTCGATAATAGTTCAAGCCACGAAATTCTCACATATTTTGGGAGACCTGTACCGGTTGAGAATGCTGCTGATCAACCAGGATCTAAAGCTTTTCATACTCGGGAAGTTCCAATGACTCGGGTGGCTGAATTGGACGCAACGTTTGACTGTGGAGAAGATGATGCACACTTCGACGATAACGAATATGAAGACAAAGAGGACTTCAACATCCGTGCACAGTAATTTTTAAATTGGGAAGACATCCACCACCGTGGATCAGGAGTGAAGCGTCACTGAAGAACATCTTCTCGAATCGGTGTGTACTTCATATTGTAAATGTATCGGGTTGTTGCGTGAGTAGTCGAGGCCCTTAATTGACCTTGTGTCATGTTATGTAATTGGAACTGATGTCCTTCAGGGACGTCGAACCGATGCACGGTCGGAACGTTAATGTTGTGCAGGGTGAAAGCATACTAGGGTGGATCAAAAAGTACGTTACGCCTTGTTTTTGCTGTAAATTTCCATGTTTAAGGACCTTTTTTGGGGTGTATACACCCCAAAGTAGCAATTTTTTTTTTTTTTTTATATAGAAGAAGGAGTGTTTAGGTGTGCAATTCTCTTTGACAAAATTTGTATAGGCATTTGCAACATACTATAAATTCCCTTTAAACTTTTTTATAGGAGTACGTTGCTGCCAGGAAAAAATGCACAAAGTACTCAATTTTGCCAAATACTAAGTTGCGAAGTACTAGGAAGATTTCGCGTGCTCATAGAGCACCTTCTAGTGTTTAATGTGTTGTATCATTACTTTCCAAAAACTCATTCCTTCTTTGCATTTTTATCAGTCAAAGTGCCAAAATTTTGACATGCTATAATTTGATCAAAAATTGGAATTTTTTTGTTTTTTTTTTTTTTATTCCTACTGAGGAACGTTGTCCCTTAATGAGCCAGGGTCTGAACGGATGGTTTTTGGCGCCCAAGCATGCCAGCAGGAAGTGCGGGAAAATCAAGAGTTCGTACTCTTGAGTACTCAAGATACTCTGTATCATCTTTTTTTAGGACCAGTCGTGGTAGGCCGTTCCGCTAAAAGGGGCTTTATTCGCTGTTTGATGGAAGAATGACGACGTTCATCTTCGTCTTACTGGCTCCAGCAGATTTCCTTCCAAGTTCACGTAGGATCCGATGGATCATTTCTCTTGGCGTGCGGAGTACGGGCTGTGGAGGTGCGGCTGTGGCAACGTCTGTGGAATTCCCGCCGTTGGTTCTTGGTGTTAATTTTGTGGTTTTGTTAGGGTCCTGTTTACCAGGGTGTTGTTCTCTTGAGTGGAGGAATTTTTGCAAATTGGGTTCTAGGATTTCGCCTAGGGTTTGTGGTCTTCGCTGGGAACGTTTGCTCTTCCTCACGCTGGTCTTAGGGTTTAGACAGATTCATCTGCAATTTTGCTATGGGGAATGAAGCTAATCGGCAGCAGACTCGGCTTGGCATCAATCCACCTGGGCCACGAGGACGAGCTGCCGCTGCAGCTGCAACTGAAGTAAAACGTGCGTATCTGGCAGAACAATCCCGACTGAGGATGCAGAAATATTGTGAGAGGGTAGGAACACGAGATCGCAATATTGAGATACTGCGGCACTCCGGGGAAGGTTCGGTGGAGTCGAGTGGCATGGGTGAGCGCCAGAGTACTTCGAAGTCATCGAAATTGGCGATGTGCATCATGGCTGAGCTCCAAGACTGCCCAACAGCGACTTGCAAAAGCACTGTGCTTGAGAAGCTTCTGAATCACAATGGGATTTGGCCGATGCTCCCAGAGTACTACCCACGGTCGTCTGAGGCGAAGACAATCCACTCTTTTCTTCAGAGTTATCGCCAAGAGTTGCAGGCGGTAAAAGGCGCACATTCAAAGACATTCCTTGCTCGGAAAGGTGTTCTTCTGGATGCCGCTCTTAGTGATGTGTCGTCATCGATGCGGGGGCTCTCGAGGGTCTTACAGGTTTGTAGTTACTAACCCACTCTAGAAGAATCGGAATCGTGTTTGATCCTCTGGCAGAAGTGACGTCTATTTGGTGTGCGAAAGATCAAACATGATAGTGTCCAAGGTTTAGTCTTTTTTTTTAAATGACGGTTACCGTATTGGTTTCACTGTTGAACTGTAGAGATCGTAGGAGTTCACTGCTCCTTCAAGTATCCTAGGTTTAGGAGTTATAGTGCTATGGTGGTATACGGATTTCAGAATTGCCATAGATCTGATATTAAGGACGTTGGAGTGACTCTGGTGATGCATTTGTGGTGACTTCCAGTAGGTGTGGAGTTTGATCTCCCTGATGTGTTGTTAACCCTCACTTTGGTCTGCAGGTACATCCCCGGAACATTGCAAATGCTTTAGACAGGAGAACAGCGTGCATAGATGTTAACGAGCAGTTTAAACTTTTGGAGCGGGCCAAGCGGGCTGGCTTGTCAGATTATGTGAAGGAGGCTGTGCGAGTGTTTTGGCATGAGAGGACCCGCGTTTCACCCAACAAGAAGGACGTAACTAGACAACGCATACAGAGGAATGAGTATGTAATACATGCTACACATTACCTCACGGACGCCCAGGTATGATTAAATGCTATAATCTTAGTTGAAATTAATGTCGTAATAGGAGTTCAGATTCTCATTACATTGCTCAAATGCTTACATTTCTGGTCTGTACTACCACACCTACTCGGAGTCATCCCTTAGAATGTGAAGATCACTTACTGCGCATTTTTTTTTAAGAGTTGTTACTCTAACTACTCCCACGTTTAGGTCTGTAGTCTTGCAGTAGTCATGATGTCTCCTACGTTGGTATTAGTACAAGTAGAAGTAAGTAGTTCATTGGGATGGTAATCCTAGTACATATTCAGTGGTGGAGACAGGATCTTTGTAGATATTTGGTTCGCTCAAAGTATAGCTTATAGTACCCTGGATACCCACGACTACTTCTTAGAGTATTCAACGGAGTTACACTATAGTACCTTGATTTAAAAGAGTACTCAATAGAGTACTCTGACTGTCTTGTACGATACTCATGCCAACGTCAGTAGTATTTGAGTTATTACTCTGAGTGTTGTCACGTTATAAGTACAAGGGTGTTAGTACTAGGAGTACTCTTATATGTAGCCTAGGTACGTGACACCGGAACTGTATACTCAAAGTATTATGTTTGTTACCATTTCCGAAACAGGGTTTTGGTGGTGAGGCTATACGTGGCTGATTAGTGCATTCTCTTGCAGGCCCAACTATTTCTAAATTTTAAAGAAGCGCATCCCGAATGTCGCATTAAGCAGCGAGCTTTTGAGTATCTAAAACCCTGGTATGTGAAAACTTTGAAAGATCAAAATTCTTGCTGCTGTGTCTATCATGTAGAAATTGATCTTTTAAGAGAAGCTATAAACACTATCCGAGATTCCTCGAAGGTTAATCACTGTCACATAGGTTGTTCGTGTGGGTGTAAGGTCTGCGGTACTGATGCAAGTGGTTGTTCTGCTATCTCTAAGACATTTGAACGGATCTCCACATTATGGCAAGCATGTGTGTGTCCCAAAGGGGAACTTGAAAAATGGCATAAGCTGTCTTGCTTAATGGGCGACTATGCATCTTGTGGTGTTGAGAGGCTCAAATTCTGTCCTCAAGAGTGCTCCCTTGCTACTGATTTGTTGGTCAAGTGGAGATGTTTTGAGATGAAAGTTATAGGGATACATGAAGAAACAGGTCAACAAAAGAAACGTATCCAGGAGGTGTTCAAAGAAACGGCACCCGGTGAGTTTGTATCGTACTTGAAGAAAAAGGTACAGCAGTTTGTCACTCACAATTTCGTTGCCAATTGGCAAGATGCAGAGTGCCGTAAGATGATGGAGAACGTGCCACATGGTGTTTTAATTTCACATATTGATTTTGCAGAAAATTATACTTTTGCAATTTAGAACGAGGTACAAAGTATGCATTGGTTTAGTAGTTCCATAACTATACTTGTGCACATTACTCTGTACAAGCCACCCCTGACAGAAGAAGGTGAGGATTTAGGCTTAAACAAGCATACTCATTACTATATTAGTGATGATAAAAAACATGATAGTTTGTTTGTGCAACATTGTATGCTTTTGCATTGGAAGTGGGTGGTAGATGCAGGTTTGAAGCCTACAGAACACTGGGTGTATAGCGACGGATGTGCCGGACAATTTAAGGGAGCTCGAGCCATGTATTTTGTGGCTCGATACCCTGGCCTTACAGGATGCACGATGAGATGGAGTTTTTTCGGTTCAGGCCACGGGAAAGGTACTGCGGTCTCATTTAGCCATTCATGCGTACACCTTCTCTGTTCTTAATATTGTACGTACTTTGGAGTACACGTGTGGTTCCAATTTGAGTACCCGTGTGGTACCCATTGGAGTACCCATGTGGATAAGTGTTGGAGTAACCGTGTGGTTCCCATTGGAGTTCCCGTGTGGTACCCAGTGGAGTACCCGTGTACCGACATTGGCGTACCCGTGTGCTTCAACGTCATACTCTAAGTACTGTTGTTGCACCGTCCATCAAGCATCGTACTTTGTTGAAACTCTATGTACTCTTTGTGTAGCGTGAGTATTGACGTCTTGAATACAAATGGTGCAGGGGAGTGGGATAGAGCTGGAGCGGTCGCAAAGAGGGCTTTACGCACCCATCAAATTCAGCACCCGGAAGACGAGTTGGCCAACGCATCACAGTGTGTTGACTTTTTAAAAACAAAGTTCAGTCATAGAGCTGTCAGTTCTTCTAATGTTTCAAAGGAGGTGCCCATATCTAGAGTGTTCTGGCATATTGGCCTTGGAGATGTTCAGAGAGTGAATGAGTGGAAATGTAGAACTATCTCAGGTTCTAGGCAATTCCACAGTATACTCGGAATTTCAAGGACTGATCCTACATTGCTGATGGTGCGTGATTTGTCATGTTTCTGTGCGCCCTGCATTAATCAGGAGTGGGTGCATTGTGAGCGAAAGTCCCATGTGGAAGATTTGCGATTAGTACGTCTTCGACCAACAAATGCTCTTGAAGTACAAGAGCAAATCGAATGTTAAGATGATCCCAAGAACTGGGTAGCCAGTGTGAGTGACAACTCACATTCAACCCTTCTCACTGTAGGAGACAACTTCATGATACCAGCTTTCGAAGGCAACGATGAGGGGGTTGATTTTTATGTGTTGCAGTGTACAAAGAATAGGTTTCAGGTCGAAGAGGATTTCATTTGCCCATGGGGAGAATCTTTTCAGAAGGGAGATTTCGCAGTGGCTGGCACATACTACCAGAAGTACGGGAGAGGGTCAAACACCTTTGTCTACCTCGAAAGATCCGTTCAGGCCCACGTCCATGCAAGTAAGATTAGGGTCGCAAAATTCCCAATGATACTAGCTTCGCATGTGGTTCGGGGTGGTGATGCAGTTTATAAGATGACGGACGAGACATTAGATATGATCCAACAAGTCTTATCTGCATGGTGGGCAACTGATGAGGTTACAAGCTGAGTGCCGGATGTATTTTTGGGTACATTTCCCCGACTTGCAAATCAATAATTCAATCATCTTTTAAGTATTAGGCTGTGTACACATAGAGTGCGATCTATAAAATTTGAAAAACAAATTAAATGAATAAAATGTCTCTGAGTAAAATGTTTATACTGTCGGAAAAAATAACAGTAACAGAAGTGACAATCTATGAGAAGTCCATACATAATGCGCACACCTTATGAAACGACTTGAAAATCTAACACAACTGTTAATTCAAAACATTACGGTCTAGTCTTCGAGACAATCTGAGGTGCCTCTACAGGCGGCTTGAATGCAAATCTATCAACTACAGTCGGCTTGGATTCCTACACGCTAAACTGCCGCACAGACATGGCCCGCCGTTAGAACCCGTGCTCCATCCCTCCTCACCGTAATCCTGGTATTCAAGGAGACATCACCAACAACAGGAAGTAAGAGACTCGATCACTGTAAACACTGCTCCATAACAAAATCATCTAAACCAAGTAAAGAACAAGTCTTACCCATGTGAGTTCCTCTCCTGGCTCGATATATCTACAAGCAAAAAAGGCCACATGATATAGCCGTGGATCAGCTTGCTCGATACTAACCGGCACGTCTACCAGGTAAGCATCCTCGCACCTGTTGTTCAAAAAACGTGCCACGTTACCATATAAAACTCCGTCGATATTGAGAGCCGTATCGTCGTCACTTGCCGCTTCCGCCCTCCATTCAGCATCTAGGCTGAGAGAGTACCAGCCGTTGCTGGACCGCAAACTTGTCCTCCACATCGTTTCCCGATTTGTAGAAATCTGACCTGCAAACTCTACAACAAATTGTCCCTTCTCTATGGCTTCAAGTGATTGAAGTCCCCAACCCCGACCTCCAGTCCAAACTACATTCAACTTTAAGGTCAACCCTTTCTGTACAAGTCTATTCCTACAAGTTCCACGACACAAGCATGACAGATTGCATTCAAATATAAACTTCCGCTCATAATGTCCTCTGCACACAACGTATCCTATCGGAGGATCACTCGCATGTTCGAGCTCAAAGTAACACCCTTTGCCTGGTTGACAGTAATGTAACTCTGATACCTACACAACAAAGACAATTTCAAATGAAGACGTCTTTCCAGAATGTTGCACAGAAACGAAATATACTAAACTCTAAACCAGAACTCTTGAGCACTGAACCGGTACCTTCATTACATCGTGATCCTCCACCTTCAAGCGTCCATCTGCATCATATGCACATGCTCCACCATTTTTCCGCATGCATTCACAAGCACCCGGGACCTGTGAGCAATCCTGCCCATAACAATAACAACTACTTTCTCTTTTATTACCAACAACTACCTCCTCACTCAAAATAGTGCTGGGGACGTAAATAAACGGAGTCATGGGGCAGTTGCCTTCCACAGGCACTTGTACCGCTACAGGCACATCCTCCAGACCCCTAGAAATGTCAGAATGGTCAAACCATGTAACCTACGTGGTCATGTAAAAGAATTCACTTTGCAAAAAAAATAATATATATAAAAAAATCGACAATAAGCAAAATAACTTATCATCATTTACATGACCACGGGCAGTCACTACTTCAACACTGACTACATGCAATCCTAGATTCCGCATACAACACTGCCTAGCTACCGTTTACCCCTTTTCTTTTTACCCACCGCCTTCTTCTTTGTGGTAGGGCTCGCTTCCTTGCTCAGTTTCATCATCTTAGATGGCTTGCCTTGGGCCGGACTGTCCAACTCCTCCGCCATGCTAGCATCCTTCAGCGCCATCCCTCGTGCCCTACCCTTCCGAGTCAAAACCCCTTCAATCTCCACCGGCAACGCCTTTGGCACCTCAAGTGGCTCCACCAACTCCTCGGCCCCTTGACCTTTCTCTCCAGAACCGCAAGGCTCTTCCTCTGTATGGGCAACTAATGGAAGAGCGTGCAATGCAATAGAAGACTCCCCCCCATCATCTCCCTCACCTTCAGAATCAGATGCCTCATCCTTCTTTGATGAGGCAGTATCGGCAGCAGAATCCTCGTCATCTCCAACATTAATTTTAGGAAACGCTGCGGATCAAAGATTACTAGAATTAGTGACTTAGGAGAAGACAAAACCACTCAGAAAACGCAACTTAACGACACATCAGCTGACCTGCAAAACCCGATGGCTGAGGTGGATTGAACTTCTGCTGCTTCGGCAAGCTCCTAGATGTGTCACCTAGTCTCGGCGATTGCAGGACTTGTCTCGGGGTAATGAATCCTTTAATGACTGGACCTGGAGCACCGGGGATCGTTTGAGCTAAATCGCTCCCCATCACATGATCCAGTGCTACGGAACTTGGAATCTCGCCGGCAGATACGTTGACGGTAGGGGAGGCAACTACGTCGGCAATAGGGGGTTGAGTCGTCGGCCCTGTTTGATCTGAACCACAACCTGCACCAACAATGACCACAAGACATTAATAGTTGTACTCAGAGTCTTAAGAGTAGTTTGAAACAATAGAGCAGTACCTAGTCCAATGTACGAAAGTACTCTGGATACCTACTTCGGTACTCTGGACACTATGCGAGGCAAGCAATTACATTAGAGTACGCAATATACTAATCATGTACCAATGGTAATCATAAAGTATACCTCAAGTATCTACGTGCAGTACTCAAAGAAATGGAACTACATGATATAGTAACCACTGCACCCGGAGTGTACAGAGCGTACTTGACATAGTACTCATATCCCTACCAACCGCTATCCTCGACTACTTAAAGTATGCTAACACACTACTCACACAATCCAGCTATGTCAAGGTTATTCTATTATACCCAACGTACACCCCAAACTGTACGTAAACCCGCCAATCAGTCTTCTAGAGTACCCTGGCTACATACAGAACTACCTAGCTCAACTCAGTGGGCTAACCTAACTACACATTAAGTATATTCATTACACCGAAACTGACACGTCTACCATGAATCGACAATACAAGTCTAAAAACCTTTCCATCAGACCTGGTCCTGAGCTTCATACCTTTTTCGTCCCGCTTCTCCATGACATGTATCTCTTCCCGAGGTAGTTGCTGTCTTACAGCTTCCTCCCTCGAATGCATAAATCCCAACAATTGCACATCAACATCAACCTTCACGGCTTCTTGCTCGAGCTCCTTAGTTGTGACACCCCACCCGAAACTTTGGAACCAGCTGGGATGGACTACTGCCGTGCAATCCTTCGCCACACACCTGTCCCCTCTACTAAAAACAGCAAACGCACACCACGGATGGTAGATGTGCATGCAACCCGCGACTACGATATCACGATTTGGAAAAGCGAAAGAACACAAGCTACAATGCGAAATGGATATACTTGGAATTGGTTCAGTTGACGACGCTGATGGCAAGGGATAGAACATAGGCCACGGATATAACCCTGACGGACGTCCTCCAAACCTCAGCTGATTGGCCTCTTCAATGATAGCATTAAGCCCGACTTGGTTTAGCTTCAACTGGCTTTGAATTCCCTCAAGGTCTGTCTTCGCTGCTAGGCACTCCTCATCGGTCTGCTTTACCTTTGCTCTATTCTTTTCCTTCATTTGATCGAAATGTGCCTTCACGTGCTCCTGGGCCTCTAAATTCGCAGGCTCCCATGCATCTCCATCAAGCGCAGCAAGCTGGTCTTCCAACATGTCGAAATTAGCCTCCAACGCCCTCTTTGTGTTGCACAACGACTGGATCTTCGTCTTCGTCTTCCCTACGTCTGCTGTTATTGCTGTCCTCTCCATTGTGAGGATCCTCGCAATGTCTCCTAATCTCACGAGCCTCTCTACAGTGCAGCTTCCGAGCTCAACCTCCTGATTCGTTGGGATCCGACTTCCACAGACCTCCGAAGCATCCTGCGACCGAACCCTATACCAATTCAGACCATGTTCGTACTGCACACCTAAAGTAATTGCTTCAGAATTCTGGTATGACAATTCCCAAAATTTCTAAACCCTATAAACATTAGATATTTGCTGGGGATCGTGCTGGTATATCACGGGGTGCAGCTCCAGCACCCTCTCCATCACCTTTGCGTTTAGACAGTCTTGCCACTTGTAGCCGTTGCGTCCTCTTTTCCCTGATCGCTTGCCAAAGAGCTTTGCCATGTTGTCAGCAGACTTGAAGACGTTGCTGAAGCCCTTAGGGTTAACTCCAGTCCCAGAGAGATTGTGTAAATTCACCCAATCCTCCTCCAGCAAAATTGCCGGCGGTGCCCTACACTTCACGAGGGCAGCATTCACGTCAACGAGCTCGACAACGTCTTCGTCCTCCTCCTCTCCGACGCCTTCATCTTCATTCTCTTCTCGGTCGTCATCAAGGAGCGAAGCAGCGTCTGCTACCACCTTCACTCCAACCGCCTTGGCTTTCGGGAAGGTATCTCTTTCCTTCGGCCCACTCTCCTTGGACTTGGCGCTGCCGCTACAAACAGGTCTCTTCATAGCACTCAGCGACCCTGTCTTCGATGGAGACTGAGTCAACTTCCTTCCAGCTTGTATAAGCGGGCCTTTCATCTTTCCCATTCAGTGCGCCACATACACCTGAAAAACAACAAGAAAAAAAAAAACGCACATAGTCATTGCAACTCTGAAGACTAACCCTAAACCTCGAAGATTCTCAGAACACGCACAACACACACGGAGTAGATATCTGCAGTGGTCTTACTCACCCTTACAACAAGTGCCAGGCGCCTTCGACGCTCACCAAAACCGCACCCTCTACTTACTCGCGCCTCCAACCTCTACACCTGTACCACACGACTCTACTCTCTCCCGCTCACCCTGAACGCCTATTTCCCCTGGACTCTACACTTCCACGCCACCACGTATTGAAAAGAAAGGAGCTACGGGTGAGAAGCCGAACAAGCGACACAAGTTTGCTGCAACACAAGCAACCTACGGAAGGACCGCAAAACTGGCGCAAGCGGAAAACTCAAAAAAAACCCTAAACTCCCAAGGGGGGAACAGAGGTGGCGAGGTGCGAGACGACCACCTGCTTGACCGGTGAGAAATTAGGCGCTCCCTTTGGAGTGACTGGTGGTCACCCTTCTCCCGCCATCCGCGACCAGTGATCACCTGTAGTCTCCGAAAATACGTTGGAACCCAAATCTGGCCTCATCCTGACAGCCCTGCCCCACACGGCATCCCCGCATTAATCGACCCTAACGCGTAATACCAAGCTGTCACTTTTTTTCTAGACAAAGCAAACAGTATCCCATGTACTCATCGCATCCTAAGCTTCCAAAAACTGTTGACTTCAGGTACTTCATTGAGTACAAGTACATGTAAAAATTGAGCCACCCTAGCATGCTTCCACCCTGCAGCTCTTTTCAGGAGTCAATCCGAAGGCGTTTTCTTTTTAAATAAATGAAATGTAAAACAATTTTTGAATACAAAATCCTGGTTGTTCTAATCTTTGTAATCATGCAGTAATTGAGAATGCACGCATAATGAGTAGACTCCAACTGAATGAATGCAAGAATACGTCCATCAGTGTATATATCGTCGAACTCCACGAAAGCAACATCACGCCTTTAAATGAAGCAGGTTCACATGTCGGGAGAAGAGACATCCACGTCGGTACTTGGGAGACCGGATTCACAGTTCGACTTCCTCAAGATTACCTTGAGTCAAACGACTAAAATATGAAATTTCATTGCTTGCACACATCGAATGTGTAGGATTCTCGGTTAAATTAACAGTATTTGTCATCCCTTGAAAATCTCAGCGAAAAAACGTCACCGGGCAGGATTGATAACTGAAGGGCAGCAGCGATTTGTCACTGCCAAGACCGAAGGGGTCCCACGTCTAACCCGTTTCAACAGCGCGCCACCAGGCCTTCGTCGCAGCCGGTGCCATTCAGAGCCCTGATTCGCCAAATACTTTCATTGGCCAGGGACGGGCTCACAAACGACCTCCACATCGCCCAGCGTCGTCACTCCCGAGTCGCATTGGACACGGTTGTACTAGTGATGTAACAATTGTAGATATCATCTGGAACTAGAAAAACCCACTCTGATAGAAATAATCACTACTAATGGACTATTTATCTCACTGATTAAAAAATTAAAAAACTAGAAATAAAATAATATTGTGAACAACGACTATGAGAAATGACTTCTTCATATGACAACAACTAAAGATAACAAGACTTCTTTAATTTTTACAAAAATAATAAATAAAAACATGTGAACAGAACTTGAACGGTAATCGCTTGAACTTCACTAAGCCAGCATTTTTTCAGAGGGTTCAATTGGGGAAGTAAATAAACCATCCAATCAAGTGTACACGTATTATTCATCATTACCTTCATTTAAAATAAGAACATCATGGTCATGGAAACAAGCGAATTGAGAGTTCTCACACATTTTATGTTTAAAAAACTTGACTATTTTTTATAATCATTATTATCCTAAAGTCATGAATACTGTGTGAAAAAATAAATGTGAGTTCTGTTTAACTAACTTCCAGATAAAATAGATCAATAGAAAGGATGAAGTACGACATGAATATACATACAAAAGAGTTAGAAATTGCTCACTGTGGCTCATTAGAAATAACAAACACTATTCACAAATAGTAATGCGCAAACAACAAAACTTATGTATCGTATGGCGTTTGTCAACACTTAAACAAAAGGACAAACTGGCAAGAAAACATATATTGCTTGAACTAAAAAGCACTAGACTAGGTACAAAACCAAACATTACCCTAATATATTACAGCGAATTTGTGACCATGCAAATTTGTGAGATTTTTTTTAAATTCTTACCTTTATCGCTGAAAACACATGTAGTCTGTTATCTAGTTGGGTAGAAAGTCCAAATGTGAAGTTGAAATCTTGCTTCTCGTGGGAAACTGCGGAGATACAGTACGTTGTGTCTTAGTGAGCATCAAAGCCACTTTGAAGAAAATTCGCATAGGCAACGAAGTTTGGTTTTCAAACTTCAGCCAATTCATAACATCTGGAATCGGATTTGGACAGATATAGCATTTGTGACCTCTTGACATTCAATACTAATAGCATAAAACAAATCAAAAAACATAATACTAATGATGTCAGACCTAGTGCATAAGGTATCACCTGTTCTAGTTGTTGTAATTTATCACGCTTCTGTGACTCGCTTGTTAACTTTGTCGTGCAGCTCGCTTTCTTTTGCCAGATGTCTTGGCGCTAACTCGATCATCGAAGCCTTGGAGAGCAATAGCATTATCTGTGTCGTTCAAAATGATCGCACCTGTTGGATCAAGTTCAACTGATCGACTCAAAAGAGAATTCCCGTGGACTTTTTCGCCATCAGCTGCCGTAGTTGTTGTGATGAAAATATCATCGTTCTCCTCTACCTTCTGTCGTCCCCTTGCTTCCTTTCTCAAGACTACTTTCCATTGTGAATTGGGGAGACGCAAGTCATCATTTGAAAAGAACACCTATGTACAGTGCCCTCGAAAAACATACGGATCCATTGATCTCGATAAATTATGTCTGAAGTTGATGGTGAGAAATCCATCAGCATCTCGTATGTAGGTGTTGTTATTATGATTGTCTGTCCTTTTTTTCCAAACACAAGAAAAAACAATGACTGGAGTTTTCAAGTCACCATAATCGGGTACAAGTATGTCCTGCAAGAATCCCACATAATCCTTCCCCGAGCCTGAAGATTGCTCATTTGCTTCAAAGCAAGCAACTCCACTGTCAAATGAATTCATAGATCTTGTCATTTCGTCGTCTACTCTCTAGTGATTGCCGTAAGCAGTCATCTTTGCATACCGTTTGCATAATAAAGATGGACCGTTGGAAAATAGTAGATTATCTGATTCGTTTGGGTCGTTTAAATCTAGGTCCATTGAATGGACATTACATATTCACTTGATTCTTTTCTTATAAATTGTAATTTCATTGAATGAGCATCTGAATACATATTCACTTGATTCTTTTCTTATAAACTGTAATTTCTTTCTGTTTTTTAAAAAGCATTCAACGATCACGTTTATCACGCATCTGTTTCTTTCAATAATTACTAACTTTTAACCAACAACAAGCAGTGTGTGAGTATCATATCCCAGTTTTCCAGTCCTCTTAAATTACAAATCTAAATCATGTCCAGTTTTCAAATTCAGTTCAGCGTCAACAGAGACTACAGACTTCGCGAACTCAATCAGAGATTTGCAACAAATCAACTACATGGAACAATGGGGATAAAAATTCAACACATACCAGTAGTAAGCTGACGTTAGAGTATTATTTCAAAGGACAAATCTGTGGAGGGAGTCCCGTTCATCTCTTGTCAGGGTAATGTCGACAGAGGCTCCCTCCAAAACTTTAAACTCCTCGCGATCCTTGGGGTCTGCTCCCATACACGTCTTCTAACTACATCGAACCCATGCATGTAGGAGGTCGCAAATCCCATTGTTTCGTCTATCAGATACCTGTGAACAATGGAGACCACTTGTTGGGCTTTATTCTTAACATGATTCTTAAGTGTCATCATGTTTCGCTCAATAGGATACATCCATCTAACTTGAGCTGGTCCTAGAATTATTAGCTCATCCACTAGATGCATCGGTAAATGGGACATAACATTGAAGAATGTTAGAGGAAATGTAATCTCCATGAGACACATGGTAATTGCAACGTCTTCACGCAGGTTTTCAGTCTGTCTAGGATACATACCTTACAGCAAATTCTTCTAAACACACGGCAAGCTCTCATTATAGCCATCCTTGTGTTAGTATCCATAAGCCCCTCCAAAGCAAGTGGAAGCAATGTCAAGATCATGATATGGTAATCGTGAGATTTAAGTGCACTAAACTTCTTGTTCCTGATGTGGCTACCTATATCTGAACAATAATTAGAGGGGACTTTTAGTTTCTCTAACCTGCTCTAGAATGTGTCAAACTCCTTAGCGATGCGGACATAGTTCGCAGCTGGCTTCAGCATTCGAGAATTGTTCCTGGGATCTCTCACCATCCATAAGTCTTTTTGTATCCTTTCCCTTTGCATATCTTGCCTTACTTTAACACTGTGAATTCAGTGATGCTGTGCTGGACCTTTTTAATTTTATTTTTCTCTCGTTTTTTAAGCACCTATGAACCCTCGTGAGCGTACCTGGTACCAGAATGTACCCTTGACTCTGGTCGTCGTCGAGGCCATCGCATCTGGTAAGTACATCCTCGTATCATTTTTTATTTTTTATTTTTTTCTTTTTTTTTTCCTTTTTCTCCCCATTTTGGATATTTTTTTACAAGCCCCGCAAGTCAATTTTATTGTTTATTTAATTCTTTAAATTCTTTTATCATTTTCATGCATTTTTTACTAATGCATTAAACCATTTTAATTTTTAATTAGGTCCCTTTAAACCCTCATTATGCGCTATTATCCCTAAACCCCCCCTGTTTTATTTAGGACCCCCCCTAAACCCCTAAGCCTCATGAGTCTGGCGGCTGCAGCATTGCATGTTATGAGTGCGTGCTGGAGAAGCGACGTTGATGCGTGCGGAGTTCTCCACCATCATCTCTCCAGTCTCTCGCCAGCCCTGCACAACGCGAAGCCAAGGTGCGGATTTGTTGATTCGCGTAGCCCTCCTCCTTGTGTTTTCAATTCCTCCTGATCTCCCCATTACGTCTTTGTTTGCACCATCAATTGTGTTGAACCTGATCTTCGCTTTGCTGCTGAGCTTTGTGATCCGCAGACATCTCCAGAGGAGACGCTCACCATGGCGGAGACTGCGAAGGAGGAGGTGATCGCCGCAACCTGCACCACCACCCAGTTGCGCAACTCGAAAGCGCGGAAGCTACAGGACTTGCGACCGAGCCACATGGACGTGACAACGATTGGAGAATGGGTGCTTGAGTGTTGCTCCCTCCCCCGATTGCAGCCGTGGGCGTGCGTGGATTACCCCGACGAAGAACGCGCAGCGACACTGATGCTTCTCCCACGCTTGCTGCTCCTCAACAGGACGGCTGCAGACTTCGTTGCTGCAACTGCGGAGTACGCAGCATTTCGCCTCGCCCAAGCGGAGGTGAGGGCTCCTCCTTTACGTCGTTCTGCGCATCGACGGGTGCTGATTGTGAGGACCTTCGACAAGTACTTGGCGATCTTGTCGAAGTCGTGGGTTCTCCATCGGCACATCCCGGAGCATCTGCGGACGAGCCCTCTCTCCGACCTGAACCTCTCCAATCTCCAATGTCTGTGCTCGCACCTGCAATCCGGCTGGCCAACGGAGTACTCTGTCTGCACGGGTGATTTGGCGAAGACCAATGTGGGAGTATGGGTAACTCCACTACTGCGTGTTTAGTTCTGGTTTTTTTAGCATGTGCATTTGTTGCAATCCTTCATGCTCCAATTGTTCCCTGCGGTTTCGCCTGATTCTCATAGGACCCTCGTTTTTTTTCCCATTTTATAGACTGTCCAGTTCGGGACACTTGTACAGATTAGTCTTCACCTGGATTCCATCACAAACCTGTGAAACCTCCAGGTAGATTTTTGTGTTCCTGAACACACTCACGGGGTCTTCGGAGACACCCCCTCATCTTTTTTTTTTTTTTTTTTTTTTTTTTTTTTTTTTTTTTTTTTTTTTTTTTTTTTTTTCTGAATCCCTTATGCAGCACTACAGGCACATTTAATGATCATGCGTGATTCTTGCATCTTGAATTAGTTCTGTTGAACTGGGTGCTTGTTACTGTTGCGGTGCATGTGTTTGGTGTTTTTGTGTCTTCAATTCTGTATGCTATGGGTTGCGTTTCTGTTTTAGTTTATGATATTTGAGTTTTGCTGGAGAATGGTCTACGGGTGTTCAGTTTCAATTAGTAGAATCTCAGTTTGCATTTCAATGAATTATAGTTCAGTTCCTAGGTTTAGAGGATAGATACATGTGTTGAACTCCTTATTCTAAGATCAGTCCCTGTTTTTGGTGTATGTAAAACTTTCTCATGCATTCCTCCACAGTCCTAGAGAACATTCAAATTTGATCACAAACTGTACTAAAAAATTAAAGTTTATTACTTATATGGAAAATAGACAGCAATTAATTGCAGTGACTTCAGAAATATAAGTAATGATAGGGTGTGAGAAAATAGGCCATGTTTGAGAATTAAGTAATTATAGGGGACATTTAATTCATGCCTAGGAGGTAAATAGCCCCCAAACAAATAACCCCCAGCCGCACGTGGTGCACAAAAACACTAAATAGTGATCTACCCGAGACATGGTGGCACAAGTCTTTGATATTGGCTAGCCGGATGGTTCTGGTCGGACTGCAAGTTTCTAGAATCCGGAAATCTGAACTCCAGAAATCCGGAAATCTGGACTCCGGAAGTTTGGAAATCCGGAATCCAGAAACTGTTGGACGAATACCAAAACTCAAGAATAGCAGATGGGGCCAGCTCCCAAACTGACCGGAACCTCAATGCCGGTAGGTAGATGTCCAAGATGCCGGAAGTCTGGCTCTTCTATAATTTCGGATCATGTCAGAAGTAGAAATAGGTAGTTAGAAATCTCCCAACTCTTAATAGCGACTAACGATGGGGCTCAATTGCACCCGGCTATTAACAGGGAGTTAGATATAGTAATTTGTAGTTCTTGAGATCCGGAAGTCTTAGATCTAGAATCCGGAAGTCTCAGATCTAGAATCCAGAAGTCACAGATCCAGAAATTCTGGATCACAGATCGAGATCTTAGATCGAGAATTCTAAGATCTAGTGGGCCACTAGGCTGCAAGAACTTTGGGTAGAAGATAGTACAAGTTTAAGCCAGAAGTTTTTCCAAGGCTTGTACCTTGTTTTTGTATTCCATTAGCTTGTGAAATTGAGAATATGTTTTGAGAAACTGTTGGAGTTTAAGCAAGTGACGGTTGCATAGCAGGTCCATTGTGGTTCCGGTTGGAAGTACCATTGTTGCCGATAGGATTCTAGAAGTTTGTTTACCGGTTGAGTGAATCAAGAGAGCACCCGTAGAGATTGGAAAGGTGTCAAGCGCGGAGTGTTGACGGTTTCCAACGTCTGGAAGGAGCCTGGTGACAGGGATAAAGCTTGACTAGCCGACCGAAAACCGTCCGGAAGGGGTAACAATGTAGAAACAGTACTTGCAACCGGACCGGAATGTCATTGTAGTATAGGATTCCGTCCTTGTATCCGGTACTGAGTAGCCATCCGGCCCGGTAAAGTAGACATATGGAAATCATTCCATCTGGTTGTTAGAATAGGACCAGTGGATGTCTAGCCACTTTAAGTCACGGGACAATGGAAAATCCAGCCACTTTAAAGCATGGACGGATCAGTGGGAACCGGCCACTAGTCTAAAAACACGGAAGTTTGTCCAATAAATTGTAATAGACGTCCAACCAAGTACCATCCGGTACGGGATTTGGGACGGACGGTAACTAGAGTGGACGGAGAATAACTGTCTGGGAGCCGGTATTCGGACGGATCCGGATCTAGAGGGTAACAATCCGGAAGTTCACACCGGTAACGAATCCGGTTGGCTAGGTGCCGGAAGGGAAAAGGTAGCTTTTTGTCTAATAGAGGGAAAACTATAGGTCTTCGTGGGAACAAACGCGGAGTGGTTTACTTTGGAGTGTATTTAGTGTCAATTAAGTGCTTTTCGGAGGAATATTGATGCCACGCCGTGCTACAATAAAGGTCTCCATCTTTACATAATGAGAGTGTCTAGTAAGGATAATATCAAAAATTTGTGACAACAGTACAGACAAAATTTTGTTATAAGACGTCCAATCGTGCTGATATAAATCAAACTGATTAAACCATAATTCTATATATAGTGACATTGTGATTTAACCTCTACACTGTCAACATGGTGAAAAAAAATAACAAAATCAAACAATGCCATTGTGACATCCCAAACTGACAGGGGAAAGGTCGTATGTGAGCGGAGAGCGGAGAGCAGAAACCGGTGAGCAGTAAATTGGAAATTTTAGGACCAGTTCAGGGTTTAGTGTCGCCTTAGACTACGCATATAAAGCTCATATATTGAAATATTTTTCAAGAGATGTCACCCTAGGTTTAGGTGTTGTGAACATATCCGCAAGAAAAAAGATGTCACATGTGCAGACATACCCTCTTTGTGGTACAAAAATTAGGGCTGACGTCATCATGACAACATGGTTTAGGGATTGTATATCATCCCCTCCATATCTCAACGCAACGCCTGCCTCATAGTTCCAAATTGCAGTGAGGTCCTTGGAGTACACAATGTTCTCCCTCAGAATCCGAGAGTACTCCTCCACCTCAGCCTCAATCTCCAGAATGACTCCGATGAAACGCACGTCCCCAAAGAAGCTCTTCATCTCCACCTCCGACTGCGGCCGCTCCATCCTGAAGTTCGAAAAAACAGAAAGAGAAGCAAAGAGGGAGAGGAATGAGAGGAGAGGAGAGCACAGAAAGGAGAGAGTATGAGAAGGGAGGAAGGAGAGATTGTGAGGAAAGGGGAGGAGGGGCGCCCTTATAAAGGGCGCCCCTCTCACCCAGGGTTAGGTCAGAAAAGGGGGCGCCGCAAGGGGCGCCCCTCTCACCCAAGGTTAGGTCAGAAAGAGTGGCCCCCTTCATCAAGGGAGGTGCCCATGAACCCCATTGAAGAGGGCTCTCGGTGCCGAGAGCCCTATGGCCGCAAGGGACGCCCGTCACGGAGAGCCCCTATGAAGGGGCTCTCGGTCACGGGCGCCCCTTGCGGCCATAGGGCTCTCGGCACCGAGAGCCCTATTGCCGGGAGGGACCCTCGATATCGAGAGCCCCTATGAAGGGGCTCTTGGTATCAGGTGCCCCTCCCGGCCATAGGGCTCTCGGCACCGAGAGCCCTATGATCGCAGGGGGCCCTCGGTACCGAGAGCCCCCATGGTGATAGGGCTCTCGGTACTGAGAGTCCCCACTAGGGACCCTCGGTACCGAGAGCCCCATCACCATGGGGCTCTCGGTACCGAGAGCCCTTAGGGCGAGGCCGCCTTAGGGTGGCCACCGCCCCAAATCGGTGGCCGCCGCCTATGGAAGGCGGCGGCCTCCTCTCCTCCCTTGAGGGTTGGAAGGGTGGCACCCTTCCAACCCTAGGAAGGGGCTCCCTTCTTTGTGATTGGGAAGGAGCGACCTTCCCAACCCTAAGGAGGGAGGGCTTCTCCCAGGGTTGGAAGGGAGCCGCCTCCCAGCCCTAGAAAGAGGAGGCGGCCGAGAGGGCTCGGTGGGGCCCATATAAGGGGTCCCACTCCCCTTCACAACTCACACTTCTCTCCTCACTTCTCTCTCTCACTCTCTCTCTCACTCTCTCCTCTCCATTCTGACTCCTCTCTCCTCTCCTTCTCTTCTTCTCTCTTCTCCTTCAATCTTCTCTTCCTCCCTCCTCTCGTCTCCCTCCTTTTTCTCAAGATGGTCGCAAGGTGGCGAAGGTGACTTCCAAGCGGCAGTGCTCGAAGACTATTGGCAAGAAGAGGGGAAGGGGAGAATCCAGTTCTGGAGGATCCATGGTGGAGGTGCCGAAGGTGGAGGTTTCTAAGGTGGAGATGCCCAAGGTGGAGGTGCCCAAGGAGGAGGTGCCGAAGGTGGAGGTGCCAAAGGTGGAGATGCCCAAGGTGGAGGTGCCGAAGGAGGAGGGAAATTTTGATGGAGCTCAATGGGTGCCTTATGGACGTAGGGGAGATACCCTCATTCTCACCATCGTTGAATATGAAGGAGAGACTGTCCATATGCAAATGGATGATGCTGAAGACTATGATTCCGATTCTCATCTCCATTGGTTGGGCATCGAAGATCAAGAGGCGGCACAGGCTTATCGGCGGAAGTTGGAGGAAGATGCAACGGATGTGGAGGAGATCATTGCCCCGGAAAACAAAGCAGATGTAGTTAAGGATGGTGTAGCCTAGACATTTGTAGATGGTAGCCTAGAAATTGGCTAGGAATGTGTGCAAATTATTGGCGTACCGTGTTGCTTAGTGGAGTGCCGCCTCTTTGGCAGGTTCAACGCCCTTGTGTAGAGGATTTTGTAAACCGTGTACCAAATTGTAAGTACTATAAAAGCGAGTTATAATGACAACCTTAAAGTTGTTATGTCTTTAATCTTAAATTTATTGATCATTTTAATCTTTAATTTATTGAATTTAATTTCCTTTTCTTTCCCTTTATTATGTTATTTGATTAATGTTTTTACCTTTATTTTTTATTCTTATTTTTGCTTTGGTTCTGTAAATTAAACGAGTCATGAGTCCCGAGTCCTGAGACCCGAGTCCCGAGACCCGAGTCCCAAGTCCCAAGTCCCGAGTCTTGAGTCCCGAGTCCCAAGTCCCGAGTCCCAAGACCCGAGTCCCGAGATCCGAGTCCCGAGATCCGAGTCCCCACTCCCGACTCTCGACTCCCGACTCCCGACTTCCCAGCCGCGACTCTCGCCTCTCGCCGCGACTCTCGCCGCGACGCGGGACAAAGAGTCTCGCCGCGAGCAGGGAGAGGGAGTCCCGCCGCGACGGGGGACAAGGAGTCCCCTTGGAATCCTGGCTCGCTCCCGAGGAACCCTTCCCCTACATAGTACTCTCTGTGGGATTCGGCAGGCCCCCCCCTCCTGGGTCTAAGAGAGTTCCGAGACACACTTTTTTTTTGGAAGACCACCCACCCTCCCTCTCTACCCCCCCCCCCCCCCCCCTCTTGTCCTGACGCGACTGCGGACCCCTGTCCCTCTCCCTCGCGGTCACTCCCTATCCCTCTCCCTCTCCCTCTCCCTCTCCCTCTCCCTCACTCCCTGTCCCTCTCCCTCTCCCTCTCCCTCTCCCTCTCCCTCTCCTTGTCCCTCTCCTGCGCCGTCACTCCCTGTCCCTCACTCCCTCTCCCTCTCCCTCTCCCTCTCCAGTGTCCCTCTCCCTCTCCAGTGTCCCTCTCCCTCTCCAGTGTCCCTCTCCCTCTCCCTCTCCCTCTCTCCCAGTGGATGTCCCGGCTCTATGTTTAACTGTTGGGTGTCTTTTTGATTCAAGACCTTTCACTGTTTTTTTTTTTTTTTTTTTTTTTTTTTTTTGTTTTATTTGTTATTTTTCTTCTTTGAGAAGGGGGTTCTACTTCTCATTTTATTTTATTTTTAAATTTTTTCCCCTCCACTGTTTGGCGTCTCCCGGTGTATAAGAACTTTGGTGGTAGGGAGGGAGGGGAATTCAGAAATTGGAAAGATAGAAAGTATGGGAAGAATTGGAATTCAAAAATTGGAAGAATGGAATCCAATGGAGATGGGTTAATGGGATACCTATGCAACAAGGGATGGTACAACATAGGACACTAACCAACATAATCATGACTAATTGGTTCACTAATCATGATTCACATAACCCTCCATTCCTCTTTTATTTTTAATTTTTTAATTGTTACAACAATACCAAAATTTTAAAATAAGGAAATATTGGTGTCAATAAAATAGTTTGGTTTTAATATCGACGGTATGTTTCATAATAGTCTGAGTCTTCATCACCTAGATCCAATGTATTATCAACAGTAGCCTCCAAATGTAGGTACTCCTTAACTGCCTGGTCATATCTCCGCTTCGTCTTCCGTTTCTTTGGGGAAGGTAATGCAGCCTGGTGTCTTGCTGCCTGCTCAGCGTAAACAGGCATGCGGATGAACGTAGCTGCCGGCGACAAGGGAACTCGGGCCACTCTGCATACGAAGGCAGTATCTTAGAAAAGGCGATTCTAAGCCTGACTGTTCGAATCACAAAATGTTCAAAATTTCTGTCTAATAGGAGACCTGACGACTACACTCACTGCCTGCTCTTCGGTCGGATTTCCGGAGGATGGTAAGCCAGATCTTCTTCTCCAAGCAGGATCGCAGGAACCTCGTCATCGTCGTTGTCGTCGTCGTCTTCGTCTTCTTGGTCACTGTGATGGCCCCCGGCAGGTGCACGGGGAACCAAGTCAGATCTCATCGGAGCAAGAAGTTCCTTGAATATGTCCTCGTCCTCCTCAATAGCGACAATGTGACGGCCACGATTGCGACAGACTTGTATGGAGTCGCCTACAAAAGTCGACAAAGAAGGGAGTTAGTATTAAGGCGAACTACAATCTGGAAGTACGGGAAAGTCAGTATCATAAGATTGTAAGGCCGTACCTGTTCCCGCCGTGGGGTCAACCACAATGCCTCCAGGAGATGTGCAAGACAAGACGAGGCAGCCCCAGCAATACTCATCAAGTTCCTTAGGACCACGCCAAGGCCGATCGCCGTTCATCTTCACAGTCTTGGCGTTAGCCGAGTTCATAAGGACGTTTCTCTTAACAACGTCAATATCTCCACTGTGGGTTGGCTTCAGAGTAAAGGCAGAGTTCCGACTGCCGGCGGAGAGAGATGTTGGACTGGGATCCGGAGTGCATCTGACATAAAGACCCACCCTAAAAAGGTTAGTGGTCTCAACCCTAGATGGAACCCGAAGCGACAATATGTTGAAGCCGGTCTACTCCTTAAACATCTTGAACCCGAGGCTTGGGCAGAAGGACCTGATAGTTTTTCTTGTGGAGTTATCGTCACTGTAAACAAAGACAAGGGCGCCATCATCGTGCAAGAAATTATGGGCAAACACGAACGTGTTCTTGAACCAGTCCTTGTGAAGGACATTCCACTTAGGGACATTCGAGGCCGTTCTTGATATGCCTGGTACCGGGGAGTTGTCCGGAACCTGGGCTACTACAAGGTCCACCATTCCGTCCTTCATCTGATTCCTCCCATAAACCCGGCAGGTTCTATCATAATTGCACTGGCTCGCGAACTTGTACACCGCATTGAACTTTGATTTATCGATCATACCATTCATGATCAACTTCAAAGTATCGTACTCCAGCTCCTTTGGTTCGTCAACCAGTCGAAACTCAGGCTGAGACAGAGTAAAATCTGTCCCAGAGGAGTTCCCTGATGGCGAAGGTCCATCAGGTCTACGTCTGGACTTGGGAGATTTAGGGGACCGTTGTCCTCTTCGATTATCACCGGGTGACCCTGCAACTGAACCAGTGCCACCGTCTTGTGAGGCAGTGGTCCTCTACGCTACGCGTCTTCCTAGCTGCGCCTACAATTTCTTTCTCTTGTGACCAACTTTCGGGTCCTCCGGTGAAGTCTCTTCAACGTCAGGTACTTCCTCCGGAGTGGCGTTAACAACACCTAGTCGTCTCTTCAGATCTTCCTCCTTGGCGGGGCAGAAAGTCTTCGCACACTCGATGTACCAATTGCATTCCTTCAGATGCGCTGACGAAAATGTGATCTTCTGATACTCCGTGAAGATGAACGAGTCATGGCCAGGCTCAGTCTGGGTATCCATCCAATCTGGTTCTTCCGTGATCGCCGCCTTTGGCATCAACTCCCTCTTGTAGTATCTATAAAACAGAGGGAATTGGGTCAGATTTCTTTATCTGCGCAAAGGCCAAACTAAACAAAACTGACCAAGGTTTTGATACTCACCGATAGATAAACCGGCTGACAATGAGATGGCCCTTAGGCACCTGGTATCAAGTGTCGTTCCGCTGGAATGCATGTTTCCCACCAAAGACAGCTGGAAAAGCTTTTTGCCAAACCTTCTTCTTCCAGTAGTTCAGGTACACTTGCCAGGACTTCACTTCCTTAGTCCAGTCTGGAATCGGATCTTCAAGCAGGATAGGCTCAATCTTCTCCGTGATCTTGTCCTCTAGCTGCGCATAGAAGCATGCTTTGTGCAGCCAAGCATGAAGTTGAGACTCACTACACGAAGACCTCGGAAAACTGTTTGCAGCCCTGGTATTATCAGAGCCGTTCCACATCTTCAGCCAACGCACTTTATACATCCCCTTCACGTTGGTGGTCGCAATAAGCTGCAGTTTGTCTAGCCCCATCTCGCACTTCTGATTAGGGCGATGGTTGTAATGGTTCCGAATCTGAAAGGACGTAAACCCAAACAACGTAAGAATCAAAGTCATGCCATAACAAACGCTCATCAGGCCATTCCACCGTTGCAGCTACACCACATCCAGGAGGCTTTAAATAACATCAGTGACCAAAACAATCGATCCTTCCAAGAAATCTGCAAATTCAAGTGGCTTATCAATGCCGAACATGACGACCACCTGTCTTTGCAGCTCACCTAGAGGGTCAAAATATTTTGGACAGTAACGTTCTCCTGGTCATCACTTGAAATTTAAACACATCCTACCAAAAGTTCTAACTCATCAAGCAACAATCAAGTAGCAATATTACACCCAAAATTGACTAAGTGGCTAGAAACCCGAGCGTGCCTCTGAGGCCCGGCAGGGGTTCTCGGTACCGAGAGACCCTTACCAGCCTCAAAGGCGCGGTCGGGATTTGGTACCTAGGGACATCATTGGCTCCTTCGGGCCGAAAACCCGACCGCGCCTCTGAGGCCCGGAAGGGCTTCTCGGCACCGAGAGTCCCTTCCGGGCCTCAGTCTAGCGGTCGGGTTTTCGGCCCGAAGGGGCACAATCTGGCCCCCTTTAATTGTAAAAGGGGATGGAATGGCCCACCAGGCATAAAGAACTCCATCATTGGGTTCTTAATTAGCCTGGTGGGCCCTATAAGCCCCCTTTGGGCTCAGAGGGGCCCGTTAAGACCCCTTAGGGCCGAAAACCCGACCGCGCCCTTGAGGCCGGGAGGGGCTTCTCGGCACCGAGAGACCCCTCCGGGCCTCATGGGCGCGGATGGGTTTCCGGCCCGAAGGGGCCTTAACGGGCCCCTCTCAGCCCAAGACGGGCCCATTGAGGCCCCTTGTGGCCGGAAAACAGACCGCGCCCTTGAGGCCGGAAGGGGCTTCTCGGCACCAAGAGACCCCTCCGGGCCTCATGGGCGCGGTCGGGTTTCCGGCCCAAATGGGCCTTAACGGGCCCCTCTCAGCCCAAGAGGGGCCCATTGAGGCCCCCTGTGGCCGGAAACCAGACCGCGTCCTTGAGGCCGGAAGGGGCTTCTCAGCACCGAGAGACCCCTTTGGGCCTCATGGGCGCGGTCGGGGAACCGGCCCGAAGGGGCCTTTACAGGCCCCTCTTAGCCCAAGAGGGGCCCATTGAGGCCCCTATGGGCCGGTTTTCCGACTGCGCCCTTGAGGCCGGGAGGGGCTTCTCGGCACCAAGAGACCCCTCCGAACGTCAAGGGCGCGGTCGGGGAACGAGTTTGAAGGGGCCTTTACAGGCCCGTCTCAGCCCATGATGCCCCTCTCAGCCCCGTTGGGCCGGTTCCCCGACCGCGCACTTGAGGCTCGGAGGGGCTTCTCGGCACTTAACCAGAGCTAAGGCGCGGTCGGGGTAGTAGAAATAAGGGCCTCAACCGGGCCTCAATAAGGAAAAATAAACTTACTTGCAGAAATCTAAGTAAAGAATGTCCAGAAACTACATACCTCTGCGATAAAATCCTTCTCGTTCTTAGGATTTGCAACGGCTTGGAGCTTGCTAAAAAGCTTGTTAAGGGCTTCTTTTTTCTTCAGAATCGAATTGAATATAACCTCACGTAAACGCTCCCCTGTTTGCTTATTCAGCGGCGTCGTCTGCTTGTAGTGATTGCATGCTTCCTCGCCTGCACCTGCTATTTCTTCCTACCACATTCAACCCGGAAATTTAGTTTATATAATTATTTCGACATACTCTATAAATCAGACAGGAGTAAAAATGTATAAAGGATTTACCGAGAAGAGGTGGTTGACTATTGTCTCCGAAGACAATGGATACCAAGTATTGGTCGACTTGTTCTTCTCCCTCAGGTACTCTTCCTTACTGAGGATATTCTCAAAATACGTTATGGGCAGCAGCCCATACTTGTGCACCATCTCGATCTGGTGCAAGACATTTGTCTTGACATGCGCCTGCTCATTTGACCTGTCACGTCGTATGATATTAGATATCACGAACGTCATCTAATGAAATCCACGACTTAGCATTGAGTAAAAACTTTAAGATCTAGTCTCGGAATGGTACTTACTTGTTAACTGAATGCATGGCCGTGAGAATACTTGGATACAGATTTTTATGGATCTCAAGGACCAAGCAATCTGGCATACCGTGAAGGCGATGCCAGTCCATGTTGCCCATCTTGGCTTCATCGATGTAGCGCTTCCAGGCCGTGTAGCGGTGATTGCCATTGTAAATGAAAAACATCTTTCCGCCAAGTGGCTTCAAATCGGGGTCAGAATTCAATTCTAACTCGAATTCATTATCCAACTGATCCCATGCCGAACTCCATTCCCGTCTGATTTCATCTGTAACCAGCTTCTCCCTCCCTTTCCTAACGGTTAGAGCCACATAGAACACTGCTGGCCCTACTCTGTACCTGGACCAGAACTCGCTCTGCAACCGTAAGACCTCAGACTCCAACACTGGCCTGACTTCGGGCATACTAACCATGCGGCATAAAGGAATTCTCAAACTCGAGAACTTCTCTATCGGCTGTTTCCGACTCTGGTTGACTGCAACAAAGGTGTCGTTCTCGAACTCCTTGATCATCCGAGCCTCTATCTCCACTGGTGTCACACCCTCGTCCTTTCCTAGAGGGTTGTCCGGCGGTTCCTCCCCCTTCTTAACCCGCGGCCATGTCAACTTAGCCGGCGGCGTGTCTGCATCGTCCTCCTATTCCTCCTCTTCATCCACCAAGGAATCTTTCTCTTCCGCCTCCACCTCAGCTGTCTCCGCCTTCTTCGGCGAAGGTGTACTCCCCAATGTATGCGCCGCACCATCGTTCGCGCCCTCGGCCATGGCCGTCTCCTTGTTGTCATCGCCTGCCAGTTCCTCCCGTTCAGACTGCTCCGTCGCCTGCAGGTCCATGCTCTCGTCCTGTCCATGCTCTCGTCCTGCCCCTCCCCTCCTTGCCTCTGCCCAGCAGCCAAGACCTGCGTCTCTTCTACAGCCGCCTTCTGCGTCTCCTCCACAGCCGTCTCCTGCGCCTCCTCCTCTCCGTCTTCCTGCAACAATGTGTCGCAACCTAACTAGTCAGCTCAGTTGAACCCTTTCTAAAACCCTAGATACATACTTAGGAACTGGATGCTCTGACGATGCCCTAATACCTTTTCCCGCCCTTACTTCAGGGAGTATTATCTTACCTGCTCTCGCTGGACAGCGGACTCCGCAATTCTAACCTTCTTAGACTTCTTGTGCTTTTCTGGACGCTCCTCCCTACTTGGCCGCTTCTTACTTTTCCTTTCACTTTCTGATGACCTCTCATCTCCAGCCCTCTTCTTTGTACCCTCCTTCTCACTTCCTGGTGACTTCTCATTCCCGGACGACCTCTCCTCCCCATGGCCCTTCTTCGACCTACCCTTCTTCACCTTCCCTCCATACTTAGGGTTAAACATGGCGACAAACTATGTAGACCGACCCGCACCCTACAAACCCTAACGACGTCACCCTAAACCGAACCCTGACTGCACTACACTCCCACACACAAAAACCGCAACGCAGTGTAAGCCAGGCACAGCAAAGCTGCGAGCTAAGAACACCACGAGGGGGCACAGAGAGACTGAGCATGGAGCTTCTCCCCCTTCTTATACCTGGCCTCAAGAGCAAGGGCGCACAAACTAATGATGTCTACAATTAACACACGTACCTCTAAGCACTCAGGTATGGTGAGGGGAATTGATTGCTGGAGCGGCGTCATACACTGCGATGGCGATGTCTCACACAACCCGCCCCCCTTTGAACTCGAGGTACTGCTATGACGGGAAGTTTTGCAAAGTCCTTACTCAATGCCTTCACGGTCCCGCCAAACCCCTCAACACGTCGCCTCCGTTCCTCAGCCTGTCTCATCCTCGAAGCTGTCAGCTGCTTCAAATTTGAAAACAGCTTGTCTCTCCCCTTCCTCTTTCTCTTTCTCTCTTTCACAGGAGTGGCGACCACTTCAGTTGAATCATCGACATGCATCTGTGACACTATCCTGCTCTCTCGTCACACTAAACATCCCGGAGAAAGCCGCTCATTGCTTTAATATATCTCTCGTCAGGATGAGTACAGTTATTTTTGACGCTTCCAACTCTTTTGGCGCCCTTCCATATAAAGATTTCCTTAACTCAAAATTCCTAGAATTGGCGGCTGAGATCCCTCCCCTTTTTCCCATGTCAGGGAATTTACTCTGACACGGTGTACCAGCCCTAATTATATTCACTGGCAATCAAGAGACGGCTGGCCTTTATTATAGAGCCTTGTAGTGGCTGGTGATTTGTCGCATGATTGTCCTTTCAAGTAAACATAGGGGGCCCCTAAACCCAGTCATCATCCTCTCTTTAACATTCGTCTCTGTTATGACAAGTTGAGATTAGCAAATTCAAACGTATAAATGCAGTGGAAAATGCTTCAACAACCCTCTCAATTCTGCACTTCGTCGATTGTGTCGCTCTTTCTGAACTCCCTCCGCCATGGCGCTGCCTGTCCCGGCTCAGTTCCTAGGTTCCGTTTTTCTTTACGCACATGGCGTTGGAATTCCGCTTACGTTTCGAGTAGATGATGATGGGTACGCTCTTGTGTCATGTCAGCGTCTTAGTCTTAGGTTCCAGTATCAAGAGGACACCATTAGCGTCGAGGAGGAGATTTGTGATGACCTCACTGGAGAGATCACACATACACTAGGCCAGGTCTCATTCGTGGACGAGAGGGATTGTAAGATCTCGAGGCTCATGCCTGGTAGGTATAGAGTCTACGGTCTCACGGATTCCTAGATGGCTGCGTCCACCGAGATCCTGACCCCCAGACGGTCCTCTACTTGCACCATCCAGACACCAGGAGCGGTGGACGTGAAGTTGAAGACCGACTCTGCCTCAGATACGCCTCTCCTTGCCAAAGTAAAAGTCGAGCCGGGCTTAGATACCCCGGTTATCAATCTCTCCTCTGACGATGACGGGAGCCCGCGGACTCGAAAGTCAGCCGGATATATACCCGCCAGAGAACCTGTCCGTCCCGAGGCGGCTGTGGACACTCGCGCTTTGGATCTCATGGCAATGCCCCCTTCTTTGGACGAGTCCGTCAGTATTGTATCGCTGTTGAAGAAGCTTACTTCGCGGCCGGGTAAGAAGAACCTCCTGAAGAAGTTAGACTACGACTCCATCCGACATGAGAGAGTGGAGTATCTGCCGGCGGAGTTCAACGGCAACGTCATCTTTGAACTGCCACCTGTCGGATCCCTAGCCTCACGATCAGCCGCCAAGTCCATGCAGAGCATAGATAAGAGGTACGATGGGCACGTGTGGACGAAGACGATCACCACCAACATCTCCAACAATATGGGCCTCTCTTTTCGGTCGTCTTCATGTGCGGGCCATTTGCGGTGCGAGAACAAGGACTGCGGGTACCTTGAGCGCGACCATCGCATCTTCGACGTGAATGAGACCGAATTTGACGGATGCACGTTGCAGGCGTTTGTTGTAGGTGAAGAGGCTCTGGAAGAATCCACTTTGGTCTGCAAGGTATGTAAGGAACCTCCCATATGCGTTGCCACTTGTAGAGCAAGGATATTTTATGTTTCGGGCAAGGGCAATAGGACACGGGCGTGCATCCACGTAGGATCCCACAACCACCCTGTCAAGGTGGGAGATTACCGAGACATTAAGGTCGAGATAAGTAGTTTGATAGAAAATCAGATCGAGAACACGCCCAAGGCTACGAAGAGCGCCGTTGTACTAGAGGCCAGCAAGGATCTGATTGGTAGTTTTTTATTACGATCGGAGGACGATCCACCTAAGACGCTCACCGTTCAAGAGCTTTACCCGGTGCTCGATAGGTGCAAAGATATGGCGTCGCCTAACATTCGGAAAAAGGTCGTTACTTTTAGGTACCTCACACGATATGGGGTGATGGACAGCATAACGAAACTGCAGGGACTCAGCACATGGGATTTTGTACAGAACAACATGTTTCTTGGCCAAGGGTCAGAATTTGACAAGGTCTACGTGTTCAAAATGTCCGAGCTTGGGCCCGCCAGTGGTGTCGATCTTGTGAAGAGAATGTAGCCGACGGGGGATCTGGAGCTTTCGTGGATGATGTTTGACCACGTCAAGCGCGTGCGAAATTGGACAACCATGGCATGCCACGTGTATGACTCCACGTACTGCCGGGTTATGACGATCGCTCGCTGCGACATGCAATCTGAAGACGCCGAAGCCCAGATGGTGTTCTCGAAGAACCTCAACGCAGTCATGAAGAGACACGGCGTGGAGAAGCCGAACTTCAAGGGCTTCATGGCGGACAGCGCCCAGGCTAATTGGAATGCGGTCCGGGTGGTATACGGCAATAGCAACAAGGAAGATCAAATGGAGGACCGGGAGAGGACCTGTCAATTTCATTGGACCCAGTCCATGGTGAATCATACCGAGAAATACGTCGCCGAAGAGTTGTGGGATCAACACAAAAAGATGTGTCAGCAATACAAGAAGGCAAGATCAATGGCGGAGGCCGATGCTCTTTATCACGAGATAAGGGCTTGGTGGGCATCTGCAGGGGCAGTGTCCGAATCTGCCTTATCGAAACTTGACTTATGGCTCTCATTCTGACATTATCGATATCGCCAATGGGGTGGGTTCATGACCGAGGTAACCACGCCACCCACTGTTGTTTTCTCTTTCCCCGTACATGCTCATCGTAGTGACTCATTAATCGTTCATCCGTTGTTGGATCTCAGAAATTCTCGGAGGCGGAACTCGCGGAGATGCCGTCCTGCAACCTCGCGGAGATGGTTCACAACAAGTGGCTTCAAGCATCCGGCAATAATGGCAGTGATCTGTACGTCGCCACCGTGGACGACTTTATCCGTGCTTTTCTACAGGTTGTGAATTATTACCAGTACCTAAAGGGCGACGTGGGGGGTACTGGCCCCAGCAAGAAGGAGCTGAGGCTACAATCCGCAGAACGTAGGGCGAAGAAAACGGGCAATCCAAAGGTTCTGGAGGACCCCATGAGGACATGCCTGGCGCCAATGAGTTTTGTACGCGCGTCCCACATCTGCCAGGGGAGGAGGTGTTTGGTTCGCGGAAACGCAAGCCCGATTTGCCTCTTGGCGCTGAGGAAGAGTCGCATAGGCTAGATAAGGTTAACTTTTCGCATCCTCGAGTCAGTACCAGACCTGTCAGAGCTTGCGTGGCTCCCATGCCGATCATCGTCGAGGAAGGCGACCCCGAGGTTGAAGCAGCTTATTATCCATCGCCACAGATGGATTCCGTCATCGCTTCACCCTTCAGCGAAGGAGGCGTGGGTCACGTCTCGGCTGTGGAGGAGACCAGAGTGAACGTGAAGCAGTGGCACATTGCTCGACTCCCAAAGACTTCCGCAAAGTGTTGTTGGGCGCAGAGGGCCGTCACCAATAAGAAATGCACAGAGAGGATTGTCAGGGGTGCTAAGCCCACCCCTGCCCCGACCTACAGCGGTGTATGGCACAGCAGAAGGAGGAACCTCGACATATCCGAGGACTTCTTCTTCTGCCCCGACGACATTGAGAGGTGCGTGAAGGGGACAAGGCGCAAATGGGTGAACTGGTACGATTTATCGAGAAAGGAAGGATTTCCACCCATCCCAACAGTATGGCCTGTGAAACTTGGGACGAACCTGAAAGACTGTGAGATTCTTGCCCTTGAGGAGGCAGGGTTTCAGCTCCCACAGAAGAAACCAGTCTCGCCTAGGAGGCTCTTCATCTCCGACCCCCCTCCGCGAAACCTAGACTCGGTTCCGGTGCCGGCAGAGGCTGACCGGTACCCTGGAAAGAGAGACGGGAAGATTGTCAAGCCGATCGCGACTCGACCCAATCCGCAGTAGAGGCTGTCCATGGCCTCCTCCGACTCCCTCAAAGCACGACTGCGGTCTATCACCATCATTCCTCATCCCGGCCACGGCTGCATCATCGCGCTAGACTCCGGGGCTCCTCCCAATGTGACGAAATACGAGATCACCATCAGCTCCCTCCCCGGCTGCACATGCCCAGCATTCAAGAAAACAATGACGAAGTTCCGTGGGAGGGTTCAATTTACATACTGCAAACATATGTATTACGTCCTCTTAAAGGTATGCCTGCGTGACCCAGATGTGGAACTTTTCATCCATGCACCGACCTTTAGCTTCAACGAAGTGAAGTTACTCCTCGAGAGTGGAATCTTGACACACCCCTTGGCGGGGCCCTACGAGACAGTCTAGAATTTGCCCTTTCTAATTTAGACCATCACGACGTCGCAGTGATACACTGCTTTTGTTTTTAATCAAGTCTGACTATGACTCAGTATCACATGATTTGATTTGCCATTATTGTTAAAAAAAAGTGACACCTGGCCAAGTAATTGTCGTCGCTCATCTTGTCCACCATTCAGTTTCCACAAATAATTACTTTATTACCATGCACTTTCTTAAAGAATATTACATCACATGAATCGGATGCGGTTTGGCCGTCCTTTTGATATTTCTACATAGCTACTTTTAGTTTCCATCGGACAGACGACGCATTCATCCAGACGTGGACCTGAGGAACTCGACCAGACCGAGGAATTTTAATGACTAGACTGGACCCCACACGTCCACAAATTGCGGATCTCGAATAAGTCCCCGGAGGAATTCTGCCAACCTTGGAATAAGCATGGCTTGGAAGGGACTTGGACTCAACCTCCTTAGTGGGCGATTTGTCGAGCGCCTCCGTAACAGTAGATGGCACCACATCAAGCCCACCGCTATGTCCACCTTCTACCGGTTTAGGAGGCGATGGTCGTGGCTTCAGCAACAACTCGTCACCTTCATCTTCAAGAAAAGGTTCAAATGGCCCACCCTCATCACCTAGGGATACAACCCCAAAACTGACTTCCTCCATGGCGAAAACGGTATGCACCCCACCCCAAACCCTGAACATTCCACCAGCTAACAAACAAGAGTGAGAGAGCAAAGGCCCCAGGGTCATCCATTTATTCCAGTGAAATCATAGAAGACCCCGTCATTCACGCCCTGCCGCACAATTTCGAGACCAGTAGTTGGTGGGCAGACCCAAAAAACCCTTTAACAAAACCCGGAAAGTATCCCACATTCAAGGAATATTCCTTGGAATATTCGAGAAGATTCTCTTTTCCTCATCTTTTATTCTATTTTTAGTAAAAAAATTCCATTTTTAGAATCTGCTCTCCATTTTCCGCTCTAAGAGCAAAAAATCTCTGCTCTCCGCTCTCCGCTCTCCGCTCACCGCTCACATACAAGCTTCCCTCCAAACTGACATTACGTTTGAAAGTTTGTCTGTGACAGACAAACACACGATATCCACCTCAAAGAACAAACCACGCCAATATTCACCCTAACTCAAAGAATAGACTAAGAAAACTAGACGGCTTGCGATGTGAAATGAAAAATAAACAAGAGAAATAGAAGCTGCAACGTACCAGCCAATAGGGAAGCTGAAAAAATATGCTTCTTCTTTTGACGCCATATATCTTTGAAGGATCCGGTGATCTTTTTCTTCTAGTTCCTCTGGATCTTAGAGTGGATCTTGCATTTCCTCCACTTGAGCGCTCCAATACTGGTGTTGTAGACGTTCGAGTAGACTGTGCTGCTGGTCGACGTATTGCTCTACCTCTACGGTTTCTTGTAGGAGCAACCTCGGAGGATGAAGCAGCCATATCTGACCCGATGTTGCTCAATGTACTTTGTCTGGAGCAGGTTTTTCATGTCGGTTACTTCGAGACAACCATACTTGATATTCACAGAGGGCAAACCTCTGTTCTTCTGGGGTTTCGGGCATAGGTCATAACCGCGTCTCTGGATGGCCACCAAAAAGTACATCAAACCTTCAGGATTGTAGGTAGTGATCCGGCTTCAACCACCACCGAGCGTCTTTGTAAGTCAATTTCCTGCTTTTGTAAGCATAGCGAGCTTGTAATTGGTTTCCACATACAGGACACGCAGTGTAACCTTGGTGAGAACAACCGGATACAACACCATAACACGGGAAATCATGAGTGGTATACAGATCAGCAGCCCGTAACTTAAACCGTCGTTCTCCCTCTGGCTTTGATACATCATATCCAGGTACTCCTGCCCAAAATTCTTTCATTTCTTCTACCAACGGACGCATCCAAACTTCAAAATGTTCAAAAGGTACCTGAAATCTTCTGGGAATAAGTAAAGTCAGAATTGTGAAAAATTTCTTTGTAATTAGCCACGGAGGCAAATTCAAGATTGTAGCAAGCACTGGCCAAGCAGACCACGTGGAATTGTGCAATTTAAAAGGGCAAATCCTGTCACAGGAGATCTGCAGTTATATGTCAGTAATTTCATTGCCAAATCCAAGTGTATCCAACATTGCAGGGTCCATACTGTCTAACTTTTTCCAAGCAATAGAATCCGCAGGGTATCTCACTTTACCATCTGAGCTTTTGTTCTCCTTGTGCCATTGTAGCATTTTTGATAGAATAGGGATTCTATAAATCGGCTGAAACCTGAGAATGATAGGGAACCATCTTAGTACCTTCAGTGGACTTGTTCTATTGAACATGTCTTTATACCTCGTTGCACTGCAGTTTGGACATCGATCAAGGTCTATCTTATCAGCTTCATCGTACAGAACGCACTCATTAGGACACCTGTCAATGTTTTTGAAATCCAAACCAAGTCTTCTCGTTAAGGCTTTCGCTTGATAGAGAGATCCCGGTAATCTGTTATTTGGTGGCAGTAAACACTTGATTGTCGCAAGAATATTGTCGGCAGCCTTCTCTGTGATTCTCGAGTGTGTGGCCACTAAGTTCACAACCATTACAGTAGCACCCAGCTTTTTGTTTGTTTAATCTGTGAACAACTGACACATTGCATCCTCAAGTGCCCGAGCGTCCTTTACTCTTTCTTCCTCTAGTTGGCCATCAATTCCCAAATCTTGAAAAGATCACAAAAAGGTGATCACATTACGTTTTACTATAGATAGACAACTTCAGAAAGCTGTCGCTGTATTCAATTGTGTATGGGGTGTCAAATATAATTTTTTTGTAACAAAAGAATATGAAAGTAGCTTTACCTCTGGTTGCCTTAGTCTGTCTGCATCATTCTGAGTATCATTCGGATCCCTACAAGTAGGAGAACTCCTTCCAGTATCTTCCGCATTTGTCCCAAGAATATTGTCTGACGCTTCCAGTGCGTTCATAGTGGTTTCATCCAGTCGATCCTCTGTTTCCACAAACGTATCCACCTCTTGGTAAATGTGTTGCAACATCTGTCGCATCTCCAAACCGTTATCTCGTTCTTGCGACCTTGATGATGTCTCTGTAAGATTTATGGAATATTCTATTTCCCACTCTTCATCGAGGAGTCGACTTCATCCGGGCCCCTCCAAATTCTATAATCTGAGAAACGACCACGTTGTAGCAAATGCTTCTCTACTTCTTCCAATTTGATACTTCGACCCTGTTGATACGAGAGAAAACGGCTCAAGAGAGAGCAAGTTCATTAGAGAGAATGGTATTTGTACAGAGTGCCGGCGGCAAGGATTAGGGTTAATCTAAATTTAGAAAACCTAATTATGTTCAACACCTCCTTTCAAACCGAGACGGGAGTTTCGGGGTGGATCATATTCCTATCTGTACAATGTCTCTCGTGTCGGAGAAGATGCACCGTGGGTACGTGGAGTACACATGGCGCGATTACTTGTCATTCCTGTATCTGTCGATGCTCGGTCTCATCGGGTGCGCTTGCGAAAGTCTTTACAGGGTGGTCGACGCAGCAGTGACACATCGATTGAGGCGTGTCGTTGATGCTCGTGAGGTCGGAGTAGACCACATGGAGCAAGAGGAACCGAGAGTATTTCACAGCAGCGAAACATGTACGTTGGGTCCTTCAATTGTTGCTTTGGTTTTAGTTGCTTTCTTATTGTTGTTGAGCTTGGTTCTAATGCGTGGGGAATTGGCTTGCAGGCTGGACGCGAGGAGCAATAGTCGATGAAGAGTTCCACGTTCTGCATGGAAGAGCTCGGACCGTCGGTACTCAGAAGGAGTCTAGGGTTTTGCGTAAGTTGTACTCAATAAGAAGAGGTAGGAAGATTGGTATTTTTTCTACTTGGGAGGATTGTAGAGAGCAGGTTGATAGGTTCCGGGGCGCTGAGTTCAGATCCTTCGGGACAGTTGATGAGGCTAGAGTATACCTGTTGGGTTAGGGTTTCGTCATTGAGCAAGGACAGACTAGAGAGATTCAGGGTTTTTCTATGTTGTTCGAACTGATTCTTCCAAGTGGTTTTGTTAGTATATCAGCCGGTTGGAGAAACGTATTAATAAACTTGATTTCAATTCCCCCCTCTACGACTCTTTCCCGGATGAAATGGTGGTGAATCTCTATATGTTTACTCCTGGCATGAAACACTGGATTTTTGGCCAATTTAATGGCCGATTGATTGTCGCAATGGATTTGGAGAACAAGTGCTAAATCGGTACTAATCTGGCTCATTTTGTGATGTACATGAACTGGACGCTGGGGGAGAATGCGGATTTCTTTTAGGAGTCGTGATATCCACACGGATTCTTGGACACCATCGGAGAGCGCGCGGTACTCAGACTCTGTAGAGGAGCGAGAGATGGTGAGTTGTTTTTTACTCTGCCAGCTAACGGGGGTTCCTGAAACACTGAAAATGTATGCTCCGATGCTCTTCCTTATGTCTGGACAGGATCCCCAGTCCGCATCAGTGTGTCCTGAGAGAAGCAAGGGTCTGTCGTAATGGTAAAGTAGGCCTAGGTCAAATGTTTGCATTAGGTACCTGAGAATGTGCGTAGCAGAATCTAGGTGCTTTTGCTGAGGCTTTGACATAAAAGAGGCAACCCGGTTGACTGCGTAGGTGATATCAGGCCTTGTAATTGTAAGGAAAATTAATTTCCCGACTAATTGTGAGTAATGCGTGGAATCTATAGGAAGAGTACCAGTTTCGGAGACTAGGATTTCACCAGCAGGCAAGGGGACTTTAACAGGGGAAAGACCGCTCGGGAGAAAATCACGAAGAATTGAGAGTGCATACTGAGACTGATGGAGCAGAATCCCATTGGGTAAGTACTCGAAAATAACGCCCAAATATTTCTTCACTTATCCTAAATCGGTCATGTCAAATGTTTCATGTAGGAATGTCTTTATCCAGAGAATGAGCGCGGGACAGCTTCCAGTTATGAATAGATCATCTACGTATAGCATGACCAGTAGGAGTTCCTGGTTTTTGTGTAGGAAGTATAGATTAGGGTCGTAGGAGTTGCGTTTCAGTCCTACTCTTCGGAGAGAATTGTCTATCCTATCGTACCAGGCTCGTGGTGACTGCTTCAAACCGTATAGGGATTTTAGAAGATAACATACTTTGTTTGTCTGACCAGGTTCTTTGAATCCAGGAGGTTGTGTCATATAGACATCTTCCTTTAGGTGGCCATGGAGGAAGGCAGTGCGGACGTCCATGTGATGGACGTCCCACTTCTTTGCTGCAGCAAGAGCCACGGTGGTTCTAATAGTGACCCACTTGATTACCGGAGCAAACGTCTCTTGGTAATCAAGTCCAGGTCGCTGTTCAAAGCCACGCGCGACTAGGCGGGCTTTAAGAATTGGAGGAGTATTTGGTGGATCAGGCTTCGAAGTGTACACCCAGCGGCAGCTAATTGGTTTTACGCCCAGAGGTAAGCGTTCTAATCTCCATGTTTTGTTTTTGTATATGCTGTTCATCTCCGCTTACATAGCAGTCGGGAAAATCTTGCGAGAGGTAAATGTAGTAGTCTCCCAGCTTAATGCTGGGAGCCCGTGTCCTAGAGCTCCTGCGAGGCTGTGGAACTAGTGTTTCCGGACTTGGATTTTCTGACAATGTGGTTTGGTGGCTTACAAGGGAGATCTGTCGAAGGGAAGGAGATGGTGACTGCGGGGACAGAGAAGCAACCTGAGGTAAGTCTATCGGATTTAATTGCAACGTTGGTTTTGGTTGGCTCGGGTCTTCAAGAGCAGGAGTCTGTGTTACCAGGGGATCTAGGAACTGAGGGACATAAGGTTCTGGAGTAGGATTTAGTGTAAACAAGGTCTCCTCAAACGTTACATCCCGGTTGATGAGAATTCTGCGTGTAGCAGGATTGTAGCACCTGTATGCTTTCGATGACTCATCATAGCCCACTAGTAAGGTTGGTATAGCTTGGGGTCGAGCTTGGTTCGCTTTGCTGCAGGGATATGGCAGAAGGCTAAACAACCAAGAACACGTAGATGAGAAATGTTAGGTTTCTAACATGTGTATTTTTCTTCTAGTGTCTGTAGGTTGAGAGCTCGACAAGGAAGGCGATTCTAAATGTAATTGACTGCTCTTGCAATCTCGTCCCAGAGAAATCGTGGTATGCGGGTTCCATACGCCACGCTCCAAATGCCCTCCAGCAGGTATCTATTCTTCGTCTCAGCAATTCCATTTTGTTGTGGAGAATACCCGGAAGTGAGTTGATGTTGTATGCCATGGGTTTCGCAGAGTTGATTGAAGTCAGTGGAGAGATATTCCCCCCCTCGGTCGGAACGAAGCCCCTGAATTTTTAAGGTAGGAGTTTCAACTAGTCTTTTGAACTAAATGAAGTAGCTCAAAGTTTGTGATTTATTTTGCAAAAAATAAATCCACGTTTTGCGGGAAAAATCATCAATAAATGTCAAAATATACTTACGGTTGCTTGTAGTTGGGGTGTTCAGGGGACCGCAAAGGTCACCATGAATAAGCTGGAGTGGATGCGTGGTAAAAGTGGAGCGCATTTTGGGAAAGGGTTGCCGATGACTCTTTCCTAATACGCAGCTGGTACAGTGTCGTTTGAGGTAAGGGAGTTTAGGAACTCCATTTACTAATCCACAATTTGTTAAATGATAAAGATTCTGCTGGTTGGTACGAGCCAACCTTCGATGCCATAACTGGATAGTTTCGGTAGAAACTTTTGTTTACTGAGTAGCAGATAGAATTGGCGTTGAGGTAGTTAGCGATTTCGCTGATAAGCGGTACAACTTGGTCCGTGGGTCTTGGTTAGCTGTTAGGAAAATTGTGCTTGGAGAATGGGAGTCATAGATGATGCATTTGTTCGAAGTGAACAATATGCTATGTCCTAAATCTGCAAATCTTCCCACTGAGAGTAGATTGGTTATTACACCCGGTACATAAAGAATATCGGACACAATCTTTACTTCATTGTCCAAGAAGCTAACATTGCCCTTGTGGTGTACAGGGAGGACCTGACCAGCGGCCGTGCGGATACTAGAGATCGAAGACTGAGAAGTATCTGTAAGGAGAGTAGAATTTCCGGTGACATGTGAGCTTGCTCCTGAGTCAAGGAACCAGGGCTCCTCTTCTGAAGTAAAAGCTGTCATGCACGCATTCAACGCGGCGTGCTCATCCTCCTCGGATTCTTCACCAGGTAAGCTTTCGATGGTAGCATAGGAGGTTGACTGGTTCGTCTTCATGCGTGAAAGTTGTATCTGGAAGTCTCGAATTTGACGTTGAATCTTTGTGGCCTCGCAATCTAACTCGGTGTGAGTTGTGCTGCCACATCCCTTGCAGGTGCAAGGATTTGAGAAAATTCTGCCGCGGCCTCTACCGCCTTTTCCACCAGAACGCCTTGCTCGGCCATCGCGATTCGAAGGATAGCGGTATTGGCTGTAGTTCTTCTGAGCGTAAAGAACGTCCTCTGAGTCACGGCTTGTGTTCCGTGAGCTCTCCTCATGAAGCATAGAGCCCTGGAGTTCGGAGAATGAAGGGTTGCGGTCTCGGCTCTGCTGGATTGCCCTAAAGGTACTCCAGCTCTTGGGTAAGCTGGCTAAAACTTGGTCAACCAAGTCTTCGTCATGTATCGTCACACGTAGGCTTGCAAGCTGTGTAACTATAGAGTTGACATCCTGGAGGTGAGAGTCTAAAGTTTTACCCTCTGACATCCGTAGTGAGTGCAATCTTTCCTTCACTGCTAGACGACGTGATGGAGATTGTATATCATACATTTGCTTAAGCTTGTTCCAAATAACTAATGGACCTGTCGAATGCAAAATGTGAAGGATAATGTGGTCCTTAGCTGTGGCCACGATGATTCTGCAGGCGCGAATCTTGCTGGCTGCGTCATCTGTGGGTGGAGGTGATGCCGTATTGACGGTTGCAGGTGCTCCTGCTCCTGCTGGTGTAGCGCCCGTGACAGAGGTTGAAGTTGCCCGTGAAGTGGCACTGGAGCTGCTCGTGGTGGGCGTGGAAATAGAAGGTATTTCTATAAACCTCCATAAATTCTCTTGCATTAGGACCATCTTGGTCCTATAGCTCCACAAGAGATAATTAGCATGTCCGTCTAGTTTAGCAGAGTCGGATACGTCTCTAAGAGTTGAATCCATCCTGAGAAAACTAGTTAGGAGATAGAGAGTCGTCTGAATCTGTTTTAGCAGATGCGCTCTGATACCATGTTGATACGAGAGAAAACGGCTCAAGAGAGAGCGAGTTCATTAGAGAGAATGGTATTTGTACAGAGTGCCGGCGGCAGGGATTAGGGTTAATCCAAATTTAGAAAACCTAATTACTTTATGTTCAACAGATCCGTTCCCTTATGCACATTGCATGGGCAAGGCATTTTCGAAAAATTGTACATGGTGGCCCGCTTCTTGTCCCGTATCCATAGTTTATTGTCTCGGGCCGTCACTCGCCTTGGGTCAGATATTGATAACCTCTCTGACATTCTGAGACCTAACCACATGAAAACAGAGTCAGTCATTGAAGGAAATGTTTTATGACCATTGAAACAATTCGAGCTAACGGTAACAGATATGTTATAATTGAAACATAGTGAGATTGTGTTGCAGAAGTTCCAAACACAGTACTTGTAAGATTTTGATTTTGTTATTGCTACTACCATTAATATAATTATAATCTTTCTTATTTATAGGCTCTAACAAAAGTAGTGTACAAGTAGGTTGTGTACAATTTCATCTATGTTTACAGCAGAACTTAGGGCTCAACCGGCCATTGAGTTTGAGGTGCGTACCTTAAACCATCTTAAGTAGGCGAGGTTTTGTTCTGCTCTACTGACAGTTGTTCAAGAATTAACCAAGTAGATCTGCGTTACCAGAACATTCATGTAAGAGATCTATTTTAGCGATTATGTGAGCATGAAATTCACTAGCTAGAACATACGATTGTTATGCAGATGTTGGAAATCATATTAGGTAATGACCTAGTGATTGGTAATCTACAGTTTCACGGATTTTAATTCCTCAATTGTAATGCAACATCTTTATGCAAACTGAAATTGGAATTAGAATACAATTCTATGAAAATATACATAGCTCAGTGATTTACAATGCGTACCTCAGATTGTTTCATTTTCGATCACCACTGCCATGACATGTAGTTGTAGATGAATCGGATAACTTTGCATTCAATGTGTATTCAGAGTTTCATCATTTACAGAGCCCTTTTCGACGCAGCGTGATCTTTGATTCTGTGGATACATGGAAGTTGACGAATATCCCACATCGTCAATACTCGAAATGTACAATTCAGTCTGAGTAATACGCCTTTTTTTACACTCCATACAAGAGGGAATTGCAGTAAACACCGTCTTCCGATCTAGAATATCAAATAATCTAATACATTATGGACTCGATCAGATACACAAACTTCTGGAACGTCTTTTGACCTACTCTTGAATTGTACTCTAATCCGGTTGTACACACTGATATTCAGACATTGCATTGCAAGGATCATCTCTACAAACACTTAACAAGGATTCGTGATTCGAGTTTTCAATCTTCGCACGGAAGGATGACTGTATCCATAAAGTTGCTAAAACGACTCAGACTTCACTGTCACTTAGGCTGGAAAGACCATAATTTTCTCAGATCATGCACTTAGAGAATATCGACTCAAACTCACCTCGACGGAGCACTTGATGTCGTAAACCATGTGTCAAAGGAATCGATGGCCAATAAAAGCCTAGGTCAACTTTGTCTTCTTCATGTTATTCTCAATCCGCTCTCATTCTCTGCTGGGTTTGTTTTCTGGAGGTTTAGTTCTTGATCAATTTTTATCTGAATTCATGTTGTTGTTATGTAACAATTCATCTATTGGGGCAGGTCAAAGGAAGCCACAGAGGAGGAAGGAAGTAGAAGCTAAAGGTCCGAAGCGACGGAGTGAGCGTTTAGAAGGGTCGCGAAATCTCGGCAATCAAAGCGTACCCACCTACCGTGTCGAGGACGATGAAGACAATTCAGGAACGCAAAACAGCGGTAACAACTCCTCCAATGGCAACCGAAGCGACGAATGGGAATAAGCTATCTTTAACTTGTGATTTTCGTATCTGTATTTGCTAGTATGCTTCTTTTAGTACATATGCAGTGTTGACGCTAACAGTAAGTATTTCTGTTTTTCCAGACGTAGGTTACAATTACCAGTTTTTCTTGAGATTGTCTGCATGGGTGTACGCATCAATTCATGCTAAGTGATATAGTTTTGTTAAAACCCTAATAGTAGCCGAGAATAACACTAGGTCGCAAGTGTTGTGAATGTAATGACATTGGTCTTTGAATTTCTGATATGAGGCACGGGTGACGGGGGTATTTGGCAAATCAGAGAACAGTGGGAGCGCTTCAGTCTTCGACGCCTCTGAAGATGAGAGTGATCAATCCAGCGGAAGCGAGCATGTTGATTTCAGCAAAAAAGGAGGGAGCAAGGAGCTGGCGTCAAGAGTTAATCCTGCAAGGGGAGCTCAACATGTATCCTCCTCTTCGCGTCCTTCACGAAGTCAGCGTATTGTTCCTGTTGCAAGATCCGAAGGTCAAGTATTTCCACACGGTTTTGCTCCTCACACCTTTCCGGCACCACCAGGCTGGATATATATTCCGATACCCCAGACTCCGAACACTCCAAATATATATACCGGGTTTGGAGGAGCTCCTTCTGGAACTGTTCCAATAAATTGGCGGATGTTACAGTCGCAGATGCACCACCACAGTAAAGAAGCAACGGGGACAGGTTGTCAAGGGAATGAAGTTGGTGCTGCGTTGATGATATCGTCTTTGAATGAGGAATCCGCAAAACGAAGTGTTAGGCGAGCTAATAAACAAAATGCAGAGTAACTTCAGAGAACAAGAGAGTTAGCTGGTCCAAAACCCTTCATAGTTCAGGTGAAAGCTGGAGGTATCATTGACAGTGGATGTGCAGGACATTTGAAATGGCAAGAGTATATCCGTAACTTGACTCCAAAGATGTTGGACATGAGCGTCATCAAATATGATTACCAATACAAAGATTCTAAAATTAAGTTACGAGAAGCACTGAGAACAAAGTTTGAGTTTGCATATAACGAAGTCAGTGATTCATCGATAGACAGGATGGTGAAGACCTGGCTTTGGAAAGATAGAGAGCGTATAAAAAAGTACATGCCAGTAAACTGAAGGCCCCGTCTCGTTATTCTGATAAAGAGTAGGACGCGATGAAACGGTATTGGGAGTCGGAGAGTTCAAAGGTACAATCTGAGAAAATGATTGAGAATCGTAAGAAGGTAAACAAGAATCCACGTGTTGGACAACAAGGCTATGCTGGAAAAGCGGCCAAACTGGTTAGTATGATTTGATTTGTAAACTTGAATTTGTCGCATCGTAGCCACTCTGTTTTCGAGCATCAGCATTCAGGCTTTAAGTAAATGTGGTTTTGGATGACGTCGTTGCATTTTTATCATTTCATTTGACTTGAGATGCATCCGGTTCTTCTGTGTAGAAAAAGGAGAGACGAACTTCACCCGATCTAACTGAAGTGGCAGATGAGGTGGAAGCTGCTGCGGTAAATCCGACAAGTGCGGTATTTATTTCATCACCGTTTTTAACGTTTCTGAATCACCGATCAGTATGTTATATCGACTGAGATTGTAGCTTTTGTTTAATTTTTTAGAATCAAATTTTTTATGTTACTACGCGTCTCATGTAGAGGTAATGCTCTGGTAATATCTAACTCAGACTCGCATGGTACTCAATGTTTTTTTTAATAAGAAATGTTTCTTTTGATATATTATATTATTGTGTTGGAAACCGTGCGATAATTTGAGAGTAGTGGGGTAATCATTTTGTCTTGATGTTGCCATCTATTTTAGGTCTCCAATGCTAATGTACATCAATATGATTTTCATAGTTCAGGTTTCTCTCAGCCGCAAATCTCAATTCCGCCCTCTTGTTATGATAATATTGTAGGAAATGGAGAAAAAAATTTCGTAGAGACTGACTGCAATAGAGCGGAGTCAAGCAATAACGAATATGAGACTCGGAGACCTACAAACTATGTTACAGTCATTCATGAGTGGTTCTTCCGGTACTAATGCGTGTGAGGACTTCTGTTTCCCACGCACAGGTAGCATCAAAATTGGAGATGAGACGAACTGTGGTGAGAACCGTGATTCCCTTTTCATGAAAAATACAGATGGCATTAGGAGCAGTGAGAGGTGGTGGGATACTTTGTGTAAGACACCTGATGAAGGCAACAACGACCATGACAAGAAGAGATCGGAGAAGCTTACAGAAAAGGGTTTTCAAGGAAAGGTAGAGCTCCTGGTTTAGATATCAGCACATAAATGTCAGATGTTTATTTTCTTATGCTTGTGTAAAAATGATGACATGAATGTTGTTTAAATGTCATTTAGCCTGTTTGTTTGGATTGCCATATTTAATAAGATATGAACCACTGACGGGAAGTATTTGTTTACTTAAAAGATGTGACTTGATGGGCATATGACATTTACAAGCTATAATATGATGATCAATGGTGAATTATATTTTTTCAAAACCCTGTACTGTTTTTCCGCTCATGTGCTTTGTTATTCATTTTTTCTTTGCCTGGGAGTTCCTAATTGGAGTTTAAACTAATAATTTAAGTTGACATATACGATGTCTTCTTAGATAAGTATATTTATTTCTAAACACATTGGATCATGGGGATGTGAATCTAATATTTTCTATCTAATAATATGGAAATTTATTGTGAAGGGTTGGGAGGATCATAACGTGGACCTTCGCATGCGACTACTGAATAAGGGAGTAGAGAAACAAATTGACAGGTCATTAACGCCGTTATTTACTCACGAAATTCTACTAGTATATAATTGGTTTTTACAATCTAGGTTCATTTCCTCCATTTACTCTTGCTGTCTTTTTTACCTTAATTTTTTATCGCATCATTTTAACTGTCAATACATTCACCTAGCTAGTAGATCTACAGATTATACTGATTGTTGCTTTTGACTGTATGTCATTATTTTGCCTACCGCTCTGTTCTATGCTAAATCAGTCCAATAGAACAAAAAGTATTTTCCTCATTATGGACGACTATCCCCCATCTGCTCTTAGAGCTGCCCTCAACTCTATTGCTCGAGATCCGTTTGCCACGAAAGCTGCTCTGACTCTGCCACTACCTAATGTTGAATTTTCCCATGGCCTTCTCCCTTGGTCAGCCACTATGCCTGCCCTCCACTAGTGTACTGCTCCGATAATAGTATCCTAATTGGTGTGGCAAAAGCCACATGATCCAAACTGTTGAATGGTTGCCGAATGTAAAAGAGCTTTTTTCTGTCGCTTTCAAGAGTAAATCCTGTCCGAAACCCCTCCAAAATCCTGCAAATATTACTGCAATGCCCCTCTAAAACTGCCTTAAAACAATGTCAAAATTTGAACCCTTAAAACTTAGATCTACTCTAATCCATCTACTCAAATCCATTTTCTCAGATCTGATATATATTCTAAATCCCCTGGGTCTGATCCACAATACCCACTGGTTTATACACCAAATCTACAAGACCACCATGCGAATTGACTCTCCTACCCCTTCAACACTCTAAACTTCAACTCCATAGGTTTACATAGAAATTTATACAACCTCCTCCATAAATCATTGTAAATGCGTACAACATCCTGCTCCCCATTGCTAGTACTGCATGGACCCTCCATGTACACTAAAACAATCCTGACAACAGCTCCTCTACAATCCACCAACCTATTCTACACACTAACTTCACACCTACACACTAACTTCACACCCATACACTAAACACTACCGGAAGGGAGCGACCTTTCTGACAGAAAAAACGCAAACTACTATTGAAATGGACTCACTTTTGTTAAATTTCTGTAAGAATAATGTTCACTGATAATCATGACAAAACCATTGTAACGTTACTGTCATAACAGACATTCTCTGTAAAACTTCAATTTCAGGTCATGTGGATGAAGTTTTTTTCGATGATATGAGTCATCCCATGTCACTCTGTTCATTATATTGCTTTTCTTTTTCCTGTCTCGTTCATTTATTTAAACATTTCCTATTTCTATATGATTCATATTAAGCTAACACGATGTACCATGCTAGAATGCGTATGGTTGAATCTATTATGCGACATGTATTGCATTCCCTACATACATTTCTGTCTTCAACTCACGGTTTCACAAGTACATAGTGTATGTGTGTTTCTGCATTTTCCATGTGACTTGAAATACAGCAACCAGTAGGTCCTACAAAAAACAACAAAGACATGCACATAATGACTAGAACTATTGGAACTTGGGAATTTTTTAACACTAAGCTTTTCATATGTACATGGAGCAGCCCGGATACACACTCCTCTACTAATCCATTGCAGTTCAAACAAGAAACATCTCCCACAATACACACGAATCAACTGAAACAGACATTCTGGCAAATCGACTACCATCATCCTCTGCTGTGTGGCAGCGTTCATTCTCATACAACAGTATCAACAAGTTAGACTGAGATATACACTCTTTCACACAATTTCTGAGCACAATTGCAAGAGGGCTGTGAACTCAATGCAGAGCTCCTACAATATACTCTGATCAGAAATACAATTCCTCCTCCACTTTGAAGGGAGTACAAAGACATGCTGTGCGAAAATAAACACTTGCATGATCTACTTCTAAGTGCCACGTCACTTGATTTGTCACTCAGCTGCTTGATGAAAATGATAGTAAATCATCATTTGGATCATGAAGATCTGAATCAATAAGAATCCCACTTAAAAAAGCCGCATTATCATCACATGATACCGCACTGTTGAGGTACCGAAGGGTGGCCATGAATGTGAGGGTTTAGTTGTTAACACGAAACCCTAATAAACTGGAGAGTGAAGAATTGCGCAAAAGACTACCATGTTCCTACTACTCAACGAAACTCTAGAACTCCCACAATCAAAAAAGAAAAGTGTAAAATTAAGTATGAAATAGAGTTTGAAAACTCACAACGTTGGTTTCATATGGCACAGCGCTCCACATGTGCTAAACTTTGCCGACGAGACTAAGATTACATGGTTCTGCCGCAAAGAGAAAAACATTGAGAGGATTGGAATTACGTATGTAGATAGGAAAAGTCCTTGAATTCTAAGAGGATATAGATAATAATTACTATGAGAGAGAGAGAGATTACGGTACTATTTGGTCGAGAAGAAGCTTGAATCCAAGGTTGCAGTCCACACAATAGCATTGACAGAGCACTTGTGTGTACTCTTGGTTTGTGGACGTTAAAATGAACGTTTTTGTAAACACACTCCGCTTCGCCACATCAGGTGTTGCAATTTGTGCGTCATCCTCTACAATTCTTCGTGAATGTTCGACGCACTTTTGTGATTGCCCAAATTTGTGATAACGAAATGTGACTAAATGGATGGCAATCATCCATTAAGTGTCATTTGCAAAATAAAGTAACAACTCCCAGTTTAGAGTATGGAAACAGCTGAACGGACTGTCGAAATTACACATGGAATCAGTTCTCCGCGAAGACGTCGCTGCAGTTTTGTTGCACGTGGATTGCTTCATCCAAACTGTGAGTTCTCTCAAAATTTTAGACAGTTTGTATGTGGGATCCGAGAAACTCAGAATAAATCGGAAGAGCCCCATCCGGTGTTAGAATTTCATTTAAATTTTCAATTTTTTTGGTTAATAAGGTAAAAACTAGCTAGACACTAGCCGCATTAAGAGTTAGCACCAACCGGATACCCCAGGAACCTTAAAACAGTTAACGCAGGAAGTATTCTCGGAACCTTGATCCCGGAACTCGGAAGAGAAAACTCGGAACGGGTCAAAGATCCGAGAACTGACTGTTACTGTAACCGCGTCTAGGATCTGAAACGACGCGCAAGTCATCATGACTCTGATAGGTGCCGAGCTCGGTACAGTGGCGGGTGCAATTACGGGCCGCTGCAGCGTTTATGATGCCCTGGGTATATAAGCGGGAGTGTTAGGGTTTGGAGTTCCTTTTTGCGGACTGGAAGTAGAGAGTGAAAGAGCGGTGAGGTGTCTTGTCTTTTCCGATTCACTGGCACTTGGATTGCCGGGTTTCTTGTTGTCGGATCGCAAAGGGAGAGAAGTGAGGCGTAGAAATGGCGCACGTTCAGTGTAGAGTTCTTAGCCCCGCCACTCCGGAGAGAGAGTCAGCGATGAACGAGTTGATTGACGACCTCACCCGGATGAGATGCGAGGGTTTGCTGTCACGGCCATGGTTGTTGAAGGATGAGGCGATGGTGGCGGAGATCCTGGACGGGCCGGACAATAGGTGGGACAACACGATCCGGGGCAAGCCCACGCTGTGGTGCGCGGAACAATGGGCGGAAACTTACAATTTTGAGAAGAACGGACTCCTTTGGGCAACCCGGACAGATAAGTACGTACATGATAGGTTCCACGGGAAGATCCATAAGAACAACGGGTACCCGATAGACGCCTGTAAGGATAGGAGACAGAGACAGGTCCTAGCCTTCCTCGTTCCGATCCTGTATCCGTTGAAACCGGAACAGGTCACCATCACGGTTGGAAACACCATACTCGGAGCGTACACAGGGGAGCGTCTAGTGAATTGGGCTGCGCTCATGGCAGAAACCGTGCAGAAGTTGGTGCCCTCGATCGGAAATAAGCCGACGCCAATCACCCCCTTTCTCTACCACCTCTATCACGCGTATAGCTTGCTGATGGATAAGGAGGAAGAGACTTATACGACGGCGAAGAACTTCCTCAATTTTCAAGAGATTCCGCCAGGGATGGATGTCGTACCGCACGGCAAAACCTCGGATACAGCGTCCACGGAACGGGATGATGATACGGCGATCATTCCGAATCCCGGCACTACGAAGGCCCACTCCAAGTCACGATCGGAACGTGCTCCGTCGCAGCACGCGGAGCCCTCCACGGCCCGGGGAGATGCGGAACGGAAGGAGGTCAGTTCCGAGCGGGGATTGCCGGTTGAACCGTTCCGGGGAATTCGGGAGGAAACTCATCGGGCGCAGGCCTCTTACGATCGGATCGAGACGCTGTTCCGGAGAGTCTGCACGTCACTCGGGGGCTGTTTACCGGAGGAGGTGATCCGAGAGGTGGAGCTTTTGAAGGACGCCCCTAAGCTTCGGAGTGAGAAGAAGCAGTTGGAGCTTCAGTTGCAGGAGCTTACGAGGGAACTGGCGACGAAGAGCGAGGAGATCCGGAAGTTCTATGCCGAGCAGGAGGAGACATTGGGTGAGCTTCGGAAGTTGGTAGGGAATCCGGGTGCTATAGTCAACAAGGCTCGGTTGTTCGACGAGAATGTGTTGCAGCCTGCAGATTTGGAGAACAAGCAGAAGATCATCAGGATCCTTTCCAAATGCGAGCACTCGATGAACCAGATTCTGAAGAAGGTTCGGCAGCTGCTCAATCCGGGAGTCGAAAGTCCCAGTGTCGGCACCAGGTTTCCCGGATCTCCCTCTCGGACCATTCTAGGGGAATCCCGCAGTGTAGCATTCAGGACCCCATTGGAGCGCAACCTCCAGCTTGAGGAGCAAATGGCGGTCGACTCGGATATCTTCAAACCGGCTCGGACGATCGCGGATATGATCCGGGAACACCAAGGACAGGTGGCGTCACCCGGAGCCAGCACGGTTCAGCAAGGCTGCGCGATCTCCACCGGTCAGGCGGAGGTGACAGGGACTACAGTCACCGTTAGGCGATCCGAGGAGCGGACGGTTACGGAAGAGGTAACTCGGCCTGTGCAGCCGCTTGTTCTCCCAACACTCGGATCGTCAGTAATTGTTCCCGTTTACCAAGGAGAGGTAGCCGGAGCGGAATGGGGAAGGTCCATTTCACCAACCGGACAGACCCGAGTGACTCAGGAGGGGGCACTTACACCTTCACCCACAACCCAGACCAGAACGGTGACTCCTACGCCCACCGGAACGCCAGTGGTGGACTCCCTTGCTGACAGTTCCGGTGCTCGGAGGGTTTTGAGGAAGAGGAAGGATCCGGCGGAGAAGGGACCCATTACGATTTCCGGGTCCGACTCGGAAACTTATGCGAGCTCCCCGGTTGGGACAGCCGGAACAGGGACTCGGACCCCTACGTCCGGAACCCCTCCCTCGCATATGTTGCCGAAGTCTCCCAAATCTCCGAAGAACCGGGTCGTTACCCGGCTTTCCTTGGAGACCAAGACGAAGGAGTCAAAGGCGGAACGGAGTGCTAGGCGTCAGGCGGAGCGAGCAGCGAGGACAGAAGGATCCGAGCCAAGGATGACCAGGTCGAAGGAGAAGGACCGAGAGCAGGAGAGCCACAAGAAGACGAAGATGGGGTAGATTCCTCTCGCTGCAACTGGCAGTCACTTTCCGGATTTATAGGAGTAGGTTTCGGATCGGGAGATCCGGATTATTCGTAAAGTAGGATTCTAGGTAGATAATTAGGGATTAGGGTTTTTGATTGAACTACCGGCGCCGCCGCTTTTGTGAAAGCCCCTGCTTACTTAAACGGGGAAGGCGATGCAGTCCGGGTCTTCGTTTTGCATGTTTACTCCCTATATTCCTTATCAGTAAAGTATTCGTGTTTTGCAAGTACTGTGCGGGGTTTCCAGTTAAGTGTGAATGATCCGGGAAGGATATGAGAGTTCCGCTGTAGCTCGGATAGGAAGGTGACGGGAGTTGTGACGAGACCCGAACCGGAAAGGTAATGGGATTGAGCGGAAAGATTTAGTGGATTGTTGTAGGAGTGAAGCCTCACTGTTCCGTTCCCAACCCAACCTCACGCGGAATAGCCGTCGCTAGGGTCGAAGCGGATCGAGGGGTACTTGATCGGGCTCCCTGAATTTCTGAAGAGGTTCCGCACATTGTGAGAGGGGGATTCGGAACGTGGCACGGGTCGCCTAGGGATAATCGGATCCTGGTTCTCCCAAATCCGGATTGGTTTGTCGTTGTAGTCTCACGGATCGGAAGTGGCCGTCTGCGTGACCTGCTGGCCAGAGTTCTCTAGGACAGTTGTGAGACGGTAGCTGTTCCGAGACGTTGGGGTTTGTGGACGAAACACCTGACGAGAAAGAGAAAGAGAGAGAGAGAGAGAGAGAGAGAGAGAGAGAGAGAGAGAGAGAGAAAGATAGTTGAGGAGTTATGTTCCGGAGATACTATCCGAGCAGTGGCAAGGCTCGGAACTATTAGGAGTAACTACTTGGTGAAATACTATTGAGTCCTTGGACGATACTCGGAACCTAGTGACAATACGGAGGTTTACGCTCAGTTGGAGTGCTATCCGGATGTTAGTTGCGTTTCCGTGTTCCAACATCGTACATGTCAAAGCATTTTGAGATAATTAGAATCTTCTTTTCGAGTTTCTAACTTTCTCGTTGAACTAAACAGTACTGCTTTGCTACAGGCCCATGCAGAATGCATATTCTTGCGCTTGCGCCTCCCAACGCTCGTCACTCTTCTCGTTCGTTGCTAAGAATTTGTAGTGTAAAACTTCTGCACTACAGATGTATTGATTCACCTGATGCTCTTTGAACAACTTGGTATGTTCAAAGGTTTAAGTTGAACTGAGTTGATGGTCTTGAGGCCGCAGAGTCTGCATAGGTTAAACTGTGGTCTGTGTGACTGGTATTCCTCTTAAGTATTCCAGGGCAGAGTTTTAATGAGGCGGCCTTGACAATAAGGTTGAGTTCTTGTAGGCTACCGGAGATTGATGTGATGCTCTAAAGCCTTGCGACTTTGAACCATAACAACAATGGGGTTACATACATACACTACATTTCTGTTTCCAGATTTCAAGTCTAGGTTTCAGCAAAACTATTTGGTGTCGTTTTCGACAGAGTCTCTACTGTGTCTTGTTTACAAAGGGTTCCACTTCAACTTCCACGAAGTCACCAGAAGACGCTGGACCTATGCACAAGAGCATGTTCATCAGGTACTGTAAGACAGAGTCAATTGAGATTCTCACTTGCAAACAAGTTTCTCGTGAGGTTTATCTATATGCACAGCCTCTTGTAACAATCATCTTCAGTCAAAGGCAGCATATGTAAATGTGTTAACACTCTTCACAACATTTGTCACCTAGCTAGGTAAATAGAACCAAATGCATATAGTCTATAATGTCTGTTTGAACTCCATTTTTCTTTGGTCATGCAGTTATGTTTTATGCACTGTTATGTACTTAGTTACTGTCAGCGAAATTTCCACAAAGTTGTTTCTGAATCTTGTCATTGTCTATGATCATTTGAAGATGAACGTATCGGGAATGAGAATGCAAGCAACAACCTACAAGGGATGGTGGATTCAAATTCGAAGGCAGTGACGAGGTTGGAAAAGTTAGCTGGGACTACACTACGAGAACGAGCAGTGACGGTCGTAGACTCGAGCAAAGCTTTGCACATAATGACCAGAACTATTGGAACGTGAAGAATTTTTGAACTAGGTCGTTGAACTTAGTTTGTCTGCGGAATTGCATTATAAGCGAATGCATGACAAATACAGCCACACAATACATTTAAAAGATGATGTAGGATTGTAGTATGCATTACGTTGTGTGTAGTTTGACAATTGCATGGAGTTGCATGTGTGAGCATATGACTTTGCGGCTCCTATATGGGCATGCTCCCATTTTGGTTTAGACCTCAATGAAACATTGTCATCACGTTGTTCAAGGAAGTCGCATGAAACGTTACTGTTAGAAGGCACTGTCTTGGAAACAGTAAAATTGGATCATATGAAATAAAGCAGTGCAATTTTATCTTCTTTAGATCACGTCCATGACGCACATTATGTTCCGCATCACAACTTTTACGCATGCAACACAAAAAATTATCCTCTTTATAGAAACGTGGTTTGTATCCAAACGGTCCAATAGCGATGAAACATGTAAGTGCTGTCAGAATTAGAATAACTCTCGACGTGGCACGAACTGGTAGTCTCCGGAATTCAGGAAGAGAGCGCACGAGTTTAAATCCCCAGGGCGGGAAATCTGATGTGGCCATGGTAATTTCAACAAGTTTTTTAACACTTAACCCCCAAACGCCCGTGCCCATAGCCGTGGGCATTTCCCTCCCCTGTACCTATGGCCGTGGAGACTTGATTCAGAGTCAATTCCATGAGCTGATTGGAATAATTTTTAGGCTTTAAGGCATGGAGAGTGTAGAGAAGGCCTTAGGGTATCTACTAGAGGTGATTGATTGCAAATCCAAGCAGTGAATAGTGCGAAATTGAGATTTGAATGTCCATTTGTAGAGTTGACCAAAGTAGGGCAACAATAGAAAAATGAGAATAGGAGAGTGAGATTCATGTAAACGGTAGGTTTGAATCATTGAAAGCATAATCTAAGTATGGAAGAAGCATTTGCAAAAAGAACCTCTCAAAGATCTACAGTGGATAGGGAGAAAAGTGTCTTGCAATCACGGCCACCTCTACAGCCTAAAAACAGTTCGTCATTAGAAAATGAGCTCTAAAACAAGTTCTCCACTTGAGATGCACAATCAAATGAGTGAAAATGAAAGCATGGTGTATTAGAAAAGAAATGAGCATAAAGCTCCTTACAAAAAACTCCAAGATTGGAGGTGGTGGAGGCCCGAATTGGAGGTGCACTACATGAGCTGCCCCACAGGCTTGGCGCCCATGTGAAGCCACTACTCCTGAATTCGAGGAGGAATTTTCAAGAGGGACCCGCTGCCCCCCAAGTGCCTTGGGCAAAGAAAATTTGGAGGGCAGTTCAAAAAAGTGTGTGGAACCAAAATGGACAGCTAAAAAAGTACGCCAAGTTGGAAGGACCGTTAGGTCTTCTGTGGATCTCCTGCCAAAATAGCCGCTCCCATCTTGGCGCGTGGCACACACCCCTGACAATAAGTCCAAAAAAAACCCGACCAGGCTATGGGAGGCCATGTGGGTGGCAGACCCTTGCTTGCCCCGCTTCCAACGATCAGATCCACTCTCCCTTCCCAGCTCACTCCCGGTCCCACGCTCTCACCCAAACCCGAAGCTCCCTCTTGCGCTCCCACCCTCTCTCCCCCCTTGCTCCCCTCATTCCCCTCGCTCCCTTCGCTCCCCTCGCTCCCCTCGCTTTCCCGCTCCCCCTGCTCCCCCCGCTCCCCCTGCGCCCCTGCTCGGTCCTGCAGCCCGCCTGCTCCCCTCCTGCAGCCCGCCCCTGCAGTCTTCCTTGACCGGCTTGGCCAATCGTGGTCCTCGTCCACACTCTCTCAACCCGACCCCACCCTGGTCCTGCGCTTTCACCTTCCCAGCTCTCCCTCGACCCCAAACCAGACTCTGTTCTTCCCTCCTCCCCTCTCCACTGTGACAGTGTTTTTTCCACCTCCCAGTTTTTTCAAATTTTTTTTTTTTCCCCTTCTTCTTGCTGTAGGGGTGGCGGAACCTCAATATTTTGGAATTTAGCATCTGGACCTAAGAGGAAAGGAATAAAAAAACAAAGTAAAATAAAATTACACTCGATAGGCCTTGTGGATAGAGAAGTAGCAATCACCCTCACAAATGAAAAGACCCGCACACCCTGGGCACGTTTTGTTTGTGCGCACTCCACAAACAATACAAACCCGCCGCTTCTTCGATGTCAAGGTGCCATGAGCTAATGGCTCCAACGGTGAAATCGTAGAAGTACAAAGTCGAGGGCCCGGCATGGAGGCCCCCAATTGTTGGGCAAGTTGGAGATGGAAATCAAGATGTGTTAGTGGCTCCACTCCAAACCAATAAGATACCTCGGAGTGGACAATCCAAGAGTTGATGAAGGCTGTGTCCAATAAAAAATCAAGAACTCTATGCCACCACTTATGACTCTTTGAAATCAAAGAGTAAGCCCCCCTCAATTGGTCCGCCACATCCACTCCACGCATCTCCTTGGTGTACTCTAGGTGGATGGGGGTAGTAGAAATTTTTTTCTTTGCCCCATCAACCAACCGCGAAACATACAAGGGCCTCCCCAATGGGGATCTTGGCAAGGCATGGGTGGATAAGAGCAACACGGGCTTCTTATCCATCCATACCAAACAACAAACCGAACCGCTAGAGTGGAAGCAAAAGTCATACCACCCTTGCTCATGCTTTGCATTCTCTGTCTTGTTGGTCAAGCACCTTAGAAGCCCCTTGCGGTCTACCCTTGCCGTCCCCATGGCAAATATTCCAACCTCTAAAAGGCTAGTAAATAAAGGGATGCTAGTGAAAAAATTGTCCACCACAACTAGGTGGCCCCGATGGTGTAAATACTTCACCAAATCCTTCACTACATCACCGCCCTGCTTGCCCACCCCCTTGCCACTTGCCTTCTTCTCTCCATACTTTGAGCTTGCTCCACAGTAAATGTCGAAGTTCATAACATACTTGGCCCTCGAATCCGCCAAATCCCAAACCTTCACCCTGAATTTGGTCGGTTTCTTAGGCATGTATTGTCTTATAGGACAATACTTGCCCTTGTACCGAATCATTGTTTCATCAACCGTGAGTGCAATATTGGGGTTCCAAAGTGTTGCACATGCATCCCGCACGTCATTTGCCAACCACCTAACCTTCCAAATCTTATCATAATTGGGATCCCCCTTCTCACCCTTCCTATAAGAATCCGGGGTCAAATGCAAACACCGGGTTATGCTCTCAAATCTATTCCGGGACATCATAGAAGAAATTATTGCATCATGATATAGCACTTGGTCCCTTGACCAATACAAACGGAGATTCGGCAATCTCTTGAGGCTCATAAACATTCAAATTGATAAATAACCTTCCAAGTCTTTATAAGTCACCGGAATCCAATTTTCACCACCTCTAGTGCTCTCATCATCTTTGATTACTTTCAAAGCATAGCGGTTTGTTTCCATTGCAATAATCTTCAAAGTAGACACGGGAAAAAAACGGTGAAATAGTCCAATTGGTGATGGCACCTTCTCAAATTCAATTTTCACTCCAGGATCTGGTCCTCTGAATACATCAGTCTGATGGCTGTAACTCTCTACCCCACCTTCCCAACTATAAGCACAGAAAACGTCCTCAATGGAACCAGGCACAATTTTGTTGGGCGCCTTGGGTGCCTCCTCTCCCCTACCCCTCCCTCTCCCACGAGATCCTCTGCCACGAATTGCAGGAGCTCCTCCATCAACCCCATTGTCAATGCCTGCTGACGTGCCACTGCCTCCCCGCCCGCCCCTTATCCCACGGCCCCTTGTCCCGCGGCCCCTGCCCTCGACCACTAGCCCACCTCCATCTCCCTCCTCACCCGACCCCTGTCCCCGACCCCGACCTCTCCCCCTCCCTCTTCCTCTTCCCCGCACACTCTCCTCTGCTGCAAACACTGCGCCTCCCTCAGTCAGATCTCCCGAGCCCTCGACCCCATCTGGTCCCGCGCCCCCGCTCATTTCTCCCATTCTCAGCAATCTCTCTTCCCCGCCCCCTCCATCTCCCCCCGGCTGTCCTCTCCCAATCCCTCTTCCCTCGCCCCATTCACTCAGCCCGCCCCCCCTCTCACGATCACTCTCACCTCGCTGTCTATCTCCCTCCTCACCCGCAGTTGCCCCCCGCCCTCTCCCTCTTCCCCGCCCCCTCCCCCGTCCTCTTCCTGTCTGTATGCCCCGTCCGCCCACCTCTGCCGACCCATCGACGCTCCCTCCCCGCCCTCCTCTCCCCCGCCCTCGGCATGCTCTTCCCCCTCGACTGCCATCACACCTCGCCCCCGCCCTGTCAATCTCACCAGCAACCCTCCACCCTCTCCGCAGGTCATCATCCCTCCCCCCTCCGAGTCTGCATCTTCATCACTCTCAGTTTCCTCTTCACTCGAAGTAATCATTTCTCTTCTGATTTTTCTCACATTTGTGTTTTGCTTGTCATGTGTTGGCTGTAGGTGGGGGATAGGAGGAAGCATGGAGGAAGAGCTTACCATCATTGGGCTTAGCTCCCCCAAGGGGGCCGGCGCCCCTCCCGTCGTCACCCCGAATGCGCCCTCCCTGCGGTGGTGACACACCTCGTGGCATCCCCCTTCCTCCCGGGCCGCGCCCACGCGCCGCCCCTGCAGCGCGTGCTCCAGTCCCTCGCAGTGGGCGATCCCACCCTCCGAGGCCCCTTGCCCTCTCAGCGCCCATCTCGCCTCCGCTCGCACCTGCTGGTTCACCACGCCCTGTGCGCCTCCGGACGGCGCGCCCATTCTTGCGCCCATCGTCCTCATCGCTTGCAGGTGGGGATTTGGACCCGCGCCCCCTCCTACGGCCTCTACCGCGCCCTCTCCCCAATTTGCCCCGCCCGCCCCCATTTGCAACTTGTCCCCTGCCGCGCCGTCGTCTTCTTCCATATCTTGGAGGCCCATTTGCATCCTCATCCTCTTGAATGGCGCCGTGGCCCAAGGACGCAGGCAGCCCTCCGTTGAGTGTCCATGGGCGTCCCCCGTTGCTTGACACCTCCCAGCTTGTTGGAGAGGAGAGTGGATCTGGCCAGATGTGCCCCCACTAGTAGAAATATGGTCTTTAAGGACTTGTCCGTATTGACTTAAATGGTCCAAAATGACTCATTTTCACTCAATTTGAGTCATTTGGGACCATTTAAGTCAATACGGACAAGTCCTTAAGGACCATATTTCTACTAGTGCTCCTGAGGAGCTCGTTGAGCCAATCAGGGAATCCATCCACTCTCCCCTCCTCTCTCCTCTCCTCCCACCTCAAGATGTAGGCTGTCCACCTGCGAAAAGAGTAACGGAGGCCCTGATTAGTATCGTGGATTCTGCCCCACCTCTCTCCTACAAATCCAGGGAGCCCCCTCAGGTAATTCTCGTTGAAAAGCCCCAACACCACTGAGACTTGGTAGTCGTTGGCTTGCTGCTCTACTTGCAACCAATGTTGTATTGCAACAATATGCTCACTCAATTCCTCAGGTGGTGGTGGTGTAGGGAACATGTAACGAGATGGAGCATATGATGACCAATACATCTTCCTCACTTCTCTCCTTTCAGATCTGCTCACCCTCCTATCACCCTCTCCGAAATCTCTAAACCAGCCCCTTTCTCTCGCAGTTTTTTTTTTTTTTGTTTTTTTAGATTCTCTACAGTTCGCCCTCTCTCTGACTGCAGCTCCGATCAGATTCCCCGCCCCCTCCCTCGCCTCTAACTCCCACCTTCCCTCACTGTCTCTCGGCCCCCTTCCCCGGTCTTCTCCCTCCCCTCTCAGTCTCCTCACTGCCCACCCCTCTCTCCCCCCCCTCTCTCACTCTCCTCACGGTCTATTCTCCCCTTGCTTTAGCCCAGCCCCAACAGTACGCCCTCTGATCTCAGCTCGTCCCCCCTCTCTCAGAAATCCGCTCCCCCCTTGCTCCCCTTTCTCTCTCAGAAATCCGCCCTCCCCTTTCTCTCCCCAATTCTGCCCCTCTCCCTCCCCTTCTCGATCCTCGCCCCCTCTCACTCCCCGACAGTCTCCCCTCGCTCCCCTCACCTCCCGTCACCTCCCAGAATCCCTCTGCTCCCCCTCTCCGTCACAGCCCGATCTCTCTCCCAGCCCCTCGACTCTCTCTCCCAACGATCAGTTCCACTGTCGGCACCAATTCACTGCATCAGCTAACAGACCCGCATGCCCCCGCCTCTCACACCTTCGGATGCACCGCCCCTTCGCCTCACCACTCTCAGCGCTCTGTTTTGCTTCTCACCAGCAACCTGCATTTGTACTTTTGCTCCCAGTTCTAATTCGAGTGAGGGGCTCCCCCTTGCATCATTCAATTGCAGCCCTCATTCTTCAATTTGTGTGCCATTTTCTGCATTGTTGTAATGAATGTGCACTTGGTGGCAATCTTTGAGGTGACGGCCACCCTTAGTTATGTTTCTCTTGTTACTATCAGATTTGGAGGCTACACTGGCTTTTTCACAATCTCATGCTTGTGGTGCTTGATTGTGGGTTGATTTGGAGGTTATGGAAATTTGCATCCCCCCTCTCCCTTTACTGCTAGCATTGGAGTCTATGAAGTTCAGAATGTGGCTCCCTGGAATGCACTTGTAGTAGCACCCTTTCTTAGCCACCTCCAAAACCCTTGTTTTGAATCTTTTTCAGTTTGAATGTGGTTGTGACATGTGGTGGTTTTGATTTGGAGGGACTTCTTCCCTCCACCACCATGGCTGCCTACATGGCTTCGCTTTTTGACCCCTCAAAATCTGCCCTTAGAACTAGAAGCTGCCCATTCCCCGAAATTTGTTCTCCCGGGCAGTTGTAAAAAAAATTTGAAACCCAGATTTTACACCCCAAAGCTATTGCCCACACACACACATCAAACTCAAGATTGAAAATGTGGACTGCGCGGTATTGAGGTTTTGCACTTTGGAGGGGCCCTAAAAATCACAAACATTGAATTTCACTACAAAAAAAAGTAATTTGGATAGATTTCACCATCCTAAACTCAAAAAAATTTACGTGGATGAAAAATCGTTCACTGAATGACAGCTACGGGCGGTCAAAGAATGAAATCGACCAGTTTTTGGTCGTTTGGGCGTTTAGGGGTTAACTGAATAAAGAAGTGTCATTCAAGGACTAAATCAACAAATGGTTTCACAAGTCCTAAGTAACAGGTATTTGTTACACATCTGTTGTTTTATCTGTAAAAACGGACGTTGTCCACCCGGTAGTGAAAACCTGCATGGGGGAGGGGATGGGGGAGGGTTCTCATCAATCGACATTAGTAAGCTAATAGCATCTCATGGCTGTTTCTTCCGAAGTTCTTTTGCCAGTTTGTTGGCAATGTTGTAGTTGTCCGCAGGTGTGATGAAAGAGTCACAAGTTGCACAACGGTTGTTTTTGGCATAACGCATAACCTCGGGCTTGTGCTTGGCCATGACTTGTGCCGGTGACATTTTACTCTTCAATTTTTCTATAACCGTGGCTTGGGAAAGGTGTCTTAATAGACCAGCCCTCGTCCCCCCAAACTCAGCTCCGTGACATCGCTTGCCGTCTTTGTTGCTGTGAGCTATACAATGAAACTGAATTGTACACGAAAACTCATTCATGAGAAGCTGTTTAGCAACAAAACTGCATTGACAACCCCGTTTCATTGACATCCTGGCTTGTACCTTGCTAGCTTGGGTTTTATACGAGCGTCAATGACGGCTCGTGCTTGTAGGAGCGTTTCTTGTGCTTCTTTCACCCTAGCTTGCTCCTTAGCCTTTTCTTCAATTTAGATCAGGGGGCAGCCCCTTCTTACCCTTCTTCTTAGCCCTTGGTTTCAAGGCAGCCTCCTTCACAGCTTTGTCTATTATTACAACGCCCATTCTCGGTGAAAGAGGGGGAGGGGGGAACACTTAGTGTTTAAATCTAGAACTAGCTGCGAACACAAGATATTTTCAAGGGGGGGTATTTTTTTTTATGAGACTAGTATTGTACTATGTTTAATAATATAATACCCCTTATTTGCCCAATAGGTTGTACTATTGTTTTTATTGTAATTTTTTATCTGTGAGAACAGATTGCATGCTAAGTTAGTATAAAAATTTATTTTTAGATGGTTTAGGTTTGAAGCTAATACAAATTCAAAAACATGACGACAAATGTAGAAACTGCAACCAAGTTCCACTAAAACTTGCACAAAGACTAAAAAATGCACATTCACCACTAGATATACAAAAAAGACACCGCAATATAGTATTCACCGTTTCCATGCATTAGACATCCAGACTCAAACAAGCTCATAAACAAGACTCTTTTACAACCTGATTGCAGCTTGAAATTTTCTCACAAAATTTGCAGCATTCTTATGTACACAAGTTTCCACAAGTCACATGTTCACAAAATAAGAACAACAACAAGCAGCAAGAACTCAAAGTACTTCCTTCCGACGAGGTTTTGTGTCTCTCAACTGATCATATAGGATGAGCACCCTACAAAAAAGGAAACAAACAATCCAACAAATGAAGTCTGTACAACGTTTATCTACCGGTAGGTAATGTACACAAGTCCGTTGTGCAACTACAAGTGGCCTCTACATGTTCGTGTAATCTAATGGTTACAAGCACCATGAAGAAGTCAAGACACCGAAACAACCAAACTGCCACTATAACGAAGGAACAATCCTTCTCCAATTTGCAATTGCCGCTCCCTGTCTTGCCCTTTAGCGCGTCTTGTATAGCCGCCAAATCTTCCACCTGCAGCATGCCAAGCTCCTCAGCGTTTACCGCAGTCGACGTGAAGGCCTTGAAGTTGCGCTGCCAACGCCCTCTGATGAAGGTGACCTTGTCCACGTGCCCTGGACCCGCAACCAACTGATACTTCCACACTGCAAAGCAAAGAGCGTGAAACTCACAAAACAATTGTAAAAACGAGCGCGCCTCCTTGCAGACATGCGCATAGGTCCAGATCGTCGTAAGGTCTTCCCAAAGCGGCGCACCTAGGCACCAATGGTCCAAAGAAGATACAACTGTCATGCGCGCAAAGATTAGCGAGAACAAGGCGGTTAGAAGTGTGGCACGTACCTGGCGGTAAGGGTGACCTTTGCAAGGACAAACCCTAGGTTTTAGAGTAGGAGGAGCTGATGATTGTGAAAAGGGCGAGCCCTAAAATCAGGATCGTGGGAATGTCTAGTTGTCTAGTCGGCAGATCCTTATGATTATCTGAAAACATTCATCACAATCATTCACATCAAGAGTGTATTTTCTAATCATCAGAACTCTACCTTATTCTGTCCTTTCACAAATTCAGAGCAATGCCGTGACAGGTGTCACTCAAAATCCACTGAAAACCTTGTAATCTGTTTAGAGTAACTAATTAAAATCTGTCTTAATCAAGCACGCACCTATTTAAAACTGTATTCCCTGCATGTTCATGTAATCCTTATGTAAACTCATCGTGTTGTGAATGATATTCCGCCACCCTTCATATTCATGTTTTCGCTAGAACAACCCAATGTAACCTGTATTCCCACATACCACAAGACATTGGTAACCAACACTAGGTGCTCAACACTATACATGATCAATCAATCTAGCACATGACTTAGCGTCACATGACTAAGCAGAATAGGTGATGCTATTTACAATCAGAACTAAACAGTAATAAAAAATTTGCCAACAAAACAAGGCCGAATAAGGAATTATTCCGTAAGGGATTTCATTCTCACAAAACAGAAGAGGAATGTCGGGTGGTAACGGAAAGAAGTACAAATTTTGACCTGAAGCTCAGGATAATTCTAAGAGAGTCTTCTTACGACTCCAGTGTAAGACCAGATCAGCGTCTCGCAACTGCCCAATCAATCTTCAGAAACAAAAACCTTGCAAGGCGATATCCTCACAGAAATAATAGATCAATAGTAGTTCAGATAGAGTACTAGAAAAATGCAAATGGAAGAGTTACATTGTTGGAATTTGAGGAGAGTACTCGTCATGACTTTGGAGTTTAAATCTTTAAGACAAAGCCATCTACTGCTTGTCTGTCAAAATCCACGAGGCAAACACGTCTTGCCTACTGTTAAAGGTAACAGCAACGCCGGAGATAATACAACCAACATCGATCCACTGGGTATTGGTAACATCATACTTAAATTTGTTCCGGCCTGGTCTCATATTGAACCAGTTGAACATAACCTGCACCGTCGGTGCTGCATTTATCTTCTTATCGTTAGTAGTGGATTTGTTCATTAAATCAATGGGGTTCCGTGAAAGGCCCCATTTGGTACCGTAGGTCCGCCTGGTTTTTTGTACCCTCCCTATCCACCACGAACCAAAGGGGTAGCAGCCGTCTCATCGTGCTCAAAATATACCCCACCGCTCGTCACTAACCCAACAAGGCAAGTGCTACTCGAACTAGAAGCAGACAAATAGGCTTCAGCGTTATTAAGAAAACTGAATTTTGGATTCTCGTAAGTTGTTCCTTAGGTAGGAAGGGGTTGCCATTTATTTCAGAAACCAACGTTGATTTATATATCTGCCTACCAGAATACTTAACCACAGGCGAAATCCTTACCGACCCTTCTTGAGATACAGTTCTAGTACTCGGCTGTAATGAAGTCGTACTCAGCAGGTCTCGAATTGCATGCCTGCACTAGTCTTCATCAAGGGGATCCAGACCATCATCAACAACTTTATTTTCCTCCTTTGCACAATCAGCCGTGTTATCTTCATGCTCTCCGAATGGAACCTCCGCAGCAAGACTTTCCCTCATTACCTCGCCGTCCCCGTCTTCTCTTGGAACCGGTTGAGATGGCGGGCAGTAAGTCCAGTGCTTACTATCGGCAGCCTCGAGCGTCCATGGCTCTAGAAACCATTTCTTCTCCCTTGCAACCGTTAACAGCGCCATATTCAGCCCCCGAAGCATACTGTGTGCAGATTTCAGGCCCTCCTGTGGACAAGCGATCAAAGTTGCGTTTGTTTCAAGTCCACTGTAGTCACCTAAATTCGCCGTACTCTTGTTTTCTCCTAGCGGGTGAAGCTTAGCCCAGATGTTAGCCTGTTTGTTGTGGGCTTTATTAAACTTCAAGCCATTCTTGCCATATTTGATTGCGGCAAGGTGGTTTACGCTGTTTGCACAACCCAACAACTCGTGAAAATCATATGATCTCTCCATTCCCAGCATCCCACCTACTTTGCTAACAAATATCTCACACGACCCCAGCCAGTTAGATGCAACGGGACTTGAGTAAATCGTTATGAAAGTCTCGGAAATATTTAACAAAGAGAACCACGAAGTGACATGATAGTTGAATGTCTATGAAGCATTGATTACTCACAAAACACTCTTGTATAGAGAGGGTTTTAGTATTACCGCCAACGCTGAGATCACCAAATTTGAACCACACTTTCCTAAGTCGGAAGAAAAACGAAACCTTGGCTGCGAGAACAGCTCTATCTCAAAGACTTAAAAACACCGATAAGAACACATCTACGTAATCTGATACAATCTGTAGATACATTTGGGTACTAAGAGTCCTCTCCTGATCTGCGTCCTGTTCTACCTGCACTTTTCTAAGGCTATCTCTTACCTTCATCGAGCATAGTCGTTGGACACTCGCCCAGTTCTGCCTCTCAGTTTGTTGAACGTCCTCGAGTCTAAACCCGTGATCATCATATGAAAACTTATTGCACACTTGTCCTATGTGCTCAAGCAAGCAAACATCAGCGCCTAATTGGAGACTCTTGACCGCACTATCCAATAGATTTATCAACTTCTCTCCGTTGTGCACAAAATCTTCATTATGCAACCCTACAACCCGTCCGCAGTTTAGAAACAAACCTGAGAGACTCCACCTCGACCAGTCTATACCAAACCTCACCCCGACCAGTCTATACCAAACCTCACCCCGACCAGTCTATACCAAACCTCACCCCGACCAGTCTATTCCAAATCCTCACCCCATCCTTCTTGGTTAATTTCTGGATCATCAGCTGTCGTCATCTCGAATCTTCATCTGACGCATGTCCAGTTATCGGACCAAGAGCCTCCTCACACTCACCCTGCCACAACACGTCAATGGCGTCCCATTGTTCCCGCACCTATGCAGAATTGAAACAATTGCAAGTTACATTGACTACAAGCACAAGTTGAGGCAATTTGTAATGCAAAGAATTGACCATTATAACTATGGCAAAGCTCCGAATGCGGTTAGTCCTAAATGCATCTACAATGTTAGTATATCCAGTATTTCCAGAGCCAACCACACGCTTGAAATGTAAATCACAGCAATGATTCTCTTTTGGAACCACAAAACTCGACGAGCACATCCGTGCGTAACTCCCATGAAATGCGACTCTTAACCTTGGTCTCATCTTCAGCGAGCATAACCAGCACTCGTCCTGTGATTCTATGGCAGCCTCTGCTTCTCGGTATATCCCTACAACACAGCTGAAAATCTGCACATGTTCTCCCGCAACAAACTGCACCCCTTTCTTATTCTCCCGTCTAGAACTGGAATACAAAGGTGCAGCAAAATTCAGAGCAAAAAAGCCACACATGCAGCGCCCACCGTATATCTTCATAGCCTAAGAAAAAGACTGGTATTCTTGGATTACCTAAATCCTTGTTTTTGACGGTTCGGATTAGTGGCGACATCCCTGAGGAAGTCCCACAATGGTGGCTTTCCTTTGAACGCATTAGTTCTGTGAGCAACGAGTATATTCTTACAAAAGGCTAACAATTTCTATTAAAATTCTCTACCGCACACAATTTCAAGCCCTTTGTCATCAGTTTCAACTGCGCCATTTTAGCCTTCAGTAGCCAGTGCGTCAATTTTTCATCATTTTACTTCCTAGCGAGGACTCTACTACAATCGGCCAATTCTCTAAGTGACAAATAATCAACCCTACGTCCTGGACAGTTATCCCGGAAACCTCTCTTCACTGGAGCGTGATTCTCTCACAAAACCCGAAGGCAAAAGTCATTCTCCTTAGGGATTTTGGTGCATTCAGAGCATGTGAAACTAAAGAACGGTTCTCCTATCAAGCTCAGTCGTTTACACCTAACATGACGAAAACACCCGTCCACTATAATAACAACTCTCCAATACATGAACTCCGCTCAGTTGCAGGCTCTGAAACCCACACTTTCCGTGGCTTTGGGTCATGTAACAGTCCCAAGAACTCATACTCGAAATCTCCATAAGTCGTAGACGGACCCCTTAATCTCTAGCAAAGCAAACTCAATGGGCAGAAGCACTCACCAGATTCAATCGATGCTGGATTTTTCTCGGAAAGCCTAAACCAACTCTGTAGATCCCATTGGTTTCCAATTGTGCGCGTGGAGGAAGACGGTGTGCCCTTGCGACCACTGTAAATAGCATTGGAGGAAGACCTCTCTCCCGGAGCTAATTCCTGCAAAGCTTTGATGTGCTTCAAATCGTGTACATGATTCTCCAGGTTGGCCTTCAAGTTCTTCAAATTTTGGTGCAAGATTGGCTGGAAAATCTCACCGTCAACCTTGCACCAAACTTTGTACCAGAATGACTTCAACTGAGTCGCCTCTTCATCACCAATCACCACAAACGGACCCTGCCCGCCATCAACGGAGGTGTTCACCTCCTCCAGAATCGTAAGACCTTCTTCGACCAGCTGCTTATGGTCAACGGTTAGGATTATGGATTTCCCCTTTGGAGCTTGAGACTACAGATGGTTGGAATAATCCACGCCTTTCCTCCGACACTGAGACCTTATGTGCAACGAGGACTAAAGGTAGGACTCCTTGAAATTCGCAAACAAATTGTGAACGGGTGATTTTGAGTTATCTCTAGTCGTCCCTCCAAAATCTTTACCGCAGTCACCGCAGTGCAACTTCACAACACCAACATCATTTAGTTCATAAGATTTCAGGTGCCACAAATGGTCGTCAAAGTCCATTTGTGCTAGTTCCTTCTGTAATTTCAGTACTTGAGCCTTGAACTTATCCATTACGTCTGTCGAAACGAGGGTTGACATCAAATTGGCTGCCGAGTAAGGATCATTGCCTTCCGGCAACGCTTCAGACAGGGTGGTAGGAATCGGGCTTGCAGGATCCGCAACAACATCTGAGTCGACTCGGAATTTTGGCTCCTCAAAGGGGGGGCAAAACCCAAACACTTCTCCTCCATCCCTGATTCGTTCGTCATGCCTCGCTGATCCAGCATTTAATCTTCTCCGCTTAGCCGGTCCTTTGCCACTGACCTCGCACGCTGGAATAATGTACACACAGTCTCCACTGTGTTCATCCCTCAAATGTCCTCTTAATCGTGCATTTCTCGTCAACGTTGAAAAAATCAAACGGCCATTCAACGCAACCCGCGGACTCAAGCTTTGCCCTCAAATCATTGCAGGAGTTGTTCTCACGGCAAACAAAAGGATTAATTAGTACATGGTTTGAATCTTCATCAACGAGACCATACAATTTCACCTTGCACGACGACATCTTCTATAGAACATGCAAGATATAGAATTAAAGGCACTAAACTACCACACCCTAATCCAGGTCACAATAGGAAACTAGCAAACATCAACATACACCCCTAAACAATAATTCTAGAAGGAGAGAGGTTTTAAAAGCAATTAAATCTCAAGACTTGCAGAAATTCTGTTGCTGTGATGCAAATCTATGTGAAAACAATGCGAAATCGAAACCCTCCCACTTTGACACCATTCCCCGACGATCGCATTTTAAGCGGAAGCAGAACTGGAAGCGGGAAAGCGTTGCCGCCACCCTAAACCGCAAGCAATGAAACTGAGGGCCGCTTCCCACTATGGCCGACGTCGAGAGGAGTAAGAGCATCCCCAGTAAGCTGTAAACCTGTAAGCGTGTAATTATGAGAACGTCGTTCTCTCAAACCTGAGTGCCTTCCCGAAGCAAAACATTCCAAAACCGTTTACAGATTTACAAGTTTGCCCCAAAAAACCTTCCAAAATGAGGTTTCGACATGTAAATTACAGACTTACAAGCTCGAATACAGGCTTGGCCTGAACCGCAATTCACGTCTTTCTACATCTTTCCAATTACAGGTTTACGGTTCAGGCCTTACTGGGGATGCTCTAAGGTCGACTGCTCTATAAGCACCACCTTAAGCGATCTGACCTATTTTTAGCATCAGCAAATTCGAAATAAAAATATGAGCACATTCGAAATAGGTATTCACGAAGATTGCAAAAATTTGCAGCATGTAATTCGCATTTCTGAATTTTATAGAAAATTCCAAAGTGCTAAGCAAGATTTAACCTATTCTTGATCCATGATTAGTAGCAATAGCACACATCGTGAATCCAGTAACTGCTGCTGTGAATATCGCTAAAATAACCTTGAGCGTCTACAAAAGTATGCCTGCTTGAACAAAAAAGTGAAGCTTCGAGAACTGATAAACCGAAGAGCCCTGAAATTGAGAATGGGTCACGAGATGTTGCAAAAGCGCTCGCAGCTAACCACCACTGGGTTCTGGTTTTCCCCGCCTAACGCTCCATGTGGCCGCTGAGCCCCCGCGCTCAGGTGGAACGCTGGACCCGGCACCAGTGCAAAACAGTGTTGAAACACTATGTTGAAACACTATTATGAGAATTGAAAGATAGTGTTCCAACGAGGTTGAAACACTATCACAACCCAAGATAATGTTTCAACCTGGGATAGTGTTTCAACACAAGCAAGTATTCCTAGACATTGTTTTTTGATATCATTGCATTCCAAAGATTGTTATAACAAGTACATATCACAAAATGAACAAATCCTTCAACTCTTCCCACAGGTAAGTTAACCCATTCCCCCTCTATCATTCCAGAAACCCATCCTGATAAACCTCTCCACTCAATTTAACATCTCATTTTCTGCAATTGCATCTCATCTTCTGTCTACATTTCCTCAGCATCCTGACTCCCTCTTGCTTGGCTCAAATTCGAGCTCAGAGAGCTCATTCCCACATAATTAATCCCTGCAAGAGTTTAGGAGAATACGTTTTTGGATTGAAGCCATCTGTCTGTACTTGAGGAACCTATTCTGTTTGAATGATGACTGGGAGGTGCAGCTCTCCTTTTCAGACAATTTCATGGATTTCAAAGTATCTCTTATTTTGCTAATGCAGGATCAAGCAAGAAAATCTTGGTGTTTTTACAAAGAAGTTTGAATCTAAATGGTCAGGCTGGAGATTCAAGAGAAGTTGTTTGACATCTGGGCTCAAGATGTCTTAAGATTCTACCTTTCTCCTAAAATTCATCATGTAAATTGTACTGTACTCTACACCACATGGTTCTACAAAAAGTTCAAACAATACCCACAGGTGTGATGAAAATGTTGGAGAAGCCACATGTCAACATAATTTGATAAATATAGTTTATAAGAAGACAGAGTATTTGAATTATATACCTAAAAAATTGATTGCGCATAGTTTTATTTGTTGTTCACCGTAAATAGTTAAGAGATATGAAAGATTTTGGTGGTATCTCCACCAAAATGCTTATTGAGTGTCGAAGAACTGCACGGTATCTTTGTATCAAATTGCAAATAACTTCAATGTTCTCAAATTCATTCCCAACACAAGATTTGAAGCCACTCTACAGATTAATTCGATTAACCTCTAAAGGACAATTGTCCTGGAATGGGCTTTTTAAAAATTTGGATAGGTTCCTAGATTTCCAATTTAATTCGTAAATCTTTGAAAAAAATAATGTAGGTAGGCATTTTGAAGAGGTTTGTGTAGATTTTTTTTTAAAATTTTTTAAAATTTTTTTTGGAACATACTGAAAAAAAGTTACAGGTTTTTGAGTGTCAAAAGCTGCATTCAGCCAAACTTCGGGCAAGCTCATAGCCACTGTGAAAGCAGCAAATTCTGCCCAAAACTGCCCAAAATTTCCAAAATCTGTCCAAAGACAAAACTTTGAAATTCCACCAAAAATAGATTTTTTTTTTCAAAAATAAAAATTTCTATGTATAGAGAAGGCAGTAGAACATGTTCCCACTGTTCGGATTTTGAATCCAAGAAATTTTCATATGCTATTTTTATTGTCCTTTGTTTGTGAATTTCCCTAGGGTTTGGGTTTCAGTTGGTGTTTAACCCTTTAACGTGCCGGCGTCCAGAATCTGGACGCCGGATGAACTTCAGCAGCTCATTTTTTGTCCTGCAGGATGTTTTTCAACCATTTCTTTGTTTTACCAATTCTTGTGCTAGTTTTATACTATTTGTACGGTTTGGATTTTCAGAATAAGATAATGTGAATTTTTGAAAAATTACAAAAGTGATTTATATCAAGTTTCAATCTTAGTTCAAAAAGAGAGACCTTAAACATGATTTTTCATAATAAGTAGAATCAAATAATGGAAACTATACCATCTTGTAATGCATGTTATTCCAATCTCATTACAATATTTAAAAAAAAAAAAAAAATTAGTGTTAATTTTGGATTTTTAATTGAATTACAACAGAAAACCTTGCAAAATTACTTTAAAAATATTATTCATAAATATGATGAATCTAACCGTACGGATGTTATCTTCACATTGACATCTACAACTTTGTATTGTACATCAAATCCATTTTCCATTTTCATCAACCATTTTATAACAAATCTTTGAAGACAGTGATGAATCGGGACGTTAAAGGGTTAAGCTGGAATTCATCTTTGGGTGGATTCATCTACGTTTGATGGGAAGAGTTGGGTCATTGGTATAGGTTACTGAGTGGGGAGTAGTAGTCAGAAATTCTTGCTCTGTGCTAGTGTTTGACTGATAGAGGATTTGGGTTGGGTTTTGCGATGGATTTGGGGTGGGTTTTGAGGTGATTTTTTTACTTGGTGGTGTGATGAGGAGGGAGGATTGTTTCTTGTGGTGGGTTGTTGATGGGAGTTCAGTTGGGTTACAGATGCCGTATGGTGGGGGGGACGAGGATTTGGGATCCGGACAAGGCCGCGTTCAAGGCCGCGTAGGTTGATGTTGAGGCTTTGCAGGTGAGCTCAGAGTGTCTGGTCATCTCAGATGCAGAATTTGGAGCTCTCGGAGAATTAGGGTTTTCGGAGAATTAGGGTTTTTGGGGGTAGAGGATAGTAACTTGTGGTGATGGATTCTTTGGGATGAGTTGTTATTCGATGAATTTTTCGAGGAGCTGGTGACGTCGGCGTCGAAAGATGAGGATGTAGGAGTCAAGAAGCTTGATCTTTGGACGGTTGCGAGGATTGGATTGGAGAAGGAGAATGGTGGCGATAAGGCAGTTGGTTCGCAAATCTTTGAAGCCGACGGGCTTTTCCGTGCCTGCAGAGTTGCTCGCAGAAAGCTCATTGGCCTCTGTTATCAGGTGCGGAAATTGAATACACCGGTGTGATTCTTTTGTGTTTTCAGATTCGCATGGAAGGTTATTCGCGTAGTACTGGTGCGATGGAGGAAGATACGAGTAAATGTGTAAACAAGGAGCATTTGAGGCACAATAGTGCAGGCTATGACACTGTGAACATCTTTGATTGTATCTGGGATGGACCAGAGCAGTTGGAAGCAGTGCTGTTGGATGCGGAATTCTAGTACTTTGTTGTGGTCATCAGGTATTGTGGCTGATATTGGGAAGAGCTCACGATTACGATTTTGGCTATGTTGTCACGTTTATCTATTGATAATATGAATTTTGAATGTGGAAAAGAAATGAGATCCATAAGTTGTGATAGAATTAGACACAGTATGTGAAGGTGCTTCTGTGCACGTGCGTTATGCAGTCCTGCAAATTTTGATTTGTTTCATAGTGATTGCAGATGCATCAGGAGTGTTTCCAAAGTTATCATGCTTCTCTTGTACAAAGCCATTGCGACCAGATACCTTATGAAAGTAATGTCCTGAATATGTTTTTGGATTTCATGCTCTGTTTTTAACGACTGTTATCTATGAAGATTGTCCATTTGTGTTGATGTCTGCTTTCATCTCTAGATTTTAAATTAGTGTAAAGGTATGAAGTTGAGGCATAATAGAGGTCAATTGAAGCGCCTTCATAATAATGTTTGTGATGCAGTAAATGCTTGCTTAAAGCTTGAATAGGTGTAATAAATTATGGGTTTTAAATATATGCTTGTGGAATTTGGTTTCCAGGTAAAGGCATCATTGAGCTTCCCAGGATAGAGTTCCTTTGCCCAATATGCTGTCGACTGGCAAATGTGCTACTGCCAGTTGTGCATCAAGCAAGTTTGTCAAGATTGCGTCAGGCTTGTGTCGATGACGATCTGGAGAATCAAAGAGAGCATTGGATGAAATTTTGGGACAAATGCAATAATCTCCGTGGAGCACTGGATCAGTTTGCAGTCCAAGTAATCCGATCATACCTGTTTTTCAGTTTAATCAACAGCTTCCGTTTGACCGTTTTTGCCTGCATGGACGATATTGTGCTTGATACAGGTTTGTATGTGTTTCCATGAGCCCACTCTTTTCCCTTGTGCTGTCCAACAGCTTCAATTGTCTCTTCTGTAGAACCTTGTTAATGGATTTCTTGTGAATTCTAGTGAGCAGGGGCGGAAGCGATGTATGCAGATCTAGGTCATGTTTCACCCACATCTAGAAAGGTAATAAAGACAGTTTTGAATTTTGTTGAAGCGCTCTCAATGTTTTCGCTGCATGAGAAGCTCTTTTCGGGATTGTTGAGGGCCATGGAGTGAGAGTTTTACTGTATTGAATTTGTGGATATGTTCTCAGCTTGCTTTTACAGGAGTTGTGTACCATCTCCTGATGAATGGATACATAGGACAAACTGCCTTTCTATTGAAGCATCTTGATGAGGTCAAACATGCATTCTTCAAATGTGTTTCAGGTTAGTGCACATTTCTTGCTTAATTAGTTGATTGAACTGTCCAATTCATCATTCTTTTAAAACAACCTAGTACTTTTCATCTGTCTTACTCTAGGGTGGGCTCCCTTCATCGTGGGGAAACATGAGGAACATAAGCAGATTGTAAGATCGATATAATGAAGCTTCCGAGTCGATCATGTTTATAAATGATTTCGCTCAAGCTTTTCTCACTCTCTGGATGCGATGCAGGCTGCTGATGTCGTTGGCAACCATGGTGTTCAGCATGCTTGACTGTTATCAAACTGTTGACGTGACGCCATAGTATTACATTTTAGAAATCTACGGGTATTTAGAAGTACGAAGCTTGTAATCTAGGGATTACAAGTTCGTAAGATGTAGATTATAACTGTGAAATATAGGAATAAAACGTTTGAATTCCACTCTTCAAATGTTTAGAATGTATGGATTGAATGTCTTCATATCTACGGATTTAATGCTTGAATATCTACGATTTGCATGGCTATAATCTATGTTTTGACAACCAAAATGTACAAATACTGTAATTGGAATCTATGGGTCTGAAATACTAAAGTCTAGGAATTTGAGACATTGGAGTGCTAAGATTTTAGATATTGTAATCTATTGAAATGTTGATTCTTTCTGGGGGTCTAATATCTATGAATGTGAATAGGTTGAAACACTGTTGGAGCTATATCTACAAATGGGAAGATGTTGAAACACTATCGTAACGATAGTGTTTCAACATAGTAGTGTTTCAACATGGTTGAAACATTACTCTTGAAACACTATCCCAAACACTATGTACATAGTGTTTCAACCGGCTCAAGAAAATGCTTGAGAGTGGTTGAAACACTATTGGAATAGTGATTGGGATAGTGTTTCAACACTGTTTCGCACTAGTGCGGCACGGCTTTGTGACGAGCGCTTCAAACGCTGGTCTTAGCGCGCTTTAGAGCGTCTGGGTGCGATATTTTGTAAATACGTTCCAGCATGCCCCCACGTGCTATTCGATGACTGGCTAAGGGATTACTTTGCACTTTTGGTATCCAAGAATGATACTTTTTATGACCTTTGTCAGAAGACCGCACCATTTCAAACCAGCTTTATCACGACATTTACATTAGTATTAAGGCAAACTCCTGAAGTTCCTGTTGCTGGCATTCCTCTTCGTACGAGAGCTCTAATTGTCAATCTGAAACCTTGTCACAAACAGAAAATCAACTCCTTTGTCCTATGGTATGTGAATCGATGTATGTTTTAGCACACACCTCCTCCGAAACACCGGGACTTCGAAGAGGACACAGATGTAACAGCGTAGTGCATGATTGCTTTATCATGTAACACGGTAGTGGAATACTCTATCAAAGTCATCTCTATATCAACTTCGGAACTTGAGAGAGTACTGAAGAAACCTGAGCTGAAACGGCGTTCATCGTGACCAGACAAAGCTTGCTGCCAAACTTAAGGTTATGCCTTTGAATAAGTTGTGATGACCTAAGACGGACCAAACACTAGACCTCCTTATTACAAGATCATCCAACCTTGCGAACAAAATGGTTACAGGGTGCTAGAATTATGACCAGTAATTCGGTAAAACCTAGTATGGACTGAGTAATGAACTAGATCTTTTGAACCCAGAAGTATTGTAACTTATTGGAAGTTGTATAGAGGTTATAGTCTGTCGTCATTCGAACATCGTTTGTGATTGAATTTTAATTTCAATTTTAGATAAGTTTCAAGTATTTATGGAGACTTAGCCCTTTGAAGATGTCGGTCGCTGGACATAGTGACCCCGGCAACATCGTATTTCAGTAAACAATGTGATACGAACTATGTAATTCCATCTACGAGATGGATTACGGTGGGTAGAGGGACTGGCGTACCTACCCACCGACACTCGGTGGGTAGGTACGCCAGTCCCTCTTCCCAGCGTAATCCATCGAGTAGATGGAATTACATAGTTGTGGAAAACTGCCCCAAACCGTCGGGAGCGTTAGCACATGATTCGCGGGCGTTTGTGGGATTTGGGCACGGCAGGTTGCAAGTTCGATTCCTCACTGAATCATGCTCTTACTGAATCAGTTGTGTGTTAGGGGCCTTGGTCAACCCAGTTTTGTCTACTGATCCCTCGCCTCGGGATTCGGTCCCGCCCGGGTTTAAGTGTTGCCTTGCAATTCGATTAAAGCATGGACAGAGACCCCTTAGCACGGATACAGAGTGGCAAGGGGGCTAGGGGCGGCTCCGCATTTAGCGTGGCCGCACACTTATTCAGATCCACAATTCTAGGCATGATTGCAACCTGCTGAATCTTTTTGATACACTACTAATATCGCCACTCCAAGCATCCCAGTCTCTCAGAGTCTGTTTTGCAATTCGTTACACCCAATTTGCACTAGTTTTGAGTAAGTTGTGAGTGTTGTGAGTAGGAGAGGCCAAGCTTAGTGACATAGTTTACTTGTAAACAATGTCATGGTTTGCTGAATGGTTTAGTGGAGTATCAGAGGAAGCATTACCTATCGCAAACATTGCCCATAGTATCTTTAGAAGTTAGTTAGAATCACTATAGACATGAGTGACGGCGGTTTCACACCAATGGTGCTGGGGACACCCAAACGGCCCCCACCCATTCGTACCTCAGGAGCTCCCTCACCACGTCAACAGTCCTCTCCGAGTTCTGCAAGGCAACCGTCTTCAAGACCGGAATCACATAGAAGTCAGCATGGCGCTTATCATCATGGAGACGCCCCAGTAGAACAATTCCAGCCAGGCCCAAATCAGACTCATTCTGACTTGTATCGCCCGGAACGTTACTTTGCGGCTCCCTCAGAGCACCCCTCTGGAGAAGCACGACACATCAACAGGGACGACAGACGTAGAGGGGAGTATGGATTGTATCAATTCCAGACTTCCCTTCAACCCTCGGCACCAGAGACTCGAGGAGCAGTGGAGAGCCTCTCGGGAGCCCTGTTCTCGCATCGTGCAGCAAGAACAATCCCGGAGTTTTGGCCCCTAGGAGACAGCGGCATCGGCTCCCACACCAGCACGCACCCCCAGTTCATGCAGGGATACTCAAGCTGGACGGATTCTCGTGACAACTGGACAGCTCGAGAGCAGCGCGGTCACATCCAGCTATCAGAGAACGTATCGCTCCAACAAGGTCAGTTCAGATCTAGCAATTTTCCTTCTCATTCTCTCTCAGCAAATAGACCTTATGTTGGCAATTTTAATAGACGACCTGAGAGTAGAGATCAGATCCCTTCTTCCGAGCCAGAACCAGGCATCCCTAGGATCAACCCTGACTGGTACGTCGAAGCCCAACACATAGCCAGAAGCGGTCCCAAATACCCACCGACAGTAGAAGATATCTTCTTCACTAGCCTCCAGGAAGTAGAACTTCGTAGGATCAGTGACGAACAAGAATTCCGTAAGCAGGATAACCCTCCACCGTTCTTCCATAGAAGGTCGTTAGCAGAAGATCTCGGGCTAGAACTCAGGGCTGGAGAGATCTAGTGCAAGAAGCGAGAGATGTATTTCAGGTCAGACTTTCAGGCAGTGGGAATTACTTTGAAGGTGGCAACCCCCTGGCTCCGAACGACTGCAGCCTTAGCAACAACAAACGTCTAGAAGAGAGAGCAAACAAAAACCTAGAAATGGAAGCCTATTGTAACTGGGCAAAGGCGCCCAATCCTCTACCTACCTACTGCTGGGTCGATTGTTTTGGTAAGACTCATACGGTTTGGGCCGGCCGCCCAGTGAGCCACGGCACAGACGAGGCGGGCTGGGTGGAATCGAACCAGTATGAGTATAGAGTATCAAAACACGGCTTCACCCAGAGTAGTTCGTCCAGCGGTGAACAGCCTTCAGATCAACCGCTTGTCCAATCAGAGGACACCACGGTTAGTGCAGACATAGAAAATAACGAGGAGGTAGACACCCGAACGGAGGAGCAGAAAGCCAAAGACCTCATAGAGGTACCAGTTGGAGAACCATTAGACAGCAGAACCCATAGGCGTAAAAGATTCCTGCACATTACTCTAAAGGATTCAACCATAGAGAAATTAAGGTCCTCTTTAGCCCATGGTCAGGAACACACCTTAATTGGTAAAACCTCCGGTAACGCCCCCAGTCAAATGGAGCTAAATGCTTGGGGTAGAAGAGTTCTACATGAATCCTTCAAAGACATTGTCTGCAAAGGCAAAGGCTACTTTGAAGCCCATTTCGACAGCCCCATCGGCAAGCAGCATACTTTAGCATACTCAGATTACCGTATCTTCAACAGCTTAGTCTTCTTTGCAGAATGGACACCCCATTTTCAACCAGAAGAAGAAGGTGTAGACGATCTTCTCAATTACCCTCTTTGGGTTCAGATAAAGGGCCTCCCCCGTTTTCTGAGACACGAAGAATTTTTTAAAAGAGGTCGTCAGTCAATTCGGAACAGTGGTATATGTAGAAAACTCAGACACCTAGAGAGGAAGGATGCTAGGGTTACGAGTGCGAATAGTTCCCCTAGACAAACAGAATCTTCCCGACACCATCGTTATTCCAAAAATAGACGGTGAAGGAGGTATGAATCATGATATTATTTACACAGGAGGTCCCGACCAGTGTGAGAGATGTCACAGGAAAGGGCACTCGGCAAGGAACTGCCCCCAACCTAGACACCCCCACCGCAGGCTCAACAGAAACCCAACCCATCGCAATGCACTGGCTCAGCCCATTCACTCAGAGGGAGCAACACCACCAAACGGCAAGCAACAAGTGGCATCTTCCTCAACCTAGAGAGTGAAACAAGAAGCTCCTGATCAGAAACCTCTCCAACAGCAAAAGGCACAAGCAGCACAACAGCTCCCAAGAGCGATCTCTTAAGACCAAAAACCCAACAAACTAGAACAGGGAGGACCAAGCTCTGTTGCCCCCGCCCCTACAAGGCCGGACAGCACCCGACCCAAGGATGCGCATACGACAACAAACGAAGAGCAGATCCCCACCAGCAATAGAGCAGAACCAACCAATTCCGACGACACCATGACAGACGCTCATCCCACCCCCCCGACAGGTGACACTACTGGGACCAGAGCCCAGCAGAAAGGTACGCAGTCCCCAACCCCTCTTGAAGTGCAACTTGTGCAGGAACAGGAGCAGAACCCAGACCATGCACAAGTACAGGCTTGGATTTGGTCGAAAGGACTCAAGAAGAAAGGCAAGCCGAGACCACCCCCAACCTACATCCCAGTGGAACTCCCGGAAGAGAAGATTAAGAGGAACTACCGATCTTTGGATATTTCTCCCAAGTCCTAACAGCCATTGGAATCATGGACATTCCCCAGAAGGCCTCGGTGAGATGTACAATTGTTCCCTTCTTCTACCGTTCAGCCCAGGACAACACCAACATGGAGTTCCTGGTCGACACCAAATTCAAAGAAATCAACCCGGTCCACATGTTCCACCTCACGGAACTCAACTCCATAGAGGAGATATATTGGTCTGCTAAGATTTGTCGTCAACAAATAGTAAACGACACGCTAGTAGAGCTTAGGAAGATTATTAGGAACAACAACAATCAACACAACCCTCTTACAGGGTGGGATAGAGCTAGCTGGACATATTTCTGGAAAAGTGAAGACAATAATGTAATTAGATACTATCTCATCGCCATGATGAATGTAGGAGAAACCGATCTAGTGTTTGAAAATACTAGATCGTACCTGTGGAAGAAACTACCGAGGGAAGCGAAATGGCTCATTCGGTCCACACCGAAAGCTTCCATTCAGGCTAGCCTCCCCGGTCACAATATCTAGGACAACATGTTCCCAAGAGCTTTCGCAGCTCCAGGATCAGCATCGCCATCCAAGCCGGACTCGAAGAAATTCAAGCCGCAGGTCTCTGACCCTAGCAGTTCAGAGGAGGACTTTCCTACAGTTAGTCTGAATGAAGAAAATTCCTAAATTTACAATAGTCACCCAAAATGTTCGGGCCCTAGGCCATGGAACAGAGGGAGTCTGGAAAGGACATGCAATTCGTGACCACTTTTCCAAGCTCAACCCAAGCCCTGACATTATATTGTTGCAAGAGCACCACTATAATAATAAGGACTGTCTGGCCCTCACTTCGCAACTGAATTTCCTTAAAGGCCCTACACTTTGGAATGAAGGGACTTACTCGGCTAGAACAGATAAAACTAAGGCCGGAACGGCAATTTTGCTTTCTAGTGCCCTTAGAGATTCCATCTTAGACTCAGGAATTCTCATTGCCGGCCGAGCCCAGTATGTGATTCTCAGACTAAATCCAACACTCAAAATAGGCATACTGAACATATACGCCCACAACGACTCACAAAGAAGAGCCAAATTATAGGACCTGTTAACTGAAACCAACTTACCAGAAGCAGAATGGATTATGGGCGGGGATTTTAACTCCGTGGAATCCCTAGATGATAGGATTGGAAGAAGGTGCACAACAGGAATGGAACCACGTGAAATGGAGGCTTGGTCCAGGCTCCTCATGAAACACAACTTCTCAGACAGCTTCCTCTCCACGGACTTCCGAAGACTGAACAAGAAATTGTTTAGCTAGGACAATGAAAAGAAAGGCGAGCTTAGAAAAGCATCAAGAATAGACAAATTCTATATCTCCCCGACTATCCAAGAAATAGGTGGACATACAAGAATATTGGCATCACTCAGCAGGTTTCCGACCATGCCCCAGTGGTGCTAAAACTGATCCACCAACCAGCGAGATCCACCAGGTACGTCCTATTTAACCAAACACTGCTTAAATCTGTAGAAGGAAGACATATTTTAGAATCAGCTTGGATAGCAGGTTATAATGATAGACCACTAACCCACACATCCCAAGCCCTTAAAATTCAAAAAGCTTTACGGTCAATTAAAGCAGCAAGTGATGCTTATTCCTTTCGGACTAAAAAACAGTGGCAAACTAAATATGATGAAGAGATTAAAGGAATTCTAGAAGCTGAGGAACAATTGCATCATGACTGGCTTAGTGAGGAAGCAAGAGCTAAACTAGCTGAAGCTCAATCAGAACTTCATAAAATTCGTAAATCCAGATTAGATAGGAAAATTAACAAAAAGGAAGCTAACTGGACTAGAGTAGGAGATAGATGCAGCAAACAATTTTTTGAATTCCATAATAACAGAACCCCAGCAACCAAAATCAAAGAACTAGTTGATAATGGCCAAGTAATACATGAGCAAGTAAAATTAAATGCACATGCAACGGAATTCTATACCAAGCTATACACGGCAGACTTAGCAGTGGAGCAAAATCACCTAGCCCGGACAGAATGCCTTGAGAGCCTGCCTAGGCTCGTAACAATGGAACAAAATCAAGCACTCACCGCGGAGATCATGGAAGAAGAACTCCACAAGGCAGTCAGGGAGCTACCAACCAACAAGGCGACCGGGACTGACTTCATCCCAACCGAATTCTACCAGGTAATGTGGGAGGTAATTGCTAAACATATTCTTGCTTTTGTTCAAGAAATCTTAGACCAGGGCCTTTTACCAGATTTTCTAAACGAAGGCAAGATAGTTCTCATCCCTAAAAGTGGAGAACTAAATTTCCTAACAAATTTCAGGCCCATTACACTACTAAATTCCCTGTATAAAATCATAGCAAAGTTACTAGCGAAACGAATGACCCCTAATCTAACTAAATGGATTTTGCCTTCACAAACTGGTTTTGTTCCTAATAGATGTATCTTTGACAATATCTATCTTGCATATGAATCAATGAAATGGGCAAGTGATTCTAACCAAGAACTAATCCTGCTTCTTATGGACTTCGATAAAGCATATGATCGAGTATCCTGGTCCTTTCTCGAAGCAGTCATGGTCAAGATGGGATTCTCACCGGTTTGGATTAAGTGGATTATGGCTCTGCACAAGGAGGTTAACGCAGCGGTCATGGTCAATTGAATCAAGGGCCAGCCATTCAATCTCCAGAGATCGATTCGATAAGGGTGTCCATTAGCCCCCTACCTCTTCTTACTCGCAGCCAACGTCATTGCTTACATGTTACAAGACCCCAAGTACAACATCGAAGGATTAGCCATGCCAAATGGATCAACCATCTTCAGCCAACTATTTGCAGACGACACTCTTCTCTTTCTCAAGGGAACAACAGAGAATCTGGATAGAGTATTGGTTGTCTTTGACAAATTCAGCAAAGCCTCAGGAGCGAAAGTCAATTGGCATAAGAGTAGAGCCATTTGGACATCACTCACCGAGAGAACATGGGATTAGGGTGAAGAAGTGGGCCTCATCTGGCAGGAGAAAGGCACATACGCCACATACCTCGGCTATCCATTAGGCTTCGGCATCCATACTGAAGAAATAGACAACACCGTGATCAATAAAATCAGAGGCAGCATTCACAAATGGGCCAAACGCCACCTATCACTAGCAGGCAGAGTGCTAATTATCAACCAGGTTATCCTAGCATCAATCTGGTATGTGGTCTCCTGCTCGGCCTTTTCCTCATCAGCAATGAAGAAGATCTGAGCGTTAGTCAGAGACTACTTGTGGTGTGGAACAGCAGGCAAGAAAACCAGAGCGAAACTGAAATGGGACACTGCAATCCTACCAACTTCAGCCGGAGGAATTAAAGTTTTAGACCCGGAGCTCCAAGCTAATGCTCTCCTGACAAAGGTTTTTGTTAGAGCATTAAATCCTGAAGTGGAACCCTGGAAGTTACTCCTACTCCACAACCTTAAGAAGCTCAAACCCAAGCACCATGGCCCATGGCCCAATAGTATGCACTGGATGATGCAACACTACTCTAAGCTAAAGCAAACCGACTCTCCACTATTCAACAGCATCCTGACTAGCTGGTCCCCGGTTCATCACGGACTGGAGCAACAGGTTCCACGCTCTAGTGCGGATAGAGCAAATCAGGTTCTATTTGGAAACAGGCTCATAACAACACCGATAGGAGAACAATGGGGCATGGGACCTAGAACTCTTCTACCTAAATGGATTAATTGTGGTATTTTCACAGCTCAAGACATTTGGAACCCCACCTCAAAGGATTGGATAACGGCGACTGAAATTAGAGCTAGAACCAATGCTCTTCTCCAGACAGAAGTTCAAAATCGGGACAAAGTCATCAAGAGTATACCATGGACAGCAGAAGATCTCCAAGCAGTCAAAAAGTATAGATGGATGGCTAGACTCTTGGAAGGCATCATTCAGGAAGTATTCCATATTAGGTATAATCTTAGGAAAATTCACTTTGCCGACAGGTACACCCTTCAGCAATCAAACCAATTAGTGAAAGTGTCGGAGGAAGCCCAGCCTATCAACCCAGACACTCTTACCGCAGTTAGAGTCCTACAAAGAAATGAAAACCAAAAGGGTAAAATCATAGCGTACAACCCCGTTCACGAAATAGAACCTGGTACGACTCTTTGGCTCTTTGGCAACCAACCTGTAGCAAACCTCCCCTGGGACCCAGCTGCATGGAAGTGGCGACCCCTTAACAAGCTGAAAGGGCTCCCGTTCTTCCAATATATGGTTAAAAGAGGATACGACATAGGTCTCACCATTAGAAAAGAACCTATGATTTATGACAAACAGCTTTCAGAGGAGGGATACGATCAACAAGAACGAACAAACATCTTTCGACGACTCTGGCATAACTGGAAACCGAGGAAAATTTCTGCAATGAACTGGTTAACCTTGGCTGGAGGCTTACCGGTTGGAGAATGGCGTAAGAAGCTCGACGACAAGGGTAACTGTAGAATGTGCAACAACGACACCAACGTGCCCTGACTTCATGCCCACACGTTAGTGAAGCATGGAACCGTTTCCAAGAACTACAACAAGAGGTCTCCCGAGCTACCCCACCACTGACCTGGCCCCAACATGTCACAGGAAGAATTAGAGCACCAGGAACTCCGGAACCGGTAGAAACATTCAAGTGGGACTCACAAGGGAAAACCTATATCGACATCAACACCCCCTGGGACATTCTTAGGAGTTGCCTTCTTTGGTTTATATGGTGTCAAAGATGTAAGTTTGAACTCAACCACCAACCTTTCCACTTAGGTTCAGCACTCCTAACATCCTGGAGAACAACGATCTATGTTGGTATGGAGGCAGAAAAAGACATAGGAAAACATTCGAAACCAGAGAGACGGACAGCCATGACAGAATCACTCTCAGCAATCTGGACGCAAGGAAACATCTTCGCATCAACTGGAACTCGTGGCCTGACCTGGAACTTAATGCCCCCGGACAAATGGCTCCGCAGAATAGAAGCGGTGCAGCAGACCGAGACAGAAATCCCATAGGAATCAGACCCGGAAGACGGTGAACCACCAATTCAAACAGAAAGGGACCCCTCCCTTCAGGCCTCTATAGCTGAACTCTTTCGTACAGTTCGCAAGACCTTGGAAGAAAGGAAAGCCCATCCCAACAATCAAGCATCATCGAGTCGACCCCAACCAAAGGCGAGACCCAAGGTTCAGGCAAAGAGACGGGCACATAATGGCAGGCCACAAACTAAATCAATAGCAGCCCAGAACATACCAGTAGAATCCCGGACAGTAGCAGTAGACAATGACATACCAGTCTCATCACTGCAGGGAGCCAACCACGACATAAACACACAACAACGACCTACAGGAAGTCCAAGAGCCCCCCAACCACGACCAAGACACAGGAGGAGGAAAAGGCACGTACCACCCAGCCCTCCGAGACCGTTCCTCCATCCGGCTAATTACGTACGCAGACACCTATCCGGAGTAGGATATGTTCCAAGCTCCCCGATTCATCCAGAACCACCAGATGAGGAGGAGGACCTAATCACCGAGATAAACCGTAGAGTCCTGCAAGGAATGGAGGCACACAACTTTATCCCCTTCGACTTCCACGACACAAGCACTCCAAGACAAGAGCAACCCCGGAATGAGGAGATTCCAGATAAGCCTGACCGAATCAACAGTAGACCAGGCCCTTTAGTGGAGTACACCACTGGCATCCCCCCAAGCTTCCCCTACAGAGGACACAATCCTATTAGATCATACCAGGTGCACCAGTTTATGATCGCATCAGGAGCAATTGAACCAGAAGAACAAACGCATGAGGCAACTGACGCATTCAGGCTGCCAACACAGTAGCCAAAGGTTTTCCAACCTTCTCAGACCAAATTAGCATTCTCATCCTAGTTAGAATAGAGTTCCCTTCAGATAGAACACCCAACTAACCCAGGTAACCCCAGCACCCAAGAAGAATTATAAAAACAGCCACTCGTGACCAAATCCGACTTCATCAGATGTCTCTTAGGAACGGAGCCAACTATAGACCATACAAGATAGACTCCCAATCAGTCATTCAACGAACATCAAGAGTAGGCTGACACGCAATTTAAGCAAGCCATATTTCATTTACAACACAAAGGCGAGCTCACAAATATCAGCCGGCTCCGCAGGAGGAAGCGACATAGAGTTCAAAGGACAAAACAAGATCAGTTCAAAATTCCGGGAGACACTCTCAGGTATGGAGAAACTGGAACCTAATCCCCAACCTCTTTTCCCAGTAGCTACGTAATACTAGAAACCCTTTAATACGACATAACCAGCGCCACCTCGAACCTATTCGATGATCTCCCCTAGGCTCTCACTCGCATCCATGAGCACCAGATGTAGTAACGCCAACCCCGTAAGCAACAGAGGAGATCACCCCGGCCCCCGCTGTATAATACGCAGTTCTGTCGTCAGAAGGTGTAGCCTTTCGACCACGACTGCGAGTATCTGCTTGAGCCTCTCCCTCGACATCAACTCCATCACCAGCTCCATTAACTCCAGAATCACCTTCACCCCCGTTAGTGGTGTGCTCGAAGTGCTTGGTTAGTGACATCCCTTGACGAATTGGAGGTAAAACAGGAGCCACGATCGGAGAAGCGGGATGGGGTCCAACAGCATTAACGTTCACAGGGAGACCAATCTCTACGCCATCACCCGCAGCCAGGTCAGGTCTTCCACCTCCAATGACAGGTAAATTCTGTACATGATTTGGACAACTCGCAGAACCAATCTCTTTCAGGACAGAGCTAGGTTGGAACAGTGCATCGTTATTACCAGGATGAGGAGGTAAACCCACGCTCGAAATTGAACCTGAGGAACTTGTCACGACGGGAGCCTTGCCCTTTCGGCGTTCAGCTCAAGGGCGCATTCGGCGACGATCCCCGCGAGAGTCAGTTTCAGGACCCGCATCGGACTCGGACTCCACCAAATCAATAGGATTCACGCCACATATCCCCGGCATCGCAAGCGGTGACACCACCTTATTCTGAAGAAAGGAGGAAAAGGTAATCCCAGAAGCAATCTCCAATTTGCCAATATCACGATGAACCTCCCTGCTCCAACCACTGCGGCACTTGGTCACAGCGAACAACAAGCGACTCAAGGCGGGGGCACCAGGAAATCGTTTATTCTCCCGCTCAAGACGGTAATGGACCATGGCCTGCCACCCACAAAGAGCCCCCTTCCCACCATTCATCTTGTCAACCAGACAACAACAACACAAGAGACGACATTGCAAGTGAAGGTGTCTCCAAATTTATAAGGATCGCGGCAGAGCTCTTACAATGATGCTCTCGCATTACAACCACAACCGAAAGCCTGCTGCAACCCATCACCTCGACACCAATTTCCGGCTCGCAAGACCTTCTCTCCTCCCTCTCAACCTGTCCCTGTCTTCTAATCTCCATGCCATTGGCGTGCATCTCTTATGCTGATCTGACAGACGACAAGCGCTACTACGAAGACACATTAATCCACCCTCGCTCAAAACCGACTCTGGGCATCACTTCTTCTAGGTGCTTGTTCCATTGTTCAAGATTAGGTTTTAGAGTATGGACTTTTAGTCACAGCCAGAGCCTTCCTAGCTAGCGAGTTAGTTTTGTATCGTTTCACTCAGTTTCTTAACAAGCTAATTAGCGGCACCTAGGATGGTTAGTTTGGTTAATTTGGTTTCTTTAGTTTTACTTCGGGGCTAGGGTTTCTTCGGAACCCATGCTTTGGGTCGTCCCAGGGAGGTCAACCCACGCCCATTTGACACGCGGACGACCCCAGGGGGTCGGTTGCCCGGCCCCTCTCCGTGTCTCACGGGTTTGTTTTCTTCTTTTCTGCATTTAACTGCGGTGCGGTCTTCAAAGCACGGATACAGAGTGATGATGCTTGGTGTTGAGTTCCTCTACGTCCGCGTAGGCTTTTGGGATTGGGCTCGCAGGTTGAGTGTTGGATTCTTAGCTGCAACATGTTCTTGCTCACTTTGATGTGTGCTCGTAGACTCAGAAAGATTATTTTGTGTACTGATCCCCTCGCCACGGGATTCGGTCCCGCCACGGACACAGGGCTTGCTTTTGCACGGATATAGGGCGGTATGCCAGGGTTTCTGAAACTTTCGACGTATCTTCTTCTTTGTGGTGTTCTTCTTCGGTTTTGTGTTTTCTCTCTCATTTTCTGTTTTTGGTTCTACATGCGGGATGCGGTCGTTCTGCATGCAGTCTGTCCGTGGCTCGCACGACAGGGAGCTCTGTTGCTCCTTCAGTTCGGTGAGTCAATTTCTAGTTACATGTAGTCGGTGATGTATGTAGGTGTTGGAATTTGTGTCTGCTGTGGTGTGGTTTTGAGGATGGTGTAGAGTGTAGGTGCTCGTGAGGTTGATTATCTTGGTTTTTGAGAGGTCGTCTGTTGCGTCTGAGGTGCTTGCGGTGTGAATTTCCAACTTGGTTTCGTGTCGGTGTGTTAGAGTGCTGGTTGCGGAGTTCGGGAAGGGAGTTTAGTAGGGGTGTTTTGGCTGTGTGTTTTCTTGATGAGATCGGATTGTTTGTGCTGAATTTTGTGATCGAGTTAGTCTACATTGTGTAGGTTTTGTTTCTATGGGGAATGAGTGGCGTCGTTTCTTGTGCGGTGTAGTGCTGTGAGCTTATCATGGTTTCTTGAATTATGTTCCGCAGCTGTAGTCACTGTGTAGGGACGAGATCTTCAGTCTGCTCTGGTCCGATTAGTTGCCACGATAACAGGTTATTCACATGGATTTGTTCTTGTCGACATCTGCATTGTGACTTCTTTGTGTTGCTCTTTACTAAGATTGTATGGTTATTTTATGACTTAGTTGTGGTGACTTAGTTTTGTTGTAATTAGCACTCATTGAATTCAATATGTTATCGGCTGTGTGATATGCTCTGTGATTATTTTTGATGATTTACTGATGATTATCTGTGTTGGTGTGCAGAAAACGGATTTTGTTATAGTCGTTGGGGTTTGTGGCTGTAACTCAAGTCTTCTACATTTTTGCACTTTTGCAAATATGTAGAATTTTTGAGTTACAGTCTTTTTTGATTCTTTTTGTTTCATTTTGTTTCATTTTTTCCCAGTTTTTTAGCAATGTCCGATGTTGTACGTTGTCCAGGTCGTCCTCGGAAGTCTTCTCTCAAGGCTGTCACTCCCAGTGCGAGTGATGCGAGTATCGTCCAAGTTTCTTGTGATGTCAATGTTTCTGTGAGTCCTGTTCAAAGTGTAAAGAAGAGTCGTCGCATAAGGAAGCCTTCTTCTAAACTTGCTGGTCAAATGTGGTTTTGTCCAGAGTCAAGAAATCCTACTCTGATTGATTTGTCCTCTTTGAGTAAGCATTCTGAAGTAACGTTCGTCAGTCGTGACAATGCGGTTATGACGAATTCAGTTACAGTTTCTTCTGTCCCATCAGTTTGTGAGTCTATTCCTCTTGGTTTGGATATTTCCAACATTGTTCATGTTCGGGATGATGCTTCTCATGTTGAACCAGTTTCTACGGTTCAAGCTGTGTTGCCTGTATTGTCCCCTGTACGGGATGATCCTTCAGTTGTTCCATTTGTTCTGCCGGTTTCTACCGATCAGAATGATGTTGTTCCTTCAGTTGAACCGGTTTCTACTGATCAGAATGCTGCAGTTGTTTCGTGTGGTCACAAAGAGTCTCGTGTGATGGGTCAGAGTGAGTTCTTTAGTGTTGAGCCGTCAGTACTAGAGAACATTATGAACGACAGAAACAATCCCAGTGAGAATAGTGACAATTGGTGCCGTAACCGATTTGACGCTTGGAGAACGGCGAAAGGAATTGATAAGCGTTTGAAGATTGAAGAGATTCCACTTCAGGAATTGAGTCATCTTCTTGGTCGTTATTTTCTTGAGACTGCAAAGAAAAATGGTGAACGTTATCCTACAGAAAGTCTCATGAATCTGCATAATGGATTCAACCGTATCATTGCTAATGAGCAGACTAGGCGGATTAATGCGACAAGAGTTCAAGAGCCTAGGTTCTCAATTACTCATCATCCATTCTTTTTGTCTGTTAACAAGGCAATAAACAAATCCATGGAGATGTCAGTACAGGCCGGTGCTAATAAGGGACGCAAGAAAGCGAAAGGACTTACGTGGGAAGATGAGATGAAGATTTTAAGTCACCCAAGTCATCAAGTTACTTTTCCACGTGGTTTGTCAAAGAGACTGGTTTACTACTGTACTGTGGTGTTTTTCATTCGTGGAAATAGTGAGATGTGGAAACTTCTTTACCGTGATTTTGTAAAGGAAGAGAACAATGCTGGTTTTTCATACATCAAGTAAGTTTTCAAATGTTTTGCTTATTACTGATTTACATTCAATTTGTTTTATTCATTGTTTATCTTTTAGAAACATTCAATGTTTAATGAACTTAAGATTCAATTTTATAAGATTCAGTTTTATAATGTTTTAAACATTCAATGTTTAATGTTTAAGATTCGGTTTTAACTTTTAATCTTTTAAAAACATTTAATGATTGGTGTTAAACAAGTTGCATGGCTTCTGTGGTTGTTTAGTATATATAACTAATTCATACAACTAATTCATGTTTCAAGGTATAATATTACTAATTCATATTTGAAAATTCTTTGTGCAGGTACGATGAACGTCTTAGCAAAAACTACAAAGCAAGTATTAATCGGTTCCAAGAGGAACAGTTCCGCCCGTCTGTGTGTTCTTATGATCCAGATGTTCTGTTAACTTGGATGATGTTAGCAGCTTATTATCCAGAAAAGCTCAAGAAGTCAGGACATCTGCTGTTGTCTCCTATCGATGCGCCGCTCACACCTACGTGGTTCAAAGTAAAGTTTAAAGATGATGGAGAAATTGAGGGAGTTAACTTGGGGATTAATCAGCTCCGACAGTATCTGAAGGTTATGGCTAAAGAAGCTGGTGTCGAAGGCGATGTAAGGAATAAAAGCGGGAGAGTTACTGGAATTACTCGAATGGCGATCGCTAATGTTCCGCGCAATGTCATGGCTGAGCTTACTGGTCACCAAAACCTGTCATCGTTGGATAGATACGATGAATCGGGAGAGCTTGACAAGCAGGCTGCTCAACTTATTCTTTGTAATCCTTACACTGTTTCAGATGCGAACCAATCGGTACATATGGATTTTACAAAATTCAAAGATGCTGTAACAGAAGAATACCACAAGAAACAACTCGGTTCTTTGACAAATGTAAAAGTTGATGAATCGAGTCGTATTTCAACAGCAAGAATTTCGCCTCTTACTGTTGATAGTCCAGCTGCTCGATTCTCTAGTTCAAATAATTCCTTGCTGATAGTTTCTTCTGCTGCTACTGGTGGATTTGGATTTCATGATTCTTCGGTAAGTTTTTCTTTCCTTTGTTTCCTTTTATTTTATTTCTCATATGTATTCTTTGTTGCACAATTTTAATTTTTATTAACTTTTGTTTTGTTTTTCAATTTCCAGCAATGTAATACAGGTCTCACTAGAAAAGAAAACATGGAGCCTCCAGATAATGTTGTGATTCTCTCGTCAGATGATGAGCAACACGAAGTTTCTTCTAGAAATCAGCATTCTTCAACTCTGGTAATTTATTTTTAATTCTTTAATCTAATTGTTTCTAAGTTTTATTGATATGATTATTTAAGTTCACATGCGTGATGTACTTTGGAGGTCCTGAATTGGCAGAGATTGGTGATTGTGCAATGAGTGTCTGATGAGCATGCTCTTGGAGTTTGCACATATGAACAGCGTTCTCTCTATGAGAAATTCTTTAGCTCTAAGTTTTGTTGTTTGATTTAATCTGCTTGAAAGTATTCTCTCACGGTTCATCTCTACACATGCTTACACGGTTAGTCCTCCCTCTTACATGCAATAAGTGAAGATTAATAATTTACAATGCAACAGTGATCATTCAATAAGTAAAGTATAGATTGATGAACAATGCAACAGTGATTCATGAGTGCAAGCACCAGACGTGTATTGATAAGGGCATTCCCTCATTTCTATCAGAGAGTGTCTCACGATTATACTTATTCATACACATGCAGTCCTCTTGTATGTATGCAATGAGTTCAGTTTAGGTTGGTGCTGATCATGGTCTTGCAACTTGCAACTCCAGTGGTGGATCAGGTCTGTCTGTGAGGAAGAAGGTTTTAGCTCCAAGTTCCATATCACTTGGTCTAATTCTATGCTTTGTCCAAATTCTTTAGCTCTAAGTCTGTTGATAAACATTCACGTGAATATGAATAGTTTGTTTATGAATAGTCTGTTGTTCAACATTCACATGTTTGGTTAGGGCTTCAGGTGAATGTTAAACTTGAGTATCCTCTCGACAAAAGAAACGAAGTGGCGATTGAACAGTCACATATTCAACAGTCACCTATTCAACAGTCACCTATTCAACAGTCACCTATTCGTAGAAGTATCAGTTCAGTTGTATTTGAGCCTCAATTCAATAGAATTCAGCCTCGAATTGCAGGCCGATTTGCACCAAATTCTTCTCAGGTAACGTTCTGTTGAACTACATGAATGTTCTAAATTTGAGTTAGATATGTTCTGTTTGGGTTTATGTCACAGTTGGCAATTCATTGTGCAAATTCTGCAAACAATTGAGCAAGCTTTCATTGTGGTAAATTAATTGTTTAAGAGGTTGTATCATACAGTGTTGATCTGTAGGTAGAGTTATGAAGCTAGGGTTGAACTGGTTTGTTGTTGTGTTTGTTTTATGGTTAGGTTTTAATAATTTGGTATGTGTGTTATTTGCAGCCTGGATATGGTGGTGTTAATAGACAAATTGGTGTTCAGCTTCCTCCTCTTCCAGAGGTTTTACCTGTGAAAGATTGGCACCCTATACCCCCGCAATTTCAACGGTACCGTGATTTCGGTCGACATGATCCTAAGCTTCCAATTTATATTTCACCTACTAAACCTGTTCAGATTGTCAAACCGGTAGCCAAACAAGGTGGTCTTGATGCACGTAATGGAGAAGATATTGAATATCATGTGGAACATCCGGTTTCATCTGCACCACCTGCCGCTGTTGCTATTTCAGAGTATCATGTGCAACATCCACTTTCACCTGCACCACCTGCCGCTATTGCTAATGCTTGCTTTGATGACAATCGAGAATTTGAGGAAGTTTTATCCCAGCATATGGATAAAATTGAGAAGACTCTTATCCAGAATGTTTCTAAAGTACCTCCAAGTCCTCAGGAATCGGTTCCTACTACTTCCATTGCAACTGAAGGCTCTCTAAAAGCTATTCGAGTTGGTCCCGAGATTGCTGCAGGGGATTTGCCTTCGCCTGATGGTGGTAATCAACTTGGTATCGTCGTTTCTTCTACAGATGCTCCGAATCAGCGTTCTGGTATAACCGTGAAGAATTTCAATCTCAACATCATGAATATTCGGGATTTTGAAGAAGTTTGGAAGATAATAAATACTTGGATCTGACTGTCTGTAGTGGTGATTATTTGTCGTTGCTTTTGAAAGTTTGTTGATGTTTTTTTTTTTAATAGTACATTATCATTTCTTATTGTGAATAGGATTGTACAATAAATACTAACAGTTCTATAAATTTGGATATTTGTTCAGGTTTTTATCATTGCAATTGCAGTAGTTTGAGACTTGAAGAGTTGAAGACAACCTGATGCATTCTACGTTTTGGTGAAATTCAGAGACTTGAACTGTATCATGGTTAGCTTTGCCATGGACAGAAATTAGCCATAATATAGTTTGGATATAGTTAGAACATATCTGCAAACATTTGCATGATTTTATGTGATAAACTATATTGCAGAACTTTATATAAATTTTCATGTTGCTATGCCACTATTCTGAGTACCACTCACTGCAAATCACAGTAGCTTGAGTTAAGGATGTTATAATTCTTTGTTTTAAAATGTTGGACTCTGCACTTCATGCGTAGTTGCACTTATTGCTGTTGGTTATGTGCTGAAAAGGTTATATCCTGTAGAATATAGAAGCAAATCAAGCTTACAGAGCGGAGGAGCAGAAGGTTTGTGTGGTTTGAGGAATGTTCTAGGAATGCCCATTGTTACTGTTACTAATACTGTTACTCTGATCTTTCAATGGGATCCAGTAGGAGAAATTTGAAGTTCAAGGAGAAATTTAAAGATTTTCACGAGCAAATCAGAGGTCCTAATTCAAATTTATAAGCGCGTTTTATATTGAGGATTGACAAATCACAGAGGCCCTTGCTACCTAGTGGGTCGATGTGGTAGGTAGATGGCAGTGGCATTACGGTGAGTAATTCACTACCCCTCGACCAATCAGAGCGCGAGACGGTTCGGGGCAGTTTTTTACAAATGGAGTTTACAAAAACCTCACCAATTCCCTCAAAACGAAGACCCTACCACCTCACCAACAACTCCCCTCACCACACCACCGCAAAATCCCTACTCTAAACCCCAAACAAGCTCCTACAACCCCGCACACGAAAATCACCACAACCCCAGACTCATACTGCAGACATCTCATGCCGTCGAATTAAGCGCTGTAAATTTCAGAAGCGGATCGTAGAGCAGGTTCTCGAGCGAGGAAGAGGCGATCGAGCGGGAGGGGGCGAGGATCGGAGACGGCGCGAGCTCACGTCGGTCTGCAAAGAATAGCGCCTCTTGTGGTGTGTGCTAAGAGTATATTGAAGACTTCTGTGCTGAGTGCAGGTCACTTTGAGGAGCGGGGCGGAGCGGCGACGGAGGCACGGGAGCAACCATGCAGCTTCAGATGCAATTGAAACCAGAGCTAGTATAGATCTATGCCTGAGGAAAAATTCAGCTGAAAAGAGAAAAGAAAAATCTTAACGTGGCCTAGAAACTCATCATTCTCTGATTTGAGCGACAAGCTTAGCTGCCACAAGTGTATCCTAAACAGCAGCTTCAGGCCAGAATAAAAAAGATCATGAACACAATGTACAGGTGCAGAACCTGAGAAGGCCGGGGCCAGATTGATTCTCCAAAGATTTCATCTACTCGAAGTTTGACATTGAAAATGAAGTTCAAATTCAAAAAACAGTTATTCCAATTTCAAAGAAACATATGAACAAATCATTTCAAAAATAATATTTTATTAATTTATTTAAATATCATTTTTTAACCTTTTCGGTTCTGATGTATTATTGTAAACCATCTTCTGTTTTCTATCATTTATCCCTTTTCTAATACTTTTCTAGCCTCTTTCTTTTCTTTACGTTGTTGTATCAAAACACTCGGTGCAGCCATTTGCCTTTTTAATTTATCACAAGCTGCTTTAATCACTTTCTCCTTTAAAACTAATGCTATTCCAATTTGGGGAAATCCAAAGTTTTCTCTAGTATAATGATATATTTTAGAAAAATCAAACATTAATATCGTGCCTTGTTGAGGTTTAATATATATATATTCCACTCTGCAAATACAAATTCTCCCCACGACTTGTATTGTTTTCGGATTAAAACCAAATTATAAAACCGTGGAGTGTGTTTGTAACATCAATATGAGGAGTCACATAATAATTTTTTGTTATGGACAAAATTGAAAACGGACTACATCCAACTCTACACCAAAAGTCCGGTATTGTATTTGGATGTAATACTTCTAATTCATTCATCCATGATGAAAATTTTGATTGAAATATTTTAGATACCATTGATGTCCAAGTCGCTCCCATTTCACTCAATAACTTTGGAGGAAATTCATTAATAAGTTCTGCAGATCTCCTGGAAGTATATATTCTCCAAAATCATTTGTTTGAATAATATACCTCCATCCTATTAAAACCATTTCTGCCCCTCCCATGGTATTGCCCCTGGCTACTATTCCCCCATTTGTATATATTATATTCAAATCCTTACAGGGAACCTTACACATCTCCTCTTCAAGACTGTTAAAAAGAACCATGCCCAAAACTTTTCCATTTTTATAAAAAATAGATCTAAGAGTTAGAAACTTGTGACATTTGTAATAATTTTTCCTCATAATACTTTTCATTGAATTTTGAGTGAGGTCCAACCTTAATCACATGTTGAATTTCATTAGGGATTGAAACACCATCATTTCGAAGTGATTCTATAATCTTCAAAGATTCGTCAATTCCCAGAAACATATTCCCATTTTTGTCGGTGGATTTAGAGACATCACCACTATTTTTAGGAATAACATTAGTCACTTCAGTTGCATGAATACCAATTTTAACATCATCTTCACCCGTAGGTTTAATAGTAGTAGCTAAGTTTTGATTCTTAGCCCACTTTTCATGATGCTTACCTCCCTTGTAGTCATCAAATTGTTTAGGACTGGTTAAATATTTACCACACTCACAAAGTGTAGGAAATTGAAGAGTTGTCATTTTGATAATATGAATTTATTTCAATAACACAAGTATGATTAAAATAACTATGTCTTGAAATAAATAAAATATGGAAATATAAAAAGAATAAGTATATATATTAAAGATATAAAATATAGAGTAACAGCTAGTATTTACATTACAAATATTGAAAAAATAAATTAAAAGTTAAAAACAAAAGTAAATCTAAAAGTAAAAGTACAATTTAAAATGAAAATCTAGTATAAAGTGAAAGTACAATTCCCCCACAAAAATCAACCATAAAGTGAAAGTTCAAATTCCAATAGAAGTGAAACTAAGTATTCAAGTTAAAAGTCTAGGTTGAAATTTAAATCAAGCTAAAATTATAAAAGACTAATTTCACGCCAAAGTTAAAGACTAAATTCAAGAGAATATAGAAGTCCTAATTTAACCTAAAATAAAAGTTCAAATTCAAACTAAAGTAAAAGTAACAAGTGAAGCCAAAGGTAAAGACCAAATTCAGGCTAAAGTAAAAGCCTATCTGTTTACAAAAACTTGTGCAATTTCCAAAAATAAGTAAAAAAAAAACACTGCTAAGTTCCAAGCTATATATTTTTTTACTTAACATCCGGATTTCAAACTTTAAATTCCACATTCCACATTCCAAATTCCAAATTCTAAATTCCAAATTTTAACTAAGAGATTTTTAATTTGGATTTTAATTTCTTAATTTTCAAAGTGAAATCTTCACGTATCTTTATTTTTGTAACATTTTGTATCTACATAAAAATAAAAATAAATCTTTATATAAGGTGCATCATACCTTTAATAAACATTTTTTTACTTTTTTATTGCTTGACTATAGTATTTCTTAACTTTTAATCTTATTTTGAAAGTCAAATCTTCACTTTTTTCATTTTTTCAAAAAACAATTTCTATTTATATGAAAAAAGATAATTTTAACTATGAGGTGTACTTCACTTTCAAAAACATCTTTCTTATTTTTTTCACTTGAGTGTAGTATATAAAGACACATGACTTGTTGAAAATATATTATCTCACTTGTCTTCTCCTGTATTTTGTAGAAATATATATTTCTCCCCCTTATGAATATATTTTACAAATATATTTCAAAGGTTTGATAACATGTGTTTTTCTCAAACCTTTTAAATATATTTGATAATAGGAGGTTTTTTTATGAATATATTTGAAGACTTAAACATATTTGGAGATTAACATGTTTTTTATGAATATATTTGAAGACTTAGTTTAACTTATATATATATTTCATGAAGATATATTTTATAAATTCAATTGTGGATCTTTAATCTTCATTTTTGAATCTTCAATTTTCATTTTTGAATCTTTAATTTTCATTTTTGGATCTTTAATTTTCATTTTTGGATTTTCAAAGAGGAGATTTTGGTCTATGTACCTCATATCTATATATGATCTTTGACTTTCCATTTGTGATTTTCAATCTTCCATTTATGATTTTTAATCTTCCATTTATGATTTTCAATCTTATATTTATGATTTTTAGTGACTTATATTTATGAGTTTTGTAACTTTAATAAAATAACAAAGATTACAATTTCTTATTTCTTAATAGCATAGTAAGAAGAGTGTAGAGAAGCCGGAATTAGGTATTTAGAGAGGAAATAAAAAGAATAAAAATAAGTCCAAGAGGCATTGTACTTGTATAAATTAATTAACAATCAATAAAATCAATAAAATTAAGTTATAATTTAAAAAAAAATAATGGATAAATAAATAAAATTTGAAATACATTTGAACTGTAAGACCATCATCTTATCCAATGTACGAATATCTTGACAAACAATGAATTGGCTTAGTGCATAATATCTAAATTGACCAGTTTTTATTTGACTCAGCAATATATTCAATTTGCCAATGCCATAATTAAACTATTTATCTCATAAAACATCAAATTAAAAATAAATGAAATTCATTTTTATAAATTTTTAAAGGCATTTGGATAAAAGTCACCTAAACCCTAATCAATTTCACAAAATTATGCTTAAAATAGTAACATGTATTGGTTGTAGAATTGCAAGGATGCTAAGTTATTTTTCAATTCTTGTATTTACTCACATGTCTATAATACTTGCCAAATGATTGAAGATTCATATATAATAGCCTATCTCACTATTGAAGAATCCTTATTTTAAGAGCCTTATTTTATATTTAGAATTTTAGGCGAGTATTTCAAAGTTTGATTTTGTTATATTCATAATATAAACAAAATAAATCAGGGCCTTTTTAAACAAAGAATTTCAAAATCAGATGAGGGGCACTGCAATTGGCAGCCTATCTCTACTTTATTTTCTATTCAAAATTTGAAATCTGCAATTAATTGTTGTTTATTTTTTCATTTCATGGTGAGAAAATGCTTCTAAGCTACCCGTGTTCACTAACACATCGACACACCCTATATTCAATTATTCAGAACCGGAACAAATTGGAAAGACAAATAACATAAAAAAGTATTCAACCTTACTTCAAACCCATTAAAAAAGAAACGACTAACGAATTCTTGTTATAACCAGAGAAGAGAATAGAATGATAAATGCATAATGGAGGCATCAGCACAAGCATGTCCAATATTACAAGATCCACAGTCGGTACCAATAGACATAAACCAGGGGACAATTCCATTCATTCCGTAAGTGAACAAGTTACCGCAGAATGAAAACAAGGAATATGACCAATAGGTTACAGTGATGGAATGGACGATCAAATTTCATTTAACTAAACAATCAAAGGTGACACATACGAAATCATAGAAGCAATGTCATTACGTCCTTTATCCTGGTCGGCCGTAGAGTTTCTTCTACCCTTTTAAAAAAATGAACACATAAATGAATGGGCTCGTTCTCTACCTCTTTAGACCACCGGTTTTATAATACTAAACACAGTAAAAAACAAAAGAAGGTCCGGGGACTTGGACATAACACTATCATCAAAATCAATCAAACCAGGCATCAATCAACGTGTTTACATTGCCAACTTCCGAGAGACTTTGCTACTTCAATATGAGGAGTCTAAGGCAACCGCTACCAATTTCGCTAATCAGACTCTGAAAGTTCTGGGCTACTAACTTCAGATGAGAGAATCACTTCAATCCGGGTTGTACATTTGGTAGCGTTACGTTTCTCTCCCACCTTCGCCTTCTGATAATCTTGACTAGGAGTGGTGTGCTCGGCTTGGAATTGGTGATATCAGAAATGTCTGTGAAAATTTTGCAGTGCGCACCGTAGGGTATCGATGGGCATCAATTCCGAGAGCGGCCCTACGGTTGATGAGGCCGGAAAGAAGAACTGCGAGGGAACCGTTGTTGCACCTGGAGGGTGGAGGAAGGGAGGTGTGGGCAGTTACAGTCCGAATTGGGCTATAGTTGGATGGAAGTGGTGGCGGCCAAAGGCGCCGGGCACTTCTGCATGCAAACTCCCTGTCCCGACTTGATGCCTGTCGAGACTCTCCGGGGCCTGCAATGCACGACGTGTTGCTCCGACGGGTCTAGCTTGGCGCCCTCGCGATGCGGCTCGCGCGGCCTTGGCGATGGCATCGGCATAAGCTCTTGCTGCCTTTGCTTGGGCAACGGCCTCCTTCTCCGCCGCTCTCTTGGCTTGGAGTGCGGCCTTCTCTTGAGCGCGCAACTCCTTCAGCCGAAGGCCCTCTTCTCTTTGTGTAGCTTTTCGCGCATTATTTTCGTCCCTCTCGATTGCCTTTCGTTTTCAGGTCTCTTCTCGCTCTATCCGCTGTCTCTTTTTTTCGGCTGCTGCATTTTCCCTTCTCATCCTGACACCCACTTCCGCTTCCTCATACGCGTTGCAGGTGAGAATAATCGATTTTGCGAAGTCGACAATTGGGTCTCTGCGTTTGGAGCTTGCTCGGGGCGCAAACGTGGGGAGTTGCAAGAAACGTGTGATGGAGTCAGGCTCCGTCACGTCGGTGTCCAAGCCACCAATCTCAGGATCGGCAGTTAGGTCTGAGGGATCCGTATCGACGAAGAAATGCTCTGTTCCAGCGTCGGGGGCACGCCTGAGATCTGACTCAAGGTCTCGCTGTACGTTGCCTGCAGGTTCGGCACTCAGGCTTCCCTCTTCTTCCCTCACAGGCTCAGTGCAGTCCTCGGCCCGCCCCTCCTCGCTAAGGTGCGGTTCAGGGTTCTGATTTTCCCCTCTTCCTTCGTGGTTGTAGGTTTCCGAAGGCACCAAGAAACGGTCAACCGCATGGCGATTCAGCGGGTAGATGCCGGCTCCTCTAAAGCCATTCTTGATGTTTGACACCGACAGTGCCTTTCGAAGAGATAGCGAGACCCAATGCGCCAACGTCTCCTTCCCTGCGGGTTGACCAATGTTCCAAGACATCCAAAAATCACAGTACTCACGAAAGAATTGTTTGAATGGTTTTAAAATAGCAACATCTAGCGGCTGTAGGGCATGTGAGGTGTGAGAAGGTAGGGTAATGAGGTCGAATCCGACGTCCTTCGCTGCCATCACAGCTTCTAGTGTACAATGGCTGTTGTGACCATCCCAGATGAGCAGGTGCCGCCGTGTGGGAGAAATGCCATATGTTTGCTGAATAGACGCAATGAAATGGGAGATCCACGCAAAAAAAAGGTATGTGGTCATCCACGCTCTTTGTTGCATCGCCATTGTCGCTCCCGGCTCACAAAGTTGGATGTAATTTCGTCTAAACCTGCGGCCCCAAAATATGTAGAAGGATGGTATCGCCTTCTCTGCAGCATTTACACAAGCTAATACCGATAACCATTCTCTTTGATCAGGAACAATGGTTTGAACACGACAAGCTCCAGTGCGCGCGAGGACCATCCCCCCACCATTCTTTCCTGCAACCATGACTTGCAAGTGAGTTTCTAACCTTCTTTGTATCATGAACTCCTTTGAATTTCAATAGAAGCTCTCATTGAGCTTTTTTTTTTTCAATTTAAAAAGAATAGCATTGCACACAACATGGTCGGTCACGGCACTACTACAATGACTGTCTAATAACTTGAATCAGAATTATGAATCAATTCTAGCTTCAAGGCGCGTACAACAGCAACCTCCATAACTAGTATACTAAAATCGGAGGAGGGGCGGAGAAAGGTGATGAGGGTTTCATGTCTAGTTTCGTGAAGGTAGCCGAATTCCAGTGCTCCTGCTCTGTTCGATGCATTTAGTAACGGTGTTGGCTTTTTGGTCTCTAAAGGCATGAAGTTCAATCAACTATCGTGAGAGCAGAGGCTTGCATCCGGTGCGTAGATGATCGGAGAATAACAGCTGCTCCACTGAAAGTAATAGTGCTAGATTTCTACGGACCTTTTCCTATACTGATTAATCGTCCTGCAATCACTACAAGGAAAACACCCTGCCATCAAGTAAAAAACAAGAGAAAGGTCTTGGGATCAAGAGCAGACTTCGAAATGGGGACCCGCGTATTCATACCAAGAGAATGGGAATTTCATCAACTGAAAAGTCTTGCAACCATTAAGAGTGCAAGTCCGAGCATCATTGTAGGTCCGACGTGGACTACTGATGTGGCAGCGTTAGGTGTGCCGTTTCGTTTCGGTAGATTTATATAGGAACATTTTGATGGATGTTGCGGACATGATGACGCCATGTCTCAGACGTGTACAAGTTCTGAAATGTACTTCGGTGGATTTCACATGGAAGAATATCTGTATCAAACAGGGTTTCCAGTTTATTTTCCTAAGGCATAACCTAACTGGGGTGTAGGTTATGGGTCTTACGCAGGCAAGCTTTGGTTAGGGTTTGGAGTTTTCGCTGACTGAGTCGCATTGTCATTAATGAGTGTAGGGTATGGTTGCGCTTCGAGGATTCTGTTGTTTGTGTTCTGCATAAGGCATAACCATGAGTTCTGCAAGCATATTGCAGTCCTACGTTGCACATTGCTCTGATCTTTCAATGGGATCCAGTAGGAGAAATTTGAAGTTCAAGGAGAAATTTAAAGATTTTCACGAGCAAATCAGAGGTCCTAATTCAAATTTATAAGCGCGTTTTATATTGAGGATTGACAAATCACAGAGGCCCTTGCTACCTAGTGGGTCGATGTGGTAGGTAGATGGCAGTGGCATTACGGTGAGTAATTCACTACCCCTCGACCAATCAGAGCGCGAGACGGTTCGGGGCAGTTTTTTACAAATGGAGTTTACAAAAACCTCACCAATTCCCTCAAAACGAAGACCCTACCACCTCACCAACAACTCCCCTCACCACACCACCGCAAAATCCCTACTCTAAACCCCAAACAAGCTCCTACAACCCCGCACACGAAAATCACCACAACCCCAGACTCATACTGCAGACATCTCATGCCGTCGAATTAAGCGCTGTAAATTTCAGAAGCGGATCGTAGAGCAGGTTCTCGAGCGAGGAAGAGGCGATCGAGCGGGAGGGGGCGAGGATCGGAGACGGCGCGAGCTCACGTCGGTCTGCAAAGAATAGCGCCTCTTGTGGTGTGTGCTAAGAGTATATTGAAGACTTCTGTGCTGAGTGCAGGTCACTTTGAGGAGCGGGGCGGAGCGGCGACGGAGGCACGGGAGCAACCATGCAGCTTCAGATGCAATTGAAACCAGAGCTAGTATAGATCTATGCCTGAGGAAAAATTCAGCTGAAAAGAGAAAAGAAAAATCTTAACGTGGCCTAGAAACTCATCATTCTCTGATTTGAGCGACAAGCTTAGCTGCCACAAGTGTATCCTAAACAGCAGCTTCAGGCCAGAATAAAAAAGATCATGAACACAATGTACAGGTGCAGAACCTGAGAAGGCCGGGGCCAGATTGATTCTCCAAAGATTTCATCTACTCGAAGTTTGACATTGAAAATGAAGTTCAAATTCAAAAAACAGTTATTCCAATTTCAAAGAAACATATGAACAAATCATTTCAAAAATAATATTTTATTAATTTATTTAAATATCATTTTTTAACCTTTTCGGTTCTGATGTATTATTGTAAACCATCTTCTGTTTTCTATCATTTATCCCTTTTCTAATACTTTTCTAGCCTCTTTCTTTTCTTTACGTTGTTGTATCAAAACACTCGGTGCAGCCATTTGCCTTTTTAATTTATCACAAGCTGCTTTAATCACTTTCTCCTTTAAAACTAATGCTATTCCAATTTGGGGAAATCCAAAGTTTTCTCTAGTATAATGATATATTTTAGAAAAATCAAACATTAATATCGTGCCTTGTTGAGGTTTAATATATATATATTCCACTCTGCAAATACAAATTCTCCCCACGACTTGTATTGTTTTCGGATTAAAACCAAATTATAAAACCGTGGAGTGTGTTTGTAACATCAATATGAGGAGTCACATAATAATTTTTTGTTATGGACAAAATTGAAAACGGACTACATCCAACTCTACACCAAAAGTCCGGTATTGTATTTGGATGTAATACTTCTAATTCATTCATCCATGATGAAAATTTTGATTGAAATATTTTAGATACCATTGATGTCCAAGTCGCTCCCATTTCACTCAATAACTTTGGAGGAAATTCATTAATAAGTTCTGCAGATCTCCTGGAAGTATATATTCTCCAAAATCATTTGTTTGAATAATATACCTCCATCCTATTAAAACCATTTCTGCCCCTCCCATGGTATTGCCCCTGGCTACTATTCCCCCATTTGTATATATTATATTCAAATCCTTACAGGGAACCTTACACATCTCCTCTTCAAGACTGTTAAAAAGAACCATGCCCAAAACTTTTCCATTTTTATAAAAAATAGATCTAAGAGTTAGAAACTTGTGACATTTGTAATAATTTTTCCTCATAATACTTTTCATTGAATTTTGAGTGAGGTCCAACCTTAATCACATGTTGAATTTCATTAGGGATTGAAACACCATCATTTCGAAGTGATTCTATAATCTTCAAAGATTCGTCAATTCCCAGAAACATATTCCCATTTTTGTCGGTGGATTTAGAGACATCACCACTATTTTTAGGAATAACATTAGTCACTTCAGTTGCATGAATACCAATTTTAACATCATCTTCACCCGTAGGTTTAATAGTAGTAGCTAAGTTTTGATTCTTAGCCCACTTTTCATGATGCTTACCTCCCTTGTAGTCATCAAATTGTTTAGGACTGGTTAAATATTTACCACACTCACAAAGTGTAGGAAATTGAAGAGTTGTCATTTTGATAATATGAATTTATTTCAATAACACAAGTATGATTAAAATAACTATGTCTTGAAATAAATAAAATATGGAAATATAAAAAGAATAAGTATATATATTAAAGATATAAAATATAGAGTAACAGCTAGTATTTACATTACAAATATTGAAAAAATAAATTAAAAGTTAAAAACAAAAGTAAATCTAAAAGTAAAAGTACAATTTAAAATGAAAATCTAGTATAAAGTGAAAGTACAATTCCCCCACAAAAATCAACCATAAAGTGAAAGTTCAAATTCCAATAGAAGTGAAACTAAGTATTCAAGTTAAAAGTCTAGGTTGAAATTTAAATCAAGCTAAAATTATAAAAGACTAATTTCACGCCAAAGTTAAAGACTAAATTCAAGAGAATATAGAAGTCCTAATTTAACCTAAAATAAAAGTTCAAATTCAAACTAAAGTAAAAGTAACAAGTGAAGCCAAAGGTAAAGACCAAATTCAGGCTAAAGTAAAAGCCTATCTGTTTACAAAAACTTGTGCAATTTCCAAAAATAAGTAAAAAAAAAACACTGCTAAGTTCCAAGCTATATATTTTTTTACTTAACATCCGGATTTCAAACTTTAAATTCCACATTCCACATTCCAAATTCCAAATTCTAAATTCCAAATTTTAACTAAGAGATTTTTAATTTGGATTTTAATTTCTTAATTTTCAAAGTGAAATCTTCACGTATCTTTATTTTTGTAACATTTTGTATCTACATAAAAATAAAAATAAATCTTTATATAAGGTGCATCATACCTTTAATAAACATTTTTTTACTTTTTTATTGCTTGACTATAGTATTTCTTAACTTTTAATCTTATTTTGAAAGTCAAATCTTCACTTTTTTCATTTTTTCAAAAAACAATTTCTATTTATATGAAAAAAGATAATTTTAACTATGAGGTGTACTTCACTTTCAAAAACATCTTTCTTATTTTTTTCACTTGAGTGTAGTATATAAAGACACATGACTTGTTGAAAATATATTATCTCACTTGTCTTCTCCTGTATTTTGTAGAAATATATATTTCTCCCCCTTATGAATATATTTTACAAATATATTTCAAAGGTTTGATAACATGTGTTTTTCTCAAACCTTTTAAATATATTTGATAATAGGAGGTTTTTTTATGAATATATTTGAAGACTTAAACATATTTGGAGATTAACATGTTTTTTATGAATATATTTGAAGACTTAGTTTAACTTATATATATATTTCATGAAGATATATTTTATAAATTCAATTGTGGATCTTTAATCTTCATTTTTGAATCTTCAATTTTCATTTTTGAATCTTTAATTTTCATTTTTGGATCTTTAATTTTCATTTTTGGATTTTCAAAGAGGAGATTTTGGTCTATGTACCTCATATCTATATATGATCTTTGACTTTCCATTTGTGATTTTCAATCTTCCATTTATGATTTTTAATCTTCCATTTATGATTTTCAATCTTATATTTATGATTTTTAGTGACTTATATTTATGAGTTTTGTAACTTTAATAAAATAACAAAGATTACAATTTCTTATTTCTTAATAGCATAGTAAGAAGAGTGTAGAGAAGCCGGAATTAGGTATTTAGAGAGGAAATAAAAAGAATAAAAATAAGTCCAAGAGGCATTGTACTTGTATAAATTAATTAACAATCAATAAAATCAATAAAATTAAGTTATAATTTAAAAAAAAATAATGGATAAATAAATAAAATTTGAAATACATTTGAACTGTAAGACCATCATCTTATCCAATGTACGAATATCTTGACAAACAATGAATTGGCTTAGTGCATAATATCTAAATTGACCAGTTTTTATTTGACTCAGCAATATATTCAATTTGCCAATGCCATAATTAAACTATTTATCTCATAAAACATCAAATTAAAAATAAATGAAATTCATTTTTATAAATTTTTAAAGGCATTTGGATAAAAGTCACCTAAACCCTAATCAATTTCACAAAATTATGCTTAAAATAGTAACATGTATTGGTTGTAGAATTGCAAGGATGCTAAGTTATTTTTCAATTCTTGTATTTACTCACATGTCTATAATACTTGCCAAATGATTGAAGATTCATATATAATAGCCTATCTCACTATTGAAGAATCCTTATTTTAAGAGCCTTATTTTATATTTAGAATTTTAGGCGAGTATTTCAAAGTTTGATTTTGTTATATTCATAATATAAACAAAATAAATCAGGGCCTTTTTAAACAAAGAATTTCAAAATCAGATGAGGGGCACTGCAATTGGCAGCCTATCTCTACTTTATTTTCTATTCAAAATTTGAAATCTGCAATTAATTGTTGTTTATTTTTTCATTTCATGGTGAGAAAATGCTTCTAAGCTACCCGTGTTCACTAACACATCGACACACCCTATATTCAATTATTCAGAACCGGAACAAATTGGAAAGACAAATAACATAAAAAAGTATTCAACCTTACTTCAAACCCATTAAAAAAGAAACGACTAACGAATTCTTGTTATAACCAGAGAAGAGAATAGAATGATAAATGCATAATGGAGGCATCAGCACAAGCATGTCCAATATTACAAGATCCACAGTCGGTACCAATAGACATAAACCAGGGGACAATTCCATTCATTCCGTAAGTGAACAAGTTACCGCAGAATGAAAACAAGGAATATGACCAATAGGTTACAGTGATGGAATGGACGATCAAATTTCATTTAACTAAACAATCAAAGGTGACACATACGAAATCATAGAAGCAATGTCATTACGTCCTTTATCCTGGTCGGCCGTAGAGTTTCTTCTACCCTTTTAAAAAAATGAACACATAAATGAATGGGCTCGTTCTCTACCTCTTTAGACCACCGGTTTTATAATACTAAACACAGTAAAAAACAAAAGAAGGTCCGGGGACTTGGACATAACACTATCATCAAAATCAATCAAACCAGGCATCAATCAACGTGTTTACATTGCCAACTTCCGAGAGACTTTGCTACTTCAATATGAGGAGTCTAAGGCAACCGCTACCAATTTCGCTAATCAGACTCTGAAAGTTCTGGGCTACTAACTTCAGATGAGAGAATCACTTCAATCCGGGTTGTACATTTGGTAGCGTTACGTTTCTCTCCCACCTTCGCCTTCTGATAATCTTGACTAGGAGTGGTGTGCTCGGCTTGGAATTGGTGATATCAGAAATGTCTGTGAAAATTTTGCAGTGCGCACCGTAGGGTATCGATGGGCATCAATTCCGAGAGCGGCCCTACGGTTGATGAGGCCGGAAAGAAGAACTGCGAGGGAACCGTTGTTGCACCTGGAGGGTGGAGGAAGGGAGGTGTGGGCAGTTACAGTCCGAATTGGGCTATAGTTGGATGGAAGTGGTGGCGGCCAAAGGCGCCGGGCACTTCTGCATGCAAACTCCCTGTCCCGACTTGATGCCTGTCGAGACTCTCCGGGGCCTGCAATGCACGACGTGTTGCTCCGACGGGTCTAGCTTGGCGCCCTCGCGATGCGGCTCGCGCGGCCTTGGCGATGGCATCGGCATAAGCTCTTGCTGCCTTTGCTTGGGCAACGGCCTCCTTCTCCGCCGCTCTCTTGGCTTGGAGTGCGGCCTTCTCTTGAGCGCGCAACTCCTTCAGCCGAAGGCCCTCTTCTCTTTGTGTAGCTTTTCGCGCATTATTTTCGTCCCTCTCGATTGCCTTTCGTTTTCAGGTCTCTTCTCGCTCTATCCGCTGTCTCTTTTTTTCGGCTGCTGCATTTTCCCTTCTCATCCTGACACCCACTTCCGCTTCCTCATACGCGTTGCAGGTGAGAATAATCGATTTTGCGAAGTCGACAATTGGGTCTCTGCGTTTGGAGCTTGCTCGGGGCGCAAACGTGGGGAGTTGCAAGAAACGTGTGATGGAGTCAGGCTCCGTCACGTCGGTGTCCAAGCCACCAATCTCAGGATCGGCAGTTAGGTCTGAGGGATCCGTATCGACGAAGAAATGCTCTGTTCCAGCGTCGGGGGCACGCCTGAGATCTGACTCAAGGTCTCGCTGTACGTTGCCTGCAGGTTCGGCACTCAGGCTTCCCTCTTCTTCCCTCACAGGCTCAGTGCAGTCCTCGGCCCGCCCCTCCTCGCTAAGGTGCGGTTCAGGGTTCTGATTTTCCCCTCTTCCTTCGTGGTTGTAGGTTTCCGAAGGCACCAAGAAACGGTCAACCGCATGGCGATTCAGCGGGTAGATGCCGGCTCCTCTAAAGCCATTCTTGATGTTTGACACCGACAGTGCCTTTCGAAGAGATAGCGAGACCCAATGCGCCAACGTCTCCTTCCCTGCGGGTTGACCAATGTTCCAAGACATCCAAAAATCACAGTACTCACGAAAGAATTGTTTGAATGGTTTTAAAATAGCAACATCTAGCGGCTGTAGGGCATGTGAGGTGTGAGAAGGTAGGGTAATGAGGTCGAATCCGACGTCCTTCGCTGCCATCACAGCTTCTAGTGTACAATGGCTGTTGTGACCATCCCAGATGAGCAGGTGCCGCCGTGTGGGAGAAATGCCATATGTTTGCTGAATAGACGCAATGAAATGGGAGATCCACGCAAAAAAAAGGTATGTGGTCATCCACGCTCTTTGTTGCATCGCCATTGTCGCTCCCGGCTCACAAAGTTGGATGTAATTTCGTCTAAACCTGCGGCCCCAAAATATGTAGAAGGATGGTATCGCCTTCTCTGCAGCATTTACACAAGCTAATACCGATAACCATTCTCTTTGATCAGGAACAATGGTTTGAACACGACAAGCTCCAGTGCGCGCGAGGACCATCCCCCCACCATTCTTTCCTGCAACCATGACTTGCAAGTGAGTTTCTAACCTTCTTTGTATCATGAACTCCTTTGAATTTCAATAGAAGCTCTCATTGAGCTTTTTTTTTTTCAATTTAAAAAGAATAGCATTGCACACAACATGGTCGGTCACGGCACTACTACAATGACTGTCTAATAACTTGAATCAGAATTATGAATCAATTCTAGCTTCAAGGCGCGTACAACAGCAACCTCCATAACTAGTATACTAAAATCGGAGGAGGGGCGGAGAAAGGTGATGAGGGTTTCATGTCTAGTTTCGTGAAGGTAGCCGAATTCCAGTGCTCCTGCTCTGTTCGATGCATTTAGTAACGGTGTTGGCTTTTTGGTCTCTAAAGGCATGAAGTTCAATCAACTATCGTGAGAGCAGAGGCTTGCATCCGGTGCGTAGATGATCGGAGAATAACAGCTGCTCCACTGAAAGTAATAGTGCTAGATTTCTACGGACCTTTTCCTATACTGATTAATCGTCCTGCAATCACTACAAGGAAAACACCCTGCCATCAAGTAAAAAACAAGAGAAAGGTCTTGGGATCAAGAGCAGACTTCGAAATGGGGACCCGCGTATTCATACCAAGAGAATGGGAATTTCATCAACTGAAAAGTCTTGCAACCATTAAGAGTGCAAGTCCGAGCATCATTGTAGGTCCGACGTGGACTACTGATGTGGCAGCGTTAGGTGTGCCGTTTCGTTTCGGTAGATTTATATAGGAACATTTTGATGGATGTTGCGGACATGATGACGCCATGTCTCAGACGTGTACAAGTTCTGAAATGTACTTCGGTGGATTTCACATGGAAGAATATCTGTATCAAACAGGGTTTCCAGTTTATTTTCCTAAGGCATAACCTAACTGGGGTGTAGGTTATGGGTCTTACGCAGGCAAGCTTTGGTTAGGGTTTGGAGTTTTCGCTGACTGAGTCGCATTGTCATTAATGAGTGTAGGGTATGGTTGCGCTTCGAGGATTCTGTTGTTTGTGTTCTGCATAAGGCATAACCATGAGTTCTGCAAGCATATTGCAGTCCTACGTTGCACATTGAACTAAGAGTTGTAATTTCATGATTAGACAAGCGGCGTCGGCACCGGCAAGAAGTGGAGCATCAGGGTCTGTTCAAGTATTTTCTACCTGAGGCGTGATATTCCGAAGCCTCTGGTCTTTGTTCACTTCGGAGTGTTGTAGCTCTTCTTGAATATTCTGGCCTCGACTAAATGGAGGATAAGTGTAGTTCATTTGCTGCAACCATGCCATATGAAGTACGCATTTTCATAAATATGTAGTTTAGTGGATTAAAGCGATACTCCGTGAATAATATTCTACTTGCTGCTGTTAGTGTTGTTGTTCATCACAAAGGCTCAAACGTGTATCTTACATTATCGAGTTTTTTTGATGCTTTTGAATGTGGAAATGCATATGTCGTTTCTAGTTCATCTTTGCTCTGATTGTGGGAATAGATTAAATACTGTACTGATTAACACGTGTGTGCATAGGGTGGATGAGATGGCTGCCAAAATTTCAGCATCTGCAGAAGTAGTAGAGCAGGGACCCTCTCAAGCATTGCGTGAGCATGATGGGGGAGATTGTCTGCTTGAACCACCAGCAGTTCGAGCAGTGTTGGTCAGTAGCAATCTCTTCTCTGGGAGATAGAAGATAGCGATGCTCCCCCATGTATGTGAACTGACCTTTTCTTTTTTAGCCTGGCGACATGGAGCTCTGCAACATTGTATCGTCGGTTTGTTGCTAATGCTAGGAATATCGAGCGCTACAATCCTTATTACCACTATTTTAATCTTCCTGATTCTGAGATTGCGTGTTTTTGAATGAATTTATTTCAAGTTGGTTGGTGGTCTTGAATGTATTTCTTTTGAGCAAATCGTCATGCGCTATGTTGGTTGTGAAGAGCTTGCTAATCTACCTCTCAGGTCTTATATGTTTGGGCAAATGAATTTTGCAAAATATTTTGGAACTGTAGTGAAGCCTTTGATCTTCTCAGCAGGTTAGCTTTTGTTACTTGTTGTTTCTTGTTCTATTCCGAACTACATAATTAGCACTGTCGTTTTGGTATTGGATGTCTTTCACCTGATGTAGTATGTGGTGTTCGACAGCTACCTGATGTAGAATGCAGTGCCCGACAGCTACAAAACAGTTGCGGAAGCTGAATTTTCATGTGGCCAGATCATACTACAACTTGATGGAGTGGAGGTGATTAGGGAGATATCCATGTATTTTGAATTCAAATCCACATTTATTCTGGACATGTCCAGCTGTGTAATTGGATTTCACATAAGGATTGCCGGGTAGTGAATTTGGCATTCATAGATTTGGAACATTGATATGTCTCAGCCGTGAATCAAAACTCTAGATCCCACACTATTGAATACTTCGATTTAATAGATCCCAGTAATCTACATAACAGCCAGAGCCACGCCACCTCAGAGTCCCCGTCAGCAAGGACCCAAATACGTGGATGCCCCGTGGCATCCTTGTCACCGGCTCGGAGCTAACATGGACTCTTCTGCCGCAGTGAAGACCGCAGCAAGAGAAAACTCTTCACAATGTCGGGAACCAAGATGTCCGCATCAAGAGGACTTATTAAGAGATATCTCTTGAGTTTCTCTTCATGGACAGTGTGTTTTCCTTGTAGTGAATGTGCTTTCACAGGCAGCCGTCAGTGGGCTCAGGGCCTCGTGTTCTACAGGGCGGGCAGATTTCTAAAAAATTGTGAACTGGCAATTTCACGGCCTCGTTCTTCCAGTGATTCGGGGATCGGATCATCTAAGGTGCTCAAGCGAAGGTTTGCATCATGAGCTACATGAGAGGTCAGAATGCTAAGGTTGACTGTCCTGAAAGTAATTTGGCCATGTAGTATCATCAGAATTAGAGATGTTCATTGCTGCTCAGTTCTGTTTTACTGCTATACCTACAGCATGACAGATCTAGTTCCCTCAAACTTCAGTGTGATAACTCACTTGTTTCTGAGTGAATGCTAGGGGCTGTATATCGAAATATGAGACTAGTTGACGAGCTCTTATTCGATGACAGGTTGCATAAGTGGGTGTAAGAGTGCACATTACCTGCTTGGGCGCCGGATTCGTCACAATTCCAGATGCGCTTAGGCGGGTAATTGTGTAGGTTGTAGACCTGATCCAAATTGTCGTAGAGTGATTTAACGTTTTCTGGACACAAAGCATTTGCCCGAGCGCTCTCAAGACCTTGCGACGCTCTGATTGTCAATTCTGGGTGGCGAAGCTTGAACCAACGCATCCACCCGCCACCCGGAATTCACTCCTTGAAGGGCGTACACTTATCCTTGGTTAGCTCGTACACCTTCATTTTCAACGCCGTAGGGGTTAGCCCATATCCACGGTCGCACATTTGGACAAGGTAATCGACAATCAGCGATTCCTCTTCCGGACTGAGTACTGCGTTCGGTCCTCTCTTTCGACACCTTGTTCTTCCGTAACACCAACCATGCAATGTGGTGTAAGGTATGTTATTGTCACGTGCTGCCTTCTTCATTGCATAGCCATCGTCCACTGCCTCCAATGCCCTCCGCAACTGGTCGTCCGTCCAATTTCCGTTTTTGAGATTTCTCCGTCTTCTGACTCCTGGGACGTGTGGGCGGCGTGTGGGCTGCTTCAGAGGTGTTCGTTGCTAATACCAATCACATTGCGAGGAAATAAGTCACCACGAAGATACAAAGACTTCTCCCGTAATCTGCATTAACCTTCAGGATTGTATGTGAATAGCTACTCAGCTATATAAAACAACACCCGTCTGCGCAGCGAGCTTGCGTCCAGTAGACAGGAGAAATATAGAAATGTAAAAACACCACTGTTTAGACTTAATGCATTCTTGCTTTATTTTACACCATGATCCTTTCGTGGGTGCATCACAGTGGGAGAAGGCAAATACGTTCAGTTTAATTATACACTCAATGAGAGCATCTTACTCATTACACTGCCCTATACCATACACTTCTCCACTATCTACATACACCAGGAAACATCTCCCGGATTTAGCCTCAAACTCTCGCATTATGCAACTTCTCACGCTCAACGCTACTAAACCTAGACCCGTCTGAATTTCCAAAGCTACGCGAGCTGCGAGCTGGAGGTCCGTCAGGGTCCTGTGTGAACCGTGCATGAGTTAGAATGTGTAACGACCCCTCCCACATCTTCTATCATCAGACAGGTGTACCAAAAACATAATATGAAGGAAAGAAGAAAAAAAAGGAAAGAAAGAAAAAACACGAGAATAAAAAAGAGAAAACCCGTAACCGAAACAAAAAAAGAAGATCGTAACTCTCCATGCGGAAGTGGCCGCATGTTGGCGATAAACTACGAAGCATACCGCACAACATACGAACTGCACTGGACCGACAGAGTGATGACCATTCCCCAAGTCGTCAAGCATGCAGAACCACAGAGCAAGCGCGCACCAGCACAAGGGATTTCAGAGCAAGGAAGCACCTGTATTGAAGAGTGCTGGGAGTGGCACGCAATACAAACGACGAGTGAGAGCAATTGATGTCAAGAAAACCATGACTGATTGAAAGAGTACCTGTAGCATGAGGTTCAGGGAGCGGCCTTAGGCTTGAAGAACCTGCTGCTCGGTTTGTGAACAAGTTGATGCCGGCCACGATGGCCACACTGCCACCGCACTGCCATTGGTCTGCAGCGCCAACTCCACGGCATCTGTTGGGGCGGGGACCTCGACGATGCATGGGCACAGTGTGCCCATGCAGCTGGGAGCGACTTCCTATCCGCTGGTCCGAGAGATTCTGGGCCTCCTGCCCCGGACTTTGTGACTCCACTCCCGCCCATCCTCGCTCTCTGCGATTACTTGCATGTGGCCGGTTCCGTGAGCGTTGCGCAAGTTCTAGGGGAGAGTAATCCTCTGGCTGCGTGCATCGACGCCCAAGCCCAAGATCCTCATCATTGCCGCTTGAGTGGCGCTCATCTCCGCTCTCATCTGAATTTCTTGATTCGTAGAAAGGTTCACGGTAGTCTTCTTCTCCCAAGTTGTAGAATTCATCGTCACCTCCCAGGTCCATGGCAGACATTCTAATCAGTGATGCTCACCTCTGCGACAATTATGCACATTCTCTTAGTTCCATAAGTTAGTACATAAATCGAAATCATGACAATTTCATGAGAATTCGTGAAGGCAAAGTACAACAGTACCTTGCAGTACTAGACCTTGATGGATATACTTTGCACAATGCAAGTGCTACTCTTACTAATCTCTCCATTTCAGTGGCCTTTTATATCAGTTTTTGAAGGTCTGAATTCTGCTGCTCATGATGAGCATTTTTGAGAAGTATGGCATTTAAAATAGCCATGAATATAATGATATTTGTTAAGGTGGCTGTGATATGATCGCACTCTTCTTGACAATCAGCCACCAGGATAAATTTACAACAATGCTCTGCCAATTTGGCATTTTTGTCAGTCTGAAGGTCTGAATTCTGCTACCTATGATGTGCATTTTGTCGACCTTATGGCATTTAAAATAGCCATCAATAGAATGATATTTGGTAAGGTGACTGTGCTATGATCGCCCTCTTCTTGACAATCTTCCGACAGGATAAATTTACAACAGTGCTTTGCAAATCTGGTATTTCCGTCAGGATAAATTTACAAAAGTGCTCTCCAAATGTGGTATTTTTGCTCCCACACATGTAGCTTTTGCAATATCAAGCAGACCCTAAACACATTCACGAGGAACTCATAATGGCGCCCCATGCAACCTAAAATTGCCCCTCACACAACTTGATCATGCCCATGATCCCTGAAAGTATAAAATTCGGTTTACTAGATGGTGCTTTTGGAGCAATTTTGGCTGGTGCTTTTGGGGGGGGGGGGGGGGGGGGGGGGGGGGGGGGGGCGCTTATAGGGCAGTCGACCTTAGGGACTGTCCACTGTCCCAAACTTGCTCGAGAGGAGAAGCCTTTGGGCTGAAAAGTAATCTTAAAACAATCCACTTGGTGGCTTTGGGCAGGCATAGTGTGAAGGCCCAAAGGAGATGGCCAAAGGCCAAGAACTATGATCCGAATATTCAGACATTTATATAAAATCAAAAAACAGTCAAAAAATTCTGAAAAACATAGGGGAGGTATATAAACTAATGAAGAATATGTGGAAAAAATTTCAGCAAATTCTACATTGTTATGACAAAGTTATGAGTGATTGAAGTTCAGCTTATTTTTGGACAGCATTGGTCTAAAGCCAATGATTGTCAAAATGTTCATTAAATAGAAAATGACAAGGCTAGTGTAGCATGACCAGCTCTTATTAGCCCATGAGCCTTGTCTTCTCGTGCATATTTTAATGAAAAAAAAGTTTCTCTTCTCGACGGAAGTTTGGATTGAGCATTTTGCTTGTCCCAAACTTTGGTTGAGAGGAGAAACTCTTAGCCCCAAGACTTGCTAAAAGTGTTACCACCTAGGCTCCTTTGGTGGTGACGTCTTTTGGACTTGGGCCTCTAGTGTGAAGGCCGAGAAAAGGAACTTTGGCCATTCCAGCATTTTCATTGATTGGGACACTGCTCCTCTCGAAGTTTGGCCATAGTGGGAAGCGGCCCTGAATCATCTGTCAATTCAGAAACGATGGTATTTTCTTACAAGATTTCCATAATAATCAAGCTCCATAGACAGCATCCTCCAGCAAAATCATCCAGACGCAATGGGAAAATCAATCGACAATCCTATTCCCACACCACAATCCTCCAGGTTGCCAAAGGCAGACATTCCAACAACTCCCGGCACCAATGTCATCACTGAACAGAATCTCCGACGCAAGAAAGCATTTCCTCTCAGCCCTCACTACACTGAGAATTTAACTGCCCCATGTCCTTCACAATACTATCTCTCATCAGAAACCAAAACGCCGACCAGAACACCACCTAAACGTTTCAGTTCAACCCTCTATCATTTGCAATAAGAATGTGAAATTTGACGAAAAAAATGTGTTATTGCAGTTCAATCTTCTTCATAACGGATTGAACTGCACCTAAACACCAGCAGGCAGCAGGGCACCTGCTTTTGTACAACTCCTAACGCAGAAGAAGCCTTCAGGTTCAACATCGATGGAGTAAGATCACAACCGTACCGTTAATTCATTTCTCATGCAATCAATTCACCCAAAGCTTACATACCAGGAGAATCTCGCTTATAATAACTTCAACTCTGACTGATTAAACCATCAGGGCTTGACAGACAACTCAATTCTTCGAAACTATTAAAAAAAATTCAGAAAACATGAAACACAATGCCGAGACAACCATATGCATAGCCAAAGGCTTTGAAACGTGGAAAAGAACTCAAATTGTCACTCAGCAATCGAGCTATGAGGATTCCTGCTGACTCGGAAGAAAATTTGCAAATTATAAAGAAAATATACTATACGAGTAACTTTTAAAATCCACAACCCTAATAACAACAAACACCTCAGCCTTCAGGTGATGAATCAAGGAAAGAAAAAAGAAAAAGAAAAAACAACTCTCCAAACAGATGGAAAAATTGGTAGAGCTACAACACAGAAAACAAGAGGCCCCAATCTTCCCAGAATGTACTCAAAACTGTGTGCAGATACAGAGGCTCCGATCACAAGGTCCTCGAAGAAAAATAAAAAACTAAACCGCAAGCATTGTAGGAGATTTGAGAAAGAGAGCAGAGGAGGAAATTTGTACCTGGCCGAGACGAATTTTCGGGGCTGGAAAGAAGTGCAGGGGTTGGAGGGGTTGGGAGCGTTCGAGGAGTTGCGACAGTTGGAGGAGGGGCGCTTGATACTTGGTGCGTTGCAGGCATGGCGCCGGTGGGCGCAGCGGTGCATGCTGAAGTTGGAGTCGCTGCAGGCGAGGCGATGCTGGGTAAAGAGGCCGGGGATCTTGCCGGCAGGTTAGGTGGGCGGATGGTGTGCCGGCAGGGTTTGGAGCCGAAGCAGGCCTTTCAATGCGGGATTTCTTGGCACGTTCAGTCTCTGCAGCACGCTCCCATATTGTCTACTTGTGCTCTGCCTTCTCACGCTCCGCTTGCCGATTCTCCGCCTCAATTCTCCTCTTGATCCTATCCATCTCCTCGTTGCGACGGAGACGGAAGTATTCCTGAGCATCCGCGTCCAGCTCTTCAAGATTCATCTTACAGAGAGTCATAGCCGAATGGTCGTGCATGGCTTTTGCCTTGCGGAGGTTGGCTTGTGTCGGTGGCCCTCGCTTGAGTTTTCAAGATAGTGTCTCGCCGGCCAGACTCCAAGAGGTCCAGCTTCGCCGGCTTTTGACCCTTGGGTCGGACCAACTCCCGAGCAGCAATGTCAACGCTTCCCAGACCTCCCCCTTCACCGCTTGCCCCCTCCTGTCGTCATTGGACTCGACTTCACCTTCCTGGGTTGTCTGCGATGGCATCGTGACCCTGGCAGGTGCCATGGCTGCTCCTCTGGGGCCTCCCTCTCCGACAACACTCCTTTGCTGAACGTCGAGGGGAGATTCCCACCACCTCGGCACCTCTCTCAACAAAGTCCAACAATGCAAAAACGTAAAGCCTTGATGTTTGGGGTGTCTATCTCTATAATATTCCAATGCACGATCTAGCACATCCTCCATTGAAGTGCCTGATTCTCTACAATCCAAAACCTGCTTGTACGCACCACAAAACTTGGTAACGTCATGCTTGATGCTCCCCCACTTGGACTCTAGAGATCTTGCAGGTCGCAATGGACTTCCTCTTCATTTCGTATGATTGAAGTGAGTGGTGATAGCTCCCAAAATGCAGTGTTGCGTTGGCCATTTCCACAAACAGGGTCCTGCGACACAGGCATGTCTCCTCCTCTACTGAAAAGTTCTTCCCCTTCCTCCCCCTTCCCGCCTCTAAACTTGTCATGGCGGCGTTGACTGAGTTTGGAGGGAGGAAAACTTCTCCCCGCAAAGGTGCAAAACTTGGAGAGACCGGGAGCTCAATGGCGAGCGCCGGCAGTTTGGAGAGAGGGGTAGAGAGCCCATTGGGGCGCGCTTTTTCCTGCGGGCCTGCCATGCACCGTTGGCGGGTGCCATTAGCGAGCCCACTGCTGGTGCTCTTAGAGCATCTCCACCAACGTCTCTACACGCACTGCAAGCCACCTCTTGGGCTACTGTAGACAGTAACGGATCCCCACCAACGGGCTTTTGGAGTTTTGGAGTAGCCTCAACGGTCAGGGCCTCCATACATGTGAAGAGGCACTGAATTTCGGTGAGCTCTTGTGTGTCTCCTTAAGCAACTGTAGAGTTGACTTATCCACTGTAGCCAAAAGTTTAGGTGAGTGTTTTTTCATGATGGCTCCAATAGCTTCTTCACAGGAAGTGTTGGCTTCCCAAGTTGGTCAAGCCTCTCAACCACAAACTTGTCCTCCTAGGTCCAAGGGTAGGAATTTCACAATAGATGAGGAGTGTCAATTGTGTAGGAGTGTTCTTCATGTGAGTCAAGACCCTATAGTTGGGAATGGACAGAAGAATGCAACGTATTGGGAGAGAATTACTAGTCATTTCAACTTAGTTGCACCTTCTGGTAAACGTCCAGAGAAGTCTTTAGAATCAAAGTGGTCTACAATCAAGCATGATGTGTCCAAGTTTGTGGGAGTTCATTCACAGGTAGAGGATTTGCGTCGTAGTGGCACCTCTCAGGGAGAAGTATTAGTTGAGGTGTTGGAATTGTACAAAATTAAGCACCCCAAGGGTGCTCCATTTACATACTTGCACTGTTGGCATCTGCTAAAAACTGTACCAAGGTGGGTTGAGGGTTGCATCAATGAGAGTAGACGATCACCAGGGGCAGCATTGAATGTGAGATCACGAGTAGAGATGTCGGGTGGATCAGACATAGAGAGTGACACTGCTCAGTTGCAGCCAGAAGTTCAACAGGCACCTCAACTACCTGTGGGGAGAACCAGGACAAGACCACAGGGTTCAAGAGCTGCCAAGGACGATCATCGCAGCATGAAGACAAGAGACGCAGCCATTCGAGCTCAAGCTGCTCCAACTAAAGACATGGCTGAAGCAACAAAGAGGAAGGCGGAACTGTTGGAGGACCAGAACTTGATCATGCTGATGACAACTGACGAAGGTGCAATTACTAACAGCGATGCACGAGAGTGGGTGAACCTGAGACAAAAAGCAGAGCTGCGAAAGTTGCGACGGCGATTGGCTGAAGAGGAGGAGTCCAGAGGAGCGAGACGATCAGCATCGACGTCCACTCTGGTGCAGCATACCAGCTCCGAAGACCACAATGAAGACCAGGGCGAGGGCGATCAACATCATCACAACGGCGATCAGCATCATCACAACGGCGATCACAATGAAGACCAGGGCGAGGGCGATCACATCCAGGGCAACCACCGGCATGATGGTGATCATCATTGACATGACCATTTCGGCAGCGATCAACTGGACTTTGGCCATGGACATGAGGACTTCGACATCAACATCGACCAGCATCAACATTATCGACAGCAAGCAGCCGACCAACATCGACCGACGGTCAGCATCACCATCGGCAGCATCAACATCGGCAGCATCAACATGAAGGCCATCAACATGACGATCACCAGCATTATCGACATGAAGGCCATCAACATGACGATCAGCACCAACATCGACATGACCTTGAGGACCAACATCGACAGCATGAGGACCAACATCGACACATCAACATCAACATCGACCAGTCGGATCAACATCGACAGTTCCAGGGCGACCAACGTCGACGGTCAACTTCGACCAGCAGCTTCGGCGATCACCATCGACATGAAGGCCGCGACCTCTATCGACATGAAGGCCGCGACCAGCAACGAGATGGAGGCGACGACCAACACGGAGTTGGAGGCCGCGATCAGCATCGAGATGGAGGCGGCGATCATCGCAACCCCAACTGCCGAGGAGGACAGGCCGAGGGTGATCAGCACAGAAGCGTCGCCTGCGATGGGGAGCTGCGACACCCGACTTCGAGGGGAGACTTGGAGCGGGGTCTTCGACCGGAGACTTGGAGCGGCGACTTCCAGCGGGGTCTTCGACCCGGGTCTTCAAGCGGGGACTTTCAGTTCAGAGGGAGTAGAACTGGGAGGGAGCAGAATTCTTTGACATCACAAAACTGGGCTGGTCTAGAACAAATCAGTAGAGATGAATTTTACAGAGGACATGTTCAACAAGATAGAAGAAATGGTGACCAACATTGGTCTCAGAGCCAAGGCACTGAACAATGGTCTCAAAGAGATGAAGATATAAGGTAGGAGCACCCATAAGATTGACTGTCCCCATAACCGTCCCATCTAAAATCTAGGAAAATCTTGAAAAAATGAATAGATATGATCACAAGTATGTACCATATCTGAACATCACACCCTAGGGTCCGTTTTAAGTGCATGAAAGGTAGACACTTTAAAAATTCATAACTTATTCATACAGTGTTCAAATAATACATTCTAAAGGGCATTGGAATTATTTTTCTCTTGCTAATAGAATCTTGTAGTTTTTTGGATGTTTATAAATAGTGAGCATGTTCAAAACCCTTAAACGCATGCTTATAGGTGCTCCTACCTTAGAAGATGATTCACATGGTGAACTGAATTTAAATAGAATGCTCTTTTAGTACATGTTCTCACCCTTGAGCCTCCACAAATGTTCAATTAGAACTCCTCTCAAGCTGAAATGTTCATCTTAATTCTCCAGCTGTAGAGTTCCATGAACAAGAGATTCAAAGGACATGTCTCTTCTAACTTGCACTTGCTCATCATTGGGAAATAAAGACTCTAATCCCTCTTCTCCACTCTCATTTTCCACTATCATGTTGTGGAGTATAATGCATGCTTGCATTATGTCTTGCATTGTTTTAGTGTCCCATTGTCTACAAGGATTTGCAAGAATTGCAAATCTACCTTGAAGGACACCAAAACATCTCTCCACATCCTCACGTGCAGCCTCTTGCATCTTTGCGTAGTGTGCACGTTTCTCATCTTGGGGAGAGTGAATAGTTTGCACAAAGCAACTCCATGGTGGATAGATACCATCCGCCAAGAGGTAGTATCTAGAATATTTTTTTCCATTCACCTCAAATTCAATTCCCTCTGAGGCCCCCTGCAACAAATCGTTCACAAATGGAGACCTATCCAAGACATTCACATCATTGTTAGAACCTGGCATTCCAAAAAATGAATGCCATATCCACAAATCTTGAGTTGCGATGGCTTCAAGAATAATTGATCTCTGCTTGTCCTTGTCTTGGTATTGTCCTGCCCAAGCCACTGGACAATTCTTCCAAACCCAATGCATGCAGTGAATTGACCCAAACATACCAGAAAACCCCCTTGCCTCATTGATACGCATATGCCTCAAAATGTCCTCACGAGTTGGTTGCCTCAAGTAATGGCTCCCAAAACAAAGTCTAATTGCAGCAGCAAACCTCTTCAATGTCTCCATAGCCGTGGACTCAGCAAGTCTACAATACTCATCCAATGAGTCTCCAACAATACCGTAGGCCAAAATACGCAAAGCAGCCGTGCACTTCTGGTGGCTAGATAAACCCATAACACCTGCACAATTAGGCTTTTGCACAAAATAAGAATAAAAACTGGAGACGGCATTCATAACCTTAAAAAACAAATCACGTTGCATTCGATATCGTCGTTGAAAAATTGCTGGACCATAAACCGGCTCCTTAGCAAAATAGTCTTTGAATATTCTCTCATACCCTTCAAGATGCGATCTATCAATATTGCGACGTTTGCCCGGCCTTGACCCACCAACTTGACCCCTCTCTAGGTCCTCACTTTGCTCACCCAATTGATCTATGAAAACTTGAAGGACTACTTCATCTTCCTGGTCATCCTCCCGAAACTCCCTCCTCTGGCTAGCAAGCCTCCTTCTCCACTCAGCCATGGCTCTTAAAATTTAAAAAAAAAAAAAAAAAAAAAAAAAAAAAAAAAAAAAAAAAACAAATCAAAGAAGCCGAAAGAGAAATGAAAAAAATCACAACAACCAAGAAACAAGAAACTGTGAACCAATGGTACTGAGAAAAGAGACTGAGGGGAGGGGAGGGACTGATTTTTAAGATGGGAGAGACGACGACCAGATCTCAGATTACAAGTCACTGTAGCCAAGTGCCAGGTCGCAGCTGGTGGGGACAGAGCCGCACTGGTTGCCCAGGCCTCTGCACCCCGCCCTGAAAGCGCCCCAGGTGCGTGCTTCAGGGCACGCAACTGGTGGAGATGCTCTTAGTGGTGCACGCCTAAAGCCCCAGACTTCCGCTTTAAGTGCCTCAAATCCCTCAACCCCTCAAATCCCTCAAACCCCAAATCCCCAAAAAAACCCTAAACCCATTCCCCCGGGCCGAATCCTCAACCGGACAACCGTACAACTCTTTCAAACACGAGTCCCGCCCATGGTAACACCGGCTTACCCGGCGTGCCGCTGGCGGCCATGGTTCGGACGCAGATGTTGCCCCTTGCTCGTGTTCCCTTCATTGAATTCGCGGTGCACACTCCTTGATCGTAGACACGGAACTCTCTCATTCTCTTCTCTGGTTGGGTGAGAAGCTGCTGCTGAGAAAAGAGTCGGAGTGGTGAGGTCAATGGCTTCTCAGCTGTCGCGTATGGTGGCCAAGAAGCTCTACTCGCTCGGCACGGGAGGTGGGTGCCTGTCGCGGTTTCTCATTCTGATCATGCATATGGAGTCTTCTGCTTTCTGTTCGTTTGAGTTCGTATGGCCTGGGGTATCAGTTGGAACATGGTGTTGGGGGAAGGCATATATGAGTTTTGGGTTGTGATTGTTCGATTCATTCTGTGATGATCAAGGTATTGTTTTTAGGAAGGATGTCTAGGCGGAGGCACGCTGCTTGTTGTCGTCTTTTGGTTTATATTTTTCACCTTGATTGAAGTGCACGGGAAATGATGAGAGTATGTGAAGTTTAGAGAACATGGTCTTGTAGAATTCTTTTTTGTTATTATGCAATTCTATGGACACGGATCCGCGAGCGGTTTCTCTCGTGTTGCCCTACGATGTGATAAGTGCATGATTATGGACTTTAGGGTGCTGTAAGGAAATGCGACCTTAAGGGAAATGGTGACTTTTCTTAAAGTTGGCATTGGTTTGAACGAGAGATTACAGAGTTTAGTTTTAGTTTTTCAATGAAGGAGGAGCATCTGTTTGCGATAGATTTGGGGTTTTGGATGCCTTGCATAATCCTACTCTGTGCAGGGATTGGGAGTCTATGAAGCAGATAAATTTTGGGGTATCTCATATCCTCGTTTGTCTTTCTTTGTGTGCAGGGAGCTTATGGATGTTGGGCTCTGCATCTGCGAAGGCCAACTGTTTTAGCACGCAGGAATTTGATGATGAGTCTCGGAATTTTGTGTTAGAGGTGACTACGCAAGAACGGGAGTTGCAGGAGCGTTCGTCAGATACTGCTCCTAAATTTTCTTCATTCGATTTCCCTGCTCAGATTCCCAGTAGAAATGAGGTCGATCAACCTGGAGCTCAGCCGTATGATGGTCATTTATCTGGCCGCACTTTTCTACCTCGGGGAGTCTACAAGGTATATGTTTTAGAAATATTGTAATTGGAATCTAAATCGTCCATCTTTCCAGGTTCAGAAATGTTTATGTATTTAACGCGGTAAGAAATGGTATTTCAGTTCGCTACTGAATGCCCAGAGCTCCTTCCGTATTGCGCAATATCAGTGGCTGACCCTAGAAAGTCCTTGAGTACATTCAGTAACCATTCTGTTTTTTATATTTTCACTGAACATAGGCTATACTTCTGGGAGAGGTTGGTCAAGCTCCAGTTCAAAAGGTTTTGAAGAGTGGACGAGCTGTCACAATATTCTCTGTGGGCACTGGAGGAATGCACCTTAATCGTAGACTGTTTGATGGTGAGACTCCTGAAGAGTTCGCTGAGCGCAGCAACGTTCAGTGGCATAGAGTAGCTGTGTATCAGGAAAAAGTTGGACATCTCATCTTGCGCTCTATGAAGCAGGGGTACGCTACCACTGATTTCCCTCGATGCTTTGATTGTTGGGATAGATGCTTTGATGTATCATTTGAGTCCCGGCCTGGATTGATTTTTTCAGGTTTCAGCAGTTGTGAAGTGCTGGTTGTCTTGAATAATATGCGGTAATTGTTGATTAGTCTTCATTTCCAGGACGCAGGTCTACGTGGAGGGGAACATTGAGACAAGGATTTACAACGATCCGAATTCACATCAAGTGAAGCGGATTAGGGAGATTGCAGTACGCCAAAATGGTATACTCATGCCCCTTTGTCAATTCAGTGGCGTCATTTAGAGTAGTAAGGTCTTTATCACAAGGGTTCGTTTAGCAGCTTCGAGATTTACACTATATGTGATGAGCTTGTGCTCTTCTATGTTGTTTTTCTGGTGTTTTCTAACATGGCTATGGTTTCTGCTTTGGCCACTGTAATGCAGGAAGGCTTTTGTTCATGGATGCAGAATCCAACTCTAAGGATTCCCAATGCGGGGAAAATCCTTTGGAGATTCTAGAGCCTATTACTCGTCAATCAGACCAGCCTTTAGAGGTGTAAGTTGCTTTTCTGTCGCACCATATGTTTGAGCTGAATTTGGCCAGAGTGGCCGAAGTCATGTCTGACTGATTTATGGTGCGTATACTTCTGATTTCACCTGTCTGGATCCGTCATCTGACCTTTTCAGGTACCTTGGACAAACATGATTGTATGAGAGGATGTCATAACTGATCATTATCAGGAAGCTTTTCGACTGCACACTAGTTCCATATTGCTATACCTGCCACAATCTTCCTACAGAAGAGTTTCTCTTGTTGTCGAATTGTTTCACCAAAAGAAAAGTGATCTTCCACCAAAAGAAAAGTGCGATGTTCTACTTGACCATTTTCGAAGTCTTCGGAGGAAGAATTTTGCAAGGGACACTCGGTTGCTATGCTTGCTGTCCTTTATACTATTGGCGTTGTCGGGCTCTTCTAGCAAACTAAAACTACCAGTGTTGCTTATCTTGTTCGTAGAGGCGTGTTTTGAGTCTTGCGTGCCCAAATCTTACCTTGGCTCCGCTCGTATGCGTAGATTTAAGATTTTATTTGCTTTGAGTCGTTTGTTGTATACGCAGATATCTGAGTTTCAACTCCTGATTCGGATGTTGTCGAGTCATCAAGAACTTTACCCAAAATTAAGTCGAAAACTAAGTATCACAAACAAACGATTTGTCATTTTGCACAGTTTTGTCAGAGCTAATCAGCCCTCCCTCCCCCTCTGCTCGCCTCATTCTAAAGTAGAAGTGGTCATCTAGTCCCTCCATTATGAGTTGTAATAGATTACGTTATATTATTACTAGACCTACTCAATTTCTGCTACACCAAATGGTAACAAACTGAGCAACAAACTGATGAAAAGACGGAATTGAAGGAGTTACGTTCCAAGGAGGGCGAGGAGCAGGTTGTTGATATTGGAGAAGACATCCTTCCGCCACTGGACACTTAGCATATGCAAACAACACAAGCGTAGTGGCCGGTGAAGGGAGTACATTGAAAAGAAAGAGGAAGGGGACAGCTACAGTAATGCCCAAGCCAGCAGAAGTGTCCAAGGAGTTAATTGTATATCAAAAGGGTGATGAGAAGAGTGACTCATGTGACTCAAACCGTGGTTGCTTCCACTTTAAATACCCATCAAGGGTATGGGTGTTTAAAGTGGTAATAGCTTGTGTCATTTCTATTTCCAATTTTGGGAGGGCTCTTTGACACTCACATATTTTTTCAAACAATATGCAATCCGAAGTTGTGGAACAAAGTTAAAATGGGGAATCCTCTCTTTATAGTATTTGATTCAAGTATATACAAACTAAGGAGTTGTTGTGATAAACTTAGCTTTTGCTAACAATATTTATTCAAACCTTCTTTGACTATGTAATCTTTATCTTTTCAATTAAAAGCTTCTTACGTGGTGCGTATAACTCTCGCAATCCTTAACCATTGCTAGCCATGTTAACATATTATTTTATAAATTCCAAAATCACAAATATTTGCATCTGCGAGTTTTCAATACATTAACCCCTAAATGCCCACAACATGTGGAGCCTCAAAACTGCGATTTTCCACCCCTTGTCAAAATGTGAGCTTTTCTGAGAATTTGAATATACCTTTGGAACATTTGACCCTAAGATCTTACTACTAACCTGACTAGTGACAATTTCACCAATTTTTTTGACCGTTGATTTCTCTTCATCAAAAAGATTATAACGTTTGAATTTTGCTGTTTTTTTTTTTTTTTTGGCCCTGCCCAGAGAAGAATGTGGCCTTTTTTTGTCGAGATGCAGAGAATTTCAAGTTTTTGGAGGTGTACAAGTCCAATTTCTTTGAAAGCATGAGGTAGGTGATGTGTACAAATTTGAATATGTAATTGTATGTGTAGCATTTTCAAAAAAATGCATATTCGGGAGGGGGTTAAGCAACACATACATGAACTATGTGTTTTTTGAGCACTTAGATGACACACTTATAATGAAAAAAAATTCAATCCCAACGGTGAGAGTAAACCTTTTGTATTGTTGTCGAAGTTAGAAAAAAAAATCTGGAAAAAAACGTAAATTAAGAAAAATATGTTAATTTCTAGTAACATGTTTGAAAATGGGAGGGATCAGAGCTAGGGCAGCTTCAAAACCCGGGTACAGGCTGGGTGAGTGGAACCCACTCTGGTACAGCAGGCGCCCAAGTTAGCCTCACCTCCTTCAAATTTGAAAACAACGTAGGAGCAGGAGCCCATCCCCACCCCGTTGAGTCGCCACCCTCCGCGGTGTGCACCCTAGGCAGAGGCCGCCCTATCGAAGTGTAAGGGCCGTGCGAGCCTTCCCGAGCCCCCTCCCCGAGCCCCCTCCCAAAGCCCGCCCGGCCCATGACCCGCGCCCCGTCCTCGACCTCGCGGCCCCCTTGCTCGCACAGCCCAGACCCGCACCCCCTCCCCGACCGCGATGCCCCCTTGCCCGCGCGGGCCCTTGGCCGTGCGGCCCCTTTGCCTGCCCCCCCGCCCGCCTTCTCTGTGCCTCCCTCGCCTCCCCGAACGCGCCCTTACAGTTTGGGTGACTGTCCCAACTAGAACAGTCCATTTGAGTGTGAGGAACTGATTTTTTTTTTTTAAAAAAAAAAAAAAAAAAAAAGGTGTGTAGAGAATAAGGAAAATGTGCATAAGGAAGGGAATTTCTAATAAACAAACAAAAATAACCTTCAAGAGAATTAGAAAAATGAAAAAATTACAATGCAAGTTAGGAACAAATAAATTCAAATTGAAATGAATGGTAAAGCAAAATTATGTGATAATTATGGTGATGATCTCAAAGAATATGGCAAAAGGAGTTTTTGTTTATCTAGTATAATTTGAACCCACCTTCAACCGCGAGTATGATAATTCTCGAAGCATCCTTTGTTGAGGCACATATACTTATTCTCACATCGTTCGCAATAATAGTTACACCTCTTAGAGGTGCACACAACACAAAGTCTTTGCAAAGTGGTCCACTTTGGAACGTGGATTTGTTGAACATGCAGGGGCTCATCATCTCTCCTACGGGGCCAATTGCATGTGAGAGCTTCACAGAAATTGGTCTTGAACTGGAGGTGTGTCATTCGTGCCCTTCAAATCCGCCCTTGTCCCAGAATAGCCAAATAGTAAATATACATATTCACAATGGTTTGGTCCAGAAGAAAGAAAAAAGGCCTATGCCACCACTTGTGAGAATGAGTTTGGCATGTATATGAAGCTCTCAATTGATCTGCCACATCAACCCCGCGCATAAAAGTTGTATACTCATGATGCATTGGACTTGATGGCACATTCTCCCTGACGGCACCATTGCGGCGTGGAATAGTTGTAATTGGCATGCAAGGAAACTCTATGGGTAAAGCATGAGTAGATAAAAGAACCACTGCCTTTTTGTCCTTCCAAATGACACTTGAAATTCCACGGGATTCATGCATCTTCCATGCCAATGTGCCCTGTGGCAATTTGTTGAATTCCTTCACATTCTTGAAATCATGAAGCAAACCCACCCGATTGAGCCGCACCGTCCCAGTTGCATAAGTCCCCAGATTTGCTAATTCCTCAAAAAGGCCAATACTAGTGAAATAGTTGTCCACATTAGGAGAAAAATCAGGTCACAAAAAGGCCGTGTAAGCGGCACGTGAGAGAAAAAAACGGGCGCTGCCCGCGTACTTTTTAACATGGCACCGGCTGTGCCACCGTGGTGCCAGCAACCGCCACGGGGGCTCGAACCAATGACCTCCGAGCGAGGCGTGTGGAGGGCACATCTACAGTGTCGGGCTGACACAACCTGCCCACTTGGGACCAAAGCCGGAGCCGAGGCATTCATGTCTCACCTAATATTCCGAGGACCTTTGTTGTGAGTGCGCCACGCAGTTCTGTGCGAGCAGCAACTCTGGCATCCGCTGCCAGCGGCAGAGGTGCCCAAAGTAGGGAGTTCACCTACAAAGGGCAGGCTTACACGGCCTTATTTTGAGCTCATTTTTCTCCTAATGTCACAACACAATGTCCCTTGCCATGGTTCCCCTCTACTAGTTTCATGACAACATCATGTGCAAGTCTTGATTCACCACGAGGCATAGGAACGGGTTCTACAACTCCATCCCCATTCTTTATTGCATCTCGATTTTTTCCACAGTAGATGTCAAAGTTATATACAAACTTCGATATGGAATCTGCTAAACACCATACCTTGATTCCCCACTTCTGAGGTTTCTTTGGCATATACTGACGGGCCGGGCAATAGCTACCTTTGTACCAAATCATCATTTCATCTATAGTTAGAAATGGTCCCAACTGCCATGCACTCATGAAATTCATCCTCACAATGTCCATTACTGGTCTCACTTGGCGCATTTTATCATAACCCGGCAATAGAGGATCATCAGCATAGGATGCCGGGTGTGTGAGATGCAGGCACTTTGTCAACAACTCAAAGCTCCTTCTAGACATAAGATTGCAAATGGTTGGGCAATTGAAAAATGATGGCTTCTTCATCCAATAACTTCTTATATTTGGTTGTTTTTTCATACACATATACAAAACCACCGCCAAAAATACCTTCAACCCAGGCACCGTTAGTGGCTCCCAATTATCCCCTCCACGAGAAATTCCATTGACATTCACCTCTGTTGCATAACGATTTTGTTTCTTCCACAATACTCCTGAGCATGGCCAATGGCCAAAACATATGAAATAATGTCATGAAAGATGGCATTCTCCTCCAGATGTTTTTGGGCCCCCCTCTCATTGAACATTGAATGCGATGTGAATCATAAGTGTGATTTGAAGTGCCCCATGTAGAATTTCGATATCGATATTTTATACTAGCAGAATCAAGGCCTTCCCCATCATTTGCCCCATCAATTTCTTCCCCATCAGATTCAGTGGACTCGGTTGCATCACTCAATTCAGGGACAATAAAAGGGTCCATAAAATTCCTATGCCTTCGCTCTTGCCTTCTCTGAGTTTGTGCTCTTCTTGGTGCCCCATTCACTGTGCCCCCATGTAGTCCTCCAACCCCTCCCCCCCTTGTAGCACCAAAATTCGATTCACTGTTGTCAGATTCAGACCCCCAATCAACCCCATAACCCTCCCCCGCCCCATAACCCTCCTCCGCCCCGTCATCCTCCTCCACCCCGTCACCCGTCCCCACCCCATCTGCAGCTGGCCCGTGCCGGAGGGCGGGTACTGGCTGGACCTCAACGGCCTCTAACCCCGCGCCCGCCTGTGAACCAGCCCCGGGCTCGGCTGTCGAGGGGGGCATGCAAGTTGCATGGGCCTCAGCGCTCGTATCATCGACGTCGACGCCTTCTCCCGCCCATCGCCCGCCCTCTCCCCGCCATGGACCTCCTCCCTCCTCGACCCCCTGCCTTTCTGCTCCAGCGCTATCACTCACCTCCAACCCTCCTCGTGATGCCGCAGCCGCTTCTTCAACATTGCCCACGCTCCATCCTCCCCCTGCTTGCATTGTAGTTGCCGAAGGTCTTTCTTGCAGTCCCCCTTCTCTATCGCGTATCCTCTTGTGTTTTCTTTGTGGACAGTGCAAGAGCTCTGGTGGCCATGGCAACATCTCTTCTAACCCCATCTCTGGCAACTCTGAATATATGCCCTCATCAAAGGAGTCTTCACTGTCCTCATCACAACTGCTATCTCTTGCTAGGATCGTTTGATTCTCTTGACTGTCCATGAAATCTGATGTTGGGTTACCAATCCCTCCATCTTCTAAGTCCTCTAACCCTCTCTCATTGTCCATGTGGTCTTGGTTGAGCAGAAAATAACTCACAGGTTCAGGTGGTGGAGCCGAAGTGACATTCCTCCCGCGTCCTCGGCCGCGCCCTCTCCTCCTTGCAGATGGTTGCGGAGGTCTTAGTGGTGGTGGACGACCTCGACCGCGGCGTCTCCTCCCCCTCCCTCGCGAGGAGCTCTCTCCTGCCTCAAACTGCACCGCCGAACCTGTAGTTGCCGCCAGTGCGTGAGTCTCCCCTTGTGCAGCCACTGCCGGCGGCTTGTCTCCCATGAAGTGTGCCATGCTGTTGACCAGCGGTTCCCCCCTGCCCTCTCTTCAATCCCCCTTGAACTGCTTGGGTCTTTTGATTATCTCTCGCTATTATCCTCTCCCGATCTATCTACGCCCACCCACCCTCTGACTGCATTTTTTTTTTTTGCTTCTTATCCTCTCCCCCCCCCCCCCTCTCCACTCCCTACGCCCTTCCTCTCTCGATCTCTCTCTCTGCACACCCTCTCACTCACTGCCGGCACTCACTCACTGCGTTCCACTCCCCCCCGCCCACTTTCTCCGCCCACCCTCCCTTGTCCAGCTTCATCATGCTCTCCCCGCCCACTCTCTCGGCCCACTCTCTCGGCCCACCCTCCTTGATTGTTTGAGTGTTCCCTCACTGCCGCTGTGGACAGCCTCTCTTACAGCAGCCAGCTTCGGCGCCCCTTCTCTCATTGCTGTTTTTGATTTCAGATTTTGATTTCCACTGTTTTTTTCTTGGTTTTGGATGCTTCCATTTAGTCGTTTAGTGGCTGCATTGCAGACTAATGTGTTTGCATTTGAAGTACATTTACTGCTGATCCCATGATCTTGTAACACATGTTCTGCAATGTGATTTGTAGCCACAATTTTGAAACTAATCCAAGCTTTGTGGCCGTCTTGCATTGATGTCTCTTGTTTTTTTAGAGTGCACTTGTCAATCTAGTTGCTAAGTAGGTTGTCATTCTTTGGCTTTTGTTGAAATCTGTGTAATTGAAAATCTGAGGTTTGGCAATTTTAGGTGCTGTTGTTGTTAGTCACAGGAGTGTCCACTGAATGTTGTCTTCACACTATGAAACATGACCTTGCATGATCTCCTAAACCGTTTTTTGCACCAATGAGATGTGAGGGATGATGTCATCCCAGTATTTGGCAATGGAACCGACAATTTTGACAAAAGCACAAGCTGCCCTTCCCCATGCCCCATTTCAGCTGGTCACTTGAATTTTCCAAAGGGCAGAATTGCACAAGCTCCCTCATTGGTCCTTGCCTGCCCAAAATAGGCTGCGACCACATTTCGGTCGCCTGGGAGTTTAGGGGTTAAAACAACTAATCAAACTTAAGTTACCCAATAGGTTTTTCTGCTCTTATCTGTACATGTTCATCACATATGAATGCATTGATATCAACCAATCAACTAAGACTACAAGACAGTAAACAAACAGATTAGAACCTGGAATTAATTCAACTTCCTCAGATTCAATACCAACAAACAGAGTCTTCTCAATTACAAAATGGCTCTAAAATATGTCCAGGCCCTTGACAAAGAAGTCCACACTCTGATAATGCCGCCATCAAACAAATTCATTAACTGCATCCTGAGACTTATATCAAAATGTAAACATCTCTATGGAGATTAGTCATCTTCAAAACTTCATATTTATCCTCTCATTAAAATCTGAGGACACTACGAACTACTCCCTAGATATGTAACCATGTATGGAAATTAAACAAACGTCTAGGCGAATTTCACTTGCGGTTCCCTAACCCGCAGATCCACTTAGGCTCGATGAGGTGGGGAATACATGTGCGAATCGGAGCCATAACCATCTGAACTCTGACCAATAGAATCAAGATTGGTAGAAGGGTCGAGTGTCACATTCGCCAACAAATCCGACAGATTCGATGATGCGTCTTCACTGTGTCTAGGATGTGTAACTGCTCCACGAAACTCAGCTTCCACGACATCACGTGGGGATAACTCCTCCGCCATGTCTGCCAACACCAATCTTTCGATAGCCATCTCATCCAACACATCGGACCCGCGAGGCGAAGACCTGGTACAAGCACCTGCCGAACAACTTGGATCACAGACTTTGTTCACCACTACATCTTCATCGCTCTGCGCTCCTTGCGACACAGCCTCGGAACACCACGAAGATTGGGCTGTATAACACAAAGATAGCAGGGAAGAGTCTAACACAAAAGTAGCATCGGTGTAGTCATCAACAACAATTCGATTAGCAGCTGAACTCCCAAAAGGCTGTATAGGAGTATGATAATTAGTCAAGAAATCTGTGAATGTGAAGTTTGCGGTCCTGCCCAACATACGTATCTCTCCATTACACTGCGATGTAATCTCGAAGTTGTTAGAATTCTGTAGAACCCGTCCAAGATGGGGAAGATCTGGTAGCCAAGGCTTCGGAACCTGAGCACCTAGGGCACCTCGACGCATAAAAACCAACCCCAACCATGCCAGTAACGCCCCTTTCTCAGAATCCATTTTTGCTCACAATGAACTCCACCAAAACCCCCGCAGCAGCAAATACCTTCGAATGCTACAAGAACAACGTAATAAAGCCCACGGAAAACTAAGAACTCCAACAAAACCCCCACCGCAGCAAGTACCTTTGAATGCTAGAAGAACAACGTAAAAAAGCCCACGGAAAACTATTGTCGACAAGTGAATAAACCCCTTGACAGTCGATTTATATACGCAATAACAATGGTGATTAGGTCAACAATTATACAACAGTCCTCCCGAACCCATTCAAACCATCACAATTAGCCGCAGTTGTCACCCCAAGATGTCCATTCACCATACAATGGTTAACTACAAAAAATCATCATCTACACACAACATGTCAAGATCAATGTCATGGGAGTCCTCAGAAAGAATTCCGCAATAATCAAGTGTAGAGGATCCACTTAACAAAAATCATCATTCCAACACTAAAGCAACAACGTACTCAAAACAATTGCCGACACATACTCACCGACGAGAACATAGCGCCAGCACTGCTGATAAGGAACAGATTCTCTAATACACTCTTATAGACAGAGACCTGCAACATTAAACCATTAAAAAGAAGCTACTATATTAAGAGAAGCATGAACCGATCACAAGTTCCCTGACAGAAGCTCCCGGTGAAAGCATCACATTTCGTCGATCAACATCAAAATTCTACGAACAGTACCGATTGCTTTGAAATTTATCCACCCGGGATAAAGCACCTTTTGGTTTAACGATACTTCAGAGTTTGTTAAACCAAAAAAAAATAAAAAAAAATGAATGCGTACTTAACGTCAAAGAATTCCAACAGAGTTTCACAGTTTGCTCCTCGAAATTTTTCAAACATACTATTCAAACCAATTTCGTAGTTCTCTCTCCAGAGTCGCTCTACATCCTCAACACATTGTTAATCACATTGCTAAAGCACCACTTTGAAGGTAATAACCCGTGAAAAACGACAAAGTGAACTGCGTGATTCCTGTCACGAAAAAACAACAATGTCTGAAGATACACTTCCACTCATACAACATTGCGTTCCCCACATCTTCCTTTCAACTTTTTGAAAATAGAGTCTAATCACATACACAGTAGTCCACGCTCTCCGCTCCTAGCTCAAAACTCTCACTTCCTCCGCTCCCATGTACGTCAGTCGTTACCCCATCGGAAGCAGTTTACACCAATAGTTCGACGTGGAGACTTCCAGGATCAGAGGAAGGATTTGAACTTGTGAAACTCGTTAAAGAGAGGTCGGATGTGTCCTCGGATGACCCATCTGATGGTTCATCAAGGTTAATTGGAATCGCAGCGCAAAAACCTCGAGTCACTCCAGGCATTTGCAGCTGCCGTAGGAAATCTTCATACGTGTAGCCCGAGGCACGTCCCAGGTAAATCACCTCCTGGTAGCACTTCTCCTTAAAGGGATATGCATTTGATATTCGAACCAGGTTGGCAAGGTGAGGGACATTGGGGAGCCAGAGCTTGGTGGTCCACTTGTCCTTCACGTGTTGATAAAAGAGAGTGAGCTCTGAAGAGAGCTTGTACATTGATAGAGTGAGTATTTGTACAGAGTGCCGAGGAGCAGCGGCGGAGGATTTTAGGGTTAGCTAAAAATAGAAGAGCTAATTCCCTTTATTGTCAACACCCCCTCTCAAACCGAGACGGGAGTTTTGGGGTGTTTATCCTATTCTGTACAATGTCTACGCTCGTGTCGGGGAAGATGCATTTGCGGGAGATAAAGTACACATGGCGCGACTACCTGGCGTTCTTCATTGTGTCGGTGCTAGGTCTGATTGGTTGCGCTTGCGGAAGTTTGTACAAAGTTGTGGACGCAGCAGTGACGAGTATCCAGAGGCGTGTAGTCGAGATTGATGGAGCAGCGCAGGAGGAGCCACTTGAAGCGAGAGCGGTTCCAATTGGTGACGAATTAGGTAAGTTCTTCACCTGCGATGTTGGCTTGGCTGAATGTTTTTCTTCGTGTGTTGAGCCGGGTTTTAATAAATCGTGATGGCTGTGCAGGATTGCGAAGAATCTCTGCTGATGAGAGTACCATGGCGGATAAGAGAAGCTGGGGTTTCTACAATCGGAAGGAGTCTAGGGTTTTCCGGAAGGTATACGCAGTTAGGAGAAGTAGGAGAACTGGGATTTTCTCCTCGTGGGAGGAGTGTAGAAGCCAGGTTGATCGGTACAGGGGTGCCGAGTTCCGTTCTTTCGGAACAGTAGACAAGGCTCAACGCTACCTGCGAGGTTAGGGTTTCTGCCTTGAGGGAGTTTAGACTACAGAGGTTCAGGGTTCTATGATGTTGTTCGAATTTTTGTCTTCCAAGTGGCTTGGTTAAAATGTTAGCCGGTTGAAGCAAGGTGCTAGTAAATTTGATGTCGATTTCCCCCTCTAGCACTCTTTCCCAGATGAAATGATGATGTATCTCGATGTGTTTACTTCTGGCATGGAACACCGGATTTTTTGCGAGCTGTATTGTTGATTGATTGTCGCAACTAATCTGAAGTGCGGGTTCTAAATCTGCACTAATTTGACTTGTTTTGTGGTAAACATGTACTCTACGCTGCGGGAGAACCTGAATCTCACTAAGAAGACGCGATAACCATACTGCCTCTTGCACACCATCAGAGAGCGCTCGGTATTCGGATTCTATAATGGAGCAAGAGATCGTAAGCTGCTTCTTACTCTGCCAGAAAATAGGTGAGCCAGAGACGCAAAACAGGTAGGCCCCAATGCTCTTTCTAGTTTCTGGACACGAACCCCAGTCAACGTCTCTATGTCCTGATAGAACTAGAGGGCGATTGTAATTGTACATGAGGCCTAAGTCACTTGTACGTTGGAGGTATCTAAGTATGTAGATAGCAGAGTCTAGGTGTTTTTGCTGCGGTTTTGACATGAAAGAGGCTACGCGGTTTACAGCATAGGTAATGTCAGGTCTAGTTATTGTGAGAAATATTAGTTTTTCTACTAATTGCGAGTAGTGTGTTGAATCTACAGAGAGAGTGCCGGTTTCGGAGGATAGAATTTCACCAGCAGGCAATGGGATTTTAACAGGAGTAAGGTTGCTTAGGAGAAACTCGCGAAGGATAGAGAGAGCATACTGTGCTTGATGGAGCAGGATACCTTGAGGTAAATATTCGAATATGACTCCTAAGTATTTCTGAACCTTGCCTAGGTCAGTCATATCGAATGTGTCATGAGGAAATGATTTAATCCATAGGATCAGAGTAGGGCAGCTTCCAGTAATAAACACGTCGTCGACGTATAGCATCACGAGTAGGATTTCCTGGTTTTTGTGTAGAAAGTATAGGTTAGGATCATACAAACTGCGTTTCAGTCCTACTTCTCTAAGAGCAGAGTCTATTCTATCGTACGAGGCTCTCGGAGACTGTTTCAAACCATAGAGGGATTTAAGGAGATAACATACTTTTCTGTTTTGCCCAGGTACTTCAAAACCGGGAGGCTGCGTCATATAAACATCTTCTTTTAGAAGTCCATGTAGGAATGCAGTGCGGACGTCCATGTGATGGACGTCCCACTTGTTTGATGCAGCAAGAGCTACCGTCGTCCTGATTGTTACCCACTTGATTACCGGAGCAAACGTCTCCTGGTAATCAAGTCGAGCCCTTTGTTCAAAGCCACGCACTACCAAGCGGGCTTTTCGAATTGGTGGGTGATTGGGTGGACCAGGTTTCGAGGTAAACACCCAACGACAGCTAATGGGCTTAATGCCCTGAGGTAGGTTTTCTAACCTCCATGTTTTGTTTTTGTGAATACTGCTCATTTCAGTTTGCATGGCTTTTAACCATTCAGGATCTGAAATAGCTTGGGAAAAGGAAGGCACTGGATGTTCTAATGGATCCTCTGAATTTATAGATGATGTATCCGGGTGAGCTTGTAAGGCACAGCAGTCAGGAAAATCGTGGGCGAGGTAGATGTAATAGTCTCCTAGCTTAATGCTGGAAGCACGGGTCCTGGAGCTTCTGCGAGGTTCTGGGACCTGAGGTGATATACTCTGATTTTCTAACCTTGTGATTTGCTGATGTACAGGTGAGGACGGCAGAGAAGGAGGAGATGGTGACTGCGGGGATGGGAGGTGAATATCAGGTGAGTCCATTTGTGTTGATTCCAAGTTTGGTTTTGGAAGGTTAGGGGTTTCTAGGGTACTTGGAGTCTGTGTAACCAAAGGATCTAGAAACGTGGGAATGTAAGGTTCGAGTGTAGGACTTAAGCTGAATAGTGTCTCCTCAAAGGTCACATCCCGGCTGATTATAGTTCTACGGGTAGCTGGATTATAACACCTGTATGCCTTTGATGACTCGTCATAGCCTACGAGTAAAGTAGGTATAGCTTTTGGGTCGAGTTTAGTTCTCTTTTCCTTAGGAATATGGCAGAAGGCTAAGCAACCGAGAACACGGAGATGAGAAATGTTAGGTTTCTGACCTGTATATTTTTCTTCTGGGGTTTGCAGATTGAGGGCTCGACAGGGAAGTCGGTTCTGAATATAGTTGACAGCTTTTGCTACCCTCATCCCATAGAAATCGTGGAATTCTGGTACCGGACGCCACACTTCGAATTCCCTCCAGCAGGTACCGATTCTTCTTCTCCGCAATTCCATTCTGTTGTGGAGAATATCCTGAGGTAAGTTGATGATGTATTCCGTTTGTTTCGCAGAATTCGATGAAGTCAGAGGAGATATTCCCCCCCCCCCTCTATCGGTACGTAGCCCCTGAATCTTCTGGGTAGGAGTTTCGATTAACTTTTTAAATTGAATGAAATAGCTCAGTGTCTGTGATTTATTCTGTAAGAAATAAATCCAGGTTTTTTCGGGAAAAATCATCAATAAAAGTTAGAATGTACTTACAGTGAGTTGTAGTGGGAGTGTTCAAGGGACCGCAGAGATCGCTATGAATCAGCTCGAGTGGTGTTGTTGTAAAGGTGGAGCGTAATTTGGGGAAGGGTTGTCGATGAGACTTGCCCAAGATGCAGCTGGTGCAGTGCTGTTTCAGGTAAGGGAGTTTAGGAACTCCATTTACCAAGCCACGATTTGTGAGATGGTAAAGATTTTGGTGATTGGCATGAGCCAACCTTTTATGCCATAACTCAGTAGTTTCAAGAGAAACTTTTCTTGATTGAGTCGCAGATAGGATGGGTGTGGAAGCAGTGATCGGTGCAGCTCGTAGGCGGTACAACTTAGTTCGTGGGTCTCGGTCAGCTATTAGGAAAACTTTGGTCGGAAATTGAGAGTCATAAATAATGCATTTGTTTGAATTGAACAAGATACTATGTCCTAAGTCTGCAAATCTTCCGACGGAGAGTAGATTGGTCTTTACACCCGGTACATAGAGAATATCGGATACAATCTTTACTTCATTGTCCAAGAAACTAACATTGCCCTTGTGTTGTACAGGAAGGACTTGACTAGCGGCCGTGCGGATGCTAGAAATGGACGAGTGAGAAACATCTGTAAGAAGATTAGGATTTTCAGTGACATGGGAGCTTGCTCCTGAGTCAAGGAACCAGGGCTCCTCTTCTGAAGTAAAAGCTGTCATACACGCATTGAGCGCTGCTTGCTCATCCTCCTCGGATTCTTCACCAGGTAAGCTTTCTATGGTAGCATAGGAAGTGGACTGGTTCATCTTCATGCGTGAAAGCTGTACTTGAAGATCCCGAATCTGTCGTTGAATTTTTGTAGCCTCACAATCTAACTCGGTGTGAGTTGTGCTACCGCATCCCTTGCAGGTGCGAGGAATTGAGAAGCTTCTGCCACGGCCTCTACCGCCTCTGCCGGTAGTTCGCCCTTCTTGGCCATCGCGGATTGAGGAGAACCTGTGCTGGCAGTACTTCCTCTGGGCGTACAATACATCTTCTGAATCACGGGTGTTCCGAGAACTCTCCTCATGCAGCATAGAGCCCTGGAGTTCCGAGAACGATGGGCTTCTGTCCCGGCTCTACTGGATTGCCCAAAAGGTACTCCAGCTCCTCGGTAAGCTTGCTAAAACCTGGTCAACCAAGTCTTCGTCTTGGATTGTCACACCTAGGCTTGCAAGTTGTGTAACTATGGAATTGACATCCTGGAGGTGAGAGTCTAAAGTTTTACCCTCTGACATCTGTAGTGAGTGCAATCTCTCCTTCAGTGCTAAACGACGTGAGGGAGATTGTATATCATACATCTGCTTAAGCTTGTTCCAAATAACTAATGGATCTGTCAAATGCAAAATGTGAAGAATAATGTGGTCCTTAACTGTGGCCACGATGATTCTGCAGGCACGAATCTTGCTAGCTACATCATCGGTGGGTGGAGGTGATGTCGTGTTGACGGTTGCAGGTGCTCCTGCTCCTGTTGATGTAGCACCTGTGACGGAGGTTGTAGTCGCCTCCGAAGTAGCAGTGGAGCTGCTTGTGGTGGGCGTGGAGACAGTAGAAGGTATTTCTATAAACCTCCATAAATTCTCTTGCATTAGGACCATCTTGGTCCTATATCTCCACAACAGATAATTCCCCTGTCCATCTAGCTTAGCAGAGTCGGATAAATCCCTAAGACTTGAATCCATCCTGAGAGAAAGCTAGATAAGGAATAGAGAGTCGTAGGAATCTGTTTTACCAGATGAGCTTTGATACCATGTTGATAAAAGAGAGTGAGCTCTGAAGAGAGCTTCTACATTGATAGAGTGAGTATTTGTACAGAGTGCCGAGGAGCAGCGGCGGAGGATTTTAGGGTTAGCTAAAAATAGAAGAGCTAATTCCCTTTATTGTCAACATCGCGTTCCGATTGAAGAACACGACTGACATCCAAGCTAGCAGGCAACCTTATTCTATATCCATAATGCAAGAACTCTGCTCAGTACAAACTACCAACTACATTAAGCACGCCGAATGAGGACGCACATTCAACTTTGCAAAACACATAAGCACTCTTTTGCAACTCACATTGGTATTTTACAGCAAAACAGAGAAGAAGGCAAAAGCCGGCCATGACTTGACAACCTTTGAGCTTAACAAGACTACACGAGAATTCATCATGACATATGAGATGGACAATGCATGTGAAACATGATTATTACCGCCCCCATTTCAATAAAGCAATGTCTTGTCATGGGTGCATTCTGACCCATAACCGCGTATCATATTCATCACTGGTTTCTATTAACTCTGATTGATTCTCAGTCCTATGAAAGTCGTTGGTTTCAAACAAGATAGTGAAACAATTAGTATTTCCTATTTTCAACCGTATTTGAGTATTTGGAGACTCAAAAACATAAAAAGTCTTACCTAAAGAGGATTAGAATCGTCCACCACAGTCACAGCTGATTCTTCACACTGACACCGAATATGGCGTAATTAGCTGCGTGACAAACGTGGGCCTTGAGGATTGGGCTTTTTCGGCTTCATCGGCAGGTTTCAGATCTCAATTCTCAATCTGCATAGAAGAAACAAATCATAGAACAAAGTTCATTCGATCCAAAGTATTCCATATGAGCATGAACTGATTGACAGAATTGTGTGCACTAAGCTTCAACAAATTGAAATATAACCTATGAGTAAGCCATGGGCTAATTCACAACTTCACATCTTCCGTGTCAAGATATACAATTTACAAAAATAATGAATTGAAACAGTCTAGGCAATATTGCTCCATGTACTCATTTGCAATCTACAAATGTTATATTAATTCGAGTCCAACCTCCATATCAACAATTGAGTTCTTTTCAAAAATTGCTCACAACTCCAGCCTACTGATTAAGAAATTAACAACATCCAAGTGATTGAAAGAACTGCAAACTCACAAGGTATATAAAAGCAGAAGTACTCGCACATACTTAGCCATGGCAGAAATTACAAAACCTCCAAGACCAGATTTCCATCGTACCAACTATTGTATGTCTAACGAACTACAGAGTCCCGAGGTCGTCACTAAATCTGATCAAACAAAGAAGAAGAAACCTTAATCAAGGCATATCTTACTTCAAGTCAACATATATTTAGATATCAGACGTGGAGGTCGGTTGCATGGACAATGCTTAAGGCAGTCTGGCCGCCAATGTCACAATAAACAATTTCAGAACTCTAACAAAACGGTGTAGCAAGACAGAAAAGCATACGGAGACTAAACAACCAAAAAAATTATTGTTGAAAGATGAAACCTATTCATATCTCCCTTTAAGCCGAGCAAGTTTCATTATTGGATGACAACACAGAGTAAAAACGCAAGATGTGAGCAGGAAAATGCCACGCCACTGGAAGCCGCCGGATTGACCACTGCAACAGTATTTATAGACGTTGTGATACACTGAAAACCTTCTCGATGTTCTATCTCCGACGACACCCCCGCGAATACCCACACAGACCTGTCTAGGAGCGAGACGACATGAAAACAAGCAACGAAAACAAGCAACAAAAACACGTATATAACTCCAAAACAAATGCGTTATTACTGGAACAAACATAACGAATTACATTGTGTGTCTGCTCTGCCTAGAAATCATCAAGTGTCTTCCGATTGATACAGTACTCGTAGGTGACTATACTTTGTATACTCACTTCCTCTACTGTAACTTGCAAAACACGCAATGTGCTTGGACTTCCTGTACATACCATGCACAATTTCTTAGGTAGTTCGGTAATGCTTGCGGTGTCTAGAAACATCTATAATAGATGGTGCAAGGTTGAATGAGTTATTTTTCGTTACTTCATTTTCATTTGAGGATATGCGGTAGTGTTAATGGAAGTTGTTGCCTCCATTGCAAACGTGATATAAAGCCTAGTAATCCTTGAAAAGTTTAACATCTCAAATCTCTTATCTCATCTCATAAATGAATACAGAATTTACAGAGTGAATTTCTCGTGTTAAGAATTACTTACAACTCGAGCATCAAACATTTGATGCATGTTTTGTTGGTCGTTGTCAAGGAAGATGTTTTGGGCTAGGGCTGTCGCTCTCCGGAAGTGGAGCATCTCCTTCAACCCTGCGCGAGATAGCAACCTCCAGTCTTGCTTGGACTGAGTTTCGCTTTACAATGCTCCTGTGAGTGTACGATTTCTCTGTCTACATTTACCTCTTGATTATCCACTCTCTTGGTAGCCATGGAATTGCTCGTCCCCTGCCTTTCCTCGCTTTGCTTGAGCTGGTAAATAACTACTCAATACTTACCTAGAATGCAAATTGTGCTTTAGCTACATTGTTCCGAGGCATTCTGCAAAAAAGCAATGGAATGCCGGAGAGAAGAAATGTAATTGACGAAACCATGCCAAGAAGGTGAATTTCAGTGTTAACTGGACTTTACTTCGAGATGTGGCGGGAGACTACATTTCGATGACACCAAAGTCTACGGTGAATCATGCAACAGGTATGATTTTGCATTGGAAACTTTGTCAAAAAACTCCAAGATATCTCCACTTCTCAAAAACTATTCAGAATTCTTGTCTTGAGAAAGAATTCAAATACTCAAAATATTAATTTTAAAACAGCAGTTCAGAACTTTCTCGAAGTAAAGTTCAAGTCTTGTAATTAGAGTCCCCATCTTGGCGTTCTCTAGCTTCCCACTAGTAGAAATGCATGCTAACTACACCAGCCCATTACACCTAATCAACAGATTGGTGTTTATCCTAAAATGGTCTTGAGTTCCTATTGGTTGAAATGTTTTTTTGGTGTATTCCACATTGCGAAGGAGATACAGTGCGAGAAATTCTAGTGCACTATTCCTCCTCGAAACGGCGACCAATGATGTTGTCCGTTATTTAAAGGCGAACCGTTTTCCCACTGCGGAAGTCATTTCCAAGGTACGGATTACCCCGGCCGTTTACCACGCCAGGTGGCCATGGACGCGAGGATGGCTTCATCCATAGCCATGTAATTCAATTGCTTCGATTCATTGTTCCTACGGGGGGCGATTTCCACTAGGGTGAATCCGGCTTTCCCAATTGCCACAGTGAGTTTGCAGATACCCTGTTCGGTGCAGCCGGGTGTTTGTCCAGGTGGACTTCGACTGATCGGATGGATTGGAGGCGAAAATTATCCATTCGCTCTGCCCCGGATATTCGCTCATGTCATGCAACGACGTGAACTGGTCTGTGCCGGAGTATGTAGATGTAGTTCAACATTGATTTTTTTTCCAAAAGATGACAATTTACAAACATGAAAGCCTAAGTACGCAGTTCAGCTGCCGGCTACTTCTCGCGGATATCTTAATTCTCCCAACAGACAAGGATATTTACAAATCAGTGTACACCAAGAGTCTGAAAAATTATACAAGGATCACCTTGGAAGTTCTGTGCCATCCCATCTGAATACAATTTCTAAGTTTTGTACCCCGAATCCATGTCAAAAGGATTCCTAACCTTGTTAATGCAACGTCCACTACAGCTGTCGGAGAAGATCAGAGATGGCCTTAAGACGGTCTAGTGTCATGTTCAGCTGGTCAGTTACTTCTGCGTGCTTTTTCTCTGCCTTCTCCAGATTGTCGGCCAGAGTACTGACGATTGTCGTCTGTCTACGTTTTTTGAACTCCCAGATTTGGAGTCTCTGTCGCGCCAGGTCCACGTTATGTTAAATGTACTGAGAGGCCATGGAGCTCTTCTTCTGAGGCCGAAAACGAAACGGGGATGGAAGTCTCTCTTGTACTAGTGAGAAGTTAGAATCCGTAGAGTCTGTGACTGAAGAGGAGGAGTCATCTGAAGTGCTAAACGTCGGTGATAATTCCCTAGATCCCCTAACATGATAAGCGAATTCCATGCAGGCAGCTAAATCAGTGAATTGAAGATTGGTGAAAGGAACACGTAAGTAGGGAGACCAGAGTCTACGAAACTAAGATTTCTGTGATGGCGGGCGGGATTAGGGTAGAGCCTGAAAGTTGTGCAGACTAAGATAAAACGATATCCCACAGTCCTAAACCTTGGCCAAAAAGAATTTAACACATCAACGCAGTCGTGGCCGCCTTATTGTTTGTCTCCGCATTCCTCTAAGAAAGCCTGACAACACGTCCGAGTCATTACATCTGGTTAGACAGAATCCAGAAATCGGATATTAACAGCTTAGAAAAATCCTAAATGTATATCATTTTAACGTCTTCGTAAATTAGATTTGGTTTCACTGAAAAGGCCGAGGCTTGCCAACTGCAAAAAAGATACCAACACGATGAATATGGACTGGCAAGAGACTAATTTGGGGAACTATTTGTCCACTTACACGAGCCGCATACATTGTTGCATTAATTCGATCAGAGCCGCCATTACAAACTAGTCATTCTCAGACGTTCTCCACTCACGGGAATAGGCAATTTCTGAACTATGAACCTCCTATAATATGGATAAAACAAACAGCGGCAGATTCTTCAGGTACATAAATTCAATTCTGGCTTCCTGTAAGTTCCATTATCCCACCCACAGAGAGAGCGTTGACACCAGGACCCAAGGTATTAGCGGACTCCTGGGAGGAACACGACGGCTGCCGCGATCGCCCACAGCGTTGTCGATCGAAGCTCGGACTCCTGGTTTGAGTTCGTTTCATCCTAATCGACAGTTGTTCATCTCCACAAGGGTGACATGGTGAAATGCCAAGCAGAGAAGGAGGATAGTGGTAAACAGCGCTTTGGAAGAACGTCTACCAAATCATCTCCCATGGTTAGGTTTACCACTGCAGAAGAGGAAACAGGTGATCCCTGGTACTACATGCCGTCTCTCGAAGACGTCTTCCAGTTCGGACCAGAGCACTTCGGCATGCCAATACCTTATCACGTACATGTGGCAGAGGTGAACGCGTCAGTTCTAACGACTCTGCTGCTTATGCGGGTTGGCGAACTCCAGGGATTGCCTTGGGCTGAATTCCCACCACTCTGGAGTAGGCTCTACGGAATGATCTTCAACAATTTCATGGCGTGAGGACAAAACGGATTAGAAATACCTGAAACATTGCAGCGAGCATAGGTTATGCTTCCTAGGTTAGACCCGTGTAACAGTTAGCAATGCGTCCTTTGGAAAGAGTGATTAGGCAGTGATCATGCATTGCGAATCCTCCATTGTAGACAGCTTATTGCTTACCGCTAATGCCAATGTACCAGTCACCACCAATCCAAAAAAATTGCAATCATCAGATTAATAGTGCCATAATGTTCTTGTGAGGAATTTTAATTCAAATCTGCAATAATTGCCTTTGAGAACGGGAGAAACAGGGGGGAACTCGATTGCCATTCGAGTGCTGCAATCATTCAGAACTGCAAAACACACACTGCAAAGGGCCCCTTCCTCATTATCATGAGGTAAACCAAAAGAGCACTGCCTGTTGTAGTCCGCCCACGCTGTGACGTCTTCATCTTGCGGAACCCAGTTTCTGAGTGACTGCATCTGGATTGCATTACCGCGGTCCCGCACCAAAGTTAACATTCGGCTCCTGTAAGGACAGTAGTGCTTGACAACAGCTCCGTTAGTGGTGGCCTGTTCTGCTCAGATTAGTTTGCTGGGGTTTGCATTCGCAGGGGAGTGGGTAGGGAGTGGATTGGGTGACGGTGTGGTGGCAACTATGACGGATACGGAGGGTGTGTTATACTTCGTTTTTTCCTCAGTCTAGTTCTCTTTATCTTTGTAAACAGGTGACCCTTCAGCGCCAACCAGGGGATCATTATGTGAGTACGCTCCATGTTAGAGTAGAGGTATGGACGTTCGACTTCCAATAGGCAGTGAAGCGAGGATTAGAGCGAGAGATCTGAAGCTGGAATCACGAGAGAGAGCTGTTGCGGAGCGGCGGGGAAAGACACACAGATCGTGCCCGTGCAATGTATGCCTGGGACAAAACCATTTCGGAAAACTCACGCGACAATACAATATCCACTAGTACAGATTGTGCAAACTCATACACCTTTAAAACATTTTTATGACGGTTCTAAAACGATAAGAAAAAGCCTGGACGTTGAAATACGTCTTATTATAAATACAAATCCGTTTATAGTATGAATCAAAAACGTCATAAACATGTCTACAAAAAAACGTCATAAAAAATTGATATATACATGTTTATGACGTTTCTGATACAAATTTACTTGACGGTACGATGGAATTAGCTCAGTCTGAACACGTGTTTGACGCAGATTTGTTTCGTGCTTGGAAGAGTTCTAATTGTTTTTAATCTGAAATTTAGCTTATATGAAACAATTTTTAATCAGTATTTTGTGTTACAGAGACACAGTTGCGTTGAAAGTGAAATGTAAATTTGCTGATTTGCCTGCGAAATTGAAACATTTTATGTTATGTTTGCAAATACAATATCAATGATTGTGTCGCGATTCGTTTATGGTCGTATTGCATACCAAGAGTCTTCTCTAATCATTTCAAACGCCGTTCTGTTTCTAATTTGAAATAGTATGAAGACGAGGTTGAAGCTTTTTTCTATGTATTTGTCATCTTGTATTAACCCTATTGCCGCATAATAAGCACAAGTTGTGAACATTATTTTAATCTCTTTGTCATCTTATGCATACGCTATTGTGGCATAATTGTTACAATTTAGGAACAATGTTTAAGAAGAATTATGAGATTATAAGCACATATTTATCATGGCCTAGAACTACTTTTTTGGTGGTTCTCCATTGCTGGGATCATGTTTTGCACTACTCAAGCTTTTGCACCAGAATAAGCATTTCTATACTAGCTATCTAGCTCTTCAATCAACTTGTTAAATTCAATAAGAATCAATGTAAGTACAAAATTAACAGTTCAAGTAAGAACAAGTCCAGTTACATTCATGAATGTTGAAATTTACATTAGGTCACGGTAGTCTACTCTATGTAATGTCCTGCTCTCTTCAGAATTTATTCACTCACTACGTCAAAAAGCCCTAACTACTCCACCACAAAAAGTATGCTTCCTCGTTGAACACTAGCTGGGAGATAAGATCTGTACAAGACAAACCCAGAGCCCTGTTGGATGATCACCACCTCATGAAGATCCTAATAAAGTAATGCTCTGGCTTGGAACATACGGTCCAAGGTCTCTGTGAACAGGTCCTCGCTTCAACATATCCGGGAGCCATCACATTAGGTTTCAAGATATCTGCTTCATCGAAGTTGAAGTCCTTGACATTTGGCCCTCTTGAAGAGAAGGCGGCCACTTGCTGAGCAGATCGAGTGTAGGTCATAGTTTGTCCATTGCCAATCTTTGGAGTAGCACCGAATGAGATAATCTTCCCCTTGCGATCCTTCTTCGTGTATCTGTTGTAATATGCTTAAAGACTCTGCATTCTACAGAAAGCAGAAGTGTAAGTCCAATGTGCGGATTAGCAAATCTTAAGCTCAAACAGACAAGGATTGTAATTAAATCTCACTCTGAAATTAGAATTCAGCAGTGTCATGAAGGATGGCAACTTACGTTTGAGCTAGCAGAGCTTGGGAAAATGATGAACGGCACTGAAAGAGGAATAACCTCATACTTCCCACCAGCGTTATCTGAGTCCACCATCATGGCCAAACTAGCTGCGCCCAACGTCTTGACCGTCTTCGCCAACTGCTGCATTGTAGCACCGCCGTAAACAAAGTCGAAGGAAAATGTGCACCACTATTAAATATGATCAAATCAAATGAATTCTCTGAACATATGAACCAGGACCCTCAAAACACAGAATGAGAAAGGATCAGGAAGTCCAGAATCTAACCCCGATGCACCGTCATTCTGGTCCTCCTCTGTCTCATGAAGAACGCTAGTGCAAACACTGAAAGTCGATGAAAAATAAATGTCTGAGTTAAACTGTGCTCAAAGGACATATTTGCAATCCGATAAGCATGGATAAAATTAACAAAGAATGCCAACCATATGACAACAAAACTGAAATCGAGTAATCGTATTAAACGAGAGATCCAAAGAGCTTCAAAAGCAAGCAGCCCCTTGAAGACTTGTGCCTTTTACAAATATGTTGGGGTGAAAAGAATCTAGGTAGTGTCTGGAACAAGCAAAACATGTTCTAACTCATAATTCTAAATATATAAATGAATAGATTTTTTCAATTCAGTTTGCTTATTTATATAAACAAGTTTAGTACAAGACCTGAATAAATATGTGACAAAGCTGTTAAAACGACATGCTTCTTAGTCAAAACCCTTTAACTATGCTAAGGTATTTCGACGCACCTCAAGATTTGTACAAGTCTGTCCAGGACTTGCGGTTGACTAACTGTGAGCAGGATGCAAAGAGCTAGAGCACATAACTTCCGCTTCAAAATGCTCGTCAAGGAATCCACCTGTGAACCAAAGTTGCTCCATTATGTACACAATTTAGCTGTATGAAGTATCAAAGAACATTGATAATGAACGAAGACTTCATTGATAATTTTTCTTTGCCAGTCCCCAAAAATTGTGGACTGAGCATAAAAGAGTAAGTCAGGAGTTAAAACAGGAGTACAAAGACAACACAAAGCCATATAACTGTTGTTACCTTGTCAAGCCAAGCATCAAAGAAGAGAGAAAGTGCACTCTGGTCCGAGACAGCAACCCCTGACTGCTGTAGAGGAAGGGGAAGAGATGGTTGCGAAGTAAATTGTGCAAAAAACGCACTGTTTTGGACAAATACTCATGCTAGCACTGCTCCTGCGGATGCCTTCACGAGGTCACCATCATCACCCCCACTTACGACCAACACTAAAAGTTTCTGCGTATCACCAAACTATTAGATAACTGAGAGATAAAGCGGGATCGTGAACTGTCTCAAGAGAACCACCAGGAAAAAATCCCGAAACAATATGACTCTAAAACAATTGCAGTAAATGATATCTTCACATGCATCCTACCTTGAGAATGATCAATATATCATGAGCTTCACAAACTATGACTGGTTATCTAACATCCAACACGTAGGCAAGAAGACGGCCGTCTCAAAGAAAAACATGACATCGTTAATGCTTATAAAAATTGGGAATTCGAAACCTACTTAGTCTAATCCATTCACATTCCGGAAGAAGACTGAAAAACCGTACGTGCAAGATACCCTCCAAGAGTGCAGGCGCATCGACAAGAGAGCACTGTATGGCAGCACACGTTATGATATAAGTACGGACAATGTACAACCAGACACGAGTAACACAAATTATCAAACTTCCACAACAAAACTTCAGAAAATTACAGGGTAAAGTACCATGACCATTAGAAGCAAATATTACGTAATACAGTGCAGTACGATTTGGAATGTACGTCAGCATGAGCAACGTGCATCTATCTTTCCATGTTAAACAAGTCGAATAGACAAAGTAGTAGTCCAATAAAGCACCTGAATTAGAGAATCGATAACAGGGAGGGTACTCAACATTCCCCTCTCTTTCACATTCCCAACAACAATCTCAAAGATTTTCACCACACCACTTGCATGTAACCTCAGAAAGTCAGCTCCTCTAAGGAGGGTGTAACTCTCAATGATTGACATTGCAGCCTGCAAGCCCAAAATACTTCAGAATATGATCAAATACAAACGGAAGTCGCTCAACAATGCTAATCTAGTACTTTATCAGCAACACCCGAACTAAAATCTTCCAACTTCAGAAACTCAGATGAAGAATCGTTGCTATTTAAATCTATGATAAAAAAGAGGCTAAGTAGAAGCAATAAGATAAACAGTACGTATGAAGGACAGGAACGCGTTAATATGTCAGCTCACCTGGAGATGTTCGAAATTAAGCTCCATCACAGACACAAGATGAGGAAAGAGGTTTATAAGTTGAGGCACCATAAGAGGAGCATTTCTCAATGTAGTTTGCCACAGCTGCAATTCCAAGTGACAGTGATCAGTCTCCAAAACACATTTGGTTCTACCTTCGAAAAAGGGAGAAAATTCACATGTCAACTTTCCTCCGAACATGACATTTCAGTGGAAGAAATCCAGATACTTTCCCCAAGGCTACAGGATAGCACGGATAATCATGGGCCCAACTAAAATAATGACTAGTACATCCGGAATCCAAATGAAGCATGCAGCTGAACACAAGCTAACATACAGCAAGAGAATAAATCACTAACACAGCAAACAGTCAAAAATGAGATCAACCACTAAAGATAGCACATCATCAACAAAACAAGTCTGTAAATGGAAACAAGACCCACAAAGTGCTAGATTTACAATACCTGCATACCATCCTCCAACATATTAAGCTCATCAGGCTGATTTACATCTATACTATACTGCAAAATTATCAGCTGAAATTGCCATTACCACCTCAGAACATGTAATAAATCAATTCAGCCGTCAACTAGTAAAGGCATACACACGTATCTCTGCACTCGGCTTTCTACAGAAGACATGTAAATGCAAATTAGAATTGATACAAAGTAGGATAATTCATGAAGACATGCAAGTCTTCAACATGCTACTCTCATGTGATAACAGACCTTGTTCACCCATTTTCCCAGAAGCCAAGCAATTCTCCGTCGAAGGATTCGGCCATATGGATGAAGATTACTCATTTCATGCACAAGAGCTCCCTCCCACCTGAAACACATATAGAATTTGCAATTATAGGTTCAAGAGGCAATAGCTTCAGATGAAGATTTTACGCACTACCCAACCTCTTTATACTATTCCGGAATTTTTTCCTTCCATAATAAACTCATCGAGTGCTCCTAATGCCTCGAAGCAGCAACGAACCATATATATTATGTGACAGTTACAAAGCCCATCAAATAATAAAAAGCTAACCAACAAGAAGAATAGACTATATACCACTGTTAAGGTTGGCCCAGGGAAAAACAAATATATAAATTACATGACAGAAGCGAAACTCACGATATTGCAGCAATTCCTGAACAGCTTGTAAAAATGAAGGACAAACATCTTTCACTGGACCTACTTCCTGCACACACAAGATATAGCTGAAATGAGTAACCAAAAAAAAGATAACGAAACTCCAAAGGACACCCGTGAAGATCTCATTGCCTTACTGAAATCTCAGCCATTTACACTCCTCTGACAAATCCAACCGTTCTTTGAAAACAGGAAAGGAAAAAAAATTGTTTTACAACCAATACTAGCTTTCCATCTGGACAATATCTATTCACAACTTCATACCCCAATTTCGATGACCTTCAGCACGTTGACGGAACACACTTGAACAGATCTGGCATCACTTTGAAATCCATGCACTAACACTCGACGTAGGACTTTCAGGCATAGCATCCAGCGTTCACAGGTCAATCGAAGTGCGTGATCTTGGTCTGCAACAAGAATCGCACTTTGAGGGTCCGCAAGAAGTGTCTGAAGACCTTGAAGAATACCTTGACTGTCCGAGCACCAATGATGCCATGTATACTCAAAATATTGGGCTGTAACCTGCGACACGGAAACCATAAATACAGCGCACGCAATTCATTCGGCAAGCTACTATAAATGCTTTAGATGTTCCTCACACTCCACGTCCATTGACAGGCTACCATTGCCACGAACAAAACGCTCCCTAGCGTACAGATGGTTTCATCAAATAACATTCTCAGCATGGTGCTACCCCACTACAGAACAAATTCCCAAACCCCTGTGCATAACCAGCTGAAAGATCAACAGAGTCAGAACCGCTCCATGTTGGTACAGGTGCGGAGATGTTATCCGGAGAGGAGGAAACACCACGTTAAACATGGCCCAGAAACTGAGTGAATGCACCTGGAACTCCGGTCGCTACAAGTTCACCGACTTCGTCAGAATGACACAACTCACGTGGTATGCATAATCTCCAAGAGACAAGAACCTGGTAAGGATGCCTCAGGCTACACACCTCTGCAAAAAGTCTACCCTCTCATAAGCCCAAACCTTTTCCAAATCCTTTCAAACTTCCCATGATCAAACAATATAAACTAGACCAGTCTCCATTTCCTAAGCATGAAGCATGAAAAAATGTATTATATTTAATCATAATTTTAAGACATTAACATGAAAAACACTATCTGCCGAAATTCAAAAAACTACACAGCCAACAAACAAAGAAAAACCCTATACAACTCTCAAAAGATCTAAGCCTCAGAGGATTCTGCCGCGGAATCCCCCTCTTCCTCCTCAATGTCATGAACATCCCCAAGTCCACATCGGTTGAACTCTTCCCCAAACCGTTCCCTGCCGATCTCCCTCACAAGACGCACGTACTCATACGGTGGGCGCATGCCATACAGTTCCATCTACCAACCAACATGAAATTGAACATTTTAGTGTGCATTTGTAAAGTCTAAAACAACTTCTTCAAACCTATTTCATCAAAAAAACCTCTTTCAACCCACAAAATCAACAATTTTAATGTCTACTTACAAAATCACGCTTGAAACTATCAATTCCTCCACTGCCAAGAAGGTTGTGATGTGTGCGTGCAGCTGCTGCATTACGCTGTGCACGATTCCAATTTGGATTGGCACGATGGCTTGCAACCTCCCGCATAAATGCATCCCAGCTCCGCTTGCTACAATCATCAGGCATTCTCTCACCCCGCTCTGCCATCTTGCGGTATTGGCTCCGACGATTCCTCTGCCTGGTTCCAATGGATAGCAAAACATCACCCCAAACCCAATCTCCTGCAGGAAATGCACTCACCACGTTTTTGAAGATCTTATCCACTGCCTTGGATTTTTTCTGCTTCGCCCATCGTTCATGACAGTCAACAAGTAAGACATTACACAAACCCCTCACTCTTGAACGCAAGGCACGTTTGTCAGTACGCTTCAAATGCCCGTTCAAACGTTCTTCACGCCGACAAACCGTGCGGATGCTTGGCAGTTGAATGCCAGGTTGGCGAGCTTCTTCGGCAACCCTAGGTGACCCTTCGCGTGACTGCTCCTGATCCATAACCTGCTCTTGATCCATAACCGCACCCCTGTATCCACATAATTGATCATAAACATTAAATTTCCATGTGCACTTGACTTAGAAGCTGGCACGAAATTCTAATTTTATCATCAACCTCGTATCAAAACCATCGACACCATGCAGTAGGCTTACAAATTTCACAGGGATTTTACAACATATCATACCATTGAAGGAAATAAGCGGTATCAAACTTAAGGAAAACAAAGCTGACCTAAACAGACATGAACATGCAAGCAAGGAACTTCAAGCCCGAAGCTACAATACCATTCCACTCTAACGAACAGGGCCAATTACACAGCAACTTCAAGACTTTCCCATGTACTCAATCAAAGCATCGAGTTCCGCTCCACTTTCTTACCTGTCGCTGGCACTTGTGCTTCCGGGACCTAAACTTGGTCCGACAGTCGCCTGCTCCGAACTTGCTGGAGGCACGATCACAGGAGGAGGAAAATCTATATTTGTTCCACCCACCTCGTTATACTCAGCGAAGTAAAGTTGAACACCTTCGTTAAGTAACCAACCAATAGCTCAGGCATCAGCAATATATAACTTCCTGTAGCAATCATACGTGGATATTAACAAAGTTCAATTCAATCGTATGAACCCACCAACAAGCCCAACATCGTCTCGTTGATGACCTTGCAGTACAAACCAATGTAACCTCATAAAAAATGGAAAACAAAGCCCAAAATTGGAAATAAAAAAACCGACATCCTGACAAAGTCAATATCCTTGAAAGTCTACTTGATCAGTATAGAGAGAAATTCCAGAACAACAGTAAAGCAAAAATATAAGGAGGCGCTGCTAAACAGAAAATTTAAGAATTATAAATCGTTTCAAGCTGTAAGAATTAGAGAGTAGGTGTTCTAACCTTAAGACCTAGGGCGCCTGCTTCAAGAAGATCCTCTAATTTCGATGCATTGTAAGCATTGTCGAGAACTAAGCCTCCCCAAAAGCCTGCAAAACCAGCGTACAGAACCAAAATTATCAAAATTTTGCAAAGCCTCAAGTTTGCCATGAATTGATCCACACAATCATGAAAATACACAACAGTACGAGCCCAACTGAGCCAAGAAGTACTTCTAATGACGAAGTTTGTTGTCATAGACGCAGAGTCGTAATGTTCAAATATGTTACTGTTATCGTCTTCTTCTCTTCTCTAACCTGCTGACGGAATTCGCAACAACAGCCTACCAACAGCAAAATACGAAGAGGACCCTTCGCAGAGTGCGAATGCAAACCCAATCAACAGATATGACTAGCTTAGGCAATTGTCCTTCAATAAAAAAAACAGGGGATTTCTAAACCCACAAACAAAGTAGCAACATTGACTCGAAAATAGATTCAGGCAACCCATAACACTGCAATTTCATCATCACCGCTGGATTCTAGCAGAAGCAACTGCAGAGACTGAAATGTGGAGCTGCCCACAACCTTGCCCTCATCCCTCGAAACATGACCGACGGAAGAAACGAACACCATCGCTGGATTGACATTCACCGTAATACACCCCCACCCTTAGAACTCATTCCCAATTACACAACCTCGTGAGCAGTGGCATGAACCTGAAGTGCCGCAAAGTCGGTTGTGAGCTCCTCCAATTTGTGGCTATGGCGATCGGCAGACCTCTGGCGACGAACTCCAGCCACTCTACTCTCCAGACTGCGAGCTCGCCTCCCTATTCGGATCGCAGTGTAAGAAGGGCGGTGGACATGTGGAAAGTGATTTCGACGGTTGACACACCGGAATACTAATTCCGGTAGGAAAATGATAAAAATTTAAAAATTTTATGTTAGAAATACGGAAGTACTAAGCCGATAAGTGAAACAACCGGTTAAGACGGTTGGCCGAATAAATAAGAGACCGGAAGGTCAGCCGGATGAGATCCGGTCGTCTGCGGTGGAGGAGAGGGGTACAGTCCGTATGACAGAACCCTGACACGGTAGACTTAAGGATAACCACCAAAAGGTACAACGCACACGGGGAGAATGGCTGCAACCATTAAAACGCCGCCGGTCGCGACCGTCCAATGATGAAGGGCTACGACCGTCCGTCATGATGAGCTACGAACGGGTGGGCGTGAGGGCAGGTATAAAAGGAGGAAGAATAGCCGTGCTCCTCCTTTCTCTTTGTCATTTTGTGGCACGCCGGGTCCTTGCGTTCTAAGGCGGAGGGCGCAGTTAGGGTTGGACGGTAGGAGAGAGAAGGTGAGACGGAAGTGTTTCCGTTAGGCGAGAGATTGTGGTGAGGATCGTGCGTGCAGGTGTTACCGGAGTGACGGAGAGGAGGACTTAGCAGAATGGGTAGAAAGGGGAAGGAACCGGCGGCGGAAGGACAGTTGTTCAGGGTACAACGGGTAATGCCGTTGATGCCGGCAGACGAGAGGGAGAGGGAGCTCCTCCGGACCGCCTTAGAATCTATGGGTTGTGAGGTCCTACTGGACAAGGCATGGGGTTGGAAGCATGCCCTTCCGGCCCATGAGATCCTCATCAAGAATCCCGAGAATCGAGGAACCATCCGGGGAGAGCCGGATAAGTGGACTGCACAAGTCTGGAGGGATACGTATGGTTTCAAGAACTCTGGAGAGGTCTCGACACCGGAGACCCGGGAGTTCGTACACCGGTATCTCAAGGGGTCCGGAGATCCGAGAGAAGGATGGGAGCTGGAGGACATCGCGAGTCCGGAGGCCCGGAGAGTAGTAGGGTTTATGAACCCTATTTTCCATCCGGAAAAGCCCAAACGGATAACCATCAAGTGGGCGTCCGTTTTCATTGGGGCCATGATCGGTGAATTCACGGTAGACTGGGGTGTCATGATGAAGACGATAATCGACCGGCAGGTAGCCAATCTCCGGAAGACCAAGAAGCAGGCCACCTGCCTTCCGTCTTGCCTCATTCACCTCTACCGTCACAAGGGGCTGTTGAGTCCTGAGGAGATCCGGGAGTACGATGAGATCATAAGCTATCAGCAGTTCGCTGAACCGGAAGAAGTGTCCGATCAGGACGATGATGATGATGTTATCGAGGTCTCCCCCACGCCGGCTAAGAGACCCCGCCCCAGCCCGGAGAAGGGACAGCCATCCGGATCACCACGGACTCCCACACCGGCCAAGCGAACCTTGAACACGGAGGTCCAACAGCCCACCGGACCACCGGCGCACACCGGGGATCCGTACCAGGACTTAGTTAACCTATCTGAGCAGGCTTCGACGTATGCCCGGTTCCTACAGTCGACTAGGCAGGCGGAGGGCCGGTTGGCTAGGGAGGTAATGTCCATTACGGAGACGGACCGGTTGGAGGATTGCCTGAGTATTCTTCGCAAGCACCGGGACTTGGCCGGTCTCCAGGACAAGCACATGGACCGGCTAGCGAAGTACCGGGAGAGGAATCAGAAGCTCGAGCAGGAGGTGCTTGATGCCCGGAAGGATTTCAGTGACGCCCGTGACCGGGCAGTCGAGGCCATCCGGTCGGTCGCTGAGATCAAGGCCACTTTAGCTCTTCCGGTAGATGTGGGAAATCAGTGCGCCGTTTACCAAGCCTTCTTGACCCGTCAGCCGGATCCGACTATGAAGAAGATTATAAAGTTCATGCACGACCGGACGCAGGTGATGAAGGACACTTGGACGCAGATGAAGAACCTGGTGGAGATCCTCGGTTCCGCAGAGGCCGGTCCGTCATCAGGGCCACCGGCAGATCGAGAGGAGCCCAGACCACCGTCCCCACCCAGGGAACCGGTGCCGCCTCCAGCCTCTCCGATACGGTCGGCCATCCGGTCAGCCCAACAGGAGGTAGGACACCCGCTGGAGGATCCTATCCCGGATACCTTGAGCAGTCTGCACACCCTACCCAATTTGGCTGGAGTCGAGACTGTTAACCCCGGAAACATCCCTTTGGGACCGGACCAGAGACCACCACCGGAAGGTTTTATGCCGGTACAGGGATCTCCGGAAACGCTCCAGGTGGATCTCAGCGCAGTTCCGGTGGCGGCACGATCTCCATCCCCGGCGGTTCAAGCAGAACGATCCCGGAAGTCCAGTGAACCGTCGGCATCTGAGACTCCGGAAGAAGGCCCCTCGTTGAAGAAACTGAAGCGGGTACAGAAGAAGGAACGGTTGGACGGAACCCGGCACAGTCCCCGGCTCGATAAGCACAAGGAGTAGGGTTTAGGATAGGGACCGGATAAAATGGCAGCGACTAACGATGGGGCTCCAGTGCACCCGGCTGCCAATCCGGATAGATAACGGCAGCAACTAGGAATAGAAGGCGGCCACCGGTCCGGGATTCCCGGATCCGAGATCCGGAATTTCTGGATCTCGGTGGGCCACTTGGTCGCTTTAGGAACCGATAGGTTTTAGTATTTAAGTTAGACGTTTTTCCAAGGCCGGGGCCTTGTTTTTGTACGCCGTTTTGTTGTTGCAATTGAGAATATACTTTTGGATTTGTTGTGTCAACCGGCTGCTGACGGGTCCGTTGCCGTATGGTTTGTGGTACTATTGTCTTCAGTAGTGTTCCGGAGGAGTGTTGAACAGTAGGATGGTCTGGAGAGCGCCCGGAGAGACTAGGGAGGTGTCAAGCGTCGAGTGTTGACGGTTTCCAGTCCCGGAAGGAGTCCGTAGGGAAGGAGAGATGTATTGCAGCAGGGCTGGTAGTCTCAAGGACACGGAGAGCCGTGTGTACACCGGGATCCGGAAACGGACCGGTCGCTTCCTGTAGATGGGATAAAAGCCGGATATCCTACTGCGAACCAATCCGGAAGGGAGATAGTATAGTAGAATACCGTGTAACCGTAAGGTGATGTCATTGTAGTATGATTTCCGTATCCATAACCGGCACTGAGTAGTTATCTGGACCGGTCCCTAGTCATACGGAAGGATTATTACTCCACTTCTCGGGTGGTAGATAGGAACAGTGGGGTGTCCAGCCACTTTAAGTCACGGGACGGTGGAAAATCCAGCCACTTGAAAGGATAGACGGATCAGTGGGAACCGGCCACTAGTCTAAAAAGCCGGAAAATAGGAACGAGGCAAAAACTACCGGATTCGGCCAACCGGTTGTAAGACGGAATACGGTCGGACACCGGTGGTGATTTCCGTTAAAATCTAAAAGGAAGAAAACTATAGGTCTTCGTGGGAACGAACACGGAGTGGTTTACTTTGGAGGGTGTTTAGTGTCAAATAAGTGCCTTCCGGAGGAATACGGATACCACGTCGTGCTACAGGACACAAGGTTGTCGGAGCTGCGTCGCAACACCAGGAGCTTTCTGCCTCAGCCAGGCAGCTGTATCGCGAAAATCTTTCAGAGATTGCCACTTCAGATCAAACGGCAGGTTCACCCTGAAACTATTTCCCGAACACCTGCTCATACTATTTCCCTAACACCTGCTCAAACAATTTCCCTAACACCTATCTGTTCACAACAATCTATCCATCTACTTGATCTGCAGCTTGGATCAAATGCTTTAACTTCCAAATTTCAGTAAAGAACAACCAATCCCTATAAACAAAACTCAGTGAAAAAAAGATCAAAGGCAACCAACCCGTGCTCAAACTATTTCCCTAACACTTGCTCAAACTCTTCCTACAATGTCACGAATTCAACCATGTGAACTGTCATCACGTCATCACTTTTATCAAACGGCAGGTTCACCCTGAAAGGTATCGTCCGAAGTCACAGACCTCAAGTAATTTCGAATTCCATACATAAGCAGAATTTCATGTAAAGAAGCCACAGAATCACAAACTCACAATTGACAACTACTGTTTCTGACACGAAAACTCTGAAGCCAGACCATTCGTCACTACTAGAGCAGAACTTGTTGAAGACACAGATCTAGAGATAGCCGGGACTTCCGGATCCGGAGGTCAGGGTGGGACAGTACCACCCGGGCCGGTGGCCGGAGGGCCGGTAGCGGGTCTTCCTATGGCCCGGACGTTCTCTAGACTGAAGTATCGGAAGTTCAGGGGCGATGGCCGGGAGGACGTGGACGAATGGCTAAGCGAGTTCAACGCCACGGCTGCCGCCAACCAAGAGGACGAAGCAATCAAGTTACGGTTGTTCCAGGGACTACTCAAGAAGGAGGCACTCCAGTGGTACCAAGAGGAACCGGACAACGTGCGAAGAAGTTGGGGTTTGCTATCTGATGCCTTCCGGAGGGCCTTCCGGGAGGTAGGAGGAGAAGCCCGCACATTGGGAAAACTTAGTAAAATCCGGATAGAGCCGGAAGAGTCAGTCCGCCGGTACGGACAGAGGGTTAGGAGTTTAATTCATAAACTAAGTCTCGGAATCGCAAATAGTATCCAGGTAGAATGGTACGTCGCTGGGTTACCCGACCGGATGGGATTCCAAGTAAGGCAGACCCGGCCCCAGCCTTGCCGGAGGCTATGGAGGCCGCCCAGAACTATGAAAACTCCAAGCAGTCCATACGGCAGTACCGTAAGGCAGGGAAGACCTCTAGACGTCTTCGAAAGGTCCGGAGGAACCGGGATTCTAGTTCAGAATCCAGTGGATCCAGCTCCGAAGATAGCTCGGAAACCGGAAGTAGCAGCAGTGAAGAGGATCGCTCACACCGGAAGGCGTCAGGTAGCAAAGGCTACCGGAAGGAGAAAGAACGGACGATAGTCCGAGTAAAGGAGGAATACCCATCAGAGAAACGGATGATCAAAGATCTGGTGAACAGCATTGAAGAACTTAAAGTCCAGATGGCGGAAGAGAAGAAGGCACGGAAGGCACTACCCACCGTCCGGAACAACGTGTGGTGCACCAACTGCGGAAAGCCGGGACATTACAACCGGGAATGCCCACACGGAGCGCCCAAGAGAGTGCAGTTTGTGGATGAAGAGGGGTCAGTATTCTTTGCGGAACCTGCTTATGAAGAGGAGGAAGTGGAGATGCTACCGGTTTACCAGGTAAACCCTGCCTATGGCCGTGGACGGATGATGCAGCCGGTTATCAGACCTCGACCCGGAATGGGCTATCCATCCGGTGGACATCCGGCCCCGCCGGCACGACCACCTCTCTCCGTGGAACGTCAGTTTGGATGCTGTTATATTTGTGGAGAAGCCGGTCATTATGCTAACAATTGTCCACACCGAGGAGGTCAAGGCGCACCGTTGGAACTTCCGTGTCAAAACTGTGGTCAGTACGGCCATAAGTCACCTCAATGCCAACAACCGGTTAGACCTAGGGCTATCTATAAACAGGTGGAAGAACCTCCCCGTGAGCGTACCGGACTCAACTACGGACACAAGGACGGGGTAGAGAATCCGACAAGTTGACGGTTACCGGTGGAGCCACGAGGAGAGACCGGCGTGGGTATCCATCAGGTCAGTTCGCGTAGTTCCACCCGTAGACAGGATTCAGAAAAGAAGAAGAGGAAGTCCGGTGTTCGGACCAGGTCACAGAGGAAAGAGAGTAGCCGACCGGAATCTTCAGAGACATCCGGGGAATCAGAAAAGGAGGTGCCCCCGGAGACGGTCCCGGTTGAAAAAGGGGTCAAGACCCTACCAACTATGCCGGACATTGGACCGGAAGTAATTGCTGGGTTACCTCAAGTACAGGAGAGCCGGAAGGTGACATTCAGCGAGATTCCGGAAATTATCCAACCGGAGGTCCGGGCGAAAGCCGACAGGTACGACATCCTCCAAGATATTCAACGCCAGCCGGCCAATGTCACCATCGGACAACTGTTACATGATAATCCTAATTATCAAAAGCAGGTTAAGTCAGGCTTAATCCGGACCCGGAAACGGAAGATCAAGCTGCCTTCCGTCGCAGTTAATTTTGCCGAGATGGAGGATTTCGGGGCTCCGGAAATAGCTGTGGAGATCGACGGATGTATTATCCAGAAGGTACCGGTAGATGGAGGATCTGGAGTAAATCTACTACTGGAGAGTACGGCCAACGATTTAGGGTACACTGTCTTTGAGCCTACCAATCAGACCTTACGGATGGCAGACCAGTCTCGAGTAGTACCAGTGGGAAAACTATCGGCAGTACCTACAAAGATTTCCGGACTCACTTATCCGCTCAATTATTTGGTTATCCGGGTGGAGGAAGGAAATCCGTTTCCCCTTTTACTAGGGCGACCATGGCTATATCTAGCCGGAGTCAAGGTAAATTGGGCGAAGAAGGCTTTTACTTTCGGAGATCCGGCTGTTCTGCTATCATGGAAACCGGAGCTCCACCTGGGGGAAACAAGTGAGACGGATGGTTACACTTCCGATTGGACAGGATCAGAAAACTCGGATTCCCTGCAGTCATATCATGTTCAAGAGTTTTGGGAGGTATCAGAAGAAGACCTGGGATTCCGCAACCCGGTACCGGAACGGAAGCCGGATGGGACCGAAGTACCGAACCGACCACCGGAAGTCAGGAAGGACGATGACAGGGCCTTAGGAGAAGCAAGCGTTCCATTGACCTCCGAATGGATTAGAGAACAGTTTGCAGCCGGGGTAATCAAAACAGGGATATCCGGGTCCAGGACCAGTGACCTACCATGGTCAGCCCTTCCGGGGTCCGTAGGAACGGATGCTACCGAACCGGTCAAGAATGTGGTAGCACCGGAGGATTACGAAGCAGTGAAGACGGAAGCCGGTAGGACTTTCTATTTGGGAAAGGGACTGACGGACCGGGAGCGGGCTCAGTATTTGGAACTGCTTACGGAATACGATGACGTCTTCGCCTGGCTCCCATTGGATCTGGTGGGTATACCGCCGGAACTGGGCGAACACCACATCGACCTAATGGAGGGAGCGGTTCCGGTTCGCCAAAGGCAGTACCGGCAGTATCCGGAAGGAGGACCAACTGAAAACTACTTTTACCACCGATTGGGGTACCTACGCTTTCAATTGGATGCCTTTCGGATTGTGCAATGCTCCCGGAACTTTTCAACGGTTGATGATGGACATCTTTCAGGATTTCTTAAAACATTTCTTGGAAGTTTTCATTGACGACTTTGCGGTGTTTAGCCAATGGGTGGAACATCTGGACTATCTCCGGAAGACGTTCCAGCGATGCCGGGAGACTAAACTCAAGCTCCATCCGGGCAAGTGTTTTTTTGGTATGTTAGCTGGACTATTGCTCGGACACATAGTCAGTCGGAAGGGAATAGCAGTGGATGTAGCAAAAGTGATAGTCATGTTGGCCCTTCTTGCTCCCACCAACCTCCGGGAACTCAGAGGATTTCTGGGGTGTGTGGGATACTACCGGAGGTTCATTGAGAACTATGCCCGGTTGGCAATGCCACTGACGGAGCTGCTCAAGAAGGAAGAAGAGTACCTCTGGACGGAAATCCGTCAACAGGCCTTTGAAGAATTGAAGAGACAGTTGGTCACAGCCCCTATACTAGCACCACCGGACTGGTCGAAATCTTTCCATGTCACTTTGGATGCCTCCGGTTGGTGTGTGGGAGCTATTCTATGGCAATTGGATGACGAGGGCTGGGAAAGACCCATCTATTATGCCAGCCGGCAGATGAATCCGGCGGAGAAAAATTATACGACAACCGAACGGGAGGCTCTAGCCGTCATTTATGCGTGCAAGAAGTTTCGCCATTACCTATTGGGGTACAAAGTCATCTTCCATACGGATCATGACTCGCTGAAGTATCTAGTCAACAAACCGGATCTGTCCGGAAGGTTGGCCAGGTGGATATTACTTCTTCAGGAGTTCAACTACGAAGTTATTGTCAAATCCGGGAAGTCTAACCTCAATGCAGATTACTTGTCGCGACAACGGGGAAAAGAGAGCAAGGAGGAGATATCTTCAGAGTTTCCGGATGAATTTCCGGAAGAATACCCGGTTGGTACCAGTATACAGGATATACCGGACCCCCGCGACCTTCCGGTCGCAGGAGAGACGTCTTCCGTCTACCAAATTCAGGAGGATGAAGGGGAGGACCAGGACCTTCAGCGGATTAAGAACTATCTCCAGACTCAGAGGTATCCGGAAGGACTGAGTAGGGAGGAGAAAAGTGTGTTCCAGCACCGGGTGGCACCGTACTTTCTAGTCGGAGAATTACTTTTCAAACTAGGGGCGGATGAAAAACTCAGACGCTGCCTAGAACCCATCTATCGCCGGAAGGTCATCCGGGCTCTGCACGATGGACCGGCCGGAGGACACTATGCATCCGTCATCACCGTACAGAAGATCCGTGAGGCCGGATACTGGTGGCTACACCTTCATCGGGATGTTCATCAATCTATAAAAGAATGCGACCCCTGCCAACGGATAGGAGCTCCGGCCGTCCGGCATCACTGGCCGCTAACTCCCATTGTTCCCCTAGCACCGTTTGAAAAATGGGGAGTCGATTTTATTGGGCCAATTCAACCGTTAGGCACTCAGAGGCACCGGTACATCATTTTGGCGACGGACTACGCCACAAAGTGGGTAGAAGCCAGGGCCACCCGGAAAAATGACGCCGAGACATCCGCCCGGTTCATATTCGAAAGGATAATGATGCGTTTTGGCCATCCGTTGGAGATAGTGAGCGACCGGGAAACACATTTCCTGAACGAAGTGGTGGCCGGTCTGACCAACCAGTACGAGGTCAAACACCGGAAGACCACACCGTACAATCCTAAGGCAAACGGATTAACAGAACGTGCCAACGGAATAATTTGTAAGATTCTGACCAAAGTAGTGACCTCACATAAGACAGACTGGGACCGGAAACTGACCTCAGCCGTCTATGCGTACAACACGGCGCACAAGAGTACGACCGGACGGACTCCGTATTATCTGGTATACGGACAGGAGGTACTTCAGTCAATCGAAACGGAAGTAGAGACGTTGAGGGTGCTCGCGGCCAACCACGGAGATAAAACGGATGCACTCGACCACCGCCTACAGGTCATCGACCGGATGGAGGAACACCGGATGGAGGCATTGGAGCGGACAAAGGAGGTCCAAGCAAAAAGGAAGGAAGTGTATGACAAGCGAATCACAATGGATAAAGGAATCGAAGAAGGAGGATTGGTTCTAGTCTATGACAGCCGGTACAAGAATTTTCCGGGTAAGTTACATACTCGCTGGATGGGACCGTTCCGGGTTGATAAGATTTATTCCAATGGGTCATTACAACTTTCAGATCTAGAAGGCTATCCAATGGAGACTAGGGTGAATGGATCCCGGTTCAAACAGTACAGACCGGATGACGTTCGCGAGGACGCTCACGGGTGAAAAAGGGGTAATGTGGAAAGTGATTTCGACGGTTGACACACCGGAATACTAATTCCGGTAGGAAAATGATAAAAATTTAAAAATTTTATGTTAGAAATACGGAAGTACTAAGCCGATAAGTGAAACAACCGGTTAAGACGGTTGGCCGAATAAATAAGAGACCGGAAGGTCAGCCGGATGAGATCCGGTCGTCTGCGGTGGAGGAGAGGGGTACAGTCCGTATGACAGAACCCTGACACGGTAGACTTAAGGATAACCACCAAAAGGTACAACGCACACGGGGAGAATGGCTGCAACCATTAAAACGCCGCCGGTCGCGACCGTCCAATGATGAAGGGCTACGACCGTCCGTCATGATGAGCTACGAACGGGTGGGCGTGAGGGCAGGTATAAAAGGAGGAAGAATAGCCGTGCTCCTCCTTTCTCTTTGTCATTTTGTGGCACGCCGGGTCCTTGCGTTCTAAGGCGGAGGGCGCAGTTAGGGTTGGACGGTAGGAGAGAGAAGGTGAGACGGAAGTGTTTCCGTTAGGCGAGAGATTGTGGTGAGGATCGTGCGTGCAGGTGTTACCGGAGTGACGGAGAGGAGGACTTAGCAGAATGGGTAGAAAGGGGAAGGAACCGGCGGCGGAAGGACAGTTGTTCAGGGTACAACGGGTAATGCCGTTGATGCCGGCAGACGAGAGGGAGAGGGAGCTCCTCCGGACCGCCTTAGAATCTATGGGTTGTGAGGTCCTACTGGACAAGGCATGGGGTTGGAAGCATGCCCTTCCGGCCCATGAGATCCTCATCAAGAATCCCGAGAATCGAGGAACCATCCGGGGAGAGCCGGATAAGTGGACTGCACAAGTCTGGAGGGATACGTATGGTTTCAAGAACTCTGGAGAGGTCTCGACACCGGAGACCCGGGAGTTCGTACACCGGTATCTCAAGGGGTCCGGAGATCCGAGAGAAGGATGGAGCTGGAGGACATCGCGAGTCCGGAGGCCCGGAGAGTAGTAGGGTTTATGAACCCTATTTTCCATCCGGAAAAGCCCAAACGGATAACCATCAAGTGGGCGTCCGTTTTCATTGGGGCCATGATCGGTGAATTCACGGTAGACTGGGGTGTCATGATGAAGACGATAATCGACCGGCAGGTAGCCAATCTCCGGAAGACCAAGAAGCAGGCCACCTGCCTTCCGTCTTGCCTCATTCACCTCTACCGTCACAAGGGGCTGTTGAGTCCTGAGGAGATCCGGGAGTACGATGAGATCATAAGCTATCAGCAGTTCGCTGAACCGGAAGAAGTGTCCGATCAGGACGATGATGATGATGTTATCGAGGTCTCCCCCACGCCGGCTAAGAGACCCCGCCCCAGCCCGGAGAAGGGACAGCCATCCGGATCACCACGGACTCCCACACCGGCCAAGCGAACCTTGAACACGGAGGTCCAACAGCCCACCGGACCACCGGCGCACACCGGGGATCCGTACCAGGACTTAGTTAACCTATCTGAGCAGGCTTCGACGTATGCCCGGTTCCTACAGTCGACTAGGCAGGCGGAGGGCCGGTTGGCTAGGGAGGTAATGTCCATTACGGAGACGGACCGGTTGGAGGATTGCCTGAGTATTCTTCGCAAGCACCGGGACTTGGCCGGTCTCCAGGACAAGCACATGGACCGGCTAGCGAAGTACCGGGAGAGGAATCAGAAGCTCGAGCAGGAGGTGCTTGATGCCCGGAAGGATTTCAGTGACGCCCGTGACCGGGCAGTCGAGGCCATCCGGTCGGTCGCTGAGATCAAGGCCACTTTAGCTCTTCCGGTAGATGTGGGAAATCAGTGCGCCGTTTACCAAGCCTTCTTGACCCGTCAGCCGGATCCGACTATGAAGAAGATTATAAAGTTCATGCACGACCGGACGCAGGTGATGAAGGACACTTGGACGCAGATGAAGAACTTGGTGGAGATCCTCGGTTCCGCAGAGGCCGGTCCGTCATCAGGGCCACCGGCAGATCGAGAGGAGCCCAGACCACCGTCCCCACCCAGGGAACCGGTGCCGCCTCCAGCCTCTCCGATACGGTCGGCCATCCGGTCAGCCCAACAGGAGGTAGGACACCCACTGGAGGATCCTATCCCGGATACCTTGAGCAGTCTGCACACCCTACCCAATTTGGCTGGAGTCGAGACTGTTAACCCCGGAAACATCCCTTTGGGACCGGACCAGAGACCACCACCGGAAGGTTTTATGCCGGTACAGGGATCTCCGGAAACGCTCCAGGTGGATCTCAGCGCAGTTCCGGTGGCGGCACGATCTCCATCCCCGGCGGTTCAAGCAGAACGATCCCGGAAGTCCAGTGAACCGTCGGCATCTGAGACTCCGGAAGAAGGCCCCTCGTTGAAGAAACTGAAGCGGGTACAGAAGAAGGAACGGTTGGACGGAACCCGGCACAGTCCCCGGCTCGATAAGCACAAGGAGTAGGGTTTAGGATAGGGACCGGATAAAATGGCAGCGACTAACGATGGGGCTCCAGTGCACCCGGCTGCCAATCCGGATAGATAACGGCAGCAACTAGGAATAGAAGGCGGCCACCGGTCCGGGATTCCCGGATCCGAGATCCGGAATTTCTGGATCTCGGTGGGCCACTTGGTCGCTTTAGGAACCGATAGGTTTTAGTATTTAAGTTAGACGTTTTTCCAAGGCCGGGGCCTTGTTTTTGTACGCCGTTTTGTTGTTGCAATTGAGAATATACTTTTGGATTTGTTGTGTCAACCGGCTGCTGACGGGTCCGTTGCCGTATGGTTTGTGGTACTATTGTCTTCAGTAGTGTTCCGGAGGAGTGTTGAACAGTAGGATGGTCTGGAGAGCGCCCGGAGAGACTAGGGAGGTGTCAAGCGTCGAGTGTTGACGGTTTCCAGTCCCGGAAGGAGTCCGTAGGGAAGGAGAGATGTATTGCAGCAGGGCTGGTAGTCTCAAGGACACGGAGAGCCGTGTGTACACCGGGATCCGGAAACGGACCGGTCGCTTCCTGTAGATGGGATAAAAGCCGGATATCCTACTGCGAACCAATCCGGAAGGGAGATAGTATAGTAGAATACCGTGTAACCGTAAGGTGATGTCATTGTAGTATGATTTCCGTATCCATAACCGGCACTGAGTAGTTATCCGGACCGGTCCCTAGTCATACGGAAGGATTATTACTCCACTTCTCGGGTGGTAGATAGGAACAGTGGGGTGTCCAGCCACTTTAAGTCACGGGACGGTGGAAAATCCAGCCACTTGAAAGGATAGACGGATCAGTGGGAACCGGCCACTAGTCTAAAAAGCCGGAAAATAGGAACGAGGCAAAAACTACCGGATTCGGCCAACCGGTTGTAAGACGGAATACGGTCGGACACCGGTGGTGATTTCCGTTAAAATCTAAAAGGAAGAAAACTATAGGTCTTCGTGGGAACGAACACGGAGTGGTTTACTTTGGAGGGTGTTTAGTGTCAAATAAGTGCCTTCCGGAGGAATACGGATACCACGTCGTGCTACAGGACACAAGGTTGTCGGAGCTGCGTCGCAACACCAGGAGCTTTCTGCCTCAGCCAGGCAGCTGTATCGCGAAAATCTCTCAGAGATTGCCACTTCAGATCAAACGGCAGGTTCACCCTGAAACTATTTCCCGAACACCTGCTCATACTATTTCCCTAACACCTGCTCAAACAATTTCCCTAACACCTATCTGTTCACAACAATCTATCCATCTACTTGATCTGCAGCTTGGATCAAATGCTTTAACTTCCAAATTTCAGTAAAGAACAACCAATCCCTATAAACAAAACTCAGTGAAAAAAAGATCAAAGGCAACCAACCCGTGCTCAAACTATTTCCCTAACACTTGCTCAAACTCTTCCTACAATGTCACGAATTCAACCATGTGAACTGTCATCACGTCATCACTTTTATCAAACGGCAGGTTCACCCTGAAAGGTATCGTCCGAAGTCACAGACCTCAAGTAATTTCGAATTCCATACATAAGCAGAATTTCATGTAAAGAAGCCACAGAATCACAAACTCACAATTGACAACTACTGTTTCTGACACGAAAACTCTGAATATAGAGAACACTTACAATTGCGAATTATTCACTGCAGAAAAACATAGTTCGATTCACAATTAACATAATGTTGGTGCAAAGTCTCTTTATCTATCAATTGCAATATATATTCTATTACAATATACTTTTTAGGAATAAAAGTTAGAATTTAATTTTGAAAATAGACATTAAAACAAGTGATAGATTGTTAGTTCGATCAATGATAAAGTTTTAGGAATTAAATCTGGGAAATAAAAAGGAAAAGCTCTCTCCTTTTTCATTAGTTGGATGGTTGATATTAATCTAAAGTAAAAGCAACAAATAAAATAAAAGAGTCAGTTATAATTGGAAGGTTCTATGTATTGTAAGTATTTAATTTGAAAGAAGAGTGGACCTCTTATTCTAGTTTTTCTTGATAAAAGAGCGGTTGCATTATATATTGCATAATATAGAATAACACTTTCTATTAACTTGTGTCTCTAATACATTTTGTAATTGTCATTGTGAGAACGCAGTACATCATGGCTAGTGATTTATCAATTGGTAGTGGAGGTAGTTCATCTCATACTGGTTCGCGCAGTGGCAATAGCAGCAACTTGCCTAGCAGCGGCAGTGGTGGTTTGTCTGGAAGTGGTGATATATCAACAGATAGTATTGGGAGTAGTCCATCTCATTATGACATGAGTGTAGATGGATCTGGTAGTCTCTTATCTTCTAGAATTGTAGAAGGTAATAGAGAACCCAGATACATTTGTTTTTGTGATAGGTGTAAAGGAGAACACAAGCACAAAATTAGCATCATTAATCGTCATGTTACAAAACTGTTTGGCCCTATGGTAGGAGGTCCACGTGATTTAGAGCCATCTGCAGAGAGAGGAATATATTACCCATGTTATTGTAATGGTTGCAAAGGTGGAGCATGGCAGACTCGCGACATCATTCATCAACATTTGCTTCACTTGTATGGTCCTTGGACTTGTGATGCAATTTTGGCCAGTGCAACTTCAATTGACTCAGCAACATCAAATTCCGAATCTACTAGTGGAAAGGGACGAATACAGGTACCGTTCATATTTCTCTGAATGTTAATATTTATTTTTCAATATATTTTTTAGAGTAAAAGGTCTCCGTCATTCAATAATTGAAGAATCAAAAACTCTAACTCGAGCAGAATAAATTTCCAAATTTTTATAACCTCTATTGTATTTTTTTTATCTTTTGTTGGTGGTTAGCTTTTTCATAGGGTAGTTATTAATTGAAAGTATTTGTTTTTTAAAATATTCTGACTCATTTGAAAATGGCTTACAAAAAATTTAAGAACTTATTTTGTTGAAGTTGGGATTTATTTTTTTATTTTTATATTTTTATTTGCTGTGATCATTTATTGGGGTTTAGCTTTCCCTCAGGAGAATTAAAAATTACTAATTTTGTTTCAAAATTTGACTCCTTTTGAAAACAGGTTACATAGATTTCAGAAATTGTTTTTCTGAAGTTGGGATTTTATATTTTTTTTATTAATTTCTTTATTCTTTGCAGAAGTAATTTATTTCTGTTGAGTTTTAATTTGATTTTAAAATCATGAAGGATTTATTGAAGTTATTCATAATTAATTAATGGGAGCAAGTATAACTCAACATTTTTTATGAATATAAAACAGTAACACTGAGTGTGGTGTTGGTGTTTTTCTCTTATATTAGGAATATCATGACGATTTGATTGTTCACGAGGCTGCTTCATCCATGGAGATAAGCTATGCGGATGAAGATATTAATGTGGTTGTGCATCCTAATCAAGCCGAAGCAATTGAACAATTTTTTAATCCAGAGTCGTTTGCCGTGCCAAAATTGTTTCCCGAAAGTACGATGGGGGAAAAAGAATTAATTTTCAGAATATTAAAACTGCAACTTCAACATAAATGGAGTAACACCAGTGTAACAGACTTACTTAGGTAATCTTCCACACAATTTTCAATCAACACTTTTGTAGTGAGAATTTTTAGAGTACAATTTGCATCAATACCTATTTGTGAGAGTCCTTGTAATTCCTTATCTTTAAACTACTTGATGTACAAATGAACTTCCTAGCACCTCATGTACCACAATTTATTAATTTAGTAACAAGTGTTGCAATAATGATTTGTTGCAAGCTTTTCAAGGAAAAAGTGTTACTGAATGAAAACACAATGCCATCATCTCACAGGGAGGCCAAGAAATTGCTTGAACCTGTGAGTCTACCGCCACTTTTGATAGACGCATGTGTGAACGATTGTGAGATTTTTTATGGAAATTTACCTGATGGACGTACACTTTAAGACATGACAACATGTCCACATTGTGGAGCACAACGACGCCACAAAAACAATCTTAACCAAGAGTCCTCCAGAATGGTATTATCTCAATTTGACTTTTTCGCATTTTCATGTTATAGTACAAAAAGTTGTCAACACATAGATGATAGAGTATAAGATAAGTTTCTAAAATATTTTGATAGTTTGTAAGTATTTAAAAAATAAATAAATTACGGTGATTCATATGTATTATAATTTGTAATGTCAAATTGTAGTTTCAGTACATTCTTTTGGTTTTTTCAAGTAGTCAATATTTAACTTAGAATCACAAATTGGCAGGTTATGCGCTTTCAACCAGTCATTCCAAGGCTTTTACAGTTGTATACGTCTCCCCGTACAGCCCCTCATTTTGCCACAAATGATACCCCAGGCAGCGATGATGGATATATCAGAAGTGTTATTGATTCAGAATCATGGAAGATCGTGATGACCATTGATTCAACTTTTGAGGGGTTAAGACTAGCAGTTGTATCAGATGGTTTTAATCCATCATCACTGCGTAGTTCCTTTTATAGCATAACTCCGGTGGCAGTTATAGTTTATAATCTACCACCTCATCTTACCACGAAAAAAGAATTCATTTTTCTATCCTTGATCATTCCGGGAAAGTTCCAGGTTAAAAATATGGACGTCTATCTTAGACCACTAATTATGGAGTAACAATTGTTATGGTCACCCGGGTTCGTGCTCGTGACATAAGCAAACCTATTGGACATCAAGACTTCACCTTACGTGCAATTGTATTGTGGACAATTACAGATTATCCAGGTGCTACATCTATTTCTGGTACGTATTTAATTTCTCTTATTTTTTATTGTTTTATCATTTGTTGGAGGTTTGATTTTCTATCAGAAATTAATAATTGAGATATTTAAAGAATTTGATAATTTATTACCTGTGAGGAAGGAAAAATAAAAATAGCTAGGAGATTCAGGCTCTGTTGAATACTGATAGCCCTGCTGATAACCCTGCTGATGACCTTAATTAATCCCCTAGCTGATACCCTTGCTGATACTCTTTCTGATACTTTCGTTGATATCCTTGCTAATATCCTTTCTCACAACCCTTGCTGATACCCTTTTCTGATACCCTTGCTCCTACCCTTGCTTTTACCCTTGATGATATTCTTGCTGATAACCTCGTTAAAATCTGTGAACTTGTTTTCATGAAGTTGGGATTTGATTTAACTTTATGTTTTTTATATTTTTTTCATCATTTATTGGCTGTTACCTTTCCCTCAAGAAAAGTAATAATTACTAATTCTATCCCGAACTTTCTCTTTTGTAGCTATTATTCATTTCATTGTTTATTAGAATTAATTGAGATTATAAGACGTATGATTCAGATTTGGATTTATTTTATTTTATTTTAGAAGTCGAGTGTAGCAGCTTTGGCTTTTAGGGATGAAGGTGCACAATTTGTGAATTCTCAATGTTTTTTTGTATTGATTGAAACATGTTTGTATTTTTTTTTGGAAATGTAATGATTTTGAAAAATACTAATTTAAGTTGTTGCAATTGTAGGAATGGTTACCAAGGGTTACAATGGTTGCTATTTATGCATGGATCAGATTCATGCACGGCGCTCTGTGCCACTCCATAAAATAGTGTATGATGAATTCCGCATGTATTTGGATGAACTTCATCCATTTCGGACGGAATTGAAGGATTTGTTCAATGGTTGCATTGAACAACGACCATGTCCTATTCGTCTGACAGCTACAGATTGGATATCTAGGTGGAATGATTACGAAGATTCACAGTTGGCACGTCCAACCCATTCCCGATCTGTGAGTACTCCACTAGGTATGACTCGAAAATCCATTTTTTATCACTTGGAATATTGGACAAAGCTTCCAATACAGCATTTGCTAGATCCTATGCATATTAGTAAGAATGTGTGCAAGTCATTGCTTGAACACTTAACTGGAGTGAGGAATATCTCAAAGGAGAGGAGTGATTTGAAAGATTCTAATACGAAGAGGGAGTTGTGGGACCGTCATTTGGATGAGAGGGGAAGGTTAGTATACCCGATAGCACCTTACACAATTGAAAAGAGGGAAAGGAGTGTTTTCTATAATCGCATTGGTTCTATTCGTACACCTTCACACTTTGGAGCAATATTGGCTAATGCCTTTACGAAACAAGATACATTTTCGGGCTTGAAGTCTCACGATTTTTTCAACATATTGCATTATCAACTTCCTTTGGCAATTCGAGGGTTGTTAACATCCGAGGTTGGTGGTGGTGTGAGCGAGGCGATATTTCGACTCTCAAGATTTATGAGGTATGTATGTTTGCGGGAGATTTCACCAAGGATGATGGCTAATTTGGAAAAGAAGCCGCGGTGGTTGTGGTGCTTCTTCAAATGCAGTTTCCACCATCTTTTTTTGACAGTCAACCTCATTTATTGGTTCATTTACCTAAGGAGCTGAAGCTAGCTGGCCCAGTACAATTGAGGTGGATGTACCCCATGGAAAGGTATATAAAAGTGTTAAAGAGTTTCGTACGTCAAAGAGCTAGGCCAGAAGGAAGTATTGCTGAAGGGTACTTGATGCAAGAGAGGATTCGCATATTCAATGACAAGTTCGAAGAGTTTGAAGCTGAGAGTGATCAACCGTGGAATGAAGAGCCGGAAGATCGCAAAAAAGGTACACTTTAAGATTTGATTCTTGTTATGAAATACATGGTTTATACTTAGCAAGGGTGTTTAAAGTATGTTCACTCTACAAGATTGTATCATGTTTACGTTGTATTCAGATTTCATGCAAAAGCCTCCATATTATTTTATAATTAAAATTCCTATTTTTTTATTTTTTTTTAAATTATATTATTACAAAAAAATTACTTTGTGTAGGTACATATTTGCAAAGTAAAGGACGAAACAAGCGATTCACCGGCCAACAACATCTAGAGTATAGACAAATCCACAGATTATTATTGAAGGGCACGGCACATATGAATGGTTATGTTCAAAGGTACGAAGCAGCTAAGGAATCATTTGAGGAGGAATGGCGTAGTAGGGGATGGAGGACTGAACCTCCCATGTTTGATGGTATTGATCATTGGATTTCTAATGCAGTGATTGATGATGTGAATGACGGTGTCGAAGTGGATGATGTCATTGTGAACATAGCTCAAGGGTTTGAATTGCAATGCAAGAGATACTCAGCTATGTACCACGAGGGCCGCCATTTTTGTACGGAGCGAATTGACAAAACAAGGCGAACATGCGATTGTGGTATAGCATGCAGGATGAAAGAAGGGGAGAGGCTCGTGGATTACGTTGGAGTGCTAGAAGAAATATTGGAGATCACGTTCATCGACATAGATCCAATTGTGGTATTCAAAGGGAAGTGGTACAAGAATGAGGTTCGTTGGAATGACTGTCTGTTTCACTCGGTGAGAAATATAGAGTTCCTTAGCAATGGCGACTTGGACGACCAACCATTTGCTTTCCCTGCCACAGTAGAACAAATATTTTTTTCACAGGATGTTTTAAATCCCCAATGGACATTCGTTCTCCAAGATAAACCCACATCTTTTAGGGTATTTGAGTTGATTGAACCAATGGATTGGGATGATGGTAGACATGTCAGGGGATTATTCTCTGGTCCAGAGAAAGAAGATGGAATTCCACATGTCCATAGATTTCACAATCAAGACCATGAATCTGAAGATGAGGATGAGAATGATGTGGACGATACACATGAAGATTATAACTCTGGCAGCGACGAGGAAGAATATAGGCTGAGAGGTAGAGAAGCATTAGAGAGACACTTAGATGAAACCGCAGATGACTTCTCTGATGAAGATTCTGATTATGAATCTAGGAGAACTAGATCTTTGTCTGAGATGCTTTGAGGCTATAGATTAGGGACTTCATTTGTAAAAAACCGTTAAATAAGGATTCATCTACTCTTTGATAAATTCTGTGTCTATGACGTACATATAATGTTTGTAAACCAGTAAAGAATTGTAGTATTTCTGTAGAAAATCAAATTAAATCAAACTTAAACATGTTTTAAATTCATATCAAATGTGAATAAAAAACGTCATAACTAATTGAGTTGAAAACCCGTTTTGAAAGCGTCATAAACGCTGGTGTCTTGGTTACGTTACAGACTGTTTCTAAAACGTCACAAAAAACGTCGTAAACTGGGTCACTTGTAGTAGTGATCATCTAACGACGTACGGTTGTCACCCATATCATCGAGGGAGTACTAAGGTATGATAGTTTACGTCAACTTATGCATCAAGATACGTTTCCTCTGATTTTCGAAATCACCTGGGTTAGGTTGTCGCCATATTGTTATCCAGGGTTTCGGAAGGGATTGCCGAATGCGTTACTTGCTTCAAATAAATCTACTGTGGGAGGACTGCGACATTCGATTGTAAGGTTAATTTTTAAAATGAGTACAACCAAATGTGTCACCAATAATGATATGTAGGGTTGGCAACCAGACGAGTCAGATACTGAATGGGACTCCGAAATCAGTTCCGGATACGGGACACGGAGGGATGGGTTTCTTGCTCAATTTGAAGCTACTGTCGACCAAGACCTTGACATGCATGCTTTAGTGCAAAATGCTTTTCATGTGTATGACGCCTTGGGAGGGGAGATTGGCGCTAGGGCAGTGCCTGAAGGAGAAGACTCCGATGAGTCCGATGGTGATATTGAGGAACAGCTCTCTGCTCGCGAAGGGAACCACGGTCATGACGGCGCCGACATTAACCAAAATTTGCCAGGTTATATACCGCCATATGGAGTACCAAAAACAGGTGAAGACTTTCGATTTTCACCACCTCGCCAACCAGTGGAGAATGCAGTCGACGAAGACGTCGCTGCGATGGAGACCGCTTTGGACCGCGACCAGGAGTACTTAGAGGAATGCGCTCGGATACCGCTATATGCAGGCGCCAAACTCAGTTGAGCACAACTCTATTACTACTGAATTGTCTGAGGACACACGGTGCATCTAATGCCCTTGTGAATGAAATTTTCCAACTGTTAACACGAAGTGTTTTGCCATCTGTGAATTCCTTGCCCCATTCAGAGTATCAGGCATCTAAACTACTGAAGCAATTGGGGCTGGCGTACGATACCATCCACGCCTGCCTTGGCCCGAAGACTTGCATGTTGTTCAGAAGCGCAGAGAAATCCTTCTTGAAGAACTGTTCCATTTGTGGAGCTGCGCGGTACAGGAAAGTAGGGAAAACTAAGGTACCTCTCAAAGTGTTGCGACACTTCCCTCTGATCCCCAGATTGGAGCGCATGTGTAGCACTCCTGTACAAGCACATTTTATGACTTCACATGCTCGCCTCGCAAGCACTGACGATGGAATGCAAGGGGCTTGCGATTCTCATCAGTGGAAGTTTATCAACTGGCGTTGGTGGGAAGAATTTGGAAAGGAGGCCAGGAATGTGCGACTCGGACTTGCCACTGACGGTGTGAATCCATTCTCAATAAAAAGATCCACTCACAGTACATGGCCGGTTCTTTTGATGAACTACAATGTACCGCCTTGGATGACAACTAAGAAACACTTCATAATGCTCAGTTTAATCATTCCGAGTAAATGATCTCTTACAGGGGACAATTTTGATGTGTACATGCAGCCTCTTCTCGAGGAGTTACAAATTCTTCGGTCACGTGGAGTTCAGGTGCAAGACGTTGCAAGGTATCAAGGATCCCCTTCTTTCAATCTCAAAGCCATCTTGATGTGGACTTGCCACGATTTCCCTGCTTATGGAGTTGTTGAAGGGTGTGTAACAAAGGGTTACAAGGGTTGTCCGATTTGTGGGAAAAATATAGTGTCTAGAAGATCAGTTGCCTTAAAAAAATCAGTGTATGATAATCAACACCGTAGGTGGCTACCAATGGATCATCCTTGGAGAAGAAACATGGCTGCATGCGGTGGGGAAGAGGAATTAAGACCACCGCCAGAGCCGATCACGGTTCAGGAGTCGTTGAGGTGGGGCAGACTTCGGGAAGCATTCGTATGCCGTGGATCCCATCCCAAATCTGATGATCCGGCTCGTGAATATGGTGTGAAGAGCGTATCATGTTTATTCCAGCTGCCCTACTGGGAGGTTAGAGAATCAAACCCTGTACACCTAATTTTTTTATTTGCTAGAAGATGGACTTCGGGTTGCGGTCCTAGATGTATCACGTACTGACTCTCTAAATGTGATGATTATTTATTTTTTGTAAGTACTCAATACTCTTGTCATTGCCTTGTCGATTGACATGCGTCTGTCAAGCGAACAGTAAAGTCCGCTCGGTCTTTTTAGGATTACTGTTCTGAATTGTGGATATCCGCTCATGTGCACTTTGGTTATTTACCGATAACCAATTTGTGCCAGCCTACATGTTAACCGCGTTCTGTGGTTCATTACATGGCATGGACAATCGGTAGTTTCTCTCAGTTAGAACGCACCCTGTGAAGTCTACCATATTCCACAATCAAAGATCTGCTTAGTATGTTTTTCGTGAATGTTGTTTAAGCTGTACATCTCTTGTATTTGAATATAAAATAAATTTCCCAAATGTTATTGAGACGTTAAGTGCAACTGATTCTTCGAATAATTATTCACCGAGCGTGAGTCTTCCCGACTCGTCTGAACGAGTAGTCAGAAGTCTGAAAACTCCCTTTTATTTCGGTTTCATATGTTGAAGAAAATAAAACAGGTCGTTAGTGTCAGTGCTTTCATATTCTGTAGTTCCATACTCGTCGTTAGTGGTTAATTAGCATCCCATTCAGGATTGTAGACGTAGTAATCCAATATGTCGACATTTGGTCTAATGTCTACCACCCTAACGTACAGGGTGATTGTCCTTTGTAGTATTTCATCATCACATTTGGGGCGTACTCTGTCGAGTCCGAACTCAGGGGGGGAAGATTGTGAACCCTCGACGGTCTGATGCATTTCTTCTTTTATTCGCGTACTTTATTCTGATATCACGCTGCGTAGAGTATCGGCCGGGAATGATAAACTCCTTTGACATCAGTTAGTGTCCTTAGGGACGGGCGTCATGGTCTACAGAGACACTCCACGTGTGTTGTACGTAACAGAAAATAAATTTCCAGACAATGTTATCTTGCGAAGCATTTAAGATTCTTTATATGACGTTTGTTGAAGTTGAACTCCGAGTACGCTTTCTTTTATTTCGGTAGGAGGCATCATCGAGCATTTGTTTACCTCTTCTCATCCATAACTGAATTAGTTCCCCTTCAATGGAGCAATGTGTTTTAAAATATCATTGTGTTATGATATGGGATGGTATATAGTTAGAGGCTCGGGGTAGTTAGTCCAACGATGAAGCACGAGACGTTCCGAGGCAGTCTGTGTAAATAAGTTTTATGTATACCGTTTTTATCGTTTATCTTTATGAATATACTGGGTACTTAAATGGTGTCAGCTGATTTCAGAAAATGACTCTTGCTCTAATTGTTAAGTCAGTTGCATCACGAATCAACGAGGACTCTTGCCATGTATAGCCAGGGTCTTCCTAACAGCATCGGAAAGGGACGGCCCGTACTAACTCGGATTATCACAAAATTCAAGAGGTACGTTACTTCTCCGATTGTGGTCGAAACTTGGGACAGTCTTCCCACGGGTTTAACCCTAGACTGATCGGCCATTCGTAACACCTGATCGGTAGATTCGAATGAGGTGTATCCGAGCTCAAAGGCCGTATCTTCCAGCATCAGGTTTACACCGGATCCACCATCTACCAGAACCTTCGGAATAGCACATCCTTCCACTAGCACCGTTAGTTCCGGTGCTCCGTGATCCTCAACCTGTAAGAAATTAGTAGCCACAGACGGAAGTTTCACCCCTCGGCGCCTCCGTTTCGTCCAAGCCTCTCGGATTATCTTCTAGTAATTCACATTGTCATGGAGCAACTGTCCAATCGTGACATTTGCTTTGAGGGACTTGATATCTCCAAGAATATCATACTCATCCACCCTCGGAGCGGAAGGAATAACCACCGGAATGTCATCAAACCGGACCGAGGGCTTGGTGATCTTTCGAACAGGAGGATCCGTGAGCTCCTTCCGAACTTCCTCGCTGATATCTTCCGGCAGGTTCTCTCTTTCCACCCCATTTTCCGCTCTTGGACGGTCGTCTTCTTCTGGTAAAGCTCGGGTTACCGTAGGAGGATCGGATCCTGAATCCGAATCCATTCTCCTAGATCTCACTCTTCTTCTGGTCTTCCGGGTTTTCGGAAGCTCCGGTTCTTGGGCACGTTCTCTGGCGGGATTACGGGTTGATACTCTGTGTGCTGGTACTTCCGCGCCCTCCTGTAGTTCCGTCATGAACCGTCATTTATCCGGGTTCTCTATCCCACCCGAGTGACCATAGTTGAGTCCAGTCATCTCTCTCGGAGGGACCTCCACCTGTTTGAAAATCGGACGGGGTTGTGCCGGCTTGGCACACTGAGGAGCCGTATGACCGTATTCACCACAGTTTTGGCACGGAAGGATCCGTGGTGCCCCTTGTCCTTGTCGTTCAAACGAACAATTAGGAGCGTAATGATCTGGACTCCCACAGTTGAAGCAATACCCGTGTGTCGGCTTCTGGTACATCGGCCTACCCGGAACGTTATGTGGAATCCGATATCCGGCGGGAGGACAAGCTATCTGTATCGGTGCCTTCCCTCTCCCGTAAGTAGTCTGAACATGGTACACAGGTTGGTATTCGTCCATCTGGAACTCCTCCTCTTCCGGATAGGCATAGTATACCTCCTCTTCCGGATGGACATAGTGGATCCGTTTCTGGCGAGGCTCATTACACTCCGGGGGATAATGCCCTTGCTTTCCGCAGTTAGCGCACCACACGTTAGCTCTACTGGTGGGAATCATCTTACGAGGCTTCTGGTTCTCGGAAAGGTGAACGTTGAGTTCGGCAATAGATTTCCGGATCTCCTTCATCTCCTTCATTACCTTCCGAGAATCGTCATCTTCCACCTTCACTTTGATCAACTCTCGGTTCCGTCTAGGCCGCAAGTTTCCACTGGAACCTCCTCGGCGTTTCGAGGCTCCCCTGGAGTCCTGTTTCGACTGATCGGAACTGGATGAAGTGGAATCACTCTTACTGGTAGATCCAGAGTCTTCCGAGGAGGACTCGTGTCTTCGCCGACATTCCCTCTCCTGCCGGATCTTCTTACTCCGCTTCTCGGTATGCTTCAGAGACTTCCGTAGCGGTTGGGCTGAGTTCTCATAGTTTTGAGCAGCTTCCACGGCCTCCTGTAGTGTAGCGGGTCGGGTTTGTCGGATCTGAAACCCCATCTCCTCCGGGAATCCGGCAACAAACCATTCCACTTGTACACTCAGAGCTATGGCCGTGGTGAGCTTCTGTATGAGCGCCTTCACCCTTTGACTGTACTTCCGTACTGACTCAGTAGATCTCATCGTCATCCGGCTCAACTTTCCGAGTGCACGGGCTTCTCCCCCGGCTTCACGGAATGTACGTCGGAACAAGGTAACGAAACTGGTCTAGTCGTTACGTGTACGTTCCGGAACGTCTTGGTACCACTGCAGAGCTTCTCCCTTCAGAAGACTTTGGAATATTCTTCTCTTCGCATCCGGGTCTTCCTGGTTGGCTAGAGCGATGGATTTGAACTCACACAGCCATTCGTCCACGTCTTGACTTCCATCTCCTTTGAATCTGCTGTACTTCAGTAAGGTAGAGGGGGCCATCGGATTGTCTTCCTCGTCCTCTTCTTCTTCCTCGGTCTCCTCTTCGACTTCCACGTCGGCTTCGACTTCGTCAGCTACGACTTCTTCTTCTTCCGGATCTTGAGCTATACCCGCTCCGGCTGCAGAGGTTCCGGCCAGCGACACTACGATCACGTCTCCTTCTCGCTCTACAGCAGTCTGGATCCGGGGTAGTAGATTCGTACCCGGTAGATCGTGTACCAAAACCCTACCCTTCTTCTGTAGCAACCGAGTGGATCTTCTTCCTCCTAACTCTTCCGGTTGCGCCCCAACCATGGAAGAGATTGGGAGTTCTTCTTCCGACTCCTCGGAAGGCTGGATTTGCGCGTAGGACTACCGTCTACCGAATATCCACCTAAATGAAGCCTTCACTGTCTGGCTCCACTTTTCTTCAAATATGCACTCGCTTATCTTCCGAGTATCCACCTGGTTCACAACTTACCGAATCCCCGGCAGCGGCGCCAGATTTTTACGTGTCGGAACACGGAAATGCAACTAACATCCGGATAGCACTCCAACTGAGCGTAAACTTCCGTATTGTCACTAGGTTCTGAGTATCGTCTAGGGATTCAATAGTGTTTCACCAAGTAATTACTCATAATAGTTCCGAGCCTTGCCACTGCTCGGATAGTAACTCCTCGACTATCTTTCTCTCTCTCTCTCTCTCTCTCTTTCTCTGTCTCGTCAGGTGTTTCGTCCACAAACCCCAACATTTCGGAAAAGATACCGTCTCACAACTGACTTAGAGTACTCTGGTCAGCAGGTCACACAGACGACTACTTCCGATCCGTGAGACTACAACGACAAACCAATCCGGATCTGGGAGAACCAGGATCCGATTATCCCTAGGCGACCCGTGCCACGTTCCGAATCCCCCTCTCACAGTGTACGGAACCTCTTCAGAAGTTCAGGGAGCCCGATCAAGTATTCCTCAATCCGCTTCGACCCTAGCAACGGCTATTCCGCATGAGGTTGGGTTGGGGACGGAACAGTGAGGCTTCACTCCTACGACAATACCCTAAATCTCTCCGCTCAATCCCATTACCTTTCCGGTTCGGGTCTCGTCACAACTCCCGTCACCTTCCTATCCGAGCTACAGCGGAACTCTCATATCCTTCCCGGATCATTCACACTTAACTGGAAACCACGCACGGTACTTGCAAAACACGAATACTTTACTGATAAGGAATATAGGGAGAAAACATGCAAAACGAAGACCCGGACTGCATCGCCTTCCCCGTTTAAGTAAGCAGGGGTTTTCACAAAAGCGGCCGCGTCGGCAGTTCAATCAAAACCCTAATCCCTAATTATCTACCTAGAATCCTACTTTACGAATAATCCCGAACTCCCGATCCGAAACCTACTCCTATAAATCCGGAAAGTGACTGCCAGTTGCAGTGAGAGGAATCTACCCCATCTTCGTCTTCTTGTGGCTCTCCTACTCTCGGTCCTTCTCCTTCGACCTGGTCATCCGTGGCTCGGATCCTTCTGTCCTCGCTGCTCGCTCCGCCTGACGCCTAGCACTCCGTTCCGCCTTTGACTCCTTCGTCTTGGTCTCCAAGGAAAGCCGGGTAACGACCCGGTTCTTCGGAGATTTGGGAGACTTCGGCATCATATGCGAGGGAGGGGTTCCGGACGTAGGGGTTCGAGTCCCAGTTCCGGCTGTCCCAACCGGGGAGCTGGCATAAGTTTCCGAGTCGGACCCGGAAATCGTAATGGGCCCCTTCGCTGTCGGTTCCTTCCTCTTCCTCAAAACTCTCCGAGCACCGGAACTGTCAGCAGGGGAGTCCACCACTGGCGTTCCGGTGGGTGTAGGAGTCACCGTTCCGGTCTAGGCTGTCGGTGAAGGGGTAAGTGCTCCCTCCTGAGTCACTCGGGTCCGTCCGGTTGGTGAAATGGACCTTCCCCATTCCGCTCCGGCCACCTCCCCTTGGTAAACCGGAACAATTACTGACGATCCGAGTGTTGGGAGAACAACCGGCAGCACGGGCCGAGTTACCTCTTCCGTAACCGTCCGCTCCTCGGATCGCCTAACGGTGACTGTAATCCCTGTCACCTCCGCCTGACCGGTGGGGATCGCGCAGCCTTGCTGAGCCGTGCTGGCTCCGGGTGACGCCACTTGTCCTTGGTGTTCCCGGATCATATCCGCGATCGTCCGAGCCGGTTTGAAGATATCCGAGTCGACCGCCATCTGCTCCTCAAGCTGGAGGTTGCGCTCCAATGGGGTCCTGAATGCTACACCGCGGGATTCCCCTACAATGGTCCGAGAGGGAGATCCGGGAAACCTGGTTCCGACGCTGGGACTTCCGACTCCCGGATTGAGCAGCTGCCGAACCTTCTTCAGAATCTGGTTCATCGAATGCTCGCATTTGGAAAGGATCCTGATGATCCTCTGCTTGTTCTCCAAATTTGCAGGCTGCAACACATTCTCGTCGAACAATCGGGCCTTGTTAACTATAGCACCCGGATTCCCTACCAACTTCCGAAGCTCACCCAATGTCTCCTCTTGCTCGGCATGGAACTTCCGGATCTCCTCGCTCTTCGTCGCCAGTTCCCTCGTAAGCTCCTGCAACTGAAGCTCCAACTGCTTCTTCTCGCTCCGAAGCTTCGGGGCGTCCTTCAAAAGCTCCACCTCTCGGATCACCTCCTCCGGTAAACAGCCCCCGAGTGACGTGCAGACTCTCCGGAACAGCGTCTCGATCCGATCGTAAGAGGCCTGCGCCCGATGAGTTTCCTCCCGAATTCCCCGGAACGGTTCAACCGGAAATCCTCGCTCGGAACTGACCTCCTTCCGCTCCGCATCTCCCCGGGCCGTGGAGGGCTCCGCGTGCTGCAACGTAGCACGTTCCGATCGCGACTTGGAGTGGGCCTTCGTAGCGCCGGGATTCGGAATGATCGCTGTATCATCATCTCCTTCCGTGGACGCCGTATCCGAGGTTCGCCGTGCGGTACAACATCCAACCCTGGCGGGATCTCCTGAAAATTGAGGAAGTTCTTCGCCACAATATAACTCTCCTCCTCCTTATCCATCAGCAAGCTATACGTATGATAGAGTTGGTAGAGAAAAGGGGTGATTGGTGTCGGCTTCTTTCCGATCGAGGGCACCAACTTCTGCACGGTTTCCGCCATGAGTGCAGCCCAATTCACCGGACCCTGCCCTGTGTACGCTCCGAGTATGGTGTTTCCGACCGTAATGGTGACTTGTTCCGGTTTCAACGGATACAAGATCGGAACGAGGAAGGCTAGGACCTGTCTCTGTCTCCTATCCTTACAGGCATCTATCGGGTATCCATTATTCTTATGGATCTTTCCGTGGAACCTATCATGTACGTACTTATCCGTCCGGGTTGCCCAAAGGAGTCCGTTCTGCTCAAAACTGTAAGTTTCCGCCCATTGTTCCGCGCACCACAGCGTGGGCTTGCCCCGGATCGTGTTGTCCCACCTATTGTCCGGCCCGTCGAAGATCTCCGCCACCATCGCCACATCCTTCAGCAACCATGGCCGTGACAGCAAACCCTCGCATCTCATCCGGGTGAGGTCGTCAATCAACTCGTTCATCGCTGACTCTCTCTCCGGAGTGGCGGGGCTAAGAACTCTACACTGAACGTGCGCCATTCCTACGTCTCACTTCTCTCCCTTTGCGATCCGACAACAAGAAACCCGGCAATCCAACTGCCAGTGAATCGGAAAAGACAAAACACCTTACCGCTCTTTCACTCTCTACTCCCAGTCCGTAAAAAGGAACTCCAAACCCTATCACTCCCGCTCATATACCCAGGGTATCATAAACGCTGCGGCGGCCCGTAATTGCAGCCGCCACCGTACCGAGCTAGGCACCTATCCGAGTCATGATGACTTCCGCATCGTTTCGGATCCTAGACGCGGTTACAGTAACGGTCAGTTCTCGGATTGTCGATCCGTTCCGAGGTTTCTCTTCCGAGTTCCGGGATCAAGGTTCCGAGAATACTTCCTGCGTTAACTGTTTTAAGGTTCCTAGAGTATCTGGTTTGTGCTAACTCCTAATGCGGCTAAGGCCTAGCTAGTTTTTACCTAATTAACCAAAAAAATGAAAATTAAATGAAATTCTAACACCGGATAGGGCTCTTCCGGTTTATTCTGAGTTTCTCGGATCCCACATTGCATTTATCGAATCGGTGATGACTGTATCATTACTGAATGTGCTTATTTATAATTATTCATTGAGGGAGTAGAGGATTCAGTGAGCTTGGCACATCAATTACAGCATCCAACAATTCCTACCGACAGCTTGACTCCAATACAACTGTAAGGTAATAACAGACGCACTGAATCATCAAATGGACCTCTACAGGGCTTCAATAAATTTTACCATTGTTAGTGTATGTTAGACTTTTTACGGAATCATAGTGTCTGAAGCTTTTAGCATGGAGTGCTGCTTGACCACCATGTTTCGTTGATTCATATATATTTTGTAGGGGCCAGTGTCTCTTTGATATTGACAAAGATTAATTTAACATGTATGCAGCTTATGAACCCTTGAGATCCGAAGACATCGTCATAGCTTGATTCGCAAAGATTTTGCTGTTTGAGGCTAATCACAATCGTTATTACAGTTCTGCGATCTCAGAGATAAATGTGTGATGAATTAGTTGTTCAATACAATTCCTCACTTACAGGCTGACATGGGAAGACGGTGGAGACTGCTCACCGAGGTAGAAGGATGGTTTTGCAAGACTAAACGGGACCATAACTGGAGCGGAATCTATGGCCCATGCCATGTCAATTCACAGGTACTGTAGTACCCAGTTTTGGTTGGCTATGGACTGTGGGAAGTCATGATTGAAATTTACACGGATGGTCAGTTTTAAATGAAAATCGGAAGCTTATTATCTAATCAACCATGAATTGATCGGTCAGTGCAGGTATACAGAGTCGTCCTTGTAATTAATAGTCGCCAACCCTATCAGCGGAACAATATTACCATTGTACTCAGCCCGAAAAACATGTATAAGAGATTGTTTTGTGGATCTACTTAGACATAGTGCATTGCGAGGCCGCATCGTGCCCAACACCTCTCCCGAGCCCTGCTTTGCTTGCCTTGGTCGTCAACACTCGTCGACTATGCCGATCATGCCGATCGAAAACAGGTGGCAGTGGTTCCGCGACTTCCTCATCTTGCCCAGCAAGGGGATGGTGCCTGGTAAATGTCCCAGAGACATGTATCCTAAGACCCTTGTTAGGGAACGTCTCGGACCTTGCAACGACTACGGGGCATACCCATGAAGACACTTCTTTACCCCTGCCTACCAAGCATACATTGGAGAGTTGTTTGAGAGAGCTCATCAAAGAAAACTACGAGAAGATGAATGCTTACCTTATCATTTCGCAAGAGGTGTCTTGGCGGAATTTGATGAACTCGCCGTGGACGAGGCGAAGTATGCTGTGTCTATCCGACGCAAGGGGTGTGCGAATGGTGAGAAGAAGTTCCTATTGAAGTACAGAAACCCACGACATCCAATTGAGTGGCAGAACCCTCGTCCCTTGTCAACTCCGCCATCCTCTGAACCCTCGAGCAATGTAAGTTCCTGCATCACATTTTCTTACAGTCAGTGTGCTCTATTCTTCTGGAAAGGGACTGTTTCAATCTCGCTGTATCGTCGGGATACAGGACCGTCTCTTTACCCGGATTTGCTAGTATGGAAATACCGTCGAAGTCATTTTTGGCGGTATTGGCACCGGAGATTGTACGTGTCTAGCTGTCACCCATTCATGCTGCCCACACCTACAGTACTGGAACTCGTTTTCACATTATGGAAGTGGCTAATTCTTTACAGGAAGGGCGTCCCGAACCGGTTACAAAGTCCTCGGCAGAATAGAGTGTAACCCGGATGAGGAAGGCAATCAACGAAATGCGACACGGTCTCCAAGTGAGGATGCAACAAAACAACCAGACCGAGGTGAACAGTCAGTGCCCCGTGCGGAGATGCGAACACCCTCGGTGCAGGCAGCGAAACCTTCGACTCCGCGGCTGGCGTTAGAAGGCCTAGCCCGACTTACCGATGCAATCCGGGAGTTGGCGAAGGAGCGGAGACAAAACATTCTAGTCGAGGAAGCCCAGTTGCGGGAACAAATGCGCATTCAAACGGAAACCATCGAGGCAGGTCGGTCGAAGTTGGAGGACCTCAATCGCGTCCATCGAACGTGGGCGGACAAATTTCCTACAGCTCAGAAAGCACATGGCCGTGCTCTGGCATTGCGAACGAAAGCGAAGGAATCCGGAGCCATATTGGTCGAACACGACGATGGAACCCATCACAACAGCGATGCCTCTAGGGAGGAGAGTCTCTGGGATGACACGCTAGTTCTCGCACACATGAACCTGGAATTTGTAACCAACAGGTTGTCGAAACTGCGGGAATCTATTGCAGCAGAAGAGATGACTGTCGGCGCGAACGAAGTGAAATTTATCGCAGTCCAGGAGGATACAAAGAAGAAGAACAAAATGCTGAAGTCGGAGATTGCCAAGATGGACGCCCTCATCGATTTCCTCAATCACCCTGACTTCTTCAAAGGTCGATGACTTACAACAATCACAGAATCCCAACCGCAACACTTGTTGCCCTTTTAGAATCAGTATGTCGTAGTGTGTGTTTTTGAAGTTCAGACTTTCCTTCAGTTAGGTGTTTAGAGTATTTTTGGACTTTCAAAGGCTAAGAGAGAACACAGTTTCTCTCATAGTTCGACAGTGAGAGAGAACTCTTGGGAGAAGCATTTGACCTAAACCAGCAGAAGGTTATAATCCAGTACTAGATGTAACGTTCACTTATATGATACAAACATGTTGTGCACAGGCTGTGTGTGGAATTTCTCGAACACCAAACGTGTCCACATGAATATAGAACGTCAGCTGACAGTCGGCAGTTACAAGCTTATACTGTTCGCCTTGAATCATTAATTTACAGTGGAACTCTACAATAAGGTACCGGCCGCAGAACTCCATATCGCCCGGTAGTTTCTACAAGCAGCCCAGATGTCCGCCTTACAAACTAAACAAATATACCCGGCTTAACGGGTATAACACCTCGCCCGGGGGTCAGGGCGGTCAACGGACTTCAATGCTTACTGTCAATCTTGATAGCTGGATCGGGATTCATTGTTACTATGCCAGGGTACATTGGGTACGAGGGTGGGCCATATCAGTAAAAGCCTAGCGTCGAGGTGGGCCACGTGAACAATAAGCTAGTCACGCAACACAAAAGGGGTTTGACAACCTCTTGGGCCCGCAATAGTCTGAGGGAATCAATCCTGTGCCACTCCATCATCGACTTGGTTACCAGAAAATATTTCAGTCATACAGCTTAGTCAAATGGCACTGCGTTTCCACTAGTGTGGCCACGCATCTTGATCAGGACCATATTGGAACGAATCTTATGTGTGTCATTACCGGATTTTAACGGCAATGACAGAGAATCGTTTCAGCTGAAACCACGATGCTGAAGCAAATGCATGAGACGAATGGGACTGGACATTACTAAACAATTATTCATCAAATCCAATCAGCAATGACAAATAACATTCATCAAACACAACGAATATCATCCAATCCGCAATGACAATGTCATTCATTAAACACGACAAATATCATCCAATCAGCCATGACAATATCATTCATCAAATCGGACATAATTCATCCTAAACCCTAAACCTGAAAAAGCATACAGAGCTTCCACTTATCGCTACGCTATAGGGGTTTGGCAAAATATCAAAGTCTCAAAACGATGTCCTGGACGATGCTTTCGCATCTCAATGCCCAATAGCGCTCAGGATGCAAGGGCCAGTATCCCGGAGTACGTGGTCATATGGGTCCTCGGATGGTCGACTCCGATTGGCAGGGTTAAAACTCAAATTCATTTACTATCCTTTTACCGAAGTTACATTTAACGTAAGGTTACATTGTGACGCTCGTAGTAAGATAGCACTTACCTACGGAGAGTAAGCTTCTCCAGGGCCCACCTTGTGTCGTTTTGTGACCCAAACCACTGAGTAGTTTGCGGAGTCCAGGCCCTCGAGTTTCTGTGCTGCCGAGTGAATACCATGTTGCCTTGAGCTCGTTTTGCCTATTTCCGGTAATGAAATACGTCCACTTCGCTACCAGTGATTGTAGACGGCCGCTGAGGGCGTACCACCATGACAGTGGAGGGTAATTACTCCTCTGTTTGAATTAAGCCGGCGGCACCAGGGATCTTCGAGGACGGCACAAGTTCGTGGCGGCCTCAACGATAGTGGTGCGTTGGAATTCCAAGCGCACAATATGGGGTTCCTTGTTGGTGAAACCCACATGCACTGTGGATAAGGAGACGATGCCGTAATGAAGGAGGGTGCTCTATAGGGGTCGGGACAACTACTGGTGACGTCAAAGTTGAGCAGCCACGTACTTTTGTGGAAGATTCTAAGCAGTACATGAAGAAAGACGGGAAGAAGCAAGTTTGGGTAGAATCACCAGTCTAGAAAATCAGATAAGCTTTCCTATTTCCTAGACTTGTGACTTGCTGTCCTTTCTCCCATGTTTTTATGTATGCATGACCTAAACATGCTATAAGGATGTCCTAAACAGTCATTCAGGGTTGTCCTTTATCTAACGGCCCTCATGTTTTCTTTTCCAGCTATTGGTGCCAGTATAGCCCAAAGGATTATAACATACAGTACGGTACAAAGTGAAAGTACAGAAGGTTACGCACACATTCTAACCCAGAAGAGCAAATCCAGAAGAACACGATTCAAAGGAAAGCCCTTCAACGTGCGCGAAGGATTGTGGATGAAGCAGCCACGGAAGATTGTGGATAAAGCAGCCAAGGATGCAACGACAAAACCCCGGCCTAAAAGGAGAAAAAAGAGATTACTATGGATTGAACTACCACCTAATCGAACGGGACCGAACTACCACCCAATTTGTCATATCTTACTCTTTTATCGTTCTCAAGCCCAATATTGTTCTGAAACTCAGGTGATTATCCCCATTGACCAATGTTCAGGAACAAGCTCCCCCAAAATCAATCATCAGTCACGCTGTGACCAGGTTTTACAATACCATCACATGTGACAACTGATGGTCATCTCTTACAGATATGTAAACTGCATCGTTCAATACAAAGCCTATGTGATGAAGAGATGTAAGGTAATTTTTAGTTTCGACTCCTAACCATATATTTCCAATGCCGAGATTTTCGTCAACCAGGGGCATATCCTCTACCCCTCGAATAGTATATCCTCTACACCTCAAAAATGGCCTTGAGAAACGGTTACTAAAGGTTAAACAAGTTCTTATCAATGCGCACAGCTACCTCCTCTGTCCATATTTATCACAAACACTTAAGCTTAAGGAATTATCTACCTGGTTGCTAGGCCACAGGCCAAAAAAATCCACCACTTTGCAGAAAGAAGACGTCTACATTATCGTGCAGCGATTAGGCCTGTCTTCTGTGCTAGGTGTTGCTTGATTTTGCTGAGCAAACCCGCGTGATTCCTCTGGGTTGTAAGTGAATTCCGTTGTGTCCAATCCATACTGCACAACGTACACAAACAACAAAATCTCCACGCTTTAAAGATAACTACAAGCATCAATGTCTGAGATGGTGTTAACACTATACACACCAAATATTCTCCACTTTGATTGGATATTGCACAAGGCCTTATATATACATTTCCAAAATGAATCTATTCAGACAATGTCCACCATCGTGAGGATGTCCTCCATCACAACACAACACTGTATATCCATGCTGTAGTGAAGTGTCACCCTCCCCTTATGTCTCCTTGAAGAGTTCAAACCTGCTTCATTGTTACCGGATTTGTTCCCCTTGACCACGAGCCTCCTATGGCACAAGAAGTGTAATCAAAACAGTTTTCAACTCAATTACTCTAGCTAACTTCGTTATAAAAGAACTAATACTTATGCTTCTTTGAGTGCATATTTAATTAAATCTCAAATCCATGAGCTCATTAAAGGGGTTGATATCCATGCATAGATGAACAGCCTGAGAAGGGGCGGTTACTTAACAACCAGCTGAGCTAACACAGAAATGCGTACCTTCTCTCGCATTCTTGCACTCCAAGCATCATTGCGTACTGCAGTGCGTGAAGGAGGAAGCCCAGCAGGAGCTCCAGCTTGTGGAGCTGCTTGTTTGTTCTGGCGATTCAACAGAGGCTGCCTTGGAGCATACTCCTCATCGCTATCATATCCTGATCGTCGAGAGTCGATAGAGATGGCTCGTAAAGTCATTGCGAAAAACAAACCCAATGCCTGGAGGTCAAACCGTCAGTATCATAGCTTTAGCACGTCACTCGTTTATTGGTAGAGAAGAAACCCATACAAAATACAGCTGAATATCTTTACATCAATTCATCTGGAACTTTCTATAACCCATAGAAAAGTCTATAGTACCAGAACATAATTGCCACGGGATATCTAAATACCAATACCAAAGCATCCAAAAAGTTCAGTGATAAGGCAAAACACGATATCATTTTCGCACGACTGTCCTGAAACCCTCTTGAACTAGTGCAGCAATGGCAATTCTACATAAGAATAATTTCACCGTACCTCCACAATGAGCACGCCTAACGCAAACCACTTGCAGATGTCCAGATTATCTTCGATAAATTTTTCCACTTTGTCCAATTGCCCTGTTGGGTCATCGGGTAGATCCTGCAAGCAAAAGGAAGTGTCACAATGCTTCTCCGTATCAAGTGAAGGCTTTCACAAGTCCAAGAACGACAGAAGAAACAACTAAAAACTAAGAGTTCGAAGAGTATCTGCAGAAATTTTGAAGTTACCTGGCGCCAATGTTCGTCAAAGAACAGAAAGCCAGCTAGTATAAGCTGCGCTACAACCAAGAGAATTTGCAAGCATAAATACTGCAAGCGGGTCAAGGAGGGACATCATCTGTGCAAATGCAATACGCAACAAGACGAGTAAATTATATAACTGCAAGCCCTAGTCAAATAACGATGCTCCTGTAAATTCACTAGAATCATTGACTAAATAATCCCAGTCAAATACGATAATCAGCATGTCTAAATATGATATACACAAACACTTGACAAACAAGTCGATAGGGCAGGATACACATGAGAGACAAAAGTTGTGACTGGTCTCGGCAGCAATGTGGCCCGTACAAGTTATCAAAAGCGTTGTAACCCCGACACCCAAGAACGCGTAAATAAACCTGCATGCAATCAGTATAGGGCTTAAAAAATTGCATAAGCAAAGTCCAATTACATTCGTAACAAAGGAAGAAAATTCCTGTAATAACTTTGTCTTGCAATTTTAAATGTCAACACATTCCAACCCACATATGATACAACAAGGTATGCTCTTACGCTCCTCGTTCCACTCGAACTCAAGGGCTTGATTGAGAACTTACCAGGGTGCTGGCCATTTAGGCAGCTTCACCTTTTCTTTCTTCAAAGATAGAAAAGGTCTTCTGGTTTGTTCATAGCGCAAATCAAACATCTGGAGAACTGACTCAGAACTGCCGTCCCTCTTGATGCTAAGATCTTGCTCGGGGCCAGGTGCAACATCGGGTGCGTCTGATGGCTCGGGTTCTGGTTTCGGCTCAGGCCCTGATGATGGCTCTGGCTCAGGTTTGGGCTCAGGTTCCGGTTCAGGTGGAGAAGGAGGCGACGGCGGTGCTGGAGGCGACACATCGGGAGCTGACGTTGGCAATGGGGGCGAGACATCAGGAGCTGAGGTTAGTGACGAAGGCGACACATCGGACGCTGGCGTTGTCGATGAACTAGGAGTTGGTGATGGCGTGGGTGCCGGCGTTGGAGCTGGCGTTGGGGATGGTGTTGGCAAAGGTGATGGAGCAGGAGTTGGAGCAGGCGTAGGGGCAATCGTTGGCGCTGGTGTAGGGGCAGCTGACGGCTCCGGTGCTGGCTCTGGAGGAGACGCAGGCACTGGTGGAGGTACAGGCACTGGGGTTGGGGATTGTGGTGGTGATTCAGGAGGGGGTGATGGGGGTACTACCGGAGGAAGGGAAGGAGATGGTGACGGAGGTGGAAACTCATCGTGGAATTCTTTAACCATCCACAAGGAATATATAACAATCAACCCGCCTACCAAGGCGAGCAAGAAATTGGTGAACCTGAGCATGCATTGCAGAAATCCCCTGCAACTCATCTTGTTTTACTTAATATCACGCCGGTCTACTACATTCTTCAACAAGCCCTTAACTCGGTTATATTTTCCTTTCGAGGCATTACCGTCCCTGATCAACGATCGAAACAAGAAATCAGCATAAAATGGCAACTACTGAAATTTCTCGCTACGGTATTCAGAACCACTTCGCAGCCACTTTCAGAACCCTTCCAACCCTTATTCCACTTTCAACCCTGACCCTAATCTTTAACGCAAAACCCTGAAGCTACAGATGCAACCTTTCCCGCAATTAGAAAGAAAAAAACCCCGTTTTACAGGATCCCAAGTGCACAATGAATCGCTCCCAAGCACAACATGAAAAACGTGTCATCAAGAATGAATCAGTCAATACACTCGCCCTCACACAATATCCACGCAGCTGATCATTTCTACCAGCACAACATTTCCCTCCTGGCACACTACTTCAAAAACAAAACTTACTTCCACTCACCCAAGTAAAATTTGATTGTACTTCAGACATTTGCACGTACGGTATATAAAACCAATACTCTCATCAACAGTCACCAATCCAGCATTCCTACAAACGCCATTGAATATCAAGGAAATGACCTAAACCCAAAAGCTCAAGCAACTAACTCACACAATCATCTCACTATCAATACCTCAAACACCTGCAAGACTCACAAACAAGGAAAAACAATCATCAACACCAAAGTGAAGACATAATCAGCTAAAACCGCAAGCGACCTCCAATTCCTTCACAATCCGACCAGTGCCAGCAAAACAAAACCTCTCCCATCCATGATCCCAGAAAGCTCACACCTACCCTAAACCCAGAAACACATGGCAAAAGCTCATCACTGAACAGATCTCTTACCTGGACAGCATCCCACATGGCCCACTGCCAAATCCAAAGTGAAGCGAAACAATCCACGACCGCAGTCCACTCCAGGGCAAGTACCGAAAAGCCGAGTCTCTTCAGATAACTACACACTCACAAAGATAGATCCTGAACACATCACACTCACACATGGAGAACAAATCTTACTGCTGCTTAAACCGGAAGTCCGGGGCCGAGACAGTGCACAGCCGAGGTAACCTAGGTGTTACTATGTTCGGAGGTAAAAAGAAGCTTGACTACTTTTGTGGTAGAAGGAGAAGATTGAGGGTCGCACTCAGTGGTGATTTTTCACAAGGTCCTCAACATGTCCAGGGACATGTTATGAAAAAAAAAACATTTCCAGTGGACGGGTTCTTTGAGAATGAACCGGTTTTTGGACGTGTAAAATTCACTTTGCACGGGTTCTAAAAATATTATTTTTTTTGACAATTTTTCCTCAAAAAATGAAAGATGTAAATATCAATTACATCATGTCATATATAGTTATTTGATGTGATTGTGCATTTTTATTTTATTTTTTTGCAATTTATGGAGTGAAAATTAAAAAAATTCAAAATTTTGGGATCATTTTTCAATCAATAAAATCTTAATGAATAAAAACTCCAAAATTCATGAAACTTTAACATGTGACTCAAGTCAAGATGTACATTCTTCCTATAAAAAGAAATGTCACATTTTGGCTTTTCACAACAAGTTTTTTTTTTCCATATAAATTTCTTTCAAATAATAATGGGTCTTAAAATAGTCTATTAAAGTGAAATTTCACATGAAGGTAGATTCCCTTATGTACTACAACACGTCCAAATTTCACTTCATAATTTTTATTTCTCAATTTATGAGACCAATTTTTAGGGCGTCCCACAACTTTTGTGAGCAACTGTATGTTCGTTTCTTCTACACATTACTTGTTTAACACTTGAAAGAAGATAAAATAATAAAATGTTACCAAACATACCTCAAAGGCTACAACGTGCTCAAAGAAACCAACTGAAGAAGTCCCCTTGGAGAAATCACCTTTGGCTTTGTTTTTTTATTTTTTGTTATTATTTTTATTTTTTTGTTTTTATTTTTTTTATAAAAAATTTACAACTACTACGGGACGGGTACTATTTTTTTGAACCGGTTTTGGGACGGGTTGTTTTTTTTTCAACCTTTCCATGGACGGGTTGGTTTTGAGATTACCGGTTTTGGGACGGGTTTCATTTTTTTTTGCCTTTCAATTCGAGGTTTTTGGACATGGACAGGCTGGGACTTTGTGAAAAATCAGCCCTGGTCGCACTAACTACCCCCACAAACTCTACATTTTGCACATTTCGGGCAGGAGGGGGCTGCCCGGTACAGGCTGTCTCTCCCATGACCATCCCGGGTCGCAATGGGACCCGGTCTTTTGACAGCTCACCCGTGATGGCTATGCCAGCTGTCTTTCCCAGCCCGGCGTGGCCTATGGATGAGCATTAACGATTTTTTGTTGGGGTCTGTTACTCCAGCCATGGCTTGTCTTGCAGTGGGGTTTTATGAATGGCGGGTCCCATAAGTTTTTGTGTTGCCAACTAATTCGGATCTGAGAATTTAAACTGCACTTTAGATAACAGATAATTCCGACATTCTTCTAAGAATGGGGGTATCTAAAGGTTTAGGCCAATCATGTAGTGCAGATTATTTGTTGTTCTACCAGGATCCAAAAATTAGGGTTCTATTTGGTATTAGGGTTAGGGTGGATGCGGCTTAGGGTTTATGTTGCACCAAACACATGTTCTGCTTAAAAGATGTATTTCGTCCTGCAACAAACGTGTGCAATGGAGAGGAATTAGAGAGGAAGTGATGTGGTTTAGGTTTCTTTGTTTTGTGTGAGTAACATGTTTGTCTTCCCTCTGATTCTGTGGTTTAGGGTTGGCTTACTACGTAGTTCTCAAAAATGGCCCGAGGTGTTGATCTGTCCAATGATGACTCGGACTGTTGCATTGTCCCTAGGCGTTTACATGAAGCAATGAAGCTCAGTAAGAAGGTGACAGGAAGTCCTTATGAACTAGGAGCAGCATTTGTTGACCTGACAATTGAGAAACATCTTGATGAAACTGGAGAAGCACGGAATGGAAAGTCTAGGGAGGATCCAATTCAGATTGGTGGGCCGTTGAAGAAAGGGGAAGTTGGTCCATCATTTGTTGATTTATGTTCTGAGTACAGTAGTGATTCCACGTTCAATTTGAATGATGCTGGATTTATGTATTCCTCGAGCTCAGTAGTGGACCTCTGGGAGGGTTCATCTCAGCCTTCTTTCTATGAGCATCCTGTGCACATTGATGTCACAAGTGGTAACACATTGTCTAGGGACTTTTCAACTTACCAGAAATCCCAAAACTCTACTGGTCTAGGTGGTTCAGTGCGAAGGGAAGTTGTTAGTGATGAGTCTTCTATGCTATCCTCTGGAACTGATGATGTTATTGAGAGACTCCGTTCTTTAAGTACTGGAATGAAAGAGAAGTATGTAGACTCTGAAGTATACTTGTCAGAACATTCTTCTGCTTCTGAGAACTATACTGATGTAGATCTGGGTAAGGGGAACGGTAGGGGAGAATGTGGAAACGCAGCTGATGCCAAGTGTGATCAGCTGCCAACATCAAAGGCTGCAGATTGTAAGAGTACGAAGGTCAATCTGACTGAGATTCAAGGCCCTTCAAAACAGGCAACTCCAGAGTGTGGGACGAAGTCAGAGAACGTGGGAGAAGGTCTTTCTACCGATGGTACTTTGAAGAAAGGTATAGGGGCTCATGGTGCTCCAAAGGCAATGGCCGTTCCTGCAGCATCACCAAAGCGGCGATCTGCAAGGCCTACAGTCCGCAAGAGGAACTTCCGTACGCGCTCAGGAAAGGCACCATTGATTGTACTTGTTGATGACTGGGATACCGAAGAGTTCCCTTACCATGGAAGAGAGCGCGAGAAGAAGCTTCTGAAGAAATTGAGGGAATTCAAGCAGACTCCACCACCAAGACCTTTCTGCAAAGATGACATTGCTTGGGAGCCAATTCAAACTCAAAGTGCAGGACAATACTTTTTACACGAGGTTGCCGTAATTCCATGGAGCAGATTGGATGACTTCAGAACTGGAGAAGGTATGGATAAAAATTTCCTGTGCAGGTTCACTAAGGAGACTCAAAGGAAGAGGGCACCAGGCTCTCTCAATATCCCCCGAGCAAATAGCGCGTCCAAGGTTATTAGGTAATAAATCCCTGATGTCTGTTTCATATGGTTTGGAGCAGATTCTCAAGTTTAAAATGAATCAGAACCTTCAAATTCTAAATGATGTTGTGAAATACATTGCACAGGTTCAGTTGTAACTACGGTCCTACTGATGACTCGGCTATCTATATCAAGGACCTGAAGGGTCTCCTACAAGCAGAGCAATTGATGAGGAAGAAGACAATAGCCAGTGTATTACAAAAGAAGATGCGAGGGAAAAAGCCCGTGGCGGATTATGATGTCATGTCCTCTGACAGAAAGACAGGCCATCAGAAGACTCGCATCGGTCAGAAGGAGGCTAGAACCTCGATGAAGAGGGGGTGCTTGCGGCACTTCATTGCGAAGCAGAACTACATGGATAACAGCTTGTGTCAGCTTGTATACAAGATAAGCGAGCATGTGAATAGCAATGGGGACCAGTGTCATGGTGTGGCAGTGGCTGGTTTCAAACATTCTATGGGCACATGTCTTTCTGATAAGAAGAAGAATGAGCTAACTGAACTCTTGGATTGTGGCTTAATACCAACTCAAGTGATGGTACAGCACAAGGCGCACATGATGGAGCTCGCCTTACAGAATGTCCCAGTGCATAGGGACATGATCGTGTTGCCTCATGACGTCAGGAACTTGGCCAACAAGCGTGCAGGGGATTTGTGGATGAAGCACAAGAACAAGGTTGTGAGCTTGAGAATGTGGAAGGACGAGAACATTAAATGTGTTTTTTTTTACCAGGAGCACAACTTGCTCGACATGAATATCACTGAGCAGCAGAACAACCCCTTTGCACTCGGATTTCAAACTGAATGGCAGTTTGAAATGTTGCTGAAGTTTGGAAATAAAGGTGCCCTTGCAATCGATGCTACCTTCGGCACAAGCCACTCAAGGGTAAGACAATCTCAGTTCATGTTTTGTGTTTTGTTTTGAATGCTGCTGCTGAGGAGGTTCTGTGACCTTATAGTAAACATTCGAAGTGTAGAGTGGTTACACGTTTGTGGACTACGTCTAAGCATATCTCTGTCGTCTAGATTGCACTACAAGCCATCCCCTGTTACTAACTGCTCTTGCAAATATGTTCTGCAGTATCCTCTATATACCGTGATGGTGTTTGACAAATGGAGAAGCGGGATACCTGTAGCGTACTTCTTCTCTTCTTCAGCAGAAGAAGAACATCTATAGCCTATACTACAGGCCTTGAAGGACAAAGTCACCAAGAAACTACCTTCCTGAGAGCCTTCTTCTATCATTGTTGACAATGCCCAAGCGGAAATTAACGTCTTGCAGTAAGTTATTAGAAGAGTTCAAATTCTAAATGAATAGGATGTTTCATACATCAACACTGGTTTGCTCTAACTTGTCTTGCTTTGTCCAGTGATCTTGACTTATTCATTATCTTGCTGGACTGTAGAAAGCTCTGGCCTCAGTCAAAGATCCTTCTTTGCTTCTGGCACGTGAAGAAGGCATGGGCCGAGAATGCTAGAACAAAGATAAGTCGCATTGAGGACAGGGCTAAAACATTGAAGGAAGTTGGGGACATCATGTATGGGAAGGGATTCATCCACGAGAATGACCCTGTGGAGTGGGCCAACAGCGAACTTGATAAGATTCGATTGCGTCGCCCATCTGCAGAGAGATTCATGAAATACATTGATAAACATTGGAGGAAGAAGATAGGGATGTGGTGCATTTCGGATCGGAATATTCCTCATGCAGGACAGAACACAAACGCTGCTATAGAGTCGTACCACGCTAATCTAAAGCGCATCCTGTACCTGGAGAAGCAACAATTTATGGGGCGGCGAATGGATTGGACGGCTGATGATCTGCAGCGGGTAGTGACTGGGCACTACTGGTACTTCAAGGTGTTAAAGAAGTACGGATTCATTCAAAACAGGAAGCAAGAGATTATCATTTGTAGTGCCATATTGGCCGCCCAAGAAATCCCAGATGACTACGTTAGCTTGAATCCAGGGGGCGAGGATATTGCACTTGTTGTCTCAGTGAACAATTATCCCCAGGTACATATCGTTTATGGACCTGATACTGAATGGGCTCAATGTGATTGTTTTATGGCAGAACAGGGCACAATGTGCAAGCATGTGATGAAGTGTTTTGTCATGAAACACCCTGACATTGAGGAGGGCCTTATCCTTCGGGAGGCAGGATCAAAGTGTGGAGTACAAAGGACAATCCCACTAGCTCAGTGCTTTGAATCTATGCCCCGAGAAGAGGATGAGGATGTGGGCCGTGCAGAATCAGACAACAGTTCTAGTGCTTCATGTGTAATAGGGCCAAGTATTGGTAGTGCAAAGAACCCTATCATTCTAAACAGTACGGAGATGCAGTACAACTCTGCACCAAAAGCACAACGACCACTCACACAGGACAGCCTCGAGGTTGTTTTCAAGGACCTTCTATGTACTGCTGCACAACACACTGCACTGCAGTTTCATCTGGTGTCGGACTTAAAAATCATAAGAGGGAAGTACAAAAGGATGATCTAGCTCGTGGAATAGTTCGTCCTGACAGTAAGGATACCCCTGCGGTATTCCCACTTCGAGGTGGGGACTGGTCCTTAAAGAGAAAACCAGGTCGCCTTGAAACACCGAAATCTGGTATACGATCTAGGGTGTAGCATTTGGTCTGGCAGGATACCTCCCTTTCCCTCAATCTATGTGATGTTTAGAGTTAATGATCAAAATATGTGTGATGAAGGTAATTTGGAGCCTTTGTTATGTAGTGCTCCTTATAGGCTATTTCTTTTTGTATGTTTTAGTATTTCTCGTTTGCTCGTTAGGCATATTGTGTACCATGGTTCGTACCTACCATTTGATATATAAACATCAGAGTATTCAATACTAAGTCTATTACGTTGTTGCATTGTTGTTGCATCGGACATGAAGGAGTTCCCTTTGTAATAAACAACAACAGTAGCCATACATGCAGTACATAAATTTTACCATATGTATTTCTTTTAAAATGTGCACAACAACCTCATGTGTTGTGGATACATAACACCAGAGAGGTGCATCCACAATGCTTCAACCCTCCAGACTCCACTCTACTCTTCCATCTAGAAAATCCTTCCAAGAGTTGAACATACGTATTGCTGGGCTTAACACATTTAAACTGATCTCGTGTTGGAAAAGGCACGACTTGCAATGGTGCACCCTTGTGACTTGCACCACGTACTACTGAAAGCCCTCTCTGTCTGTGTTGCTGCGATGGTACTTTTTGGCGATTAGAAAGGGACACTGCCATCCGTCTCCCTGCTCCAGATTGGTCTACTTGAGGCTGCTCTTCTTGCTTGTCACGAGCGGGAGGACACTGAAGGTCCGCCATTGCCACCAGGATTTCCTTCACCTCTAACTCTAGCTTCTCCATAACCTAGTGGGTAAACGAAATAGAAGAACAGAAGAATGTAAGGGAGTACACGTCTTACGCAAATGATCTCAAGCAATGGCTGTGAAAGAGAGGACAAATACCATACGGGTGAGATCTTATGTAGTCATCTGTCACCCCCTGCGTGGGCCCCCCTAAACCCTAAATTTCGTTCAACTGTGCAGCCCACTTGGGCAGCACAAAAAACACCTATTTTAGGGCAATATCCTCACTGAAAACAATGCAGTTTAAATTAACAAGAAATCATGTCCATACATTCAAAGTACTCAGACAAAGTGTGATACCGAAAGAACTATAGTATCAAATTGGTCCATATCTTGTGCCTACCCCCATGTCGCCCCAGTTTTCTCTTTAATGCGCCCCGATCGCCGAGGTGGGGACGCGTCTCCTGTCTTTACTTTAGATGAGTCTTGTACTTTGCTTGTGATTACGTCATGGAAACCCACGCTTACCTTACATTCCGAATCATCCACAAGCCCAGTAACTATGGCGCTCAAGATTGCAGTCTTCAATTCGGCTTTGATCTCCAGTACCTCCTTCTCTCCGAATATGTGAGACATCTGGATCAATAGAGACTAGTGAGATTTGAAGGTTTTGTTTGAAAAAAAAACTCCATTTAAAGGTTAGCAATGTTGCAGGACAACACACCTCATGCCCCCAGTCCATAAACCGCTTGTCTGACCAGTATGTCACATACATGATAATGTAGCACATCACGTAATACCCGCAAGACCAGTCATCACCTTGCTGTGGACATTTCACACGGATCCAGGAGTTTAGGTCCGTGGCATTCACCCATGTCGCAGATCCTTCCTCGTGTCCCACAGCCATGCACCACAACTTCCCTAGGGACTGATGTAGTTGTGTAGAGCCATGCAATGTTTCTTCGGAAATTGAATCGAACTTCAAGAAATGTTCACCGGAGAGAATTGCTAGGCTCCAATGCTCACTGTTGACAATAGGGACCATGATAGTGTTGCCCTTCACGTGCCTGAACCCAGAGCTCATATGAAAGCACCAACGCAGTGCTTCGATGTCCGTTGTCTTCCGGATGACTTTGTACAGAGCTGTTGCTGGCAGTGAATTACAAAGGAGAATTGGCTCTGGCACGCAGTCGTGAAACCAAGCACAGAAGAAGTCCATCAAGGGGGAACTGACTCTACCTTCTGGCGAGTCTACTAACTGCATGTCCAGGACGGGGTACAAGGTTGTGCTGCCTTTCCGGAAGACAAAGGACAAGAATGCCCCCTCCTCTGGGCCATGATCTTGAGATATACGTTCCTTTGATATTTTGGACGCGCTGCATGAAGGACATGAGAATTCAAACATAAGTACAAAGTACGTCGCAAGGCTGTAGCACAAAGAAGAACATACAGTTTGTTGCAAGGCTATAGTACAAAAAAGAACTCACATTAGAGGGATGGCAAAGTTTGAAAGGACAATGAAGAGGATTTCGTTCTAGCAACTGTATGAAAATTTACATGGGATAAGCTACAGTTTGTACTACCTACTGGGCTGGGCCCATACTGTGGAGGTTCGAGGTGCCGGATCTGTATGAGGTCGCGGTATCCCCAATGGCAAGGACTCTGCTGGTTTGTAATCTTCTGTTGGTGAATTAGTCGACTCATTGAGGTTAAAGGCTGCTGGTGCGGAAGCCGGATCTTCTGGTGTACGTAGCAATCCAATCAATGGTCTTGCTTGCAGGAAATGGGCTACGATCCGCGATGGTGGTGTTACGAGAGATGGAGTTGCATCGATGTGTTGACCCCGATCTGGGGCAATAGTTGCTAGAGGGAGCACGTCTGGTATACTGCTGGATGTAGGAAGACCATCACCCACACAGTTTGTATGCAGGACATGTGTTCTGTTCATCGCCGGCTGGATGCTCGTGGGGGGGTCTTGTCCTGCTGTATCTTCTATGGGATAGGAACCAAGGTCACTGCCCAGATCCAGAGGTCGCAGGGGGGAAATAGCGGCGGATATACGGGACGGCCCCAGCTTTAAAGCCAGATGTGCTGGAGTTCGTCGGTACCACCTCTGGTTTGGTAGAAGCACCGATGGGCTGGGATACTTCATATGCTTAGACAATATTCTCCTCTCTCTCTCACCCCCGTGAGCCTCTGGAGACACCTCTATATTCCCCCAATCTATCTGAAATGTTTGGGAGCTAATCAATTGAGAGCAGAAAGGGATATCCAAATGTGCGAGATCGATGGGCGGCTGCGCTCCTTTATATCCAAGCCTCTGGAAAGTCAATTCCAATTCCTTCTCGCGGAGGTCCATCAGCGCCTGTACTACCTTATCGATATACTTCTTCAAAGATGGAGGGGGATACGGTACATTATCCAGTCCAAGCATTCTCCAACCAACGTCGACGTCCTCACGTACATATAGTATCTTCGAAGTAACCTGACATATAGACAGATGGCAGATGTTAGAAGTCATGTAACCATTCTGCACTACATCAAAACCAAATGCAGCAAATAACCTAGACATTGTATTTCACGCACATTACAACTCAATTGTCAGTTTAATACCTCATCACAATGTTTTCGAAGCAAAGTTGGATCGCTAGGCCCCTGTGCCCACCACATGGCAGCAAACACATCTCCGTACGCATCAGTACGATGCATATCTAGCACAGCACGTCTGGCGACACGACAGAGGAAATTCTCAATTTTCTCTAGTACGGGTTCCTGGTTCTAGTCCTGAAACGCCATTAGACCAACCATATCGCTCGAACATGTAATGAGAGGATAACAAAACCCTACCTTTATGCAAGGAAACAATGACCACCCAATGTCTATTATATCCTGCGCACAAGAGGATAGCCGCTGCGACTCTGTCCTGTCCCTAGCAATGGCTAACACTTTTTCCCTCGTCATCCCATTCACGGGATGGGCGAGAGCACAAGTGCGCCCTAGCGACACTCTGGTATACAACTTCAAAGCCTTTACAATATGAGGGCACTCTAGCTCTAGGGTCATTGGTTCAGCTGTAGCTTCCTTCTGCAACACAACCAAAATAGTCTTCAGTTCCTCTGAAGTGTGGTTCCAGGGTCGATCTGGTAGCCCCTGAATAGTCTGCCGTGTCAAGATCCTGAAAAGAGGCGACCATACCCATGTACTGTCTTCGACTTTCATTCTTTCTTTGTCCTCAAACCGCCGCAGCTGAGTTTGAATGTGAGCCTCACGCTTCTCCTGTAGTGCTATCTTGGCATTGAGCTTGAGAGACACGTACTCTGCCTTTTCCCCTAGATACTTCAAGTACAATCTCAGCTTCTTTATTTCTGCTTTCCTACCCTCCAGGTTCGCTGGTTTTATGTATGGATTCCAAGGCTTAACGGACATCATGACAAACTGGACCACTTCAGCGTGATGTTCCCCGTCCTTACCAGCACCCTGCAGTACAAAAAAACAAATTGATACCACAAATTTTGTTTAGTGTATCCCACTGAATGCAATATCAAGTCTCATGGACTGCTCCATAAGCCATGTTTCAAAGCACTACAAAGACAACCTACTTCTTGCAGTACTGCACACTAAATTAGGGTCCGCAGTACAAAGTGTTCATTACCTGAGCTTCTCTCCACGAGTCCACGCCACCCAAGGCCCGATAGATGCTAAGATCTTTGCGCCTAGTTGGTCATATATTTCCAGATCTTCTAATGCCATCATGCACGATTCAGGGTCGTGGAGCAATGACCGCTCTACTATTATAGCCTTAATGGATTCCTGAAGGAGGTAGTACAATCCTGCAATGTTTTTGGGAATAGGGGGGGGTCATAGCTTGTATTCACCGTCCAGAGTAAGCGATGTTGCGTATTGTTGAGCCCTCTACATTACATCTTCTCTACTCATGTTGTCGCCAATGTAGTGCAGATCATCATTGTCTACAGATGAGCTTCGAACTGGTAAATTCAGCCTAGACACAGCAGTTTTGGGTGGCTCCAATCTTGCACCTAAGTCACCTATCCTTCCACTCTCATGCCCGCCATCTAAATGCTCTGCAGTGTAGAACTGAGAAACATAAAGAATGTCTTCCATGACGTTTGAATCCGATCTTAGGTTGTCTAACCCCTGTAGGACATCAAGTCCCTCTGTCACCTAAAACCTCTTGCGTTTCCTATCGTCCCAGGTTTCTGACTCCTTGTGCGGAGGCAAAGAATGTTCCGTGCTCACTTGACATATTTTGTCTTGTAGCTCTTCCACCTGCTTTCTACCTACGCGCCCCTAACTTGTCCTCACTTTTCTAACATGTATTGCAGTTTGTTTTGCCACCCCTGTTTTCCCCTTATCCTTGTCTAACTTCTGGTTACCCATTTCTGGCTTTTTGCTGCCCTTTGTGTCTTGTGAATCAGACTCTCTATGCGCATGGGACACTCGAAGATTTGTCTCCTGCACTACACCTGTCACTGTTGTAGACCGCGGATTCCAGGGACGACTGCCCTCTTCTCTAGGAAACGACAACTGAAACTCTGCAAGAATGTTCTTCACCGCCCCTCGTTCACTCTGCAGAAACGTTGGGTACATTTTAAGCACACATGTACCGTCCTTCTTCCACGCATCGCATTGATCCTTGTAACGGTGATAAGATAGTGCATTTTTATCTGAAAAATCTTGATGACAGTACCTGCACCAACAGTAATACCGTTTCTCCAGCAGCGGGTCTTGCTAGTAGTGGTATCGGCATAGATAATGAGCCTCAATAACTAGCTCCTTGAACTCCCGCTCAATGCATAAACAGGCATATGGTACTCTCCCTTGTTTTAGCTCAGACCGAAACACAAGCTCCCCTCCGACCGTGACCCCCTACATTTCAATACATCTTCAATTACCGATCACAATCCCGAAACATTAAAACTGTCCCAGAAATCAAATCCACTAAGACGTTAGAATGTAACGTACCTCTAATTTGCCCACAGCTCCTCGCAGAATCAGCTCTTTCCAACGCTCGTATCGTAGCCCTTTAATTAGACGTGTGTCTTTATTCACTATCAGCTTCTCGTCCTCGGGGAAAGACACTCGACCAGCCGTGAACCCGATGTTCAGGTGAGTGGACGACCCTTTGACACCATTTGTCCCACCCGGTTCCATTATAGTCCATCTACGTGGGATGGGTTTCTTCTTGATTTCTGCAAAGTCCGAGTCTGAACTAGTTGCAAAATCAGCTTGAGGACCTCCCTCTCTCTCTCCAAGAACTCCTTCTCGTAAACCCAATAGCGGCTCAATTGCAGCGTCAATTCCCTTAGCAAGCAGGTAGTTGCGTTGCGATCTTGCCCTTGTGCTTCTACCTACTGCATAATAGAACTCAGAATTTTCAGAAAACAATTTCAAGAAAAGAGCAAAACACCAGAACCATACCCTAACCAGGCCATGGCGACAAGGGTACGATACCCAACCATTTCGTTCGACTCTACAGAGCTACAAACAAAATTCTATCAAGGATTAACAGAATCAAATACATTAGCAAAACCCAACATTTAATCTTTCAAATCCAACTCCATAATACAAGTTTCTGCATACCCTGTATTCCACATCCACCTGATTTCTCTTTGCAGACGGCCTTCACTCGCCCCATGTCCCCGAAGCTTTGCTTACAATTGCTCACCGCTCGTCTCGGCTCTTCCGAAACACTATCTTTCCTCCTTGATAATGAAATCAACAAGTACCCCACCCCCCCCGCGTCGTCGTCATTGCGAGTCCTATAATCTCCACGTGAAAGTTGGAGCCCTGATCAAACCAACCCGCAAAATCTGTCAATGCTCGTGACTATGCTCGTGTGCGGCAGCACAAGTGCCACTCAAACAGTGAAAAAACGAAACTGCAGAACAACGAGTAAAAAGGACAGTCAACCAACACTCAGACACCCTCTCATATTACGTACCCATCACAGTCAGACTACATAGTACAAATTACAATATACGAAAACGTTTATGCGATGGTCCTGCACCGCCGCATGCAAATGCTTTTGTCCTCACAGACATTTATGACCCTTTGAAATAAGATTATTGTTATTCGATTCCACTGATATGATTGTGGTCAATATGATAAGTACATATTTTGTACGTAGAGCTGTGAATGTTTGAAATTTATACTTATTTGTTTTCAAAGTACTTTGTCATTGTAGTTGTATGTTTAAGTATGTAATCATCTTAAAAAACATTCTCTCCAATTCTAAGTGATTCGGAGATTAAAAAACTTTCCCAAACGTCATACTTGTAATTTCACTTAATAATACAATTGATCTAATTAAGCCTTGACACCTTAGTTGTCGTCACTACTATAGTGCTACATATGCATTTTTTAAAACAACTTTAACTCTCGTTGCTGTATTAACTGTTCAGTGTCTTCAAATGTTTACTTTATAAATTTCTAACTGGAACAATTGTCTATCTCGTCTATCATTATTAAAATTGTACATTTTTTTATTCTTTTTAATTTATTTTATTTTCCTATTATATTTCTCTCGTTTTTTTTTTTTTTTTTTTTTTCAAGTACAGTTGCTTCCACCCTTGGTTTAGTATTATCATTTCTATTGAGACAATCTCACCAGTACCTTTTTAATAATTTGCGTTTCTTTTTTTTTAATTATATTTATTATGTTGTATTATATAAATTTGATTCATTTGCTTTTATTATTAATCAATTTTATTGTTATTGTTATCTTGTTTTTAAAATTTGATCTTTAATTCTTTTATTTATTTTTTCTTTACAATCATTCTTCTTTTATTTATTTTTTCTTTACATTCTTTCTTCTTTTTTAATTTATTTACCTTTTCGTTTCTTTTTTGATAGATTCCCTTAACATCTATATTTCATTTGAAATATCATACGTTTAAACTATTTTTCGTTTGTTTCCTTTTTTTCCCTCTTATTTTATTTTTATTATTTTGTCATCACTACTTATTTTTTTATTATTCCACGCTTTCTTTATTTTTCATATTGATGATTTCTCTTAACAACTTAACTTTGCTTTTTATTGGCGTTGCCTTTTTTGTATTCAGTTTTCTTTATAACTTTTTATAAATTAACATATTTTTTCTTTTCGACATTATCTATTTTCTCTACTTTAACTTGTTTTTTTTTAAAGCCCTTTATTCCTCTCAACATATTTGTTTTCTATTTTTTAACTCGTTGTCTTTTTACTAATTCATTTTATTTCTTTCTGTTTTTTTTTTTTTTTTTTTTTCTTAACATATATATGCTCGTCCCTCCATACCTTTCATGTTCATTGCATTTAATTTTATTTTATTTTTAAAAAAAAATTAATTTGGTTTTACTTGATTTTAATTTATTTATCTTGTTCTTTTGGTTTCCTATCTTATTTTCCTACAATTATTCTATCTCCTAATTTAACTATCTATTTTCCCCCCCTATCCTTTTCAAGTAATGCTTCTAAATTTGTAAGTGTTGTTTCTACCCTTAGTTTATTACTTTCATTTCTATTGAGACAATCTCTCCATAATTATTTTAAAAGAATTATGTTTCCTTTTTGTTTTTGTATTTAATTTGTATTATATATTTACCCTTTTTTATTCTTTTTATTTTATTTTTTTAATTTGTTTCTATATTTATTTTATATTTTTCCATTACAAAGTATGATTTCTTTTTATAGACATAACTAACAATACATTTTTTGTTATTAAGATGTTATGTTGTCAACCATATTGAATAATTTTGAAGTAACGAGTATGATAACAATATCTCTTCATAGGTCCCCCTTTTTCCTGTTTCTCAAATTTTTTGGTTATTCTTCATTACTCTTTTTATCTTTTAGATTCTTTTGCGTTTTTTTCATTTTTTATCATCTTTTAAATTTTCTTCATTTCTCTCTTTAATTTTCTTTTAAGGTCGGCTTCATTTTATGTTAATTGTCTATCTTTCTCCATCATCTAATTCTTTACCCATCCAAGTACCCCCCAATTTCATAATCATTAACTCGTACTATCCCACTTTTTTGGGGTATTTTTGTTTGATTTTTTTATAAGAATGTCGTATTTCATTATATTCTCATTCACATTATATATATAAATATAACTAATTATTTGATTATTTATTCCCTAAGGATTATTCATCAAATTTCCCTTGTTTGCTTTTTCTAACTATTTTCTTCTATACAATTTCATATTAGTTTTATTCAATTACGTATTTTATTTTCTAATAATTAATTTTTTTTCTTCTTCTTCTTACTTTTTTTCTCTTATTATCTTCTTGATCATGACCCCTTTATTTACTTATTTCGTTGTTTTTTTTTTTTTTTTTTTTTTTTTTTTTTTTTTTTTTTTTTTTTAAATTTTTTACCCTCATGTTTACGTTTATTTCTTTGTTCTTTTATTTATATCATCTTTACTCCCTTCTCCATATTTTAATTTCTTAATTTTATTATTTCATAGTTAGGTTGGGAGATCCGCGAACTGTAGGGTGTTTTATCCTCGTCCAATAATATGTATTTTTGTGCTGGACTTTACTTATTTATTTTCTGTATACTTCTTTTCTATTTAAGCATAAACTAACCAACCCTCAATTTTGTTGGTTTAGGGTCCAATTTTGTCCTTTTTTTTTTTTGTTTGTTTTGTTTTTTATTTTATTTGGCCGTCCGTTTGCTGATTTCTGTCTTCTGTAATCTTTGATTTTGCCTATCAGATTCCGATTTTATATTTTATTCATTCCCTTTTGCCAAGATCCATGTCTTCTTAATTATGTCTTCAACTGCTTCTGTAATGTTTATGTGCTGCAAAATTTTATTAATGTTAGTTTCAACACGCTCCAAACCAACATTACAAAATAACCGTAAACCTTTCTTTTTCCCTAGAATTAGGAAATAAACTAATTCTCTAAGCATGGAATGTTCATTCAATGGGCATTCTCAATGAAACATCGGACCAGCATTCAAACATTTAAAGTGCGTGCACTACTGGATCCAGAGTACATCTGAAAAAGCAACATTTACAGACTTGGTTTCCTCAAGGTCAATATCGTCCACACGATAGCATCCTAGTGCACCTAAACCTATTTTCACATCCAAAGCTACAATTAGATCATTCATTGTGGCTCCAGCATTCGCACGTCGCTGCGACAGCGATATAAAGTAGAGTTCTTGTCCTGTAATATGCTCAACACAGCCTTCTTCAAGTCGGATCTCACATCTGAAACGGCATCAGGTCCAAAGATCTCGCTTATCTGCCAAATAAAAATAAACAGTCTCTCAGTAAAATACTACATTGCTTAGATAAATGTAGACATAAGTTTCTTGTATTACAAAGGAGATGGAATTAGAGGAATGATGCAGTACTTACATCACTCAATAGTTCAGTAATTTTTAGTTGCCTCACGTGATTCTGCTACATTATCATGTAGGAAATTACATAATAACCACAAAACCAAGTGTCACTCTGTTGTGGACACTTCACATGCACCCATGAATGAATGTCACATGCCAGTTTTCAGACAGTAGAGCCCTGAGTATGACCCAATGCCATACACCAAATCTTGGCTAGAGCCTCATGAAACCTCTGAGGGCCATGGAAATTAGTATTGCTGGCAAATCCAGAATCAAACTTCAGAAATCTCTTCTCACTCAACATAGCCAAGCTTCAATGATCAAGGTCACACACTGAAACTATGAGAGTAGTCCACTTCCTAGCACCAAGATTCAAGTGCTCCTTCAGAAATTCTTGTAGTGCACCCACTGCCGTAGTCTTGTCTGTGAGGTCTCGCAAGTCGATGGCAAAAACTGATGGGCATATCAAAATATCTGAAGGTAGTGAGGTCTGAAACCAAAGGGAAAAGAAATCCATTAAGGGGGCACGGACTTTTCCCTGGTTGTCGTCCAGCAATGCAATATCTGGATCAGGCCATAGGATGGTGCTTCCCGTGTCGAAAGTGAACTCAACACACCCGTGCTGTATGTGACCGTGTTCTTCCTTAATTCTCCTTGTCATAACCTCGTACAAACTAACAATTTAACTCTGAGTTAAATGTTGACTTTGAGATAATCACATACAGAGTAGCGGATGCTCAAGTACAACATTAACTTCATGCAATACGGGGTTTACAATTAAAGGCTTCGAGGTAATAGACCTGAGTAAGAGACCGCAGTCAATTGTAGATTTAGATATGTTGTCCTTGTTGTTATCTTGTACGGCTGCCATTGGCTGTTCTGCTTGAATAGTCACTGCAGGACTAGAGTTGCATTTTGGGTTATTGTTCTGCAAGGGAATTTCACATGGGCTGTCGTTGCTGTCTTCGACCACGCTCATCGTAACCTGATCTTCTCGAGGTAAAGCGTCAATGACAAGGCCCTGCACTACACCCAAGGGGAGCTCTGTCTTGTTGTAGCCCAATATATCAAATGCAACCTTCAAACTCTTTTCACGGAGGTCCACCAATGCCTTTGTTGCATTGTTAAGAATATCCTGGATTTCTTTTGTGGAATTCACGGCTTGTCCTACATCCAATAGCGCCCATCCAGTATCCACGTCTTCTCTGACTGCGAGCATTGTGGAGAAAACCTGCAACCAACGGAAGGTAAACAAAAAGATTTTTAATTATCTTAATTTTATGATAGTTAGATCCATGTTAGATACTACGATAACCAAGCTCAAAAACTGGTTTTCACTGTTTGCAGTACAATGCCTTTGTTCTGCTTCCATCTAAGGTATTTTAAATTACTTGTATTATAAGCACCATAGGTCGTATGTTAGATACTGTACCTGAAGGGATTTAGCCAGGGTTGTCACGGTCGTCCGGGACGCTCGGGACGTGGGGACGTCCGCCAGCGCCAGAGGACGTCCTGTGACTTAGAAAAAAAAAATCACCCGCATAGGTTTCACTCCGGGGTGAAACCACACCTTCTATGCGGGGGAGGGGTTGCGGGGAGGGTGCGGCCGTCGCCGCGGAGCGGGGGGGGCCGTCGGCCGCGTCGGGAAGGGGCCGTCCCCGGCGACGGCCCCTTGCCGTCGCCGCGGAGGGGGGGGCCGTCCCCGGCGACGGCCCCTTCGACGGCCGTGACAATCCATGATCGGACGGCCCCTCGCTTGACTTACGGCCTCGATGGCCGTCCTCCCTTGATTTTTAGGGCTTACCCCTTGACATTTCATGGGATGAGTATAAAAGACCCCTCCTGAAAGTTGGCATTACACTTCTGAATTGTACTCCATGTGCTACTAGTTGCACTAATATACGTGTGTATCTGTTGCATGGTGAACGGCGGCGTTCAGAAGTGTATTGAATTGGAGCTGGGAGGAAGCATGGTAAAGTGGACCACAAAGTGCAATTTGTGATCAATAAGAAGTGAATATGAAGTGTGCTGTTTTTCAAAGCTCAAAGCTGATTTTGAGCATTTTGGTGTAGTTTTTGAGCATTTTAGTCACTTTTTAAGGTGTCATAAGGTATCTTCTAGGCATCTTCATAAAAGAAACATCTCCAATTGAAACTTAATTTGACCGCTAGTTCTAAATCATAAAAATGAACTTTTCCAAAGTCTTAATTTCTTCATTTGGCACCCTCTATTGTCTATAGAGGATGTTTTTTCCAATTTAATAAACAATGTTCGGTGAAAAAAACCTCTCAAAAAGTTTCACGGAAAACAGTGTTTTAAAAACGTCCTTGAAATACTTTTGGTTCGCCCAAACTTTCATTTGAACTTGGTCATGGTCATTTCTACAACTGCAATTAAGAAACAGAGGTCTCATCGAAATCGAAAGTGATTTCTGAACAAAATTCCCCATCTTCTTATCACTTTTTCAAATGACAGCTTTCACTTTGTCCCACTTTGCGGTTCTCGTTCGACATCGTAGAAGCCGCGGATCCGTTCAAAAAATCCCCACACTCTTTATAACCAAGTCTATTTTCCATATCCAAACTTTTTTTCAACGTCTCGTAAATGATGATGCCACTTTTTCTAGTATTTGCAAAAATGGCTGAAATTGACAATGAGCTAAGCACTTTTGTGGTCCACTTTACCATGCTTCCCCCCAGCTTCTTCGGAGGCTCTAGTTCTCTTGAGGACGTGGTACCCCGATTTTTTGAAGTTTTTCCGGGCGATCTATCAAGTGCACCAATGGCGTCTAAAAGTTACTCCCCATGGTATACCGAAGTCCATATGATCGATGCGGAGAAGAAGAAGACTGAGATGGTTCAATGTATGCTATGCAAGAACACTTTCGCAAAGAGGATTGAGCGGATGCTCAGTCATTTGGGCTATGACAAAGTTCTAGGGGTAAGGACTAGTGGAGTAGGTCGTTGCACTAATTTGTCACCCGCTATACTGTCCTTGTTCAAGAATTGCGGTGGCAAATTCCCCAACGACTCCAGAATATTCATGTCGGAGCAGAGTACTTCCCCCGTGACTCGTGGCAATATATCCCCGAGAGTGAACACTCCCATGGATGTGGACTCATGCGCTCAATCTAGGGTTTCAACTCCGAAGAATGAACCCGTCTTATTGGGTGAGGGTCTACCTTCCATTTCCACTCTTCTGGGGGAAGGTAGTGGACAGTTTCCTCCATTGAAGGCAAAGAGGCAATCTACCCTTCAAGAGGGCTTCGAAGAGACTCAGAGGCGGGAATGCGACAAAGCATGGGCCACATGTTTTTACGAGAACAGTATCCCGTTTAACGTGGCTCGGAGTGCCTCTTTCAAGGACGCGGTGTTGAAGACGTCCAACATGAAGAGATCATACACACCTCCATCTTTCCACCATCTCCGAACAAATTTACTAGCCCAAGCAAGGACTGATTTGGAGACTTCCTTGAATGATAGGATTTTTTCAAGTGTTAGGAAGTACGGGGGAACGTTGGCCCTGGATGGGTGGACTTCTGTAAGTAGTCGCCCTCTAATAAACGCAATGCTGGTATCTCCTGCTGGTGAGTTATTCTTGGGAGCCGTTGACACGAGTGGGAAAGAGAAGGATGCCGTTTTCGTAGCGACCGTCATTGAGAAGTTTATCCAACAAGTTGAAGAACAGAACATCATTCAAGTATGCTACGATAATGCTCCGGTGATGCTTAATGCCAGAAAGTTGGTCCAAGCACTCTATCCATCCATATTTGTCCAAGGATGTGCTGCCCATGCGATGGACCTTTTGTTGGAGGATTGGAGTAAGATGAAGTGGGTGAAGGAGCTCCTAGATCGGGCTAAGAACTTGGTTAAGTTCATAAAGATAAGGCAAATGCCACTCTCGGTATTTCGAAAGCACGAGGCAAAACTTAGCTTGCTGATGCCTGGTCAGACTAGGTTTGCATCGCACTACATTATGATTTCGCGTCTATTGAAGGTTCGAGGAACATTGGAGCAGAGCGTTGTGGATCCTGACTGGAGAAACTACGAAACGAAGAAGACCTTATCTGCCCGTGACAAAGCGAAGATCTCACGCGATGTTAAGAGGGTTGTCTTGGATGACGTTTTCTGGGAGCAATGTGCAAACTTCAAGTGGATGACGAGTCCCATTGTATATGCCCTACGAGAGTTTGATGCAAAGGAATCGGCATTGGGTAAAGCCTACGTTGTTCTCCGCAACCTTGAGAAGCATGTCCTCTCTTTACGCCCTGAGCCCTTCAAACTAGACTCTGACAATGCTGATTTCTGCGAGGACTCATTTTATGAGCGTAAAGCCATGATTAAATCACCCTTACAGTGTGCTGCTGCGCTTCTTAACCCTTATCTTATTGACGATGAGGACCTTCACAATGATACTGATGCGATGGCATCGGCGAAGGAGGTCTTGTTGTCGATGGCTCCTCCGACACTGAAGGAAGTGGTCATAGAAGAGTTCTTTGCATTTCGTGAAGCTTATCCTCCGTTTCGTGACGTACATGACTCCTCTAAGTCACAACTGCCGCCTTCTGGTTGGTGGGATATATACGGATCCGCTGGTAAATTCATTTCCCCAATTGCAAAAAGGATTTTAGCTCAGCCCCTGTCTTCTTCTTCATGCGAGCGGAATTGGAGTAGCTACTCCTTTGTCCACGACAGGAAGCGAAACCGTTTACTTCCGGAGAGGGCTAATGACCTCGTGTTTGTGTATGCAAATTCCAAGATAATTTCCCAGTCCAAGTTGAGTGCCTTAGGCAGGTTCTACGGGGAGTTGGAGGGGAAGGAGGATCCAAGGCCGTGGAAACCGAGGACGTTGACTACTCTAGTGAGTCTGATGTTGATCTACCCTTTGACGATCTATCAATTGACCCCCCTATTGAGGCCCTAGTCGACGACCTCGAGGTGTCTCCGAAAGGAAAATCCCGTTGTTCTCCTCTGCCGATGGAGCGTGCTTTCGAGTATGATGATGTCGAAGAAGAAGGTACCAACGAGGAGGATACGATTCCTCTTGCCTCTTTTCTGAATGGTGACGGTTTATTAAACAGTGATAAGATTCTCCGGGGAGGATCCTCTCATACTACCGTGGATTTGGTCGTACCAAAGAAAGAGGGAGACCCCACCATTGATACTTCTAAGGTTGTTTCTCCAAACTTCAACCGCCTGAAGGACGATATGGTTCCACCCACTACAAAGGAGGATGTGCCCGTACCCGTATCGGGTGCATCTCGGACATTGTTTGGAACCGCAAAGACTAGGGTCCAAGTTGGTGGGTTCGAATCGTCCACGAGGTTGGTTGAGTTGTCTAAAAAAATGAAGGCAGATGCTAAGGCTGCTGAAGTAGCGGAGAAATGTAGGAAGAAATCGGTCCGAACCCGAGAAGCGGACCCGGGCCGCCTTTCTACTGATGACGGACTTCCAATTGGGCATCTCTTTGGGCCGAAGTTGGCTTTGGGAAAACCGGACATATTTCCTGAGAAACCCCCTGCTAGAGCCACGTCCAAGCGAAAGGCTGTAGACAAGACTCAGAAGGTGTTGGCTTTCAATCCTGGGAGGCCAAAAACTCCTTTGAATGACCCGATTGGCTGAAAGAAATTCCTGAACCCATTCGAGACAAAGAAGAAGACTAAGGCGAGGGTGAAGAAGGTACGCGAGAGCGATGGCAATGACGAATACGATTCTTCAGGTCCTAGTGGGGCCGAAGTGAAGGACGACAGCGATTATGTGGCGTGATCGTGCACGATAGTTAGAAGGCAGCATTTCCGGTGCAGCACCCTAGAATGCCACTCTTTTATGAATGTCCATTTCTAGAAAACCATTATCATATCATATACATTTAACTTTTAAGCGCTGGTGCTTGCATCCTCAATATTGTCCTCCGCGTTGTGTACTTATGTTTACTTTGATTGTACTTCTCGCAATTTCTTTCTCGTAATGAATGTACAAAATCTACATATGAAGTTCGATGCATCTAAGTACTAACAATTCTTTCAACACAAATGCAACTCCGAGAAAACATAAATGAAATTGTATTAAACCAGAGGTAATTTTTGCAAGTACATATAGAAGTAGTGTAAAGTCCATACACCCGGCTCCGCAACCAATATATATATACTGCTCTAAATACGACTATCACCCAGTGTATTGTCACATTAACCGTAGTAATGCGGGTACCATGTCCAACGAAAATACTGTACTCAACGTCCATTGTTTGCATTTGACCTCCGAGTTTGGCGTCGCTGGCTTGGATGTGTAATCGTACCCCCCGATCGATATTCTTCTTCCACGCGATCCAAAGAACGACGATTATCTTCCCCCCATTCGGGGTCATCTTCATAAGGGTTGTCTCAATTGCGCTTCTTGGAATTCTTCCCGTTCCACAACTCCTTTGCCTTCTCAATCTTGGCTACTGTTTCTTGCACAATCTTCTCAATCCTATTGTGTGACCAACGAGAGGAATTATCCTCCGCACGAAGTGCCCTTCTCCAGTCGCAAACTATTTTCTGAAGAGCATCGTCAGACTTCTTAATGATCACCCAGTAGTCTAGGTCCGAATATTTGAAGGATTCCTCTGTAAAAGTGCAACAATGCTGAATGGCTTCTTCTAGTTTCGCCAATACAAGTGCCCTCCCAACCGGGGTTCTGTCATACATCTTGTACTCATCAAGTTGGCCATAGTCTCGTTCTACTTCTCTTCTCTTACCGTCAGCATCTACCACAACTTCCGGTTTTGGAAACCGGAAGTAGCGATTGCCATGTATACTCCAATGTCCACCGAAGTTCTTACAAAAAAATTCTTGGTCCTTGGCATCCGGAATTTCACGTGCCCTCATCTCCACCTCGTAGTCGTGTGTCATCCATGAAAGATCGTCCATTTCGGCATTGTTAGCCGTAGATAGTTGGTGAGTCATTGTCTCCGGGTCCCAAGCCATTGATTTGCCCCAATCATAATAATTCAGCTCTTTCTTAGGTAGTTGGTCTAGTGGTAAATTCCACCAATCAAACTCATGCCCAGGCGGCATCACGTGTTGTAGTCCCAGCATCTCGTAAAAACGTGAACTAATTGGGGAGCGACACATAACACACTGTTTGTTGCTTAAAGCAGCCTTCGCAATGCAGGTTATGTGGAACTTGTGATTACAATTTCCCATCTCAAAGGCCCCTTCCGGCCCAAAATATTGTTGACAGATGGGACACGTCTCCTTCGAATATTCCTCCGACCATTTGCGGGTATGGATAACCACACGTTTCGATTCATCCAAATGAGATGATAGTACATCGTACGGCATCCACCCCTCCTCGACCTCTAGCGCCCAGTCAATGACCCCTTCTTTATTTTTGGAACTTTGTAATGTGCCCTCCATCATTTCTCCTACATCGCGCCATATCGTGATTTTTGTAGCATCCTCGCCGCCCTTGGCTGCTGCCTCGTTATACTTCTGTAAAGATGATTGGATAGCTTCTTCCACATCCATGGAAGTAATTGCACTTTTCTTCATATCCTGTTGTGCTCTAGAGACTATTGTCTCCTTATCTCGTAGTTTGTGGACCCAACCAAGCCATGATAATGCCCTTATGGAAGATGGTGTATCATCTACCATCTATATGGTGGTCTTCAGCCTTTCCAGTTCCGTACGGGCCTCGTCTCTTTCCCTTCTAGCCACCTCCAAATCTCGTAAAAGAATGTCTAATTCTTTTGAATCATCCATTGGCCCTTTTCCTCTATCCTCATGTCTTGGTGTTGCTTGGCTAGAGCCAATGTCCAATGGAACTGGACCAGATGTCATTTTAGACTTCTGAGACGCCATTCCTTGTGTGGCCCCATCTCCACTTTTATTTGAAAATTTAGAAAGGCCAAGTTCATCGGAATCCTCACCATCGCTCAGTACTTCAATAATACAATCCTTTCCTTCCACCTTCACCACTTCCTTCTTCACCGTAGGCTTCACTTCTTTTGTTTTGTTTTTCTCCTTATCTACCGGGTGGTAGATTTTGCACTCTTCCAATTGTGCATAAAAATTCATCTTCACATGGTCCAACCTTCTTGTCAAACTCTTGATTTGTTCCGTTGCATCCATTAAATCCTTACTTAGGACCACGTACTCTTTGCCTAATTTCACACGGTCTTCCAGAAGAGGCTTAATGGAAGATGCCAAAGTCTCAAAGCCGAGGGCACCCTGTATCATGCCCGGAGTGATAGTTCCAAATGCATGAGCCATATTTATGAGATCTGGTGCCATAGCGCCTAATACGGAAGCCCCTTCTTTCAGGGTGTGTGCAATCTTCAACACATTATGAATTTGTTGCACTTCCTCCGTGGTTTTTCCTGCAGCGTCTCCCTCCGTGGTATTCTCTAAGCCTCCACGCTGTTCATCAGAGGACACCTCCGTCAATTTGATGCTAAAATCTAGTAACTCCTTCAATGATTCGTTGTTTGGCATCGACTTCACCAGCTCCATAATCTCCGAAATGGAATGGACTGCATCCTTTGTGCTATCCTCTTTGGTACGCACTTGTACTATTGCCAAGGAACTTGGACCATCATCCACTGAACGAGGGTTGGAGCATCCAGCTTCCGCAGCCGTAAGATGTGTTGAACAGTCATTGTCCACCTCCACTTCCACCTCATCTACAGCTGCCTTGCCCTTTGTATCGTTGGAAGATTTCACCGTGATTCCCAGGTCTGCTCTAGGAATAGTAGGGACATTAATTTCTGTGGCAACAGGGAACATCGTAGCGATCACATTGGCAATGGCAACGGGCTTCTTTTCCTCTAGACGATGCGGAGTTTCATTCTGTAATTTTTTTACTTCATTCTTCGGAAAGCTCTTTAGATGTGGCCACTGCGGCTTTCGGAACTCCGCTACAACCTTCTTCGCTTGCAAAGGATCGATTAGATATAAATCCGAAATGTCTCTTACCATCCATCCAATTTGCAACGGCCTGTCATTCGTAGTGGGGTACGTACACCAACTAATCTTCCGCTTCAATATTAGCTCCGCATATACCATACTGCAAATGGTATAATTGAAATGGCCTTTGTTGGGCTTACGTTGCCCAAACATAGAAGTCCAGACTTCATATGCCCGATGCAAGAAATGGTCATCCATGCATGACCAGGGCTTGCAAGTAAAAGTCCGTGTGTTCATCTCGTGTTCTTCTCGGGGCCACAACTTGTCAATGTGATACATCTTCACATACTTCTTGCACTCCTTGAAAGTCCTGAAAATCTCCCCTACAGATTCCCAGCCTTCTTCTGCTACAATGTTTTTGTTGTCTAGGATCTCCCAAGAAAAGTTGTGGCACGTTCCCTGCGGCCTGTTCCTCTTCCCGGTTCCTCCAATCTCATCATGTTCCGGATCCGCCATAGTAACCTTGTTTTAAACAAAAACGTAATGGTTTTGTTTTAAAGAAAACAAGGAGTTGATAAATGACGGTTTACAAAATAACGAATACAGAAAATTCAAAAACTCCCCCCCCTCCACAATAAAAAGGGACCCCCATCTCCTCACCCCCACGTACCAACAAGCTCCCAAGTGAATTGGGAAACTGTAGCAATAGGAGAGGGATTATTGAGGAGAGTGAAGTGAGGAAGTGGGGGACAGCCGTCGCCATATATGGCGACGGCCCCCAACCCTACGGCCGTACCCCCGAGCCTAGGGCCGTCGCCCCCCGATCCTACGGCCGCGGCCAATGGCCGTCGTCCCGAACCTGACGACGGCCGTTGGGGGCCGTCGGGTCCGGGGTCACGGTGACGGCCGCGGAGGCCCGTGCCTCCGCGGCCGTCCGATCGGGCCGTCTCCTCGGCGATAGCCGTCCGATGAAGGCCGTCGCCGAGGGGACGGCCTTGGAGACGGCCCCCGAGGGGGCGGCTTGCGGCCCTCCGATCGCGGCCGTCTCCGCGGCCGTCGCCGTCCGATGGCGGCCGACAGCGCGGGGACGGCCGCGGAGACGGCCTTCTTGACGGCCTTGGAGACGGCCCCGTCGGCGACAGCCCGCGGCCGTCCGATCGGGGCCGTGGGAAATTTCCCCCCTCCCCCCCCTTTTTTTAAATACAAATGATAAAAACATATAATGCTACATCTTCCGACCACATATTAAACTAAACCAGTTAATTTCTTTCACTAATTAAAATGAGAACAAGAGTTAATGTAAACATGAATTAAAATACTTCATGGTATGCAAAGCATCTAAATTCTTCAACGAGTCATTATTCCGTATGCTCCACCGAAGTTAATGTATGTGTCATTTATTCGAATCATTATTTCTCTTGTTTCTATCGTACGCATTTCATGCTGTCTACCATCGCACTCCAAAAATTCCTTGCAGAAATCGAACTCACCTAAACTTGTTTCAGAAATTGTAATCTTAATAGTTCTCAGTCTTCTTATTCTCCGCTTTGAATTTTTGTTTTTTTAAATACATAAGTACTTCTATTATACTTTCATTAAACGGCTTCATATTCTCAATTTAATTCGAGTTACCATCTCTTTATGTACTTTTAACGTTCCTCCCTCTATACAATTTCCACTTTCGAATATGGTTTTCATTTACTTCTTCTTTATTTTCCTCTATGTTTATTCCCCCCTAGTTTATGCCCTTTTTTTAACGTCTAATTTGTCTAATCTACGACTCCAACCCTCGAAGCTCCATAAATGTCATTTCGTGAATTTCCTCCTTTCATATTGTTTCGAACGTTCGTATTTTGATTTATTTCCTCCATGACCCATGTTAAAGTATATTTTACTAATTCGACCACTATTCTACCATTTTACTAATTCTACCCTACTGCTTTAGTTTTGAATTATATTCTACTAGATGTACCCTACTGCTTTAGTTTTTATTGAATACTGTACCCCTCTTTCATATATACGTTTTGAACTCTCCATGTATCACTACATCATGGCCGACTTCTATTTCTTCTAATAATTATAATTTCGATACTTTCCCTCTCAAACTATTTTTTTTTTCGTCTATTATTTTGATGGTTCACTCATTTGTTTACTTATGAATATACTTCTACTTCACAGCTTTCTCCAAGTGTATCGATACGTTATTTCTTAATATTACACCCGTCGTCGTTATAGTTCTAATATTCATATCCGTCCTCAAACCTCTTGTTCTTTGTGTTGTTCATTAATTTAATTAATTACTATTCCGAAACAATACCACCCTACCAAACATCGTTCATCAGTATTTTTAGTATTCCAATAATATATATATATTTCTAAAACTATGTCCCGTCAATATACGTTTTCGTGTAATAATTTTATTTCCGTACTTGTAGCTCCAAGTATTTCACGTCGTGACTTTTTAATTTTTCCTTGGTACAGTATAGTCTATGTGTCTCTATGAATTATCGTGTTTGTTAAATTCTCTCATTGTGTCATTAGTAAGTGATTACTTTTGTACGTATATACTATACATTGTACAAGTTAGAATCCAATTCCATATTTATATTTACGTTAAAGTGTATATGAATAAACATATATTCCTATAGTATATAATGTAAATGTGTTACCTAATTTATTTATTTTATTTCATATAAGTTACAACTCAATTCTAGGCGTGGGAAACTATAATTGTTTATAAAAACAATGATTTCAATTTTAGTCGTTCACAAATTGGCATTATTCAGTGACGATTGAATGTTTTGTGTTTTTGTTTTGTTTTTTACTATTATCCCTTCCTCATCTCATAATGTGAGCTAGTGATTTTTATTTTTTTTTAATGTTAACACAGTACTACGGTATGGAAGTGTGTAAAATAAAAGACATTAAAGTGCAAGGAGAGTTTTTATATTTCATATAACTCTAAACCAGGCATGAGAAATTAGAATTGGACCATTTGTTATGAAAACAATGATTTGAGTTTTATTCCTCCCATGAATTCCATAATCCCAAGAGAATTGAATGTTTGTTTTGGTTTTTTTTAATTTATTATTATCTCCAGTTTCTCTCATAATCTAAACTACTATTTATGTTTTTATTTTTGATTTTATCATAATACTAAAGAACGAGAGTATGTAAAATTAAAGAAATAAAACTGGGGTAAATCATTCCATAAAAAATTAGAGTCAAAGAATCTATGTAAATATTTTCATTGTATACCACTATTCGAGAAGAAATTGGATCTATATTTCTAAGAGATTTATGAAACCGTAAACCGGTGAAATATAAATGCAAATCTCTTAACCATTTAAACGTAAGTTGCACCGCATGAAAAACCAAGTGTGTACATCAATTTATGCGTTGAATTACTTCTAGTGCATTCTCTCCGCGATGTTCCTCTTATCATCTCGTTGTTGACAATTACTCTTTTGATTCGTTAGTATAAAATGTTAATTCATTACCATATGCTAAAACATGAGTAACTTCCTTTATTTAAATGACAATTGGTAAAAACTGTTTTAGTATACCCACAATGTTTACGGTTCTTTCCATTCAATAGGATATATATTCTTCTTCATAAACGTGTTCACATTATTTGTAGATCCTAGGGGGTTATCCACCCCCAAAGAACCAAAATATCACATAGTTCATTGGATCCCAATTTCAAACGTCGACCCCACCTCCCCGATCACAGGATCTTCAGGACATTCCCCACAATATCCGGGATATGTCTGAATTTTCCATTTGTAGGACATATGCTGTCCAAACAATCCCAAGTGGGATTGTTTGGGACAAGAAGGAGGGGGGAGAGTAGGGGAGGAGAGGGGGGAGGAGAGGAGAGAAAACACAAGGGGAGGGGAGTTCCTTCGACCCTCCCCCCCCCCCGGCCGTCCCCGGGGACGGCCACGGCCGACCCCGCGTGGACGGCCGTCGCCCACGGCCGTCGGATCTTCTCCGCCGAGAAGATCCTACGGCTGCGGACGACATCCGTCCACGCGGGGTCGGCCGTGGCCGTCCCCGGGGACGGCCGTGGACGGCCGCGGCCGACACCGCGGTCGCAGCCCCCCGACCCCAGGGACGGCCGTGGCCGACCACGCCGCTGCAGCTTCCGACCGCGGGGTGGAGCACGGCCGTCCCCGCGGGGTCGGACAAGGCCGTCTCCGGGGACGGCCACGGCCGACCCCGCGGTCGGAAGGGCCGTCCGCGTGTAAAGGCGTGGCCGACCACGCCGCTGCAGCCTCCGACCGCGGGGTGCAGCACGGCCGTCCCCGCGGTTGGCCCACGCGGTAGTGCTCGATGGGAGTGGGCCAGTTGTGTGTATCTCTGAAACGGTTAATAAGATGTCCGAGTCCACCAATCGTTCCTCTGTTGTTTTGGCAAACTCTCTCAAGGTAACCTTCGAAAACCATTGCGAGTTCTCCGATATTCTTGAAATGGCGTGTTTCTACTGGCTCGGCTTCGTGGTATGCCGTGCACATGTTGCCCCTGTTGATCTTCGCTGCAATCTTCGCAGTTGCGAAATCCTCCGATGCAACCGTCAAATCTAGAATGATTTGAATATCTTGGTTTTCCTTGTGTACGTATACCACGCGAGGATCCACCCAGTATCGCCTCCTCATAGTCTCCTCCTTCTGATGGACACTCTCAAAAACCCAAGGCGACCTTCTGTTCTCTAGTGTCTTCGTCATCAAGCCCCAATCACAAACCCCGATGTAGATCTTGGACTCATCTTCCGGAAAGTGAAGTAGGATGTTGTCCGGTGACAAGTCATTGTGGAGGTAACCGTATTTGTGCACAGCATCTATGATGTTACACAATGCCCAAGCAAGCTCTGTACGCTTACTTCGGAAAAGTTGGAGACGCTTCCCTAGAATCGGACTGTCCTCTGCATTCTCTCTGAAGATGTAGTCGATGGGGAGGTCACCCGGGGCCTCGTTGTCTCTCTATAGCATGGCTCGAAGGGTCCCACCGTTCCACCAGAACATGAATCCCACATGTTCCAACTGATGAATGGCCATGAAGCGGATGACACCAGGATGGGGAATCCTTATCGCAAGAGATTCATTGTTGTGGTCCACACGTGCCAAATCCGGCCTCATAGACCAATTGAGCGTCCGTTTCTCAGCAAACTCCCAGTACGGTGGGATTTCCGGGTTTCCTTCGATACGAACCCTACGTATGGTAGCATAACCACCTCTCTGGACTTCCTTGTCCAAGTAATAGAAAATTGCAAAGTCTGCCAAGATAGTCAAATGCCGTTTACGTAAGTCAGCCGCCGTCTCCATCCCAATCGGAGAATTCCACCAAGTAATAGACGCCCGTCGATGCTTTCTTGAGCTTAGGGGCGCCATTAGTCTCGTGAAGCAATCTGCCTTTGCAATAGTATCCTTGAAGGCCTGGACTCCCCCCCTTTGCGCCTTTGCATACTTAGTAATAACCTCTTTAGCATTCCATAACGCATCGTGTGCACGTTGTGACACGAAATGATCGTAACCGGGCTTCTGTGTATCCAAATGCCAGCACGGATCCATCAAACGATCCCTAATCTTTGTCTCCATCTCTGACTTGAATTTCCTGGGCCCATCTTCCCAATACCGAACGTAACGACTATTCAATGAAACAAGGGTATTCTCCTGATAAAATTCCACGATGAATGCCACAATATAATCCCTGCAACGTAAGCTCGGCATGTCATCGAATTTGTTCGCCCATTCCCCCACATTCTTCTGCTTCTTGTTCTTCGGCATCGTGGAAAGCCTTCAAGGCTTCAAGAAATCGTAATCGCAACTCCAAAGAAACCCTCAATTCCCACTATGATTAATAAGAGCAATACAAATCCAAAGGGTTTTGAAAAAAACCGTTTAAAAATTCGAAAAGTCCCCCCCCCCCCAAATGAAGGACCCCTTTCCTCCCGGTGAGAACGACCAACGGAGAAGGATCGAATCCCCCACCAGTAGCAATCAGCCTCACTCGAAAAGGGAGAAAAAAGGTAAAAAATGAAGAGGCGGCTTCCCCTTATATAGGGGAAGCCGACCTCGCGGCCGTCCCCACGGCCGTCCCCGCGGCCGTCGGATCTACGCCCCCGCGGCCGTCCGATCGGGCGCGACTCCGCCCGAAGGCGCCGGCCGTCCGATCGGACGGCCGCGTCGGGCGATGGCGCCGCGTGGCCGTCCGACCGACGCGGCCGTCTCCGCGATCGGCCGCGTCTCCCCGCGGTCGCCCACGCGGACGGCCGCGGGATCGGACGGCCCTCTGCGGCCGCCATGGTCGGCCTGGGAGGGCCGTCCGATCCAGTGGCCGTCCCCGCGGCCGACCGCGGAGACGGCCGCCCGATCCGACGGCCCACCGAGGCCGACCATGGCTGCCGCGGGCCGTCCGATCCCGCGGCCGTCACCGTTGCCGACCGTTGGGACGGCCACGGGGACGGCCGCGGGATCGGACGGCCCGCGGTCGGCTGCGCCGATCAAGCGGTCCCCGATGGCCTGCGCCGGGGTCGATCCGGGCCGTCGGATCCCGCGGCCGTCCCCGATGCCGTCTAGGCGGTCGGCCACGGCGACGGCCGTGGGATACGTCGGCCCGCGATGTGCCAGGACGGCCGCATCTTGGCCGTCGGATCGACGTGCGGCCGTCCCCAACGACCCCGTGGCCGTCCCCGCGAACGAACGGCCGAGATGGGGCGTGGTGGCGGGATCGGCCGATCGGACGGCTAGGGAATTTTTTTACCCCTCCGGGGTCGCAAAATTATTACCGCGACGTAATTCTCGAGCGTCGGGGACGCCACGTCCGGGTCGGACGTCTTGACGTCCGGAGCCGGGTCGGACGTCTATTTGAACAACCCTGGATTCAGCCTTTGCTGTGGTGTCAAGGTTGGAGTGAGAACGTGTCCACATTGTCAGTAGATGCCTGTAAGTCTCAGTTCTTTGACGCATGTCAAGGAGGGCCCGCAGCGCTACACGACTGAAGAATGAGTGGGTTTTTCGTAGAACTGCTTCTTTTTCTACACTCTCTCCACCAATCAGTGATTATACATCCTGAGAGCAGTCAGACAGTGACTCCAGAGGGTTACAGCCAATACATGGGAAAAGAATCCATTCGAACACGGACAATTGCTGAGCACACAAAAGTAAGCTCTGAGAGTCCACGGGATTAGTAGCCATCTCCAACAGTCTTTGTCTTGTAATTCCCAGCATTGGATGGGACAGTGGAGTAAACCGCGACTTCGACAGCCGTTGCTGAATTTTTAGGTCACGCACTACATGGAGACAGTCGTACTCCAAGGTTGTTTGGTTCCCATGATAATCGCCCTGCACTGCACCGAGGATTGCCATCAATTCATCTTCGGTGTGCTTCCACGGCCTCATAGGTGCAGACTGTGGTAAGTAACCGAGTAAGACTTGGAAAATTGGAGACCATGCCCACTCCCGATTCTCAGCCTCGAGCATTTGTTTTGAATCGTACTCAGTGAGAGCCATGTCCATGTACTTCTTCCTTGCCAGCTGTAACAAATTCATAGCCCTTTTATCATAAGCGGTTTGCTCCTATAGATATTCTAGGTAAGAAGAGGGCTTTGAGAGCTCCTGCTGTCTTCCTACAACGTCTGGGCTGCTAACGTAAGGGTTCCATGGCATTGTGGTTAGGTGCACAAATTCTTCCTTGTTGTCTTTGTCCGTTTTATCTTGCAAATAGAGATAGTTTACATTAGTTTTATGACACGGTAGCACAATATTAAAAACTGAATAACAAAAAAGTAGAGACATGGTTTAGTTCTCAACAATTACCCTCAATCCTAAAACACCGAGACTTACCACTTGCGCTCTTCTCCACTGGATCCAGGCCCCCACTGCAGCCATAATTTTTTCACTCAATACATCGTTTTCCTCCCATGCGGTCAAAATTCTCATGCAAAGCTCCGCCTCCTTCAAATGAGCCCGGTCCACTATCTGCAGTGGAGATTCTGCTAGTAAGTAGAACAACCCCGGTACTTTCCGAATTGGAGGGGGGGGACCCGATCTCTGGTAAATCCGCAGCACAAATGCTATCAGCATGCCTTTGTGCTGCGGCGTACACAACCTCCCGACTATTACTATAACCATCATTGGAGATACTCCCACTTTCGGCAGCCACGATTCCTTCGAGATTGTTCATCACTGTAGGTTCTTCCATTATAGGGCCCTTAGACTTCTTTTGTCGCTGCGGAGTTGAGCCACTACGACCTGCAACACACAATGTTCTGCCATCTTCATCCGCGGGTAGAGACTGTAGAGACGACAAGGTGCGGCCTTGCTGTCTAAACCGAAGGTTGTACCGAGGGGGGCAACGATCTTCATACCTTCATCTTGCTTTCCAATGACATTTCAGGTCTAGAAAGTCTCTTAAGGCGTTTCAAGGAGGTGGTACCACTCCGTAGCATTCGCTCATTTCTTCTGTCCCCAGGTTCTTCATGTCCTACCCCTAAGTTGAGCTGTTCCGCTCTCCCTGTACGTTCAGCCTCTACTGCGACTGAGGATTCTTCCATTGCAGCTACACTTGAGACGGTTGCATTTGGCTCCGAGCTTGAAGATCTCGACCCCGAACCCTGTAAATATACTCTTCTTCTTTGCTCCGGTTCATCCTTCTTCTTTTTAGGTGTACAGTGCACCTCTCTAGCCATCTCTATCCTAGGAGCCCACGGTCGTCGCTCCAGAGGGGCAGGGAATGTAAGACCTGCTGATTTCAGAATAATCCCAATGATCTTCTTGTCGCTAGGACAGAAGGTTGGGTACATTTTCAAGACAAATCCAGATTTCCCCTCACCTTCCTTCCACGTCTTGCATTGGTTCTTGTGTCTGTGGTAGGATAGACCATTTTTATCCGTAAAGTCCTCTTTGCAGTACAAACACCAAGACCAACGACGGTTATCATCATCGTAGAAATGGTACGTGCAAGTGTAGTGCGATTCTACAACCAGTCGCTTGAACTCATTCTCCGTATGTAGGCACATACAGTGCACCCTTCCCTGAATCAGTGAGTATTGATGTAGAGCCTCTCCTCCCACCGTGACACCTTCTATTATCCCAACAGGTCCATGATGTACCAAATGCAGCCACTTTTTGAATCCTAACTCCTTAATAAGCCGATGATCTGCATTGGCATTAAAGCCCTTACATAAGAACTTACCATCAACCGGGCCTCCAGTAGTACCCTCCCAACTTTTAGACTGTGCGACGATCCCTCTATCCACAGCCAAAGAAGTCATCTCGCCCAATGCTATGTTCTCAGTAGATAAGTCTTCATGTGCATGAGTCGATGAGGCACTTGAGGTGAGTCGTCTATTCTGCCCATTGTTTTCCAACACTTCATGTAACCCCATTCCAATCAAACAATGTGTTGTCCGATTTCTGTCGTTGTCTTGCTCACATTTTGTACTTCCATGCACGCTTTCTTGACCATTTCCTTCGGTAAACCCTAAATCTTGATGTTTTTCCATTTCTGATCTCCAAAGCACTCCAGCATAGAAAAACTGCGTTAGTAAACCCTAACGGTCTAGACTAATGCACTCACAACCGACCTTCCAACAGTATACAAAGTAACAACCCTGAACCATCTTTAGCAAACCCTAAACACCCTTAAGCAGAATCAATGACGTATTTAGATGACACTATGTATCAATAAGATATTGAAATAAAGTAAAACAAGAATTGAAATACCTTGCAGCCGGATTCCTCGAAGTCTTCACACAGACCAATAACTCCGCATCTTCATTCAGGTATTACAGCACACTCCAAAGCACCAAAACATATATTCCCCACATCGTGTATAACCCCAATATTCAACATCTAATAGTTCATGCCTACTGCGTACTACAAGAAAGACAACCAAAATCACAAGCAAAGACCTTCAACACAGTAACGCAGCACAATGCTGTGCGGGAGCACAAGAGTTCACTTGAGCGAAACCCTAAACTGAGAACAAAAGCTGACAAACAATGTCGTCGATGAAGACTGATGAAGAAGCAAAGATGATAAAGTGGGGCCCTTAGTTGATAGTTCGTGCCAGCTGTAGATAGCGGAGATCGTGGAGTGGGGTTAGTAAAGGCCACCCGAGATCTGGAGGCCCCGGGGCCCAGCATTTATCCAGCCGCCTTTTCCACGGGCAGGGTACTCCAACCCGCCCCATTTCCGGAATGGGGTTTGTAGGGGGGTAGCTAACGTCCGGCGAAGATCGAAAGAGGTGGAGAACCCTCACAGGATTAGGGTTATAAATGAGCACAAGCCCATATGAACTGAGATAGGGGTATATAAAGAGAGAATGGGCATGTGCTTATCTATAACCCTAATCATGTGAGGGCTCTTCACCTCTTTTGGAGCTCTCTTCCATTCACAAGTCTATGAATAGAGTAGCTTGAAGTAAATCCTTGTCTGCACTCTTGACTTCCGCTTTAAAGGAGAAGTCGGAGGTGAAAATAGTAAGTTATTCATTGTGTAAAGAACTCGGATAAAATTTGCTTGTAAAAAAGTTGGCCTTACATTCGATAATGTTCCTTAGAGGAGTGAAGAAAAGTTCTAACTTGTTATAATTTGTAATCACCAAGTTTGGCTAAACCTGTTGACTCAATGCAGTAACTCAGTTGTCACGTGGATCTGTAATCCCTCTTTTTACGCAGGGTAAGCTCTTCGACCAAGGTGGTTCATGGAAATAAGCATTGACCTATAGGCGTAGCTCGAGTGGTAAATGCCTTTTCTGTGAACCTCCTTGGTCCGAAAGCGTACCCTTTATTTAAAAGGAAGTGCGAGGTGAAGACCATAAGTTACTCCACTCACAAGTCAAAGAATGCATGACTAGTTATGTAATTGGAAGAATGTTCCAAGAAAAGTGGACCAAAGGCACAAAATTAGGATTACATTTGGGCAAAGTCTATCCTTGCTTTGTATAAGGGAGAATTCTTGTTCAAAGAACAAGTCTTGTGTGCATGTATGAGTTACTTTGGAGTTTAGGCAAAAATTTATTTGATCGGGCATGTGATTAGAAAGAGCGTTCCTAGAGACTTGGAGAGTACTAAGAGAATTAGGATTAGAAATGAAGAGGCTATTTCCGCTTTATATAGATAGACTCCTAGTTTAAGAATGGAATAAGTAGCTAGTTAAAAGATAAGTGAATTGTGATGGAGTGTCAAAAGTTGCTAAGAGTGTCTTCAATGGAGGCCAAATATTTGAGATCCTAGTTTTTTAGAGTAAATATAGGTTTGAAGAAGATGATGGCAATTTTGGGCTTTGTTGCAATTTGAATAATTGATTAACTTTCAATGAATTGTTTACTACCTATATAAAATTGGAACACTTAATACTTCATTTGAAAACTTAGTTTTGTCAATGTTCATCTCTTCTATCGGCTCTCTCTCTTATTCTCTCTTCTTTCACATGCCAATCAAACAACTTTTGGCATACTCCATGGGGTGACTCCATCTCTACACCAAAACTTCTAATTTTGCCCACTAGTAATTAGTCTAGTAGTGATCAAGGTGGACTTGACTGTGCTTGCCATGTCATGTGGGAGGGGTGAGATTCACCCTATGGCCACCTTCTCTCATACTCAAAAGTAAATGTTAGATGAATGTTGAATGTGATCAAAGAGTATCATTCCATAGCCGCGTCTCTAATGTATGGTTAGATGAATAAAATGAAGAATTTTATATCACATATAGGGAAGGATAAGGCAGGAACTTCATGCCCCGCTCGCAATGTGGACAAGAGGAGGCGCAATACAAGTTATGGCTAAACAGAGGGAACTGTGGACCCGATTAAAGATGAGACTAGCTTCAAACTACACTTCACTTCTCTAGGCATGTCAATCATAGTCACATTTTGATTTTTTGCTGTGTGAATTACTTTGTTATATTGTGTGTGTATGCTCCTATTAACACCCTCTGCAATGTGCCATTGCCATATGCATGCAGTTCTATTCCATTTCTTGAGGTGATGACTTAGGTTTTAGAAAAAATTTAACTTCTGTAACATAAAAGCTACAGGAAAATACCACGGGCGTGGCAAATTCTTCTTGCACCACCAGTGGTTCTTATATAATGCGTTCCATATTTCCAAGTATAAGTATGAATATGTTCCAAAGGACTACACCCGCATTGTCAGGTCCATTTCAGAGAACATGATACCAAAGACCCAAAAGAAGCATGGTCTACTAGATTTTGTCTTTAGAGAAATACACTTGCCCTCACTTGAAAGGCTGGGGCAAAGCAAGCTCAACGTGGATAGGGATGAAAGCCTCTCTGGAAGTTCAAGTCAAAAACACCGGCTAAAAATGTCAACATAATGGACTGGAAGGTTAAAGATTTTACGTATCACTACAAAGAAGCATGCTTCTAGGAAATAGAAGGTGGTTTTGATGAATGTTGGAATGTCGTCTACCAAACCCGGCGTGGAACTTGGGAGATGCATTCCAAATTTGAACGAGCTGCCAATCACAAATTTGATCAACGTAGCAAAGAAATGGAGACCTATAAAAAAAATGCGAGACAACGGCACCAAAAAATGTCTAATGCATTTCTAGAGTAATAGATGGAGTGGTCCCTCCAAAAAACTATGAAGAAGCGCTTGCCTAGGTCCTACAAAGCGCAACAATTTGATACTCCCACCACTCCACTCATTTTTTACGGCTACATCATGCATGTTAAATCCAATGTTCAGGAGAATGGGGTCCTGTGTATTAATTCTTTGAAGATCATACAAATGTGTATAGTGGTCAAGAAATGAGCACCACAAAAATCAAAATGACCTTTAGTATCTGCAATACGTGGAATTGCTACAATTGAGGTGGCGGTAACATATGCTTTTGTCGCATTGCCAGTGGCATATACAAGTATACTGAAAGTAGGTGGAGATAGCTATATGGCAGTTAAAAAACAACTCTGAAGTGCGGAATGAGAAAGAAGAATCGAAAGGATGCTTGTCCACCTCAATGTCCCTCCATTCATACTTTGGAAACACAAAATGCCCTCGTAGAAGGTGGAACAAGACTTGTATGTGAGCGATGGGCGGAGAGCAAAGAGCGTAGATTGGAAAATTGGAAAGTAGAGAGTAGAAATTGAAAACCAGATTCTAGAAGTAGAAATGATTTTGTTGATTTAAGAATCTAAAATTATTGTTATCAAATATTCAAAAAACATTCCAAAAAAATCACTAATTATTGAAACATATTTAGACCTATGATCATGGACACAAACATATTATTCTAATAAAAAATTGTTGTATACTCCCAATTATTGTTTTCTTTTTACAATATTATTGGTTGCAATGAACCAATTTTTTAGTTTTTTTCAAGTTTTGTACCTTTCAAAACAACAAAAATCATCTAAATGTTTGATAGCCGTCTTTGAAGTACACCTAGCAACGTTCTTAACCCCTCAAGGCCCATGGAGCAAAAATCATGCCCCTCCAAATCAAAAAGCAATAAAGAAGTTAGCCTAATTAGGCACTCTGAACCTGATGGCACACCACACTTGATCAGAAATCGTGTGGGGAACAATACTGTACTAATTTCCGTGACAGCTTTGAAAAATGGGATGAGGAATCGGCATTGAATTAGCGAAGATGGAAATACAGGACAAAGCCGTTGCTATTGTTTAGGGAGTATTGACAGGCAAGAGGTGGTGTGGCCGTTGGTGACAACTTGGGTCTTAGATGCCTGCTCATGGACCCTGCCGATACGAGGTTTGGGTGCAACCACCACTCACTTTGGAAATTGGGGTTTAGCCGTGCACTCAGGGTTGATTTTGTAGCTCTCAACATACTGCTGCGGAATTCAGCAACTATGACAACGACTTTGGCTGCAGGAAGGGCGATCGTGTCCAAGGTGAGAGAGATTAAAGATATAATTTATGCTTGAGGCCTCAACATGGGTGGGATTGAGAAGGTGGCACAGGAAGTTGTCAATTGTTAAGACGAGATGTTCCTTCTAGGTCTACTTGCGCCCAAAAGGAACCACAGCTGGCCGGTGCACCTGGAACAACAAATTGGAGGTATTTATTCCATCGCCAGCTTGCAAGGTTGCTTGGCTAGAGAAAGAAAAAATGTGAAGGGCACCCTGTCGGGATGCCGCTTGAAGTTGAGTGTTTCTTGCAAGAAAAGCATTGGCCGAAGATGTTTGATGAAGCAATTGGCGAGGAGCTTGGCAGCAAATTGGCAATCACAGGTGCCAGCACGAGGGAAGGGGAGGCCGAGAAGAGCTACCAGTGTGTTGGCGGAGGTTCCCAAATGAGCATCAAATGTCGTGTTGCCCCAATGCGAGCCGCACCAATTGCACAAAGAAAATGGCGTCCATGCACTAGATTGGACAATGAGACTAATGGTGGAGAATTACCACCCGTCACCCCATGAACGTGACGATGCTGCATGCGGGGGTGAGGGTTTCGTTAAAGGCAGAGGAAGGAGACAGGAAGGTCGGGGTAGAAGAGGTGAACAAGGTAGTAGGGGCGGGAGATGTGGAAGAGGACGGAGAAGTGATGTACCATTTGAAGCTGAGGGAGCAAATTTGGGATCTGAATTAGGGTATGCAAATCCAATAGCACATCTTGGAATTGACGTTGTCAATGAGGACGAGGCTTTTGAGGACAAATGAGACATGGATGAGGATTGCGAAGGCGAGAAGGAGGCAGATTGGGTTACATACCTCCAGGTGACCGGACATTGGAGTCACCGCGAGGACGAGAGCGTAGCAGAGGTCAAGCAAGACGAGTAGGCAATGCAGCCACGCCTCCAAGAATGATTCCACAAACGAGACTTGTATGTGAGCGGAGATTTGGAGAGCAGAGAGCAAAAAATTGGTACCTGTACCAAAAAATAGATTTTTTTTACTAAAATTAGAAACTAAGATTAGCAAATTTGAATATTCTTACAATATTCTTGGAGTATTAATTTTTTTAGAGATTGTTTTTGGCCCTTTTGCCGTGGACCTGTAGACTTAACATAATATTTTAAACTACAGGTCTACGGCCATAACATCACACAAAGTTATCGCAATGAAGTCCACTTTGGAACATGGATTGCTTGACCATGCATGGGCTCCTCAACTCTCCTGTGACGCCAATTGCATGTGAGCGCCTCATAGAAGTTTGTCTTGAACTCAAGGTGTGTCATTCTTACTCTTCTAATCCAGCCTTGTCCCAAAATTGCCAAATAGTAGATATACATGTTGACAATGGTTTGATCAAGAAGGAAAAAAAAGGTCCCTGCCACCACTTGTGAGAACGAGTTTGGCATGTATATGAAGCTCTCAATTGGTCTGCTACATCAACCCCACGCATAAAAGTTGTGTACTCATGATGAATAGGACTTGATGGCACATTCTCCCTGACTGCTCCATTGCCGCTGGGAACCGTTGTAATTGGCATACAAGGAAACTCTATAGGAAAAGCATGAGTAGATAAAAGAACTTCTGTCTTTTTGTCCTTCCAAATGACACTTGAAATTCCACGGGATTCGTGCATCCTCCATGCCAATGTTCCTTGTGATAATTTGTTGAATTCCTTCACATTCTTAAATTCAAGAGGCAAGCCAACTCTATTGATTCGCACAATCCGAGTTGCATAAGTCCCTAGGTTTGCTAATTCCTCAAGTAGGCCAATTGAAGTGAAGTAATTGTTCATCACAACACAATGTCCCTTGCAATGGTTTCCTTCCAATAACTTTATAACTACATCATGAGCAAGTCTTGATTCACCACGAGGTATGCGTTGAGGTTCTAAATTCCCATCACCGTTTCTATTGGCATCTCTATTTTTTCCACAATAGATGTCAAAATTGTATACAAACTTTGATATGGAATCTGCCAAGCACCACACCTTTATACCCCATTTTTGGGGTTTTTTTTGGCATGTACTGACGGGTTGAGCAATAACTACCTTTATACCAAATCATCATCTCATCTATAGTGAGAAATGGACCCAATTGCCACGCACTCATGAAATTCAATCTCACAATGTCCATCACCGGCCTCACTTGGCGAATTTATCATAACCTCGCAATGACGGATCATCAATGTATGATGTTGGGTTTGTAAGATGTAAACATTTTGTCAACGCTTCAAATCTCCTTTGAGACATAATATTACTAATAGTTGGGCATTGGTAAAATGACGGTTTCTTCATCCAGTAACTTGTTATATTCGGTTGTCTTTTCATACCCATATACAAAATCACTGCCAGAATTGCTTTCAACCCTGCCACCGTTAGTGGCTCCCAATTAGGTCCGCCACAAGAACTTCCATTTCCATCCACTTTTGTTGCATAATGGTTTGTCTCCTCAACAATACCCCTCAACATAGTCACTAGCCAAAACATATAAAACAACGTCATAAAAGAGGGCATTCTCCGCCCACCTTTTTTAGGCCCACTTCTCATACAACACTGAATGCGATATGGTTCATAGGTGTGGTTGGAAGTTCCCCATGTTGAATCTCGGTAGCGATATTTGACACTAGAAGGGTCAAGACCTTCACCATCAACTACAATATCTAATTCTTCCCCATCAGATTCAGTAGAGTTTGTGGCATCACTCAATTTTGGTGCAATCTCAGGCCTCTCGTATCCCTGTATCTCTTTCTTGCCTTCTATGGTGATGTTGATTCCGTTCCATTCCATTTCCCCCGTTTTGTAACCCCTCGGCCCTCATTGCAGACCCCTCAGCCCCCACCCTTGTGACATCATGGTGATAGCCCTCCCGGGGCCCAAACCCCGCCTGGGGCTCAAAACGGCCCTACCCCTCTAAGCCCACGCCAGTCTCAGACCCGGCCTCGCCCACGCCGGGCTATGACCCGCCCTCGCCCTAGAACTCGGTCGCGGGCCCTTGCCTTCTTGGCGCGTTGGCGGGCTCTGGCCCCGCCCCCGTTCCCGCCGACTCCAAGCCGTGGTCGGGCTTGGCGTTGGATTCTAGCCACCCGCCCTCTGCCCAGACCCCAATGGGTCCTCTCCCTCCACTGCCTCCTACGAGGGCCATCTCCTCAGTCTCTTCCCCTTCCCTACCTCTCGCCGACGACATTCTGCTCTTGCCTTGCAGCGTTGGTGCCCCACCTGTGCCACTGCTCTCCACCCCCGCCACTGCGCCATCATCCTCCACTCTTCCTCGCACCTCCACACAACTTTCACCATGTTGCTTTCTCTTGTTCTTTCTCATTGGATGAAATAGCAGCTCTGGAGGCCAAGGTAACAACTCTTCTAACCCCATCTTAGGAGCCTCTGAATACATTCCTTCATCTAATGAGTCTTCACTTTCCTCATTGCAACTGCTATCTCTTGCTTGGTTGAGTTGGCTCTCTTGATTGTCCATAAAATCCGTTGTTGGTTCTCCTATCCCACCTTCCTCTAAGTCTTCTAACTCTCTTTCTTCTCCCATGTGTTCGTGGGTGTGGTTGAAATAACTTACAGGTTCAAGTGGAGCTCATTGTGGTGGAGAAGGTGGTGGACTTTGTTGACGACGTCCTCTCCCCCTTCCAGTGCCGCGCCCAGCGCCACGCCTTCTGCCGCAACCACCTGCGGGCTTCTTTGGTTGACCGCCGCCTTGTGCAGTCCCGGATTGACTTCCCCGACTGCGGCCGCGCCTTCCTCGAGGAGCCTCCCGGCGCCCCTGCCTCTGCAGTCTTTCCAAGCGCTGTATGTGGTGAGCCTCTCGCAGCCAGACCGCGCCCAACTCCTTGTGCACCCGCCGACCCGTCATTGCCCCATTCCATGACTTTGTCCCTGCCCTAACAGTACTCGTAGCTGCTCCCCGTTCTTGCTTCCCGCCCGCCCTGGCGGTCCTCTTCCACCTCTCCTTGGCGGTGATTCAACTGAATCCTCTCGCAGTCCTCCCTTGCTCGTCCTTCTCTGATCTCGTCCCTCTCGATTCCCTTCTCCCTCATCTTCGAGGTCCTCTCCCCTATCTCCCTGCCTCCTTGCTTTGTTTCCCTCTCACAGCATCCCCGCCCCCTTGCTGTTTTTTGCTGCAGGCTCCTCTCACTGCGACCAGTCCGCCCCCTCTCTCTGCTATATTGCCCCCCCCCCCTTCCCTCCGTTGCCTCTTTGCCCCAAGTGTGCTTCATGATTTCACTTCACTTTCACCCGCAAGTTTGTTGAGTTGGATTTCCATTTCAGGTTGCCTGCAAGTCATTATTATTTTGGTGGCTGCAAAATAGACCCCTGTTTTTTTGTAAATGAGGAGCCTTTACTGCTAGTTCTACAAATTCGTAACCTCTGACTTGAAATTTGATTTGTAGCCACCATTTTGAGAGTAATCCAAGCCTTGTGGCCGTCTTGCATTGATGTCTCTTGTTTTTTTAGACTGCACCTGTCAATCTACTTGCTAAGTAGGTTGTGCCTCTTTGGTTTTTGTTGAAATTGTCTAATTGACAATGTGACATCTTGCAAGTTTAGGTGCTATTGTTGTTAGTCACAGGAGTGTCCACTGAGTGCTGTCTTGACACTATGAAACATGATCTTGCATGACCTCCTAAACCGTTTTTTTCACCAATGAGATGTAAGTGATGATGTCATCCCATTATTTGGCAATGAAACCCACTATTCTGACAAAAGCACAAGCTGCTCTTCTCCATGCCTCATTGCAGCTGGTCACTTGAATTTGCACAAGGGCGGAAATGCAGAAGCTCCCCCATTGGTCCTTGCCTGCCCACGTTGAGATTTTTTACCTGTTTGTGTCCATATCTTTTACTACAAAAAAAAATTTCAAAAAAAAATTACATCATGCAATTCCTCTCAAAAAATCAGATTGACACACAAAATTTGGAGATTTTACCACTAAATGTGAATTCACAATCGCCTGCCCAAATAGGCGGCGACCACATTTCGGTTGCCTGGGAGTTTAGGGGTTAATGAAAGGATAGCGCCTCTACTACTCTCTCCTTCTTGCTTATAATTTTGGAGGGCTTGCAGTAACCTTTTAGTAATTATGAAAATTTTAATGGAACCTAGGATCCTAAATTAGTTGTGAGGGACCCATTTAGTTGATTTTAGATAATTTATCAATTCATAATTTTTTTATCAACAATTTATTTATAAGAGACTTTTTATCCCACCTATGATTACCCTATTTGGAGGTTCCTTGTCATTATGACAAGAGTGAGGTTCATCAAGAGTGCTTTCCACATAAGGTGAGATGCTGCAAAACTGTACAGGACATAAAATCGTAAACATCCATAATGTATGTTCATTTCAAGTTGATATTGTACCTCTCTAGTACATGGCTTACTTTTAGGTCACAGAAAATAAGACATGTAACGCGGGGCTACATTTCTATCCTAGAATAAACAAACTTGCTACATGTTAACGGTTTTCCGTTGTGTACAGTTTTGGAGCATCCTACCTTATTGGTGCTCCTACTTTAAGTGACAAATGCACAGCAAAAGCAACCATGTTGGCACCCTTAGCAAGCTATCTCAAGTTCCACTAAATTTTCAAAAATCTCACTACATGTTTTAACACTAAATGTATCACTTCAATTGTTTATTTTTGCCATTAAAATTTTGTAGTTTTTGTTCGCATTATGTTAGATTTTGAAGGGACTTTAAAGATTAGCCCGCAGAGGAATTTGAATGGTAGAGTAAGTTCACTAAATAAGATCCTGCATTTACATCTGCATCACAAGTTCCAAATGATTTTGAAATGTGACTTTACAACAGAGCAAGAGCTTGCAGCTTTGTAATTAAAACAAGCCAATAGCTCGTTGTGGCCTTGCAATAGAATTTTGGTCAAGATGTTTTGTCCTAGCAGCTTGTTTTTGTTCTTGCCAAAGGGGAAAGAGGTTCACTTATGGCCGCAAAGAAGAAAGCAAGCCAAACCAAATGTCAAAGTGTCATTATAATAGCTCCAGCCAACTTTACGTAGTAAACGTGCAAACATAGAAAAGAGAAGTCACTGACGCTTGCTATGGAGAAAAAGTGTACCTCACGCAGTTGTTGCTTAAACACAACTTCCAAGCGTGCATCTAGAGTGTTCTCGAATAGATTGCGACCATCTTTTGTAGCCATCACCACAACGCCAATGCTGCGGTCATAGGAATAAAGATCAACGAGCTCCATAATAAGAGCTATATTCCAAATAATAAAAATGACGAATGCAATCAAAAATTGAAACAACAAGGATTCTGCTCATCTACAATGATACATCTCGGTTGGAAAGCCCTGAACCATAACAATAGTTTTACTAAAACAATAATCCTATGCTAAATTTCTAAAACAAAAAATGCTCAATGCAAAACCAGCACTACCACAGATTGGGAACTTTATGACTCGGACAATATGACTCAGGGTGACAGGCGACTACCGGCAGTCACATGCTGCGAGACAGATTTTTGTCCGTGGCGGTCAAAATCAAGAATGTCACTGGCACTCATATTTGCTGTCATATTTGCCATATATACTATATAAAGTTGGTGGAAGGGTCGTATTTCTTTGTAGAAGAACAACAAGGAACGTTCTTAGAGAACGTGTAGTCATATTCACAATCATATTATTCTCGTAGTCATATTTTGAGTCACATTTTCCCTTCAGTCTTAAATATTTTTTTGAGGGGTTGCCCAACATTATAAACACTGCCCGAGACAATGTACATGTATATTGGCCCTCTCTATGTCTGCATAGTATGAGAATTTAGGATATTATTTGTATAGAAAGAATTTGTGAGGGAAACTGAGTAGTTTTTCATTTATGATGGATAATTAGGAATTGGGCATTTGCATTATTTTATGAATTAATGAAACAATTATTGAATTTTTGATTAAGTGAGGGAGCAAGAGGGTGGGGTTTACATTAAGAAGGAATATGGGGTAGGTTTAGTGCTGGTTTCATAATTGTATCATTGATCTCATGAATTGGTAGTTGGTGGTAAACGTAAGAAGTGAACAAGTTATTGGTATAGGAGTTTTAAATGAATGTGAGTTGCATGGCCATTACATGAGGGTGCTCATTACACATGCAAGTATGTGTGAATATATGTAAATATAGATATGTCCACTAAATTGAGTGTTCAAAACTATATGGCAATAGAACAACGACTCGTTCAATCCTACTTTAAGTTGCAATAGTCCAAATCATCTATTGATGAATTGTCTTGTCTAAGGCGAGCTAATGCGTCAACCACCACCTCTGAGGCTACTTCCACTGCATCGCTTAGAATAGGTGTTTTAGTTGTGAGATCCACATACTTCAACTCTGCAGCTCAGTGATTTGTATCCTTTTTACCCGTTCGACAAAGTTGAGGAAAGATTGCGGCTTGCTTCATGTTTGCGGTGGTCAGATGTGTTCCTGCACTCAAGCAAGAGGATTACATATGGTCATGAACATCAGCACAATATATTTGGAGTTTAGAATGTAGTATACAGTTCAAAGAAGTCGTTACAAACAACAGTGTCTCTAGTCACTAATATCTCAGTGGAGGGTCACATGTATCACGAGCAGCTGTCGCAAAAGACATTGGTGGCTTTAGATTGTCATGCACATGACTTGTCAAAGTCATAAACCCCTCAAAGACTTGGTCAACCATTGACATGTGGCCTAGGTGAACATTGTCGCCGTTTTGTTTAAGGCTAGGATTAGAATTGAAGGTATTAAGGATAGCCAGCCGCCAGACCCTCATTTTTTGGGCTCTCAATCACTGTGTATGTGTGTGTGTATGTGTCTCTCTCTCTCTCTTTGGCTACATTGTTAAAGGTAAAAGATGTAGGTTAGGGTTAGGAGTTGGCTGCACTGTTGGAGTTTAGAAGAATGATTAGAGGGTTAGAGGTGTAGAAGAAGAGAGTTTCATATGTTTTTTTGCTTTGGCACTAAGTATTGTATTGATTGGCAGTTTTTATTGTTGACAGTCTCTTGCTGTGGGTTGAATACCTGGACACTCTTGAATGTGTGAGGCAAGGATTCAAATGTCTACTTAAGTTTTCATTTATTTTTCCAAAGTTTGATGATATTGAGAGGAAGTCCCACTAATTTGGTAATCTATTGTGAGAAGTGGTGCAGACAGGATGATGAAGAGAACTTAGAAGAGCCTGCAACAGAAAGTGAGCAAAAAGAACATGCTAATGGACGTTGGATGTATATTTTGGTGAGTGCTAAGATTGGTTTAGATAGATAGCAAGTCTCTCTACTACTATAGGGTAGCTCGCTGGTTTTGTACTAATTGCTTTGGTACTAAATACAACTGAACATTGTTGCATTTTCCTAAATATCGTATGTCTCTTCCATTGAATTCCACGTATGTGTCTACTATTGCATGATTATAGTACCAATGTGGAATGTGATTCTCAGTCCTGGAAAATCATCACTCTACGTTGTCATACTGTCATAGGGCCACAAAGAAGGCACAATCATTGTCACTTTCAGAAGTCATGTATGGAGGTTACATCATACATTGCTGTGACTAGAACAAGTCATCTAACCTTCTGACTAATCTAGAACATTTCCACAAGTCTGGCCTCACATCATTGCCAACAATCACATTGTTACATAGAATACAACTTAGCACAGACATAATCAACGGCAACTAAAATATAACCGCCATTTATATTCCACGTCACCAACCTTATGACACTAAATATGGCTCCACATAGTCACATTCTACGTCAGCCAAATAAATGACTGCAGTCACATTCCACGTAGAAGTGCCTCGTCAAGAGAAACAAGACTCTATAGAGTCACATTCCACGCCAGCTGAACATTCGACTCCACAAATTCATGTGCGACGTCAGATGCCATGTCATCAAAAAAATATGACTGAACAGAGTCACATGCTACGTTCGATTTTTGACTTGAGTGCCCAAGCATGTCAATGAAAGTCTTTGTCGACAAGGCCAGTCAAGCTGTACTTCCAAGCGCTAACGTGGCATGCCTTTGGAGTCCAAGTATACGGTTTAAAGCGTATTTATTCATATGACTAGGTTTTATGGGGACCGCACAGCGGGGCAAAAACCTGCGCTGCCGACGTGGACAGCCACGATGGCCGCCGAGTAGCGTAGCTCCTGCGTTAACCTTTGCTACATGCGAAATAGCGTTCTCGAGTTGCAAGGGACACCATGAAGGACCAACCTCTCTCTGGTTGCACAATCCTTATAGCGGCTAACACCCCTAGAAACCCCTCACCAGGATTTACGGAATTCTTAGCCAATCATCTTCTCTCCGTCTACCATTTATGCTCTACACCCTATAGTTCTACTTACTTTGTATTTAAAAAATATCATTTGTAATTTACACGCAAAGTTTTCAATGGTCATAGCCTTTACTTTGCAAATTTCACCTAAATTGTTTTTGCTTTCAAACTAGCCACACTCAAACTTTTTTGCTTTTTGCTCTTCACATTACATTCTAGTGAACAAAGAGCTATGCGTTTTAACCTCTAAACGCAGGCAGAGCCATGTTTTGGCCTTTGAATGACTGAAAAGGCATGTATTTCAACAGAAAAAGAGGATTTTCATCCATTTCTGCCTATGCACCTCCTTGCTACTCTTCTACAGTGCACATGCATGAAAGAATCCATCGTGGGACTTAATTTGGGGCCTTCGTTGGAAAAGAAGTAGTAATTACGGATCTCCATGTAACGTATTTTGAGTCTTTTGGCCATTTCTAAAAAAATTCAATTTAAACAATGAAGATGGTGTTTGTTGTATATAAGCTTCATTAAAAAAATAAAGTTTATCAAGTCTACTTTTGACTCCATTTTGAATTTTTGAAAAATTACTAAAATTAAGTATTTCATAGCAATTGCAAGTTCAATCTTTTTTGTCATGGTGGTACATTTTACTGATTTTAGAGATATGGATGGTTTTCATTCAATGTTATGTACTTCAATGTAAGTCAAATCTATGGAAAATCAATTGGAATTTCTTAAAATAGTTTCTAATTTCTATGAATTTTTAAAAGAATTTTCTTAAAAAACCATAGTAATTTCCTTTTTTATGAAAGAAGAAAAGCTAAAATTACAGCACAAAGAAAATGTAAGGTTTTGTTTGGGAAAAATATTTTAATAATGATATCAGTCAATTTGAGTGAGAAATAGAAAAAAGAAAACAGTTCCTCTGACCATTCTAAAGCCATGGCTATAGGATGCTTTTAAATCAGTAGTTTGTGAGTCCATCCCCCCTCAACGTCGAGGTTACCTCAATATTTCTATTTTCCAAGGTCAAAAGAACTTGCTTACCCTGTGATTTGTAGAGAGCTCCAATAAAAGTGGACAGATTAGGGTTACAAATGGGATAGAGTGTATCCACGCTTTATATATTCGGACTCGCTGTATAAGGATTAAATCACTATACAAAGAATCTTGTGTCTCAAACGTGAAGTCACTTAATCCACACAGCAACCATTGACAAGTTCATAATGGACGGATAAGATTCAAGATTTCAGCCCTATTTATACACCGCTCTTGGAGGACAACTTATGGCTGTGCATCACTTGCAGTGCGCATAGGCCTGTCAATGCCAAGGAATCCAACACTGTTCACTAAATCAAAGGGATGAAGACAGTTTACAATTTACAAATCCAAATGAAAAATGTAGTTTCACTATGTACTATTATTGTTCTTTTGAGGAAAAAATCAAGAAAATAAATTCATTAATAAAATCAAGTTTTATAAGTAAAATAATGAATTGTAATAAAAAATATTTGAGCTACTTAAAGCAAACCTATCGAGCGGAGCGAGAAGGGTTCGACTAAGGGCAACGAATCCGGTAGGACCCGTTGCAGGTTACGTCTTAGGGATATCTCAAAACAATGATTGCGGGGTAGCTTGGGTTGATTTCATTGAATCTTGGGTTTCATAGTCCCTATATTCATCCAGATAATGTTTAAAATAAATAAGACTCAAACTTATCAAAATCAAAAAATTAAGATACAAAATACCATTTATACTAATTCATTTATCAAAGTATACTCACTTGATCCAATTAATCAAATTAGTCTTTCATTTTTAGAAAAATCATAAATGTAATAATTAATTTTTTTAAAAGTTAATTTCTAAATTTTTTTATTTTTTTTTTTAAATTTGTTTTTTGGGTTTTAAATAAACTAATTAAATTATTAAGAATATATTAAAAATAATTTTAAAAAATGAGTGAGTTCCAAGGCTTTGACTTCACTGTGTAGTTCCGTTCCCCATTCATCCAGGGAGTACAGTCAATTGATTCAGCCAGGTCAGGCTATACGCACTCCGAAGGACGCGCTGGGAGAATACTACCTCACCTCTCTTGAAAGCCTCGTTAGTTGGAGCTAAACTCAAAGTTTTGTTAGCGCCACATACTTTATCTAAGGGTCAAGATTATGTCATCACAACATATCATTTCTATTGAGTTGTTTAACAGATTTTGCGTAGTTTAAACAGCGGTGCTTGATATAAATAATTATTACCAGACCATTTTTTACAACAGAAATTCATATGATATCATGTCTTTAATAAAAATCCATTAAGCAGGATTGGACTGCTAGTCCATTCAAGTTCAAAACATTCATAGGCAATTTGGGAACTTTCATGTTAGTGCTACTCAATTTTACCTACATTCCATGCTGTATTCCAGCTTCACAGTTATCCAAATGGCCAGACCATGCTTAGATCTTAACCCTTAAACGTCCAAGTAGCCTCGAGGGGGCCATTTCCAACAGAATCTTCTCTGTAAAATCTTCTGTATTCAACCTTTCATTGATATTTTGATATCAAACTGGTCACCTTCTTATGATATATACAAATAGTGAAATTTTTCGATTCAAATCACAATTTGTATGAGTGAAATTGTGATTTGAAAGGATTGTGGTAGGTAGGTTGGGGGTGTACATAACCTTGTAGGAGGTTGCAAGCTCATCATTGATTGGTTCATTCATGATGCCCAAGTTCAAAAAGTGCACTATTCATGATGCCCAAGTCCAAAAGATGCTGTGATCCATTTCCGGGCTGCCCATGGGGGAGTGCCTAGCAGCGAAAATTAGAGTGGCTAATTACCGCCACGTAGGCTACCCAATTGCCTACGTGGCGATTTGGCCCAAGGGAGGTGACAGGGTGAGGTCCCGGGAGGTGGCCAGGATTTGATGTCCTGGGCCACCCACCTCGCCCACTCTGTGCCCTCCACTCCATCTTCCCCATTTGGCTTCTCCACCACGGCTCCCTTCCCAACTTCATTTATCGCTCTCCTCCTCCCCACCTCGGATGCTGCATCGCTGTTTCCTCACCCTCTCAGTGCGCCGATTGCCAGCATTACCTGCTCTTCAATGCTCCAAAGATAGCGTTCAGATCCGCTCTTCTTGGATCCCGTGTAGCGCTGCTGCTTCCCTGGGAAGCTTGGGGTTTAGCTCCCGAGTCCATAAGTGCCATTGCCCCCTGCCTCCAATCCTGTGTAGCTCCAATCTCTCATTGTTCACCTGCCGATTTGCTCCATTTGAATTCGCGACTCAATTCCATTGTGATGATGGTGTTTTCATGATTGCTGTTGGTTAATGTGTGTATTTCCTTTGTCCAGTACGTATGGCATGCACTTGGAACTTGGGGGCTGGGGGCCGGGGCTGCGGGGTTTTGCTGAATGCTTGAGCCTTTCCATGTGGTGGGTAATTTGAGCTTGTAACTTGGAACTTGGGGGCCGGGGCTGGGCAATGCGATCAATGCTTGAGGCGCTGGGTAATTTGTTTGGAACTTGGAACTTGGAGTCGGGGCTGGGCTATTTCCTGAATGCTTGAGCCTTGCGGCGCTGGGTAATTTGCTCAATGCTTCCAGCTTGAGGCGCAGGGTTTTGAATTCCCAATGCCCATCACCTCGCATTGATGGGGTGTGATCCGCAATGGGTGATTTCTAGGGGCTTTGGATTATTGGGTGGGGGGGCTTTGGGTTGAGGGCTGAATGGGGCTGCAGATCCAACTTCAAATTTGAAATGGATGCTCACTCATGGGGACGCCGATCTGTGTTGTCTCCGATCTCCTATATAATTGCAATGCGATCATTGTGTTTGATCATCACAGCTTATGAGTTCCCTGTTTCCTGCTTATCTGCAATCATTGTTTTCCTCTTTGAACTTGCTCTCTTGCTTTTTTTCTTGTCTGCGATGGCTTCGGGTGGAGAGGTGACGGCGTTGGCGTTGGCGAAGAAGAAACTGGGGACTTTTTGCCAGCGAGCTCTGGCGTTTTCTGATCGCAGGGAGCTCTCTCACACCGCTCTGGAGAGGGTGGTTCTCACCCGCAGTGCGAGCAAGAAGCGTGCTGCTGAGGACTCGCAAGAGTCCAGCAGCTGTGGCGGAGGTGATGGGGGCGGCGCGGTGGCTGCCGCAGGGGGCGGAGGCTGCGGGGCTACTGCTTCACATGGAGGCTGTGGGGCTGGTGCGATGGGTGGAGCGGGGGGTGGTGACCCCGACTGCCAAGAGGTCATATGCCTCAACGACAGCCAGGCCGAGCCAGCCCCCGCAGCGATGAAAAAGCACCGCAAGCAGGACGCCCACCGCCGGTACCAGGACTCGTGGGCGTCCAAGTATCCTTGGGCTGAGCAGATGGTTTGCGAAGGGGACAATGTCGAGACAGTCCGCTGCTCGATCTGTACCAAAGTGAATGGGGCTCCAAAAATCCTCATCGCAAAGGGGGACAATTTGGCCAAACATCAGGGGTGGAAGAAGGCAAAATCCGACCTCCCTGATGGAACGAAGGAGGGGGATCGCAATTCCAAGCACTGCCGGGCTGAGCGGGTCTATGCCACGACCTCTGTGGACTCCAGTTTGCGACTGGTTACCGAAGGTGCTTGCAACAGTTCCTCTGATCGCAAGAAACACATACAATTTGTTGTGTTTTTCCACCTCTTGGCAAATGGGAGGCCGATGGTTGAGTTTGAGGGCATGCACGAGCTTTTTCAGTTCGTTGGGGTTCCCAGGCTGCCTCGGAAGCACTGGTCCGCGAGCAGTGGGTGGCAAATGGCGGAGGCTTTGCACGAGGTAGTTCTGGGGGCCTCCTCGCAGGTTCTTTCTAACGCCAAATTTTTTTCCCTCAGTTGCGATGAGGTTACTACTGTGGACAATCAAGTGTGGATCTCAATCCACGCTTATGTTGTGGAAAATTGGATCCGGGTTCCTGTTTTGCTGTCGCTTGAGCGTGTTGTTGAGGGCTGTGGAGCGCTGAACCTCACCCGCATCATCACTCAGGCCATGGCCAACGGTGGTCTCACCGAGTCGCACATTTGGGCCGGCCTCATGAGCGTGGGGGCAGATGGGGCCTCCACTTTCCAAGGGAGGAGGTCGGGAGTGATCACACAGCTGCAGCAATTGCATGCGCCGCATGTAATTGGCATGCACTGTGTGGCCCACCGGACCAACCTCGCCGTTGGTTGTCTGTCTGACCTTCCCTCTGTCCAGCGAATTGAGCACCTGTTGCAGTCTTTGCATTTTTTTTCCTCCAAGTCCCCCAAGCGTCACCTTGAGTTTACCAAATTGTCCGAGATCTTGCAGACCAAAGGGATGAAAATCCTGCGGCAAGTAAAGACTCGTTGGATTTCAATGCTCAGTCCTCTGAAACGTGTACTATCTGAGTACCGCACCTTGGTTATGAAGATGTACTCTGATATGCATGCTGCGGTGCTTGTGCCCTCGGCCAAGATCAATTTTGAGGCGCTGGTTGACATCGAAAACCTCCTGAGTCTTGCATGTTTTGTCCCACTCTTGGAGTCAGTCAAGAACCTCATTGTCTTTGCTCAAAGTCCGAATGTGTATGTCTGTGACTTTACAAGGGCCTTGCAGCTTTGCTGCAATGACATTGACAGTTTGTACCGAGCTGAGGAAACTGCGTTTAAGTCAGATGTATTTTCTCATTTCACCTCAATCTGTGACATGACGCATGATAGCATCAAGTTGAGATGGCAACCAGACATGAACGGAGGTGATGACCTATTAGTATTTGAGGGCCACTTGCAAACTCCTGCTGGAGCCCACCTGAATGCCACTGTCCGGGCTGATCGAGGTCGGTCCAGTGTTTTCGTGACCCCTTCAATGTGGGAGCTTGTGAAGGCCAGCGTGAAACGGGATGTGAAATGTAAGTGGCCCCTTCAGAATCTCCAATAGCTTGTCATCGCAACTTAATGCTACCATGCGTCATGATCCTTATTTGTGTTGCTTTGGGCTTCTTGTCTATTTTCCATTTGTTGTGATACACTTTGTGTTGCTAATGTGTGTGCTGTGTGGCCTGTCTAGTGGCTGCGGATCTGATTATCAGTGAGCTCCATGACCGATTTCCGGCCAACCATGTGTTGAATGCTTTGAGCATTGTGTACCCTCATTTCTGGCTGCCTGAGAATGAGCCGCATCTGCACTTGCAGCAGCATATTTCTGTGATTAAATCCACCTTTTGTGACCCTAAACAGTGCTACATGGGGGAGGCCTCTTTGTCTGCCAATGGTCCACTGTCCGCATCTGCACTTGATGCACAGCTAGGGCTTTTTAAGCTTGCCATGGAAAGCAATAGCCCCGCGGCACTGGCCCCCTTTGACATGCACCTCAATCCACTAACAAAGTTGTGGCGAAAGCTCAGTCAGTCCACCATTCTGACTAAGTCGAGTTTTCCCGAGTCTTTCAAGCTGGCTCACATAGCCATGGTCATGGTGATGTTCTATAATCATTTTATCTTCTTTGTCTAATGTTGTATACCTCCTAGGCTGCGGTGTTTTCTGCTGCACTGTGTCCAGGTCTCGGTGGAGTTTGCAGCTGCGGGTTTCCTTTCATTAGCTTCTGGCCTTGGGGTCTTGGTAGGTGGTTTGTGAGCTTACTGTCTGCTGCTCACCGAATTCCCTTCTCTCGTGAGCATGGTAGATTGACTCGTTTTTGTTGTAACCTTACTGTTTGCAGGTTCTGGGGAGTGTTGAGGATGAGCGGCTTTTCAGCACGGTGGCTTTTGTCAAAGGCCGGCTTCGGAACAGGCTTACGGACCACCTTCCTCTTGTTGTTCGCATGTTTGCCCAGAAGCATTACACTCTCCAAACCATGCCCTTCGAAGAAGCAATTGGCGTTTGGCACAAGGCCGTGAAGACGAAACGTTACGCTGTGAATGCTTAGTTTTCCATTTAGATCTCAGACTTTCTGTATTTGACAGGATTTCCCTCCTTTTTATCACTGTTCTTAGCATTTAGGCAATACCTCTTGTTCCTTAAAGTTGAGAACTTTAATAAAATGGAGGTTTCCTGTCTATTTACATTGCCGCATGCCTCTTGAATCTTGATCATTTTGCTTTTATGCTATTAGTGAAAACAAGACGTGTGGGACCATAAGGTTCACACACAAATACAAAACTTGGAGCAAGTCAAAACCAAAGTAAATGGTTTTCAATGTATGTTGTAATACCTTACTAATATAATTTTTCAACTTATGAATTTATAGCAGCATATATTTTAACAATTTTGTCGCAGTTGAAAATTTTTGTTAATAAATTTGTGAAGATATATATTGTAGCAGTGTGTTGATGACTAAAATTGATGCATGACCAGGCTAAATGTGAAATGAACACTTTCTTTGTATCTTTGAATAGATTTGGTATTTTCAATCACACTATTTTACAACCTCGCACAAGAGAATTGCATTCAGGTCTCCTAAAATGATGATGATTTTATATGTCTCTGCAATTTTTACTTCTAAATGGGAAGATCTCTCCACACTCCAATATTATTATTCCAAAATCACATATTTGCACAAGATAAAACAACATATGATAGTCAAAATGATTAGTGTGCCTTGTTGCCATTGTTGAATTTTTTTCTAAAATTCCACATAAAGACAAATGTCAAAAATGGATAGTGGAAATGAAATTTTATTTTTTAGACAAAGTATGAATTTGTTATGAATTTTGAAGTGTGTGCTCTCCAATTGACCCAAAACAATCTTTACACTATCTCCAAATCAAGAAAAAGTGTATCTATAAAGGCCATCTAATTCATCTATAATGGTTAGTAAATGTGACAAATCCCAATTGTTTGAACTCTATTAAAAAGTCTGTTTTGATTGAATATGAATAATCACCTCAGTAATTTTTGCTGCAAACGAACGGTACACAACATTCCTTACTTTTCCTGATCACTGCACATGGAGACATTGTGTTCACAAAACATGTGACAACAAGAGCACCGCCAGCATCAAAATGTTGAAAACACACATTTGCTAGACTCTTCAATCACCTAGATTATTTGGTGCTTTCTAGAGGTTTGAAGAGAAAGTTGACTGATTACATTTCCATCACAAATTTATTCTAATCCCTATGAATTTTTGAAATAGATGCCAAAAGAATCTTATCTATAAAGTTTTTTTCTTGCCTTCTATCCTATCCCTTGCGATAAACCTGGCCCTCGTCTTAATGACGAGGGCCCCCAACCAGGGCTGTCATTGGAGGGGGCAAAAAGCCCCCTATATTTTGCATGTTGATGAAAAAAAAAATTAAAATTTTTAAAAAATTTTAAAAATATATAAACTAACTAAAATAAATCTAGTGGGTCCCCCTAGACTAATTCGGGGTCCCCGGTCTCATTAAAAATAAAAAAAATACTAAAAAAGGGCCGCAGAGCCCCTAAAAATAGATCAGGGAGGAAAGGAGAAAGGGGAGGAGGAGGGGCAGGGCCTGCCTCGTCATTAAGACGAGGGCGAAGTTTATTGCAAAGGCTATCCTATCTAAGATAAAGAAGTGGTAAAATTGTATGTGTCTTTCCCTTTCTATACATTTATCCTTTAGTAAAGCTAAAGATTTCTATACATTCAAAATTTTCACAACTATGTTTACTCTTTATTATTAAGTATGTTATGCTTCACTGGATTGAAGCCATCAACACTAAGTTTTCTAGGTAGCATAACATATTTACTTTCTCTTACTCTAGATAACAAAACATATGTTAATCCCGGTATGAATACGTTGCAAATCTTGATAATCACTTTTGCAGCACCAGTGGCTCCTTGAGCTTTATGTTTAGTTATGGCATATGCCTAAACCAACAAAAATGTAGACTTAAAATATTTTTCTGTATAGGTGTACTTAAACTTTGTCTTTTTTTTCTTTAATTTTGTTTTGTAGCTCGATTCTAATATACCTATTGTAATTCCTTCAACACTTGTATCTTCCTTAAGATGAATAGCTTCTACTTGCTCATTTCAATATTGTTGACTCCTTTTTGAATGTTGATATTGTCCAAAACCATGACGAGCCCACTTAGCGACTTTTTTCAATTAGTTGAATTTAGGGTCATCTATTCAATCAATCAGTTCTTCAATATGGAATGCATTAGAGTCAATGGGCACTAAGAATACTTCACTAGGATTTGTGTTGTCTAGTCACTATCTCTGGTGGAATCGATTTTCATAGAAAACTTAGAAATTACGGAGTCTCGACGAGTTTTGCTTGGCTTCATTTTTGTGACTTCACATGATGCGTTTCACTTGAATTTCAAGTGATTAGTTTCTATTCAATGGTGCTAATGATTTGCATATGCTAGTTGTTGGGCTATGTATTAACAAACCGTATCTCTTTGGTCATTGATTTGCACTTTTTTTGTAGAATCTCCTTGTCTTGTCTTGAAATGACAATAAAGGTGTGCTAACTTATGATACTCTCACTAATAATTAAAATGATTTTATTTACTTTCGACAATATGGTTGTGGATTCGAGATGAGGATTTAAACAGCGTGTGTCGGTGGTTTTTCTGAAGATGTATCAGCTCCTACCTTGTATCCTGTACTTTAGTTTCAACTTTCTCCAAGTTTTGAATTTGTAGGTGAACCTTGGAGGTCCAATAAAAACTTTGCACTTTCTACGGTATCTATGAACACATTGGTGAAAATCGAAAATATCTGGATGAGTTGCACCTACAATCAAAATATCTAAATTCGTAAGTCTTTATTGTAAGTTTGAATACAATATTGTTAAGGTAGCCGGAAACCTCTATAGCAAGTGGTAGCAATCCTATAGCAGTGTATACGTATGAGCCACAAAAATGTCTGACTTAACATGTCTGAGCCATTGCCCAAGCTATCATTGTTGTCTTTAATGAACATAAACTCTTCGCTCCCAGACACAACCTCTAAAGTTCCTTGACTATGTTTCACCAAAAAACCCTCTAGAACTGCCATTTTCAATGTAAAAAGCATGAATGACTAAAACATCATTTTTTTCTAATGCTAACCGTAAGATCTGTAACTAGATTATTTTAATAGACAGCTCAAATTTTTTTCAATATAATCGACCGTAGAGATTAGAAGATTATAGAAATTAAAATTTGAAAACAAACTTTTTGACAAGATTTTTGACTAGGTTGACACACTCTAACTTTTTTTTTCTTAGGGTTTTTTGCATTAAGGATTTTGGAGGTTTAGTGCATGTCAAAGAAGACTATGTTAGATAATTGTATTAAAAAATTTACTCTCAAAAGTCAAGTGTAGCATGTTGAAAACAATATTTTTATTAAGTTGTATACACAAGAATGCTAAATCTTATTTTTTATCTAGAAATTCCATTATTTGATTTAAGTCCCAATCTAAACGGTCAAAGAAGTTTTTTTAGTACAGTACCCGAAACAGTAAGAAAACTTTGATATTTTGTGGAGTGAACATTATGCACTCAAAGTTGTTTTTTTGAAGAAACTTCAAAGATGACATCATGAAGTATTTATAGAAATATTTTCAGAGATAATTGATGTATTTAGCATGGCTGGCCAAATTGCCTATCGAACAGCTTTTTCCACTTCGGGTACCGTAACTATTTTTATAAATGTCCAATCAAAAAAAAAAATTCCCTCAAAGTTCTTGTTATGACCTACATTCACAAAAAGTTTAAAAAAATCTCGACTTTAATTGAAGCCACAAGTACATGCCTGAATTTTAAAAAAGCCCATTCTAGGACAATTGTCCTTTAGGGGTTAACTAACCGTTCCTTTCGTCCTTGAGGCATCTTTGCAGCGCTTTTTCAAATGCAGCATGTTCTCCGATGTAGTTGGGTGAAGAAGCTGGTCATTTTGTATCAATCTAGTCTTCAAGAGTAATTATTCCAATCCATGATTGGGCACAAACTAACATTCTGAGTACAACTGAATTCAACCTCCTACATCAAGATTTACACTTAAATAAATTAATGTCAAAACAAACATAGACTTATAAAATACAGGGCTAGCGCACTCACACAACGTGTCACATCTACACATGTGCATGTATAAAAATATAAGCGCATACAAGGATAAAAGATGGTCGTTAACTTTTTACAATAGCATAACACCAGACGAATAATTAGATCAACGAGAGTGAGCATGGCAATAATTACAGAAGAAATTACAAATTCAAGCAATAGTGTTACACAACTTTTTCAAAACAAAAACAGAGATTTCTTTGAACCCCGTAGTTTCCTACTAAGGTTGAAGTTAGACAGCAACATCCCAAAACATAGACAAGACAATGCACACCTAAATTAATTAACAATAGTAAAACTTAGGGGAAAAAAAGCACATTTCAAATCTCAAATAGCCTACCTAGTGACCCCGCAACGATTCTCTGTTGGAGAATGAAAACACAAAATAAGTAATAAGTAAAACCAGCCAACATCTATAGTTGCCTACAAGAAAAATGAGGGTAAATTCTTTGCCAAAATCTAATTGCAATATAGAAATATCTATTTTACAAAATTATTTGCATAATAACTTTTCATTGGATTCTTCATAGATGAAAACTTTGTTACTCAATGGAGTGATTATTAATGCAAAAGATGTGTGTATGTATGTTCCTTACATATCTTTGCAATCAAATTTTAAAAGTCATCACTAGAAATTAGAATTTTACTTTTTTGAAATTGAAACTTGGTACTCTTGAGTGGGATTGGCTAAGAATTGAGTGATAATTTTGCAAGATAACATGGACCAATTTTATTGTATGTTATTTACAAATATTTGAATGCATCAAAAAGCATCACTCATCTTTCTTGTAGGCGATTGTACAGTACCCGGAAGAAAAGATACGTGATTCTGTGTTATGTGCTAGAAAAATAGACTGAACATAGAATTTGGTGAGCTCATGCGAGGTTGAAAATTCATGGAATTCAATGCAAGAAATTGCATTTGAAAGCCTTTAGACTCTATTTCAATAATAATATTTGTTTATATAAAAAAATAAACAAAATCAACACAAAATTTGCTTTCTCCTATATAGTACTCAAAATCTAGTACTACCATCTTTTGCACTAATTACTTCCTTCATACGTGTAGGCATGGTATCAATAAGGTTTTCTAAGAGGTCAAAAGGTATCTCTTCCCATACTCTTTGAAGTGGTTCCACCAATTCTTGTGCATTGCGTGGCCGGGATTTACTTTAAACTTCATCTTTAATAATTTTCCATAGGTTCTCAATTGGATTTAGATCTGGAGAGTTGGCAGGTCACTTCAACTTCGTTATACCGATTTTTTGTCTCCACTTGTTTGGCAAATTGTTGCAATGGACTGGAGCGCCGTCCTCCATAAGTAACATGTCTTTGTGAGGTTTATGGATAAAATAAAATGGAGTTAAAGCGCCATCGTAAATAAGTTCCACAAAATCACCTGCACTTCGCTTATCTGGAGGTATGATTACCAAAGGAGCCTTCTCAAAGCCACTAAAAGCACCCCAAACCATCACCGACGTACGCCCGAACTTGAAAGTTGGTACTAGACATTTATCTGAATATCTTTCGTAAGCCTTTCGCCACACTCTAATTTGTCTAGAACTCCTTCCTATTTCGAAAGATGATTCATCAGTCCAAATAACCTTCTTCCAATCTTTCTTTGTCCAATTTTTATGCTCTTTAGCAAATGCTAACCTATCTGTCATGTGCTTTTTACTGAGAAAAGGTTCTTTTACTGCAACACAGCTTCTATAACCAAGGGTATGCAAAGCATTCCTTACAGTACGAGTACTAACCTTTGCAATACGTGCCATCTCATTTGTAATTTCTGTGAGTGGTTTACGACGATCTTCATTAAGGAGACGTTCTAACTGTCTCATATCCCGCTCTGTAAACTTTCGAGGCCTACCCGTTGGCTTTGGTGACTTTACAGTTCCTCGTTTTTTGAAACTGTTTATTACACCATAAACGGTGGAAGAAGGCATACCTAATTCTCTTGCTATCTCCACACCTTTGCTTGCAGCTTTGTGCATTCCAACCACTTGTCCTTTCTCAGCATCTGTCAACGCTCTAGTCTTCATCTTTCTCAAAAGATTATGCCACTCAACCTACCCACAACACCAAACAAACTTATTTCAATAAGAATAATATACCACACACTAAACAAAGTCACGCTAATACCCAAAATCATCTCAAAAGCTAACCCTACAACTTACAATGCAATCACAATTCAATATCACATACATATATATATATATTTTAAACTGCGGCCCAAAACATTATTATACCATAATGAGGCCTAATAATAGTTAATGCATGAAAAAGGCGTGGACACACTTTAGATAGGGCAATGGAGAACTATTACTTTACATAGAATTTTTCTATAATTAGACACAAATCATTTACTTTTCACAACCTTACTCCTAGTTCTAAAAATAGGTGAAAACCCCAAGGCAATTGCTCACAAAGTGAAAGTGTAGTGGTCACTTGAAGTTCACTGTCCATACTCTAGTTAACTTGGAGATAAGTAAAATTCACGTATCTTTTCTTCCGGGTACTGTACTGTACAGTTCAGAGCCCCCTTGAAGCTCAAATCCCTGCCCAATAATTAAAGTGACTTTTTAAATTAAAATTAACGTTTGCTTAAAAACAAAAGTGCTATGTAATGCTGCCAAGCACGAGGGGGGGAGATTAGAATTCCAACATAGCACAAGGAGGTCTTGCCTCAATGGGGTTCGAACCCGCGATCTCTGGGTCCGCGAAATGACGCTTTTCAACAGTTCTCTCTACGAAGTAGCACTTGTCAACCAGCGAATACTTTTGTGAGAACGCAGTGTCCTCATTGCGATCTAATCGAGCGTCTACGTTCCCAATGTTGGGAGCGTAGGCGCTTCCTTAAGGTCCCATAAAAAAAAAAAAAAAAAAACTTGAATATGGTTGAGTTTGCTTTTTCTCAAGTTAACTTGGAAATTAAAATCTGTTTGAAGTCTGAACTGGTTGTTTGAATCTCAAACTTAACCAAAAAATAAAAAAGTTACCCAATCGAAGTCTGATTCAGTTTTTATGAACTTAACCAAAAAAAAAGTAAAACGAAGCTTTAAAAAGGTAAAGTAAAAGTCGCAAAAGTGAATTTCATAACTTTAAAAATAATAAAAATAAAATTGTAAATAGCCAGAATGCTCCAACATGGCATGCTGAAATCGTGAAAATATGCCCCTAAACCCTTCCCTTTAGCCCCTAATCCTACTCTCTCTGCTCTCTGAGTAGCACTGCAATTCTGATGTAATTTCAAATGTCATAGCACTATTGAGATGCGTAAATGAACTCTATAGCCAAGTGAATTGCTACTCAATTCATCCACTTCGCACAGCTGGCTATCCAGAGTTACTGGTTCTCGTTTTTCCACCTCCTCGAAATAGTTTAAAAAAAAATCACTGGTGCCTAGACGTTTAAGGGTTAAGGCGATCACATTGTTTTTAGCTGCTTGAACTGCACATCTTGACTATACTTGTTCAGGAACCCAGTTCAAACTTCTCGAGAGCGGCATAGTTCTGTCAAAATGCTACAGCACCATACCAATTAAGCTCATGGACTTGGAAGGAGCGCTTCATAGCCACTTTTGGCCAGAGGATAGGGCAGGCCAAGCGAAGTTCTTTTCTAAAATGCAGATCCGCTACGCAATAATAAGTAGGGTCTCTCCGTAGATCGAAGAAGCACATTGTATTGAGCAGCAATTAACGATCAAACCTAAATCCGTAAACCTTGAAATAGTTTGTGACAGTGTTGACATGGACCCTGCTTTGGAGGACTCTGATGATAGCCTATGACAAAACAATGCGACAGTGGGGGTGGTATGTTAAAGAATGCGAGAAAACATCGTACATCAAAAAACAAACCTGACGAAATTGAGAGTTGTTTGGGGCCCATCTCGCAATAAATTTGGCCCTCTCTTCTCTTTGATCAGGAAACACTCGTTGTGCTCCCTTTCTCCCGCATTGCATTCCTTCTTGAAATCATCGACGTTGTTTGTAGGTATTCCACCCGAGGAGAGATACTGCAGATCCCGTTTTAAATCCCGAGGACCAGAAACGCCAGGCGGAGGATACTAAACACACTCTTCATACTCTTCATTCTCTTCATACTCTTCATTCTCTTCATACTCTTCATTCTCTTCATACTCTTCATTCTCTTCATACTCTTCATTCTCTTCATACTCTTCATTCTCTTCATACTCTTCATTCTCTTCATACTCTTCATACTAACATACTGTCCCAGAAACAACAGACTTTTAACTCTGAAAATGCTAGTATTTTACACATACGTCGTCTGACTAAAGTAAGAGCATCCCCAGTGAGCTGTAAACCTGTAAGCCTGTAATTATGAGAACGTCGTTCTCCCAAACCTGAGTGCCTTTCCGAAGCAAAACATTCCAAAACCGTTTACAGATTTACAGGTTTGCCTCAAAAAACCTTCCAAAATGAGGTTTCGACCTGTAAATTACAGACTTACAAGCTCGAATACAGGCTTGGCCTCAACCGCAATTCACGTCTTTCTACATCTTTCCAATTACAGGTTTACAGTTCAGGCCTCACTGGGGATGCTCTAAGGTTGGACTTCGCCAAGTTAAACCCAGGCCGGACCATGTCATATTGATTAAAAAGAGAGTTACAACACGTGAAACCTGAGTGAAAAAGTTGAACAGCAAAATGTAAGGCTTTCCATTAACTTAGCAATCTGCGCCTACTCCAAAACAATGGCGGTTTCGTACAACCAAAAAAGTACTCTAGTGGCCCCTTCGGCCCGTACATTTTAAGTTGTGCTCAATCAGCAGAATCCTCGGAAATACACACGCTTACAAAGAATAAATTGTTGCCAAAGCTCTAGCAGTCCTACGCGCTCAATCGAAAAGGCTTAATTAAACCCCTCTGAATCTAACGTCCCTGAGCTCAAACAATTCGTCGAGGAATGGAGTGAAAAAATCACTTAAAAAACTTTAAACATAATGCTCTGAAAAATGGTAATAGTACAGAATGATCGGAGTGGAGTCTACGTTTCAGAATCTCGTTGATCCTTTCACACCACTGCGAAATACACCTCAAATTTAACTTTAACTTGCACCTAATGACCCCCTCGCAAAAAAATGAAGTGTACATGTAAGACCAAGGAACTACTCTGAAGGCTACCTATTGCCAAGCCCCCCATGTTGTAAGTTGCACATGCGTTCCTCCACCGTGAACAGAGCTCTTCGCAATGCCATACTAGATGCAACTTGGAATGCAGATATATACCGAATTTGCGCATCAAACGATACCTAATAGATTTCGCTCGTGCGGCATTTTCTGAGCAACAAGGAAGCTGCTGCTGGCCGGCTCCTCATGCTATGATGCAAATGAACAACCTCTTCGTTTGCCAGACATGCAAACCACGACATCCAGAAAACCCCCAAACAACTACAGTCCTATCTGTATCAACTTTGAATTTCCTACATTACATCCCCCGATGCTTGAGTGCTTCCTTCTATAGTCATCAGATGATGAGACTGACCGTCCCCCAGGAGCATTGAAAAACACTCCTGACCTTGATGTCAAAAACTTACCCTTGACCTTGATGTCAAAAAACTTACTCCTGACCTTGATGCTTGAAAACATGCTGCCAGGCTAGGTACCTTTAGACAGGTAATTATTGAAAGAAGAATTAGACACTTGCGGAGCAGAGGTACCATTATCAGCTAGCTAAGGATCAAAGCTCATGGGTTTATAAACCCAGGTAGCTTGCGTACTAGTTCTCATCCACAAACTGCGAAGAATTCATGGAAAACTGAGGGTCTTCCATAAATCCTAGGGCCTCCATAGAAACATAGTCCTGGTTTCTGAACTTGTTGATGAACTGCAACACCCGGTAGGCATCCTCGAAGTTTGACATGGGCCCAAGGGACACTTGAACGCACTGGAACTCAGGCAGTTGCTCGAAAACCTTGACAGTCTTCAGCCGGTTCTTGACAGGGCCTAGCAGGTTGGCAACGCCGGGGTTGCTGAACGACCCCACGGCTAAAGTGATCTGGTTCTTAGCCGCCAGTCGCTGCACCAAACTCGGCAGCACCACCTCGCCCGTGCTGTCCAGCACGTTGAACGAGATAATGTTGCCACGGTCTTCCTGAATGTATGGACAGTACACGTTCACTAGGCTCCAGTCGTCCGGGTCGATGTGACGGAGCCCCTTCAGCGTGTGCACCATCCAGTTCGCCAGGGCCTTCACGCGCGTATTGATGACGTCCAGGCCAATAGACTGCAAGTGCTCCAACCCAAGGTCCAGACCCGCAAACGAGAGCTTAGAGAGACTCTCATCTTCTGCGACAATGAAGCAATCTCTGTTTTGAGAGGAAGACGACTTTGCGGTAAGCGTAATGGCATTCGAATGAGGCGCATGATCTACACAGAAGCTCGCCCTTCGCACAAGCAGGAAACCCATGCCAGATGGGTAACCCACGATGTTCTGGAAAGATCCAAGCACAAAGTCGGGTTGATTCTGCATCAGATCCAAGGTACCAGTAGGCAGCAGCGTCGACGCATCCAGCAGCACATGCCACCCGGAGTTCTGGGCTTTGGAAATCCAGCGCACGGAATGTCTAATGCCAGTGATGCTGGACTGCGCAGGAAACACAAAAAGACTCCCAGAAGCTTGGAAAATACGCCGTTTCATCAAGGGTCTGATGTTGGCCTTCGACATGGTGAAATCAGTTTCTTCAAGAGGAGCAAGGACGGGCTTGCCTCCAGCTTTGACTGCAGCAGCAATGAGCTGAATTCATCACAAACAGAGGATGTGAATCATTCGACACATAACATACAACGAGGACAAGGTCGTCGGGTTCACGTTTTCAATACAACAGGGAGAAGTGTAGCAAGGTCATACCTGATTAATAGCGTCATGGTTATCCTGGCACAGGAGGATGGGGCTGTTTTTTTGGAATGAGTAGGCATTCGCGACCAGACGATAGGATGCCTTAAGACCTGTTGTGAAGACAACACTGTACTCAGATCTGCTAGTGTTAAGGATTTTCAGAAACCTGGCTTGCGCCATAGCCGCGTACTCAGCAGTCCCCGAAGTCTTCGCTCCGAACATGTGACCTTCAGCCATCACGATCTTCATGTGCTCTTCCATCTGGCAACATCAAAAGGAATAAATTAGGTTTCCAGGTTCCAAACTCTAATTCTCGGAGACCGTGCCATTGGACTTCCTTGTAAAGAATAAGATAAACGTAGGAGGATTTAAAAAGCTGACAGTCTGACCTGGAAACGAGAAGATAGAGCCAAGCTTGCGTAGTCCATGTACACATGTCGATGAAGGGCCAGCTTCGCGTACTGCTCCTGCCTCACATTCTCCAGCGCCAGGGTCTCAAAATACCCCGTGTTGACTTGCAAAAACCTCTCCTCGGCATCAGCGTATTCCGCAGCTTCATTGTCATCCTCCTCCTCCTGCGATAGGTACGATGCCAGCGACATGGACCTATCCATGTTCTCATCGTCGTCAGTGGATGACTCAAAGGTCCAGCTACTGCCCGAGTTATCGCGCTTACTGAACGTAGACTCCGACGCCACCGTCCTGCTGCTGTCGCCGCTCCGCAGCCTGGAACTCAACACTGGTTCACAGCTCTTCCTCCTGCTTCCTCCACTAGAATGATACGCCCGCTCCACTTCCGCTGTCCAAGACTTTCCCGTATTCCTCTGCAGATACTCCTTCACCACTTCCACACTCCTCCTGCTGGCAATGGACACGGGGCTCCGCGGCGACGACCCATCGTACTTGTCCAGCACGGCAGGAATTAGCGACGTATCTAGCGTATGCTTACTCCGCTGCAACTTCTTCACAGGCGTCGTCGCCACACTCTTCAAGTGAAACAACGTCTCCGCAAATACAGCCTCCGAATCGGACACAACCCCTAAATCTCCCCCTTTCAAAATACTTTTCTTTCCGCCTTTCCTGCCGCCGAAATGCGACGTCGAACTGCCTCGCTCATTGTCGCCTTTATCCTAGAATCCCAAACGCATCTCACATTGTAAGTAGGCAACGCCGACACTCCGCACTAATACCCACAAGCCCCAGAAACACACATTCTACGACGAATTGGATTCCAAAAAGAATGAGATCCGAGATACATGATCAACACAAGAGCTGCGGAAAACACCTGACCAATGCAATTCCCAGACCAGCTCCGATCCACAAACACATACCTGCGCACTCGCGCGACTCCCGGATCGAAACTTGCTAATCTTATTGAACATGATTGACAGCTTCCTCAATCAGTGTCAGAGCCGACCCTCAGCACATTCCGTGAGACGCATCAGAAACACCCGCACGAACACACAATATGCACATCAAGGCAGACTGCCAGAAGCTCGTTGCTGCGCCTGGTGAAGAAAACTGAAACACTCAATCTATACCGAACCACGAGAACCAATGCCCTCGTTCAGAAGACCTGATGGAAAAAATCTCGAATACTCTATGAATCCCAAATCTTCAGAAGCAAGGGCTAGTCTAGTTTCTGGTGGGAAAACTGAAATGCTCAGCGAACTCTGAATCTCCAGAAGCCAGATCTAGCTCGACTACTTCCACCCAAAAGACAACATGAAGAAAACTAGAACACTCTCTGCGTCCAGAAGCAACTCCACTCCACGCCAAAAGAGAAAATTTGTAGCAATGTACGAATCCTCAACCTCAGAAGATAACCTTTGGTTCGTTGAGAAGCTGCCGAAAATGAAACCAGGAATACTCAGCCCATTTAGAAGCTTCAGAAGGGAGCCTTGCCTCATTCGCGAGCTGGCAATAGACACTAACCGGCAGTGGTAACCCCTCGTCACTAGCCAGCCTCGAAATCGAGGACTGGCTAGGAGCTTATGGGCCGTAGATCTTGGCCTTATAATCTAGGCCGTTGATCTCCTCAGGGTGGGGTCAGCTGCGTGGGGGTCGGGGTCCTGTGTCAGGCTACAGCAGTACAGTATTCTTGTGACGGGACTTGGGGACTCGAGCTGGGACTTGGAGGAAGCATAGAAGGAAGGGTTTGGGAGAATTGGCATGGGGCTGGGATTGGGGACATGGAAGATGGGGCTGGGGTTGGGGACATGGAGGATGGGGCTAGGCTTGGGTGCATCACTGCATGGAGCTAGGACTGAGGCTTGAGGCCTAGGGCCAGGGGCTTAATTTCTTCAACCCCATGGTTTTTTTTTTTTTTTTTTTTTTTTTTTAACTTTTTTAATCCAAACTATAAATCACATATCAAAATATCCTTTTATCTTACTCCTTTGTTCATATTGTTATTGTTCTAATGTGTGTAGATATTGTAATGTATGTTTGACATTTCATTTAATTTAAATTTTTTATGATGTTTTTTTTCGTATCTTCATTTTGGTAGTGTTGTATTTTGCGTTGAAAATAAAGGTTTCTATGATTTCATTTTGGGAGTAAGATTAAAGGAAATAAATTAATGAAAATTACATTGTTGGAAGATTCAAAGTTTATCAATTGAAGATTCATTCAATGTTTACATTAAAGTTTACCATTCATTTGACTTGTGAACATTGTATTTTTCAACTTTTTTTCAACCTTTGGTTTGATGATTAGTCACATTAGGAACATCAAAACTACAAACTTTGAAAATCCTAGCATTCATCCTAGTGTATTTGATTTCTAAAAATATATGCATATTGATCTATAATTCTTAATTTAAATAATCGTTGACCATACAAAAATGTCTCTAAAATTGATAAAACAATCTTGTCTCCAAATATTCAAATAAAAATTTAGAATAAAATTAAAAATTTAGAGAATTCTAAATTAATTATTCCTCGTAATTCCTTTTAGATTCATAAACAAGTATTATGCCACTAAACAAATTAATATATTTTGCAAGTTAATATAAGTTAATAAAATTGCATTGCCAATGCATTATAAAATAAACATCACTTATAGCATCAAATTTTAAAATCACTTAATTCCATACATGACTTCACCATTTGTCTCTTTGTTTAAAATAAGTACTTCACTATTTGCTATAATGTATCATCTACATAATTGGAGTACAGATATCAATGCAAACATCTTGATTCACTCACCCACTTCAAAACACAAATAAGATGAGTTTATTAATTATTCTATTATAATATATATGGCATACAAAACTTTGGCAAAACTTGAACCAAAGGTTGAAAAAAAGTTGAAAAATACAATGTTCACAAGTCAAATGAATGGTAAACTTTAATGTAAACATTGAATGAATCTTCAATTGATAAACTTTGAATCTTCCAACAATGTAATTTTCATTAATTTATTTCCTTTAATCTTACTCCCAAAATGAAATCATAGAAACCTTTATTTTCAACGCAAAATACAACACTACCAAAATGAAGATACGAAAAAAAACATCATAAAAAATTTAAATTAAATGAAATGTCAAACATACATTACAATATCTACACACATTAGAACAATAACAATATGAACAAAGGAGTAAGATAAAAGGATATTTTGATATGTGATTTATAGTTTGGATTAAAAAAGTTAAAAAAAAAAAAAAAAAAAAAAAAAAACCATGGGGTTGAAGAAATTAAGCCCCTGGCCCTAGGCCTCAAGCCTCAGTCCTAGCTCCATGCAGTGATGCACCCAACCCCAGCCCCATCTTCCATGTCCCCAATTCCAGCCCCATGCCAATTCTCCCAAACCCCTCCCTCCATGCTTCCTCCAAGTCCCAGCTCGAGTCCCCAAGTCCCGTCACAAGAATACTGTACTGCTGTAGCCTGACATAGGACCCCGACCCCCACGCAGCTGACCCCACCCTGAGGAGATCAACGGCCTAGATTATAAGGCCAAGATCTACGGCCCATAAGCTCCTAGCCAGTCCTCGATTTCGAGGCTGGCTAGTGACGAGGGTAGTAACCACTGCGCCGAGGGGAGGCCCACCCAACCAAGGGGCGCCATCGCTCTGAACCCCGGCTGCACCCCAGGGCTCCCCCACCCACCTCCTTCTCCCTCTTCTCGTCGACGATAATCATCACTAGAATGAAACACATCCACTTACACTCCCTCTATTTCCACACTCCTCATCTCTTTTGTAAATTTTCGAGACACAAAGTGATGTATCACTTTAAGAATATGCTATAACATATGTAGGTTAATATAATCTTGACAATATAATTAATTTAATAATCATTCCATTATTCTGATATTTCTATCAATAAGAAATAAGCAGTGTTATAATTACCAAAGTATTAAACAATAATTGTAATTAAAAACCAAGTGAAAAGTATGAGATAATTCAACACCTCAATCATATAAGTGCAAATTTTTATGAAGATAAGGTAAATTAATAAAAAAAAACTCTATCAATGATTAAAATCATGTTAGTGTAAATTATAAATATAATATATTATAGTGGCTTTTATTTATATTTATATAGAGAGAGAGAGAGAAAAAAAAGAATTTGGATATATGAAATTTTGGATATATTAGAAGCCAAATTATAAGAGAACGACTATCTTTTTAAGACATGACTTAAATAAAAAAAAAATTATATTTTTTGATTTAATATGGCTTTATTGCCATAGTTGGATCTTTAATAATTCATTACAAAATGTTATATGACAAAGGTTCCAATTAAAAAATTACATAAAGATGTCATAATTCTTATTTGTATATGTTTGGTTAATTTCAATTTATTTTATGTGATTTTTGTTTAAATTTATAATCAGGATGACAAAATTAACTTCATTATCTCCTTTATCTTAATAATAGAAGGCTTGTGAACATATCATTATGATTTATCATTGATGTACATAATTTATTGCAAAAACGTATCTTCCTATTTCTTAAGTAGCTCGAATCCAACTTATGATCATAACGTTCTTTCAACATCTTCATCATGGTACCACTAAATATAAATGTAGAAAAAAGATAGTTTTATTTGCAATAGTTTATTTGTATGATATAAATTAAAAATAATTGAATTCTTACATATAATTTAGATGCAGACTCTTTGATTGGTCACATTAATGGTGTATGGTTACATATGAGAACAAAACTTTAACTTAAACTTACTTGAATATTATTCAATATATTTTTTTGTTTGAATTCTCTAACACTATTTAAAGTGCAATATAACCATTTTTGGTTTCAATAGTAATTACAACAACTTACCACAATACTCCTAAATGACCAATCTTGGCAATCAACTTTTTAATCAAGTATTTATAATATTTCAAGTATTAGAAAAAAATCATTTGATATAGTATAAAACCGGCCTAGCTCTTATGCGCAATTGATTGGGCACAACTAACCTGTAATTATTATATGAATCTCCAAACTTGGTAATCATGATTTGCTGAAATCTCTACATAATAACCTAATTTAGCTAGTAATCATTTTGTTTGCACATGCAGCATTTGAAGAATAAAATTCAATTTTTTAAAGGAATCACAATTACTCATCCTTGCGTAAACCTCATCTTAGTTGACATGCCAAAAGACCTTCCTAAGCCCAAAATCTCAAATCCACTTACGTCAATTTAAGATTAGAAGTAAGGATTAAAGGAATGGTAGGAGCTTATTTTTTTAATTTTAAATCATTCTTGGCTGTTGTAAGACTTATGGATTTGCAGTTTGCAAGGGATTGTAGCGGGTGAATCTGCTACATCTAGCCTCTCCGATCAACTTTTATGTGAGAATTCTCCTCTAGCCATGATTTGAGAATTCCTTTGATCCTTGGTTCTAGTCTGAAATTGAAGTAAGTGGATCTAAAATCAACCCTCTCCAAACAACTCTTCTGTGAGAATTCTATTCTAGTAACAATTCTCAAATTACTATATAGTCTTCAATCATTGAGTGTGTGTAGTCCCTTAGATCTCAACCTTAATTACCGACGCTTTATAAGTTAGGACCAAATTCTTCTCTAGCCATGATTCGATCTCAAAACATACGTTACATTCTTCGTCTTGTTTGTGCTTTTTGACTTGAAGTACTTATGTGCTGCAACGGGCTTGTCTTCATGTATGTATATTCACCAATGAACATTGTAGCTAAAATTTCACCCTCTTGAAGTATAATAAATTTCAACTATTTAATTTTCCTTTTTAAATAGCACCTACTGAAGAAGGCAAAAATTTCATTTTCTAAGTTGGAGTAATTAGAGTCTAGAGCTAAGATTAGGCAATAGATTTTGGTAGTGAGCAAGCTTCAAATTTAGCCTTTTATTTAGAGCCAGTCAATGGAACAAAGGAGAGACAAAATTCTATAGAAGATTGGTATGTAGTCTTGATTATGGAAAAACCATTGTAGTCATGTGTTGAGTCTGCATTAGTATTCTCTTACAGGTGTTATAAGTAGTTTTATTCTTGGTGTTGTCTACTACGCACTGACAGTCAAGGACTCTAGTCAAAAGTAATTACGGGAGTAAATTTATTTCTCAAGATTCATGCCACATCATTTGATGCACTTACATTATGGAACATGTAAGTAGAATCCTCTAACGTAGGCTAATTGAGGCGTTTCTTCCAAAGAAAGATTGAGGGCGATGAAATTTTATAAGATTGCCTTTAAGTGCAAATTTGTTTATTAACGTATTTGTGGCTCTATTATAATTTAAATCTATCCATGCACGTAGATACTCTTTTGAACCTCATTGCCATATACATTACAAAAAATGACCCCAACTAGCAAATCCACCTTATACTTGACAAAATACAACACCACCAACATGTATAAATGCCCAATCCACCAACAATAAACAAAGACTTAAATAAATGGATTGAATCAATTGCTGATATAGAAAAAATAGCTAAAAAAAAAGCAAGAAAAATAACCACTAAATACACTAAAGAATGCATACTATAAGGCGTATCAAAATACAGAGAACTCCACAAAAAAAGCCTATAAGAAAGTAGATCAGAAATTCTTTAAAAACTCTTAAACCTCACTTTTTGACTGTATGACGGTTAAACAAAATAACATAATAACTAGCCTTCAAGATATTGGTCAAGAAATTCACATACAATAATCTATTAGTATTCAACCTATAGTTCCCGCATGCCACCACCAAGAAACTCATCCACCACATTGTACATGTAGAGTAAGACAATATCTATGACACGATCTTGACAATTTCACTATAAATCAATGTAGCAAACCACATATACCACTCCACACTTATTTAGACCAAGAAACATATGATTTTTGTCTCAAAACAATTGGCAATAATAAAGCGCCGGGGCCCAATAAAATTCGTAATTCAATTCTAAAAAATATGCCATTACAATTCCATAAATCGATGTTTTTATTCTTCAAACACTACTATTAAAAATAAAATAAAAAACACCTGCCTCATTAAAAATAAGCCTCACAATTTTACTTCACAAAAAATGTGATCCCTCTCACCTCACAAACCATGGACTTATCGCATTGGCTAATACCATATAGAAGATTTACACAAGCACGTTGAGATCAATCCTCTTGGTATACAAAGAAAAACACCAATTAATACATGATAGTCAAGAAGGATTTAGAGTCGAAAGAGGCACATATATACAACTGCAAGTACTTATTGCTGCATCAGAAGATGCAAGACTCACAAATCAAGACATGTACATTCTTTACATCGACTTAAAAAATGTGTTTGAATCCATTGACCATGTAGGACTTCTAGTGATAACAAACAACCTTAGATACTCCAAAGATGCCATTAACCTAATTGGTAACATCTATTCACAATACACCAATATATTCAATGTATAACAATTTGGTAAACCACACCATATATCCATTCAAAGACAAACAACTCAAGGTGACACTCTCAGTCCATGCCTATTTATTATATTCCTAGAACCGCTACTTAGATGGTTGCAACAAAGCAATAATGGATACACATTTGGTACATCTAAGATGAAAATCTCATCTATAGCATATGTTGATGACTTGGCAGGAACTGCCAATAAACTAAAATTGCTACAAACACAATTAGACAAACTTGGCAAATTTTGTGAGTGGGCTAGTAAGGATCTTGGCATATCCAAATGCGCAGTCATTAGATGTCCAAAAAAATCTAAAATGGGCCCTATAGCCTTTAAAGCCCGAATTCGAGCCACCAATATAAACTACATAAATCAACCATTGCCACTTTTAAATCAACACAAGCCATACACATATGAAAGGTAATTTAAGATGATGGATGAATGAAATCTTCTAATCACATGTGGCAATGTGTAAGTAGAAGATGAGGAGAGTAGATAAGTGACAATTGAGGATGGATGGACTAAAGTCAATTTGCTTGAAATTGAGAATATGTGCATTGGGGATAGAAAACTCCATATCTAGTGCACTGGAGTCAGTTTGCTCTAGATTGAGAACATGCGGCATTGGAGTTAGACAACTCAAGATGAAGTGCACTTGAATTGGACTACTGCTGTATTTGGATGGTAATGAAATATCTTTACTTCAGATATAGGAGTAAAAGGATAGAAAGTAAAAGGACTTGGGATGGATTATGAGATAGAGTCTAGTTCTAGTTCAAAAGGAAAAAGTATATAAAGGCTCGGAGGTAAGAAGGTAAGACAATTCTTTTGTGATCTCTTTTCTATGGTTGGGTGGTGAACATCAGACAATATATCTTGGTCCTTGTAGTTTATATTTATTATATTATATATATATATATATATATATATATATATATATATATATATATATAATAATAGTTTTTAACTCACCTTTGTCTTTATTATTGTTAAGTTTATTTGAGATTTGGTAGCAAATCTGTGGAAATTTTGTTACACTAGTACTTCATCATCTAGATGGAAATGTTCCAATGAGGACATTTGGAAAATTATTAGTTTGTTAGTAGAAGAATCAATGTACCTTACTAAAATAATGTGAACAAGATTGCTCACCTGTTTGGGTTGCATCATTGTTCCTTAAACATTGTTAGCATATGAGAAAGGATCGCTCGTGCATGGCAATCGCTCCATCGCCGCGATCACCCTGATCACTCCTCCTCTTGTCAAGCCCAATGCAATGGGCCATTGGGCGCCACTAGCCCGATCCGATCATGTGGGGACCATTCATTGCTTATAAGAACTTGTCGCAAAATGTACTTGACACTGTTAGCAATATTTGAGGAAGATGTTGTGTCGAGGCTCAAGAAGCGTCAACACCATGAACTTGCTTGTGTCATGATAGTTGTGGTACTCGTCCATAAGGCCCGAATTGCTCATTATTAAACCTCAGCAGTTACATCTAAATTAGAAACTCTGCTTGACATTTCCAACACGTCATTTGCAATTCGACAAAAAATTGATAATCTACCGTTACATCTTATTGCACATTTGAGATTACTATTCCAAATCAAGGTCAAATCTACTTGATCCAACCACCTGGTTGCTGCTCATCTGGAATAGCACTAGTAGCAGCTTTGGCAATTTTGATTCCTATTTTGAGCCTTGCCTGAATCTCACACTACAAGAAGACCTGTCGTTCCTCACTCAAAAAGTGTCGCCCTTCACTGACGGAGAAGGTGGAAAAGGGCACTTTTTCTTGTCTTTTGTGACTCCACTGACTCGCCAACTTCGAAATTGCTTGATATAGTAAGTGAGGAACAACAGGTTTGCTGGTAGTGTCAAGGATCATTGGTGTCACAACAAACAAAAAAAAGTGATGGTACCGTGTGTCAAAAGTGGCAGGTTCAGACTCAAAAACGTCGAAGCTGCTACTAGTGTGGTTACATTCTACAGACATCACTGTCACCGCTCTTCATGCTATCTTTGTTAATAGTGAATAGGCTGCCCACAATTGACGCGGCGTCATTACTAGGATCTCTGTGTACAAGCTATGGCAAAAAAACTAAGTCTCTAAGACCTAACTACGTTTTTGCATCCTTATTTGTCTGCGTTCTTTTTTTCTAGTTTTGGTTTGTTGCTACGGCTGAACAAGGTTTGGCGTTTTCAATAGTATTCTCCTAACTAGAACTGGGTCCTGGAGTTTTAGTTTGGGCATGCTGGCATAACAAGGGCTCCGTTAGACAATTATCAGCCATGGTTTCATTTGCCCATCCACTTCTAAAGTAAATATGAGTTTCACAAATCTTCACCCACGACTTTAGAATTTTCTAAGTAAGGATATTGCAATTTTGAAGCCATAGAAACCTCGGAAACTTTGTCTGAAGCCGGCCGTTGCAAAAAATTTGAAGGCTCAATACTGGCGGTCAGCAAATCGTTGAACAAACAATCGTTACGCACCTTCGACCCCAATCTGGTCCTTGAATTCTCCATCCCTTTTGAGCTTTTGAAACTCATGTGCCTCCAGGTTAGTGAAGTTCAGACCGACTGGTCATCTTTGAGGCACATCTTCCTCTTCTTCATCCAATTAGAGGAAGTCTTTACGGTACAAGAAATTGGGGTGCTCCTTACTGTCTTCTTCACCTTTGCTGTCACTGTCGCTGTTCGATTTGTCTTCTCCCGCCGCATCCTTCGCTTCAACAACAATTAGATATCTCCGCGGCGTGGTGACGACGATTCTTCCTGCCCAGGGATGTTACTAGTGTCGTCATCCACAGATTCATCAACAACCTCTCGCTAGCGGTGGTAAAGAACTTGCTTTGATTGCGAGTTCATGTGGACGACTAATTTCCACTTTTGGTTGATGTTATCTTCTACTTAAAAGATTTGAGAAACCTCTATAGGAAAAACTAAAGGTTCACCTGTAAGAGATGATTCAGACATGATCCTCCCAGACTTTATGCGTATTAATCCACATTCTTCACTCACAAGATTACCTGGTGACCTCCAATGTATACCAGAATTATACTACTTGCCTTTGATCAAAATTTTCAATACGGACTCGCATTATATCGTCAACATACCCAAGGTAATCTGTATCTTCTCCATCTTCATCGTATATGGACAAAATCCCATAGTCGAAGGTACTTCTCTTGTACATACCTCTGTCCATAATGTGGAAGTGCCACCCATAAGCCCACATAGTAGAGAAGTAGTCAGCCTTTACTCTCGGGCCTATAGCAATATCAAACTCCATTTGTGAAATCACCTCCCCTTGTCTCTGAGCTCCTTGTAGGTTTGATAAAGCCGAGTCCTTCAAAATAGGGGAATTGGGATCATTGATTTTATCCGCAACATACCTTCAACAACAAAACGGAATTGATTAGGAAGTTACTTTGTAATGTTCAAAATGGAAGACTGTAAATATCACAAACTACATAGGAAATGAGAGTTGACAAAGGCTGAGATCTGAAATCAATAATCTGTAAACCTTACTTGTCCCGCCATTTTTGAAATGCTATAGAATTTTTTAAAAGGAATCTATGCATTTGTTCTTTCAAGACGGGCTTCAAAATTTGCTCAAATTTCATTTTGGGCAAAACAATCCCAGACAATCGCACATCCTCTTCTAATTCCCACAGCCTTCGTGCCTTCGTGTAGAGTCGTTGCACATACTCAGTCATATAGAACATAGCTTCCAAAACTACATACCCTTCAGCCTTGCTACCCTCTCGATAGGCCTTTTGTCTCACAAACCCTTTTAAGGTTTTCATGTTCCTTTATAAGAAGTACATCCAACGGGCTGAGACTAGGCCCGCAAGTTTTACCTCCTCGATAAGGCGCACAATTAAGTGAAATTGTATTTCAAAAATTGATGGTGGTAGATGCAATTCCATTAAACACAAGACCTCAGCTGCTTCCACCTTATTAAACATAATCTCAGCTTTGTTAATTTCTTTTTTAGCAAATCCACTTGATCAAAGATCACAGTCAACATATAATGTCCCAAATTTCTTTTTTTAAAGTGCCTCTGATAAATATTGGAAGAAGATCGTGCAAAAGGTTGTGATAATCGTGGGTTTTCATCTCAACGATTTTTTTATTATTAAATTTAGAGGAAAAAGATGAACCATACCCGGTAGGAGTTTGAGTGGAGGTGAGGATCTCTATGACTGAGTTGTATTCCTCTGTTGTCCAATTCCACGGAGCTTTGACATACTTGTACTTCAAGTTCCCTTTGCTGTCCCGTCCATCTTCCTGTGGATGCAAATCCACATGCATGGCCTTCTCCTTGAACGAATTTCGCACCCCTATGCTATCTGCCTTCGTACCTTTACAATTTGAAAATGTTTTAAATGGGGAAGCACACACATTTTTTTCTATTTGCATTAGCTTTAGTAAATGTGGGATAGGTAGGTCCTGCAAGGGGAATGGCAGATAGTTAATTCAAAGAAAATGAACTCCAAATGCTAGCCTTAGACATGACGTGAAGGTATCACCCTAAATCTCTTTACGATACCATATATATCTAGATAGTATACTAAAATTTACTCCAACAACTTCTTAACAACAATATATCATAGGTGCTTCAAAAAAGGTTATGGATAACAATGAAATTCTAAAATATGTACTGTACAATGCATAATTAAGGCGATGGTCGATGTGGATAATGTAAAGAAAATCAGAGCTCGGTTTAAAAACATCCCTAAGAAGCAGAGTACTACAAAGGACTCATGTAAGGTTAGTATTCCTATTACATTTATATTATTTCAGAGATATGCATTAGGGGAAAACTGTGGTCACAACAAGGGCCTTTAGGACTGATACGTGAGAAAAAAGGGGGGTGCCAGCGCTGCAGGCTAGAGGGCTCAAACCAATCACCTCGAGGAAGCGCGTGTGCGCCGAGCTGGTACAGTGTCGGAGCTGACAACATGCGTTGCTCCTGCACACACATCCTCAGCCCCGCAACTCATGTCTGATAATTATTTTAGGCATTGCATTCAAGGAGAGAGTTACGAGCCAGCCGACATACCTCAAACGATGATGTGTGCTGCTCCACCTTCAAATGAAGTTGTTTGGGCGACATGCTGCCAACAATTACCGCGGCTTGCCCTATGTTGGAGTTCACTTCGGTGGTCGCCCAAATGCTTCGTAGAATGCTAGCGGCGGTGTAGGCAATGGGAGTTCACAACGACTAGTATCAATTCATAGGAGCATTGGTCGATAGGGGTGCAGTCAGCAGGAGTTAGTGATGCGAGGTGTTGACGTATAGGTAGCAAATTTTCACACTTCGAAAACATCTTGATTCAAGGTGGAAGTGCGGTTTTCTTCGCTGACAAAATAATGTGCCGTTTGCTGCCAGCAAGCTCCAAAACTAGGTAACTTTTCTGGTTTCTTTCAATTCTCTAGCTTGACATAATCCAGGCTTCGTTGCCTTCTAGGGGCGACGTCGTAGAATTATGAAAAACTTAATCTTTAATTACATACTGTGTAGTTTGCTGTCATCAAGTGCTAAAACAGTGCAAACATTATTTTCTGTCTGCTGGAAGCACGTTCTCTGGCAGTTGTTGGTATGCAAGGCAGATGTTATAGTTCATTACTGTGTCTTCCAATACCTTAGGCTTCAGAAGGCCAAAACCTCTAGTTCAGAGCGTAATTTTGCATAATGATCAAAATGTTCATGGTCATTGGATCCCAATGAGGCTGGATAAGGATTCATGGCTTATGCTGCAACCAAAGTTGGAGGGGCCTTGGATAGAGAGGCAAGGCAACATGGTAGAGATAATTTTTTAGGAGCCCTCAAAGCGCAGATCATGGATTTTTTCTAGACACCTGGTGTGCGTGAAGCAAACAACCTTGATAAGGTGCTTCTGCGGCATGCGTATTAGCCTTGCAATCTACGCTTGGATCCTACGGTGGCAGCAAATAGGCCATGCATGGCCAACTACCTATATGCGTCGCACTTTGATGATTGGGTGCATCCTACATCTCTCAGGGGTCCCATTCTTGTGCTCCGTGCTGAGATTGGAGAGGCGATGCGGAATGATTGAAGCCATACAGACTTGTTGGACACAAGTACATTCTTCTGTGGTGGTGTATATTTCCCTCTGGCAGAGCCTACGTTGTACGGGAAGGTAGAACCAATCCCGCTCTCTGGTTTCAACGACGTCGAGTGGTCTTTGCCAGACATGCACACCTTTGAAGCCTTTAGGACCAAACTTACAACAAATTTTGCCAATGCGATGAAAGTGTCCACTGGAAGTAGTTTCGGCCATGAGCAATGGTTTATGCTTGTCCACGTTATGATTGACTTGTTTGCGGTCGCATGTGATAGCATTTGGCGAACTCTTACGCTCTTCGTTTTACACTCTCCGTCTGAGGCACTCCTAAGTAGTCTGATGAATACGAGATGAACTAAGAAGTTTCACATTAGCCAAGATGTTACCAAGTGTGTTGTGAATGGGTCCAGCATTGTCTTCCGATATCATGTAGGCATGCAGACACTGTACAACAAGTTCTACTATACAAGGTTTAGGGGTGCTGCCAAGAACAAGTGGGATGCGATTGACCATCTATCAGAGGTAGAGATGGTGGAAGTGTGTTGTGTATTTAGAGGGAGTCCGATGCGAGCATTTGAAGTAGACAAGACATGGCAAGTATTCCACTTGCGCCTTGAAATTGCAATGATGCTCGGAGATGATGACCCCAAACAATACAACATGGTTCTGGTGGAAGCAGACGGTATTTGTGAAAGAAAGGTACCAATAAGGAATATCATTCCCTTGGTTTTCCATATGCAAGGTGCTGTTGCTTATTGCCAGCATAACGGTACTAACACAGTTTGTTCAAAGCATTGATGTAGATCAACATACGTTATGAAAGGCGCGTACTTCTTGGAGAGGTGACGGTTTCCAAAAACCATAAATATTGTGGAAGTATAGGACAAATGAATTTTTTATTTTTATATTTGGTAGTTCTATCAGGGTCTTCACATGTCTGCTTATAGTATTTTCTACTTTGGAGTAGGATATCCCACACTGACCGTTTTGTTTATAGACTTTGACATCACGGTTTCTCTAAACCAATGGAACTGTAATTTTTTACCCTTATAAGGAACTATACATTGTGCGTGCAACATCATGTTTTGTTTAGTGTATGTTTTATCCTCCCCAGACCGCGCGACTACCTTTTCCCCTGATGAATGCAATTCCTAATCGAAAATCATCCTGCCAACAAAATTTAGGGTTTGGAACAATGGCGACTTTCACAAAATAGTAGGACAAGGTCGCAGCAATATGTACAAAATGAAAATACAATAGGATGACATTCATCACAAGTGTCCAACAAAGGGATTTTTGGTTCCCATAAGGTCTGACCTCTCACGCACAGAACTACTTACACACTGCTGACAACTACTACTCGCTGCCACCGCACTTGAGAACATAGAGTCAGAATTCAAGGCAGCCGAAGCAAATCAAACGTAGAACAACATCAATGCCGCTATTTCTAATCCGCTATAGCACTATCCAAAACAAAAAACAAAAATCTATGGCACTATTGACATTCCACAGGTGTCAATAAGCTGATCAAGGGCACCTGCATCCGGGGTCCATCTGTCTCCTCGAACTGTGCTCCACTGATTGAGTCACCACCATCTGCGCGTGTGTCCTTGGCGTTCTCACATGGAGAGTCTTGTGTCACCTGGAGAAAGCTTAGGTCGTCTGACCTTTGATTGTTGGCAACATCATTGGCCTCCCCTATAGGTGTTGGCAGCAACTTTGCGGATGCCACAGATTGCATGGAGGTTTTGGTGGTGACATGAGGCTCTAAAGCCCCCTCGGGACCATAAAAACAGGCCTTCTTCATGATTCGATCCTCCTCCTACGAAGGCAGAGAAGTAAGCTCAGCCGCCATCTTGCTACCATCAAAGGAGCGCTGGAAGTGTGATACACCCACCTCGGACTGAAGAACCTCATGAGTTAGGTGGAGTTCCGCTTGAGCTTGCTCATGTAGTGGAAATCCCCACTGTCCAAGCCACCCTCCACTCACAGCGCGGAGGCAATGACTACACTTGGCGTTATGGGAGAAGACAACCTCAAACATGCAATGAAGGAATGTTAAGAAGCTGCATGTCAAGGGTATACAAGCGGTGTCAACAAAGTATCGGTTGCAGAAGGGGCAAGGGTCTAAAACCTGAATGGAGAGGGCTTGAAACTCAGATGGTAGGTGTGGGAGCACACTCTTCGGCCGTATGAATGCTGCTGCCAACTCGATAGACATGATCTCCATACTAAGAACCCCGACCTCACCCTTGGACTTCTCTACATCCCTCTCCAGTGATGCCTTAGTAGCCTCCTTTGTGTCAATGCGTTGTTGGGCTTCTTAGGCAGCTTTGCTTGCATTATATAGCTGATCACCACTAAGACTGGCTAAGGCATCAAACCGCCTCATCTCTCCATCATTGCAAGCGGCCCCTGCTTTCTTGCTGGCAGCACGGTGGGCAGCCACATCTTCATGGAACCGGTTCTCTTCATCCTCCATCTCCTTCAAGAAGGCACGCTAGTTTTGCAAATCTCCAACAATGCGTTTCCGCTGAGCCTCCTTTTTCACGAGGTCGGCCTGAGCTCTTGCTTTCTTGGTCTTAGCTTGGTCCAACTTCGCCTTCAGACCCGAGGTGGGTTGGTCTTCATCATTGCTGCCAGCAAAGGAAGACTTGGCATGTCTCTTGTCCTTGCTCATCAAGGCGGTCCTTAGCCCTCGCCCGCTTCAACTGCAACCGTGTCCTCCCTCTACTCCAGGCCCTCCCTTGCTGTTGCTCTACGTAACAAGGACGCCGTCGCTCGGTCGAGTGCCGAGTTCCTCAATGGCGGCATATGTTTTGCCAACAGAGGGCTTGTCATGGATGTGGCCCGCAAGCACATTGATGATGGCCTCAATCTGCTCTCTCAAGGCCGGAGGTGAGAGCTTGAAAGGGTTGCGTGAAGCCTGCTTCTCACGCGTCTTCTGTAGAGACTCCCTCTTCTGTGCCGAGTTTACATCTTTGTCCAACTCAAAGGTCATGTAACAGGCTCGAAGAAAGGAAGTACCAAACGTGTTGTTGTTAGGGTCACCTCTATACACCTTTGCATGCATGTCTTTACAAGCATCGATGCTGGTCCGGATGATTGCATTGCTTGCTGGTCCGGATGACCGCTTCGGCCACGACTCTATGAACAAGGTTTTTCTTGCATACCTTGTCACAGCTAAGGTTAGAGAATGGGGTTCCACTTTTGCAAGGGCCAAGTGATCGATGGAAGAACTGGCTATCGTAGTTTGCCCTCTTCCTTCCAAAAAGACAAGGAGCTATCACTTGGAGCTTGGACGCCACATCATCCGGTAGCGACTTCAGATCGAATGGCTAGTTCCACGGCATAGCAACAGGTTCTTCCTTGCTGCCAGCAACCATGGCTACAACACAACTATAGTTGTTAGTGTTGTCAGTATGTACTCTCAATTGAAGCACTTCAACTCTTACTTAAATAAAGTAGGAAAGCGATGGGGGTAGAGTTTACCTTCCCTAGTTGACAACAAGCACTCATGCAATACAGTTGGGAAAACTTCTTACATACAGTTCATATGGAATTCAAATAAAAAATCATTTACCCACATTCACAAGAAAATAATGGGTAGAAAATAATGAAAATACTCCTTGCACACAGACCTCAGCTCAGTTGGGCAGCTGAGCTTCATGTAATATCTAGAAAGAAATCAAGTAAGGTAGACAGTACCTTCGAAGTATTGGGCATGTCTTATGCCCCGCAAGTGCCCCCCGCCGCTATCGCTCAGGCTTCGGTGTCCTACGCACAACCCCTCTACCCCTTATGCTCCCGCAGCACCCCTCTACCACGATGTCCCCTCTATGGTCACCCCTCTCTGCTTTGCCCTCTGCAGCTCCCTTCCCCACTGTGTTCACCGCAACTTTCTTCCTCGCAGCCCCAATCCTCCGTGTTCACTTCCTCTGCCGCTGATCCCTTCCTCCGCGCAACTCCAATCCTCCATTGTATGCTTTTCCTCCTCTTCGCACGTGCCGTGGATCGGCAACTTCCATCCAAGCTCAACGCCTTCAACCACGTTGCGGAGGGGTTGCTGGTAAAAACAAGGGCAAGAAGGGGGGAAAGAGAGCGCTCCTCCTCCTCTCTATAGTGCGCAAGTACGTGCACCGCAGTCATAGGGAAATTACCGGCGCCATTAACATACTTCCGTTCTATACACTTTCACATCACTTTATTAAGGAATAAAAATAAAAAAACAAAAATTGAGAAAAAATTAACAAAAATATAGAGAAAAAAAATTAGAAAAAATTAAAAAATAAGAACATGATAAAAACCAAACCAAAAAAAAAATATAAAATAATGATTGGTAGGAAAATTAAGTAAAACAGAAGAAGAACAGAAATAATTTAATCTTAAAAACATTTAACTATTACTTATCTTAAAAAACCAATAATTACAATTTATTAATTATCTAAACAAAAAGTACATTTTATTCTACAATATCTATAATTGGAAATCACAACAAAAGTTAGAAAATATCATTTCAAAGAAATGATGAAAAAAGGAAATTTAAAAATAAAAATAAAAAATAAATTGAAAAAAAGAGATTTAGAAAAAAAATTAAAAAATTATTATTATTCGTATCTAATTAATTGAGGAATAAGACTTGTACAAGTTTATGAAATTCTTATAACGAATTTTAAAATATTTTAATGAGAAAGTGAATTTGATTTTAATTTTCTATTTTTTTCATTTTTTTTCCTTGTTTTTGAAATTTCTATTGTTATTTATATTTATTCTTATTTTTTGTTTTTATTTTATTTTTTATTTTTTTCTATTTAATTTTTTTTTTTGTGATCAATATATTCTACAACACCTTTAGAGAAAAGACTTATTGATTTATTATTTTAATTTTATTCATTTTCATCTTTTAGTTTTTTGATTTAAATTTAAATTTTGTTTATTAATCAATATATTCTACAACATCCTTGGAGGGCGGACTTATTGATTAATCATATTGATTTAATTTAATTTTTTATTGTCTTTTCTAAAATTTCTTAAAATTTCTTTGGTAACAAAGTCAAGAATTCAAGTTCATTCAATAGTCCTTATTTGCCAAATTGTACTTAGTGTATTTTTCCAATTTTAGACCGTGCTTTTAATTTCTACAATGCTAGGGAATTTTTTCAATATTAAAATCGTATATTCTGAATGTAAGATATTGATATTTTAATTCCGCACTGATTTGCGTGACTATGGATCATGGATTCTTTTCATTATGAGATTTTGAATTCTTAATTAGTTGAATGTTACGCCAAGAGCGTTAGAGCATTTACAATAGGATGGTATGATGATTGAAGTAGTTTAGTACTGTTGTTGTTGTAAGGTAGTATTCAAGAATCTTCAAAAAAAAGAATTACATTTCAAGAGAGTTCCAGCGTTCATGGATCTGCTACCTTTACTGTACTCTCTTTAGGATACTCTAAAAAAGAAAAAATTATACTTAACTATAGCGTAGCCTTCTACTAAACATCATATATCTAGAAAAAACAAATGAAGTATGCCTCCCTCAGTCGCTGTCGGCATGCTCAATGTTGACATCGCGGGCAACATCCTCCACGCCAGGAATGTTGCCAGCATTCCAGATGTCTACATCGTTCGCAGCAGCATCCCTCATTCATCTTTGTCGCCCCCACTTCCAACCATGTCCTCCTTGCCAATCCATTTTGGCTCTTCTTCCACAAAGCCATCTCCTCCACCTTCCACGTCTTCTTCAATAATCCATGCTTTGCCAACACCCCGCCTCCTTGACCTCCACTCCTTCAAGGCGTTGCCAGCATTTGATTAATGCCACCACGTGCGTATTTTGGATGCCTCTACGGCCCTTGCTCCAATAATCGGGTCAGGGATAACTTCCAAGATCTCCAATTTCTTATTATATTGATGATGTATGTTTCGGTACCAATGCTAGAATTTTTGCAAAATCTCACTAGTACGCGCTTTCCTACCACCATAGGCTGTATGTACTTGATTTGCTGCCTTTGCTTGATGGTGCTACTTCTCCATACCTTGGCAACTCCAGACTCCAAGGCTCCCATACTCGTCCACAAACCAACAAAAGTGCCTTACAAGTACATGCTCTCACCACAAACAAGGAAGTTAAAACAAATTGGCGGAGGTGAAATAAGCAGCCCTTGAAGAAAGAGCAGAAGCATCAACAAATGGATTAGAGTACATATCATGTAATGGGTAACATGCTCCTCTCTGAAGGCCTTTACATATGACCTTCTCCACTTGTCTATCTTTTGTTTGACTGTAGCCGCTGCCCTGCTGTCAACATCAATCCGGTCAAATAGGGTAGGACCTCTTCAAAGGCTTGCCAAATCTAAGCCTTTGCAATGCCGTCAGCTCCACTGCCGGTATTATTATTCTCGGTTTGACAAATATCTTTCTAGGTCTTATTGTTGCCAAACCAGACTGCTCACAACAATTCCATTGAGAGATGGTTCTGTAGCACATTTCCAATGTTGCCACTGCGCTTCGGATTCCTCTTAATTTCCACCTTTCCACCATGAGCCCAATTGCTGACAACGACTTCTCCATCTGCTCAATTGCAGTAGCCCTAAGTCTTTGATCTTGTATGTTCCAACCGTACATGATATGCCTGTGCACAATCTTCTTTGTCAATCAAACCTGGGCATGCAATGTACAAATGTACGCTCTGGACAACGGAATTGGCAAGATAGGCCTCCACCTAGTAGATGCTGTCATGTCATAAGGTTCTTCTTGTATGTTGCTAAAAATTAGTCCTCCCACCAGTTAGTCTGGCTTGCCAATGGAATATTCTGAGACCAAGTCTTAGAAGAGAGGGGGAAGCTTAGAGATAGGATTATGTTGGAATTGCTAAGAGAGGTTTTAGAGAAGTCACGGTGTGGGACAGTAAACAGAAGAGGTGAACCTAGTGTAGGACGTTGCCCGGACTACTGAGGCCAGGGAAGAGTAACGGTTAAGTTTTCATAGCCAAGGAAGCCACCCGCTAGCCGAGACCTCTGAGTTGTTCAAGTAAGCTTAGGGAGACTTGGAAGATACAAAGGAGAATAGAGAGAGAATCAAGTTTGGAAAACTCTAGCAGCGGTAGAGAAAGAGCAAGCAGTGAGCACGACAAGGTATTCAGACTTCACATCCTAGAGTACGGCATTTTAGCAAAACACAATAGAACTCGTACGTTTATTGCCTTATGTGATAGTTTGGTAACAACCAATACAATGCAGCGAGGCAGTAGAAGAGAGGAGAATCGTCTAGGAAAAATGACCTAAGGTCCTCGGCAGTGAGCCTATTGTACTATAGAACTAACTCGGAGGCCATGGGAAAAACTAGAGATCCTGGCTACTATGCTACTGCTAATTCTTATACTAGTTAGATCCTGCTATTCTTGGCTGTGACCGTGCGTCAACTCCATGTTCGCCATGGTGCTGCGCTTCAACTCTGTATTCGCTGTGGTAGATCTTCAACTCCCAGTTTAGCCATGCTAGTACTTCTCTAACTCCTAGTTCCCCATGGTGGTAATCCATTGCTTCCTGTCTGCCGTGGAGCTCGTACCTTGGACGGGTAACATTTTGCCTGTCTTTGTAGAGTGTAAACCGTCCCTGGTTTGTTGTGCGAATGTCTTGATCTTTGCCCTGCAGGTCTTCGGTCAGGACAGGTTTCTTCACGAGGTACGTGCACGTGGCGTCTTGGAGGATCTTGGTTGCCAAAGATGGTGGCTATGGCAGTTGCAACATGGCGATGCAGCAAGTTATGCTTGGTCCTGGAGGTACGTGCATGCTAGTATATGTCAAACACCGTTTTTCCTAATAGCTTATTACTAGTTGGGCATTGGACATTATTTGCCTCGGGGTTAGATATCTGCTAACCAAATCAAGATGGGAAGCAAAGTAGTCCTTAACTGCCGCGATGACTATTTTGGAATCTTCCTCAACATGGCTATCATCACTATTGTCTCTTTCCATATCATACTCCTCTTTCAATTTTTGCAAAGCAATTTTATGTTCGAGGAAAGATCTAGGTTTAGCGGGTACCATAAGATTGGACTGACTTGGCATGGCGTGGGTAGTTGGTGCAGGCAGCATGGGTAGGACTGGAGCGGGTGCCAACAGTCAAGGCAAGGCCTTAGGTGTGTCCTAGGTGTCGGTGGGGATGTCAAGGATGTGGACGCGATCTGGTTGCTCGTTGGGCTCCGAAAAGATAGCAGGTACATGTATGTAAATCCCTTGTTCCTAGTTTGCATGATCTGTTCTGAATGCCGTGGAGAGAACAAGGTTGGAAGGTTCGTCTAGCTGCTGTTCCAAGGGAGCTACATCCCAAATCATGATGGACATGACTTCCAAGTCCATATTCCAAGTCGGTTCAGACTGTTTCAAATCCAAATCCACCAGCACATTATAGATACACAAATCAATGAATTCCTGTAGCGGAACTGCCGAGGCCGGTGGATTCTCCCACAACATGCGATGTGCATGAGTGGCGATAAGTCTGGCGGCAACTGCACCCAATTCGACTTGTTCACTTCAAAATTCGTTGTGGCATTTTCGGTTCTATGCATGCATGCTGGAGGTGAATCATCTCCTTGATACTCCTTGGTTCCATGGTCAATGTACCTTGCCTTGAGCTAAGGCCTCGCTAAAAACTTTGCACCGAGCTAGGGTCTTGGTGTTCCGCTGTTCGAGGCGCAGGGCTGGCTCCTCGGCTAAATTTTTGGCTTTCTCCATGGCGTCAACTTGTTCACGCACAACTGCTAGCTTGAGCTCTAGAGTGGCCACTTGGTTTCGGAAATTACCAATGGTCTGATGGGCTTCCAAGAGCTGCAATTGACACTCCTCCCTGGCGTCCGCAATGGTTTGCTTGGCTCGAATTTGTGCAGCTTGGATAGCTTGCACAGCTTTGCGTTTGTGGTGCTCCTTGATCACACCCTGTTGTGTGGCCATCGCCATCCATTCCTTCTCCATGGTGTGCACAAACTAGAGCAGTTGCTCCACATAGGTGGCCATCCCCTTACCCTGCTCTTGAAATTCCGTGGCTTGGGGTCCAAGGCCTGCCTTGACGTTGCCTCCTTTGGGTTATGCAGGATCCGCTACTCTCAGGCGCTTACTGGAGGATGGTAGCAGGGTCTTTGTTGGCACCCTTTGCCATCTCCAGCTGCAAATCCATGAACGTACCTATTAGCGGCTGCTCGCGGTGTATCCTGTAATACAAACAAACTTGGCGATGTAGGCGGTAAGGAACAGACCTATCAAGCTCGAGTAATCTTCATTTCTGCGTTACCCATGGAGCTGGACTCGGAACTGATCATGCAGGATCAGCCCCGATTTTATCTTCTCCCCCTTGACGGCAATGAGCAAGACACTCAGGTGCTCGGGCTGTATGCGATTGCAATTATTTCTAGAGAAAATCTCGCTAAGTACCCCCCACATCCTAGCAAACCATGGCTTGTGCAATGCACTTCCTAAGACATACACATCATACATGCCGTCGCCTTGGGGATGGACATCGATGATGGCCTTGGTGACATTGGGTTGTGGAGTTCTGCACTTTGGTGTCCACTCTGTCACCCTGGTTCCGTCCCAGCCAAAAAAGGCATGGAGATACCAAGGGGAGTATTGGACAAGGATCCCCTCCACGACGCCCATGGAAAACTGCTCCTCCTCGCTGCGCTCCTTCATCGACTTTAGGAACTTGAGGCAACGAGCTACATCGACCTTGCCGTCCAAATGAGTCCAGTACTTGATCATGTTCGTCTTTGTCAACCAAGCTTCATTTGTCTTCCGCTTCCATTCCCGCACCATCCTTGGAAGGTAGATTGGTCCCATGGAGACCTTGGTGTCCATGATGCGTGTGAATACTGAGAGGATGATGTGTGGTAGGGAGAAGAGAGAGCTGAGTAGAATGCTACGGGCTGGCACGAGATGTGTGGAAGGGTTGTGAGAATGGTCGTCTAGGAGTCTGAGAGGGAAGGAAAGAGGAAGAGGAGGAAGATTGATGGGAACTGAGGTGCAAAGGGGACTGATGGGATTTCCACGGTGTGACTTGATGTTTGCAGGCAGATTTGGACAGAGAGGATGCGCTTTGGCGGACTGTCCGCGGATGATGGCGGCGGAGTCTTATCTAGTCGAAGGTGATCATGGAAACTTAGACTCCCAGGTCCTTGGTGTGCTGGATGTCCATGAGGAAAAGCTAGCTCAGTAGAAGAGTAGCCTTGGCTGGGTGGGACTTGTCTTGGCTGTCGATGGCGGCCGAGGCGATAGATGGGATGGTTGAGGGTTTGTGAGCTTGGGGCAGGGGTAGTGGCTATCCTTGGTTGTTGATGATGTCTAGGGGAGCTTAGTTGTGTAGACAGGCCAAAATAGTTTGGGCAGTTGGTAATGGGATTGTATAGAGGTGTCTCGAGATAGGCCTCGTACTCAGGATAGATACCCGGAGTGCAGAATCTATAGTTGGGACGATTGGCGAGGGTATCGTGAGGCATGGTCTGAGGACATGCCTCATACCTAGGGTGGATACCTGCGGGTGTGGACTCTCGTTCACACATCTCCACCCAAATCTGGTTGACGTGGATGTGAAGTCGTAGGTCTTGGATGGAGGCATTATCCTTGATAGCCGTGGTGTCTCTGTTTGGTTCAGCCGTGATTTGTGCTTCGGCTGCTAAGTTAGTATAGATTTCCCCCATTGAACTCAGGTGCCACATTAGACGATGTGGTATGATAATGTTTAAGCTTATTTGTATTAACAATAGTTGCTTGAGTATCATAATATTCATTATTTACCAAAAAGGGACTATTGTTTGGCAACACAAATTGAACACAGGACAGGCCATGCCAGATGGATTCAAACTTAATTTTCTTCAATTTTGGATCGCAGGGGCACCATAGTACTTGATCCCCCTTCTGAATGAGCTGGGCTGGCTCGGAGGCTTGGAAATATTTGGCGCTGAGGGCCTGTTTGTTAGTGATGTTTTTAATTGCTAATGCTCGGATTTCTTCTAATTGGTCGATGTCTTGGATACAGGCCGCAAGGACTTTGTAAGGTGAAGAATATCTAGGATTCATGGATTGGAATGTCGGGGCTATATACTCCGTGGGAAGCAAGGGTTACGTCCTATAGACTATCTCAAACGGACTAAGTTGAGTGGCGGTTTTGTAGCAACACGGTAAACCTAGAGGGCAGCTGGGAGGCAATCGTCCCAGTCGGCTTGGTTGGAATGGACGAATCGGCGAAGCATGTTGATGATAGTTTTGTTAGTTGATTCGGCTTGGCCGTTTCCTTGAGGATAGTACACAGTACTAGTCTGTGCTTGATAATATGTTTATCCCTGAGGTCCTCGGTAATGGAGTTAACAAAATGAATTCCTTGGTCCGACACTATCTCCAGGGGGAACCCAAACCGTGTAATGATTTTATTATATAAAAAAATTGGCGTGACTACCGCGGTGTTGCTGCGCAATGGCTTGGCCTCGACCCACTTGGTGGTGTAATCTGTGGCGACTTGGATGTAATTGTAACCTTGGCGGGTTACATAACGAATTGAACCTACGAAATCCGGTCCCAATCTTTGGAATGGGCCCAATGGTGGTGTGGGGTTTTAACGGGACTTTTCCTTGGTATTGAAAATTTGTGGTTAATATTTGACATATGTGGCAATTCTTAATGTAGGTGTGGACGTCTTGATGGAGTGTTGGCCACCAATACTTGGCCGTCAAGATTTTCTTGATAGTGGTTTCAGGGCCTTAGTGGGTGTAAGTATGCTAGACCCTAGTACTTTTTGAGTCACAGTACTGTATACGGCAGAGTACCTTAGCTTTGTACTTTGATAGAGCATGATGCCCCAATGTTTTTGCAGGTTTTGATCTGAGAAAGGAATAGGTAAGATGTCGAAGGTCTTATTATCACTGTTGAAAGGGTTGTAAAACTTAATTGTTCATGTTAATGTTGTACTTATGACGGGTTCACTTCATATGTCTCAAGTACAAAAAAAAAGGAAAAGTACAGAAATATTTGTTTGGAATTGCATGGATTTAGCTGATTATCTCGCAGGAAACAGGCAATGGAATGGCCTTTTCAAAACCGTTAGAAGATTTGAAGCGGGATTACATATTTGGTGTGAATTTGCATAATTAGTACTGTACAGTTGGCGGGGGGAAAGTATATGTAAAATTAAGATTTCTTTGGATCCAAGCGCGGATTTTGGGTACCCAATGGTTGTTCTACGATGGCTAATCAAAGAATACGTGAAAAAACAATTTTCCCGCCATCTCATTTTATACATGCGATTGCGTTCAATCTATACATAAGGTACATAGAGTACATAATGTACAGAACTCCGGTAGATCTTGACTGTTCGTGTTGAGCATCGCTCATCTCCACCATCAATTTCTTGCCCCTAGATCCTACATTCTAGGACGCCAAGCGCCGTCAGAGGTTGCCTTGTGTTCTCCCTGCCACTTTCACACCTCTTCCAGCGTCGAGACCTAGTCAAGTGTGCGTCTTTCTTCTGCTTTGCCTTTCTTCTACATTGCTTTCGCATGCACAGCTGTGGGTGCGCACCAGTGCCGTAATCACTCAACATACCCTTGTCTTAGCACCTTCATCTTCTACTAGGTTCTAGGTTCATTCCATTGTAGGGGTTTTGTTTAGAGAGAATGAGAGAGCTGAAGGGGTGGTATTTGTATGAGACTATTAGAAGCGGAGGAGGATCGAGCACATATTTTACAGGTTTGGAAAAACCTACCACACATTTGGCATTAGCATTTGTATATTTAATCATGACGTTTTGATTTGTAGATACTTATACTGTTGTTCAACTTGTTCAGGTGGGAAGTCGATGTAACGGTGAAGTCGAAGAACTTTGAGAGGAATCAAAATCCGAGGAGATGGACGAACTGTTCGACCCTGGTGATAGACAGAAGGCCATACTGAGAACAGCATCTCTTGAAGAAGACGACGTGGAACTATGGTGGGACAAGCGGGAGTTGGAGGAGCATTTTCAATTCCTTGCAGACGTTTTCGGATTCGAGAAGCCCTTTGAGAATCATGTTGCCTTGGTGAATGCCAGCGTCTTAACCACTCTGCTCCCCATCCGCATCGGCTTGGAACATGAACGGGAGCTTGCGCAAGATGTAGACATCTGGAACCGTGTTTTTGCAATGTTGTTCCATTTTTATATGAGTTAAGGGTTATGTTGATTTCTTGTTCTCTCCCGTAGTGATTACATGCTAGATGTGTCTCAAATCTCTCCTTATAAATGAGGTTCTGATTAGTTTTAGGATATTTTCGTGGTACCTGACGCAACTACACAGAAGCTGTCAAGGGTCCATTTTCAATTTTAACAGGTGTATACTCTGATCAAGTTGAAGGATCACGCATTTTTCTAAGTCACTGCAACTACACTGCTTATTGTTTTGCAAATGCACATTGTTATAAAGAAACATTCCTCTACATCATATTGGACGTTTAGAAATTCACATACTGTAAAAAAGATTTTAAGGCACCCTTTCGGTTTATCCATGTAAGCTGGCGAGAAATCCACAAGATTCATTTATAAAGCGCAGAGCTTAAAACTAATAAATATTGTCCACAGGATCAATATTTATCCGCAACATCAACGTCCACTAGTCAATTCGAAGGAAATGACAACCAATTAAAATATTTACACTCGAGGCTCTTATCAAGCAACACGATAGGCAGTTAATTTAGTATGTGCAGTGTGTACACGGTGTGAGTACATGCATTTTGTACATGCAAAGAGTACACTAAGTTTCCACGTATAGTGAGTACATTCTCTGGTAACGGATGATCAAGATCCTATTTTCTAGGGGCGCCGAGCCTAAGATGCCGCCGCCACTAGCAATCCCTTGGCCTCCACGTTGGCGCCGCCCTGGATTCCCTCTTCTTCTCAGCCTAGTCGTTGTGCTCTGCTGTATTCTGTGTCTACTCGGTGTCGCTTGGAATTCAACTAGAGTTTGTGCATGGCTCTTGTTTTGTTTCCTTGCTAGAATATGCGATTTACAGTACTGTTCGCTGTACGATGTCTAAGTCCAGGCAGCAGTCCCTCTTTGTCCAAAAACTGATTACTTCATACTTCCCTGCAAAAGGGTTCCCTCCGGGATTGCTCTCCGCTAGTACCGAGATAGACTCCCTCCTATACACAGTGGATAGCGAGACTAGTGACTCTTGTTACGTTTCTGAAACCCCGGTCTCTAAACAAGGGAACCGTGACTATTATCTAGGCAAATGCAACACTGTATCTGAAGAGTCCCCGAGGCGTGCACTATTTGCAACCGCAGTTAGTCTAGATTCCTATAGTAGCTACGAGTACCTGCCTTCTCTATCTGACGTACAATTTTCCATAGGTTCCCCCACTAGTAGCAGCGAGTCCATTGCATTTAGGCGGTGACAGGCAACTACAGTTTGGTAAGTTCTTTTACAATTTCATGTGGACGCATTCAAATTGTTTCATTTTCATCGCCTCATTGATTGTACTTCGCTCATTGCTATAATCTGCACTCTCTATGTACTAATCATTTTTATGTGTTACCAGGTTCAGGGTGTCAGTTATGGGGAATACCGCAAAGAGGCAACGAGTGCGAGGGGGTGTTAGTCGGCCTGGTCCTGCAGCCAGGGCTGCTGCAGACAGGATGGAGGAAGAGCAGAGAGCTGTATCTAGAGAGACGGCTAGAGCACGCAAGCCTCTACAAAGAGCACGTGAGAGAGAAAGAGAGGAGGAAACACGAGAACTTGCTTCAGACCCTTTACATGATGACACACATGATCAGATGTCACTGAGGGAGTTGAATCGGATCTCTTTGCGAATAGTGAAGTATATTGTTGGAGAGTTGAGGAGTTGTCCCGGTCCTTCTAGTAGAAGAGATGCTGTCGAGAGGGTCATGAGGCACAATGCTTTTTGGCCTCTATTACCGCTATATTATCCTAGGCCTCAAGAGGCAAAGGTCACCTACAGTTTCATAGAGAACTTTAAGAAGGAACTGCAGTTGGTGAAGGTGGCAAACTCAAACGAGCGATTAGCAAGAAAGAGTGTTTTATTAGATGCGGCAGTAAGCTTGGGAGTCGATGGAGTGTCAGCATTGTCACGTGTACTGGATACTTCTACGTCTAGCATCAATATAGCCATGAATAGAAGAGTGTATGGGTTGAGTCCTGAAGAGATAGTGCCTCGGCTTCGCCTCAATCGACAGAAGAGAGGAGGCTTGTCAGATTACGTCAAACTCCAGATTGAGATATGGTGGAACGGGCAAACCAAGGTTTCGCCAAACACAGGGTAGGACGAAATCTGTGGGTGGAGCCTCATCCTACGCACTACCTTTGCGAGACACAGGTAAGACCTTCCACTGAACATACATGTTGTACATTCATTGTTTACCTCTTCTGCATTTTCAACCATAGTGTACAAGGTCGTCAGTACCATCCCAATATATAGAGCAATTTGTACTTGATTTCCTACCAACCTAGGGTCGAATGTATTACCGTGGGCAATAAGTACTGCTACTATACAGAGTGGTATCACTTGGTTTAGGAGTTGTGTGTATTAAATACTTTGCTTCTTGTTGTTTGGTACTGACTTGGGACTCCTTACTTGTACTTATGTAGTTGACGATGTACGTAAGTGATATTTGTGTTAAGTCCTCTCTAATGGAGATGTACAACTAAGATTAAATGTATGAACGCCAAGATACTTTTTGTATATTTTGTATTCACCGAGTGTAGGAGTCGTCTATGCTCCGTACATTTGGTTATTGTGTTCACAGTACCGTTGTATTTCTTGTACTGGATGTAAATACAAACACAAAGATAGTGTACTTAATATAATCCTTTGTATAACTTGTACTTGATTTCAGAACATATTGTACCTAGGTTTATTACTTTTAGTACAACAAGTATAACAATTTTGGAAAATGTATTCGTGGTTGACAGACAACATTCTTTTTGCGTTTTATGGAGGCTCATCCGGAGTGCAACGTGCGACAGAGAGCCTTCGAGAGGTTGAAACCATGGTGGGTTCGGAAATTGAAGGAACGAAATACCTGCTGTTGTATATACCACGTAGAGATGGACTTCATGAAGGTTGGATTGAGCCATCTCAGAGATCAACTAAGGGGGTTGCATTCAAGGATCATGTGCAACTGCCGATGTCAAGTATGTAAGGGTGAGGCTGAAGGGGCTTGCCATGCACACGAGGCAATTTATAAGCGCATTACAATGATGTGGGAATCTTGTGTGTGCCCGAAAGGAGAACTGGATGTGTGGCACAAGCTTGATTGTCTCATGGGAGAGTGTCCAGATTGTGGCTTCCATTTATTTCCCCTTTGCCCTCTCGAGTTGTCTAGTACTGACTCGTTTCTTGTGAAGTGGAAGTGTTTTGAATACTATGAGGTTGGCGTTGATAAGAGGACTGGAAAGCCCAAGAAGCGGCTCAGAGAGGCTTTCAGGGATATTCCTGTGAAAGAATTTTTGAAGTACATGGAGAAAACAGTGTCGACGTTCATCACCCACAACTTTCGAGCAAGGTGGCAGGATGAGCAATGTCAATTAATGATGAAGAACGTCCCGGAGGGAGTACTTGTGTCTCATATCGATTTTGCAGAAAATTATAGCTTTGCTATTCAGAATGAAGTGCAAAGTTTGTACTATTTCAGCACGTCCGTAACCATCCTTGTCCACATTACAATGTGGAAAGAAGGGGATACCGTAATGAAGCAGACGCACTTTTACATATCTGATGACAAAGATCACGACTCTGCTACAGTCCAACATTGCTTGCTTTTGCATTGGGATTGGCTAGAGGACTCAGGATTTATTCCAGAGGAACATCGGGTGTATAGTGATGGTTGTAGCGCTCAGTTTAAATGTGCAACAACTATGTACTTTGTGGCTAGATATCCCATGCTTACCAAGGGATGCAAGATGCGGTGGAACTATTTCGAGACTGCTCATGGGAAGGGAGAGTGGGACGGAGCCGGGGCGGTCGTGAAGAGGGCGTTGAGTGCTGAGCAAATCCAGAATCCTCTGAGGCCATTGGGGAATGCTGCACAAGTTGTCGACTTTCTACAAGAGAAGTACACTGAGCGGGTTCAGTGTTCCTACAGGCGGACAAAGATCAGCACGGCTCCACCCCTCTCCCGTGTATTTTGGCACATTGGAGAGAAGGAGGTCGTCCATAGTGACAGGAGCATCCGCTGCAACACTTTGCCAGGATCTAAATCTCTCTATTCCATCATGGGCTTCTCTGAATCTGACCCTACTCTTCTTAGGACACGTGCTTTATCTTGTTTCTGTATATCATGCGTTGATGGTGATTGGGCTAATTGCTTGAACTCGTCTCATGTGCAGGGCTGGAATGTTGCTAGGCTGGTTCCGGAGAGCGCTTCTTCAATGGCTGCACAGATGGAGGAAATGGACGATGAAGGTAATTGGGTGCATGATGGCGTGTCGTTGGAATTAGGAGACCTGGTTCAGGTTGGCGATAATTTCATGATACCTGCAGAAGAGGAGAATGAAGACGGCGTTGATTTTTACATTTTGCAGTGCACCAGATCTAAGTTCGAGGTACAAGAGCCCCTAGAATGTCCATGGGGGGGTGTCTTTGCCGCTGGGGATGAAGTTATTAGGGCGAAATACTTCAAGAAGCACGGACGTGGGAATAAAACGTATTTATTTTGCAACGAAGCAGTGGAGGCGCATGTCGATGCACATCTAGTCAGAGCATGCAAATTCCCCATGGTACTTGCTTCCCATAGGGCCAAGGGCTCTCCAGTATACAAGATGTCCAGCGAGACCATGAGAGTATGTGAAGATGCTTTGCGCGATTGGTGGGCATTCCATGAGGAGTAGTAAACCACAACTTAGAGTGTCTCTGGATACTACAAGTACTCTTAATGTAAATAACTTAGTGTTTTTTAATACTTTATGTATTTTAATGTAAATTGGAATGTATAATATGTACTAATTTTGAGTACTCTTTGTAGTGTTTGAATGGCTCCTTCTGATATTATAAGTATTCTTTGGATACTATTTGTATTAATTTTTTAATTCACTGTGAGCATTTATTCTTTAAGTGGATTTGTATTTCACAACTTCAGTCCTTTGTTAGACAAAAATGCAACTTCGATAGATCTTTGTAGTCAATTACTGTAAGTACTTCAATGCAGCACTTAGTGTTTACAATTAATTAGATGCAAGATTAATGTCACTTAGTATTTAGAAAAACTCTTTTACTCTGATCTACGAGATACGACAAAGGTACTACGCCAGTCCCTACAGTAGGTACTCCCACACTTGCATGCAAAGGAAGGCAAATCAGGGTCTTCGTAGCTAAAGTCGCAGCCATAGTCCCAAGTTAACTCTTCATGAATCTCTATGTCTCGATTTGTGAAGAATGCAACGTGGTAAATGCTCTTGTCCCATTCGTCAATCTGCACTGGAACTTCGATCAAGTTGGCATCTTCACACCTAAAGAAACACACATTTTCATTAGACATTATTAAATAAGTTCAAACAATTACAGTAATGCATATCAGCCGGCTGGATTACAAACCTGTGGTTTACAAATCTTGCCACGTTACCAAAGAATTGGGAATCCAAGCAGAGCGCAGAGTTGTCATCAAGTTTGGCTTCGGTGGCCCAATCAGCATCCAATTGCATTGCGAAAGATGGTCCAGGTGGGGCTACAAGATTTCTAAGAATCATCTCAGAATTTGTGAGAATCTCCCCAGCCAACTCAAAGAGAAACACACCTTTAGGAATGGGTCTACTCGCCCTCACCCCCCATCCAGTCTGGCCCGTATGGAAAATCTCTACTGGATACTTCATCCCCTGTTGAACAACACGATTACCACATTCATTGTGGCAGCCACACTTAACACTACATTCTCTAATGAACCTACGTGATCCACGATTACCGCACAAGACACAAAGCCTCCTCTCCACATAAATCACAAAGCCACCATGTGAATAGAGTTTTTTTTTCCTCTTACAACCAAGGGAGTTGTTGCCACCGTGCTGAAGGTACCGATCCTTGAGAATGCCACCCTCCTTATAGGCTGTATCTCCACCTGACTCCTTTCCACATTCACAAGGCTGCAAAGATTTTAAACAATCATGAGTCCTACAATTACAACACTTCCCAAGCTTCGGAGAGAAAAGGCTCAAATTCAGAGAGGCCTTCCCATGAACCCTGCTGTTGGACATGTACCGGAATGGCGACATATATGCATAGGGATTACAGACTGGAATAGGAAGAGCCTCCATCCCCCTTGACAAATCTCCAGGATCAAATCAGGGCATAGCCTAGTACGGGTGCCAGCCCCAAAAAAAAGCCAAAAAACAGTCAAGGGGCAAGAAATTTATAATTACATAATAACTACAAGTTTTCCACCATAACTCTGAACAGACAGTACATACATACACCCGCATGCACGACAAAGCTCAAAGCCGCACCAGAAATACAGAATTGAACAATAACAGAAAAGGGGGTGAATACCCCCGGCTCCTTTTTCAGCAGCCTCGTTGCAAGATAGGAGATACATCACAGTGGCTACATTCCGTAGCCACATACAGAATCTACTTCTTAACAGACTTCTTCCTCTTCTTTACCTGTGAAACCGCCTGTAGCTTCTCTTGCGACCTTGTCATAACTCTACGCAGTCGAGCCGGAGACTTTACCGGGGCTTGAGGACAGTCACTGTCATCCTTAGAATCTTCCCCAACCTCTACAACACCCTGCCGAAAACCCTGCCTTGCTGTCAAATCCGTGAGCTCTAAGAGAGTGGTGGTCTTCGCACTGTATAGATTCTCCATTGAAGTGGGAAACTCTTCTTCCTCCTCTGGTTCCATCTTCTTCTTCCTCTTCTTTGATCCACTTGTGTTGCTCTTCTTCTCCATTACCCTCTCAGCATGCACCACCTGTACATCTTCCTCATCCTGTTGCTTGTCTTCCTCTTTCGTAGGCGATTTCTGTTCTCCGACCTTGTCAACCTCCGAGCCTACCTCCTCCATGTTTGGCACATCTCTAATCTTCTTCTTCTCACCCTTAATCTTTTTCTTTGCAGGTGACTTCTCCGATGTCTTCGACACTGTCTTCTCTGGTGTTCTGAAGATCTCCTCTTCCAGTGCTTCTAGTATTAGCTCTCCGGCCCCAACATTTGTCGTCACTTCAGTCTTCCTTGTATTGCGCCCCTCCAAACACTCGGAACCAGGAACCTCCACTGCTGCTGTCGTCTTCAACCGGTCTTCCTCTACAGCAATCGTCACTGTTGTTGGAGCTACAGTCTCTTCGATCGGAGCCACAACATTCTCATCTCCAACAATCTTCACCCTCAGCGGCTCCTGTGGGCTTATAAACAGTGGGTCATAGGACTTTAGAGTAGGCATACTCGGACCATCCTCTTCTTCCTCGTCTTCCTCCTCTGAATCTTCACGCTCCTTGGAATCCACAGATTTTTCACCTTCAGAGTCCTCTTCCTCCTCACCTGAGTCATTAGTTCCAGAAGAGGACGGCAGCTTCAAGTTTTGCGTTTCCCGTTCGTCACCGCTGGATGACTCATCTCCACTGAGCAGATCAGGCTTAGTCCCTTTACCTCGCACCGCACCCTTCACCAAACATTCAAAGACGACCTCATCCACCTTTTGCAGTTTGTTTCTCTTAGTTTTCTTATTGTTAACCCTTCCCTTGCGGGTCACGTCCTTCACGGTGTGTTGCAAAGGGTTTAGCAACGCAGCAGGGGAGAGTCCAGGGCCACCCGCAAGAGAGCTTGTTGCTTGGCTCGCGTCACCCTCAGTAAAATGGCCTGGTGAATACCTTGAAGTAGGGGGAGCGATTTTCTGATACGACAGGCCTGAAGTCTCGCAGAAAATATCATTGTTAATTAAAAATTCGAACGACATCTTAAAACAGACAGTACTTCTATGACATGACAACGTACAACAGGGGGGGGGGGTGCAGACAATAGTACTTATAATACTAACAAGTCATACTGCATGCACCCAGGAACAATACCATAAGTACATATGCAAAAATAAGTCTTACCTCATAGTATACAATGCGTACAAAAGCAGAGTGTTTGTAACCCGAGTATAAGATGCACGTGGAGTACATGAAGAAAAGTACCTAAGCATTAGTCAACTTATATAATAAGTACTCTATTGTCCTTGTATGTACTTCCAATACATGAACCAGATATATCAATTACTCTAAAATACTCTTACACACTTCCAATACATTCAGCATAGTTAGTTCTAAGTACACTTAATGTACAAAACGACTTCTAATATCACATTGTATACTACGACTTCTGATGAGGTAGGGAGTCAATGTACACTGAAATACATAACCTTTAACCTAGTCAGTATGTGGAGAACTATAAGTGTACTAGAAGTATATTGCATTGAAATTACAGTGTCCATTCAGCTCACACATTAGTACTCTAGACACTGTGAATACGTAACAATGGCAGTGGACAACACAAATCACGTTGACGAATGTGCTTCTTAGTACTCTAGAGTAGCACGTACTTTACATGTAGTGCCAAACACCGTTTACAAACTATACAATCTACAAAAATGTATAGTTAGCACACCCTTAAACTACAAAACGAAGACCTAACGTACTTACGGTATACTCTGATTCACTCATAAGAGGCTAAACCATATTTCTAGGTACTAACGAATTAGCAGGAACATATAGATTCCAGACTTGAAAACTTACCCGCATTTGGACAAGTTGCTTTTGCTCTCTCCATCCTCAGTTGCAAGGTTTTCCTTTGCTCCTCAGCACATCCAAGCATCTCGGCCCTCTGAAGCATCTCAGCACTAGGCTCTCTCCACCCAAAATTCTTATGCCAATCCGGATGTGATAAAATATCGCACCCCTTAGCAGTACATGTACCTCCATGCACAAAAACAACCGATGCACAATAGGGATGATACAAGTGTTTACAAGATGATACAATAATGTCACTGTTAGGAAACGGAAACTGACACAGAGAACAAGAAGAAATCTCCAGAAATCTGGATGGATCTGAACTCTGTGCACCCTTCTCCTCCGAGTAAGCCATGGGCCGTGGCCAAAATGACCCCAAGATCTTTCCCTTCTGCAGCTCGAACAACTCTGCCTTCAACGCCTTATACTGTAAACGATGCGCCTCAATTCCATGTGCCATGTTGGCCACAGCTGACTCTGCCGATTCCAAATCTGCCCTTAAAACAAGAAGCCGAGTTTGCTCATCCGATAATTGCTCCATTATGAGCTCCATCTTGATTTTCTCCCGATCAACGTCACGTCCTTCACTGAGCATGGCATCGATCTTCAACCCCTTCTCCACCTTTACCCGCCTCTGAAGTACCTCCTTCTCTCGCACTCTCCCGCCTCCATCTCCACAGCCAGTACTGTTACCAGCTCCTGTACCTCTCTGCCCCTCTCCTTCACTGATTCTGCGCATAAATTCAAGTGCATACAATGCAACAAACAAAAACTTAGGTTAAAAAAATTGATATATCAACAACAATTCTACAATGTCGACAGATCCATTTATCACACAATTATTTGAGCAGACTATTAGAAGTAGGAAAGGACGTATCAGCTCAAACGTAGAAGGGAAGGATTCAGCTTACCTTGAGTCCAACATCCTCCTCTCCGTGCATACTCTGTACCACCTTCGACATCGACCCCCGACCCCATGCCAGATTCGTAAAGACCTCCGCTTTCACCCAGCCTCGACTTCGTCCTCCCCTCCTCTCCAGTCCTAATCCCTGAACTCCATGGTGGACTTTCCCCACGAATCCCTGGTTCCACCTTTATTTTCGCCCACTCTCTACCACGAACCTCTAGTGGTTTATCTCCCTCAATGGTCTTCCTCAACGCCATCAACTTCTCCACAGATTGCTCGTACCGGTTCACCTGCCTCTTGTTAGTGTCAGCCCCAAAGGCACACCAATCCACCTTTCCTTTCCCCTCATCAAACTCAATCGCAACGCCCTCAGCAAAATGGATCTTCAGGTATGGAGGGATCTCACCCGGTGGATGTTGGTAGAGAATCGGGTGAAGATATTGAATCCTCTTCACCACCCCCGCCTCTTTGCACCCTGCCCACGCGTAGCCTTGGCGTCCACCATCGCCATATGGCTCTCCAAACAACTCCTTCAGTAGAGCAGGAGACACCCTCCCTTTCCGGAAACGATGTGGGTTGTCTCCATCGCTCGCAAGGGTCGGGTACTCCCTCTTGAAATCCTCCCGTGTCAATGCTCGTGGTGGCGGCCGCAACCTCCCAATCTCCAAGTCCACCTGGTCGGTACGCTCTATCTTCGGTTTTATGATCTTCTTCACCCCGGAACGTCTTTGATTCACGCCCAGGTCCTCAGAGATCTCATTGTCCTCCCCTGGCCCCCCTTGTGCACTCTGTCGCGACTTCCTCCCACTATGAGTGCTACCCGAACGCCGTCCAGCAGACCCCTCCATCGTCTTCAATCAGTCGTCGCACTTTGCCCTCAATCTCTCCCTCCTCTAAAGCCACCAATGTACCGCACCTGGACTAATCAACCCCTCTCTCCACCAACCTGTACCGGAGAACACGCTCCTCTCTCAGAATCCCTCCCCATCGCTACCACCTATTCGCCCCAAGACCCTAAACCCTAACTATCTCTAGAAATTCCCCAAGCATCGACACACCCAAAACGTTGCTCATGCTCGTTCCCACGCCGTCACGCCAAGACTCCTCACCCAGTTCACCCTCACCGCAGCAACGACTCTCTGTCAACTGGGTGTGACACTACACTCCCGAACAATGAGGAAGAAGACGACCACCGGTGATCACCTGTAGGTGATGGTGAGGAAATGGTGATCACCGATCATCACCAAACAGACCCAATGAGCAACCGGTTACCACCGGTTATGGAAACTGCCACCGGCAGTCACCAGTGCCTCACGGTCGCGAACCTTTGGTCATCGGTTACCACACGGTGATTTCTAGAACCTTATCCTCTGATTACCGGTCCAGTGAGTGGCAAATACGTAATTACATAAACCCCAAACTGTCAATATCTCCATCATGTTCCGAAACCTTTAAATTGTCTTGTACCCAAGCTAACTAAGTTATTATAAATGGTGAATGGTGTTTTAAAGTGTGAATGATGAATGGTAAATGCTAAATGGTATTATTAATGGTGAATGGTGAATAATAATATAAAGTGTGAATGGTGTTTAAATTATCTATAAGAATGCTATACAATCTTAAATTCCTTCTGGACTCATGTTAATATATTTCTATTATATTTCCATGTCTAAATCGCAATAATATAATATAATAGCATTAAAATTTCTAAAAAGATTAAATTTCTAAAAAATTTAAAGATTACATGAAAAACATTCTCCCGATAAATTCGATACTATATTTGATTCACTATGACCCACTTAGAATACGTTTTAAATGATTTTATTTATGCGTGGTATTAAAAAAAATACAGTCTATAAATACTAATATTATGTTATAGAATAATGATAATACTAAATATATACTTGCACCAAATATATTAATCATGACCAACTTAGAATATACCTCCTCATAATAGTTTCGTAGGTTTTTAAATAGAAAAAGAACATAAGAGTATTCAAAAAAATTTAAAATAAAATGATAGAGTGGAAGAATGGTGGAAAATATTAAAATACAACGTTATAATGGGAGAGTAAAAAAAAAGGAAGGAGGAGATTGCATGATGGAATAATGAAATAATAAAAATAAGAAGATCGTGTGGAAGAAAAAAAAAAAAAAAAAAAAAAAGAAGATGGGAGAATAATGGAGATAAAAAGAAGGGGAAAAGGGGGGGGGGGGGAAAGAATAAGATTGAATGGAAGAATAATGACATAATAAAAAAATAAGAAGTTAGAGTGGAAGAGAAATAGAACAAATTTGAAAAAGAAGATAGGATGGGAGAGTAATGTCGAAAAAAAAGTATGGGGAGATTGAATGGAAGAATAATGAAACAATAAAAATGTATAAAGATAGATGAAGACAATTAATTCGATTAAATGAAGTTATACTAATTAAAACTTGGAACCATTTAAAATATATCTATATTATATATTCACGCGTAATTACAAATAATGAATTAGAAGTGTATGTGAGTGGAATCAATATATATTTAGGTCTACATTATTTATAGCAAACTTTATGAATGTTTTTTTTACCTTCTATGACTAGTAATGATCCTCAACACATGGTGATTTTAAATGAATCACTTTGGAAATTGTGGTAATAATATAGATACAACGGTGAACAATGCCGGATATAGATTTTATTACATTTTGGAGCCCACTAGAACATACTATTGTTTGAATCACATGGGTATTTACATAAAATTAAAATGAAGTAATTTTATAAATACCCTTACTTTCTAATTTTAATATCATATTCAATGGCATTTGGGTCGAATAGAATAAACAACTATCATTTGATTTACATGCATTACGATGAAACGAATCAATTTGAATAGCATTAACACATTCAATGTATATACAAGTATTACTGAATACTTCATTGGGCTAACAAATATTGCATACATTCCCCAAAGCACGTTTGACATGATTTCTCATCCATGCAACATCCACATTAATATTATGCATTTTTCCCAAACCATAGCATATTGCCTTTTAAATATTTTAGATAGACAGATTTGGATGAGACTTAAAGCATTTCAAATAAAAGTTCATTGGATTACATTCAAGCTTTGGATACCAACTAGGAAAATAAATCGCATAAGATTCGATGCTCCCATTCTTGGCCCTGTTCGAATACGTGTCACGGCGTCAATGGCTGCCATGGTCTCGAAGTTAGGTAGCCTCACGAAATGGGCGTGATACCATGCTTGTCCACCCTGTCTGATTACCTTTTTTATTGTCAGACCATGGGATTCTCCAAAAGTCCAGTGTACTACTCCGAATATAGTTAACTTACATTCTTTCGCTGCCACATTCCCCCTTTCCTGATTGGAGGATTCAGATCCACCAATTTCCACCGTCAATCTCAAATGCGTGGCCATAATTGAAACCCTGTCCCAATAGTGAGTACATGTGAGTACTTATGTGTAGTTTTAGTACTCCCCTATTTTGCCACAAGTATATAGGGTCTAGCATACTTACACCCTAGTGACCACCAGGGGGTCCGTCGTGGAGGTGTGTAATTATAGTCTATTGCTCCTTTGCAGGCACACATACTGTAGGTTAGGGGCTGGTTTGATAGAAAATAATCCTAAAATCAGGTGCCTAAAACTTTGGAAAATTATTGGCACTTTTTGCGGATTAATAATAAATTACAATTCAGATTTGCCGGAAAGTAAATTTTTTAGAATTTTCACTAAGTTCAATCCTAAATGGAAGGTGTGTGTGAGATTTAATAGGAAGAAGGTGCTCCTTTAGTAATTAAAACCACTTACATTAGTCCACAAAGAGTATGGGTTAAGACGTAGCAAGACTCTACGTGAGGTTTTTGAAATGTGTTGTATACAAATGTTTGGAGTCCAATGAAGCATAGAAGATGAAGTTTTATGGAATTGTATCAAAATAAAAAAAGTTGAGGAATCAAGAATTCTTCGACATCCAACAAATTTTGTGTTAAAATAAAGTTTTATGCAAAAGATATAGGCGAAAAACATTATAGAGGTCTATGTGTCAAACTGAGTTTCTAAATTTTTCAAAGCTTATTTGTGCTTGAAGAATCAAATGTTTTGGAATTTGTTTGGTCTATGAAAATCTTAGAAATCAAGTATTCTTTCACGTCCAGCAAATTTTATGTCATTTGAAGACTTTATGCAAAAGCTATGCATGTTATAAAAATAAAGACTAACTAAGTGCTTCACCTCAAAGTTCACATATCCCACATGGATTGTTGGATACAACTCCTCTCCACTTGTATAAAGTACAGAGCATTCTAAGCCGTCCACACTCAAAATCTCATATGCCAACTTGTTGGTCTTGACAACATGACGGAAATTAAAATTTTATGGAGACTATTGCCGAAATTATCAATATTTTATTTTTAGGTGTCGAACTTGTTTTTTCCACTTTAATTAATTATTTGACAAACAATTGTCGAACCGGCCCCTAACCTACGGTAGTCTGGTTTTGTGGTCAAGGCCTTGGCGGTAGAGTTGGCCATGGATGACAATGTATGGGAATGTGGTTCTGACGAAGCTGATTTTCCGCGTGCCAATGAGGCTTGGCGGAGTAATATTACTAGTTAGATATTGGATGATATTGGTAGTCCAATCTTGGTCGTCTTGAGTGACCACAATGGCAGCCTGGATGTAGAGCTCATTAAATGAGTCATCAAATCCTTCCTCAATGGTGTTGGTGTCTTGGGACAAGTCGTCTGCTACTATATGCCTCTTCCGAGGTATGTTATCTACCTCAAAATCAAACTCTAATAGTATCATAATCCACCAAGCCACTCGACGTGTTACTAGAGGTTGGTTGACTAGGTATGATAAGCTATGATGGTCTACCATGAAGCAAAATTTATTTCCCAACAGATAGTGGCAGAATTCTTTCATAGCATAGATCTAGCTAGGGCTTCCCGTTCAGTCGTAGAGTAGTTCCTCTTGGCGTGGTTTAATAGTCTACTAGCGTAGGCTAGAGATTGGTCATGTTTGCCGATGAGGTTCTTCGCAGCATGACTCCCACAGCAAGATTCAAAGCGTCAGTGTGAACAAGGAATGGCTTGGTCGAGTCTGGAGCGATCAATATTGGTGCGTGGGTGTATGCTTCCTTGATTTTTTCCAAGGCTGCCTAGGCTGCCGGGGTCCAGTCATTAGGGTAAGTATACTTGGAGTGGTTTAGGGCCGTGATAGGTGCTGTAATGTGTGCAAGTTTCTCAATATATATGCAATTGAATTGTGACAGGCCCAACAGGCATTGGACACCCTTCTAATCCTTAGGTGGTGTCATATCCAAGATGTCTTTGATCTTGACCGGGTCTGGAAGCTTGCCGTACTTACAAACAATGTAGCTTAGGATTACTCCGCCAAAAAAAAGAAACATGCATTTATCTGCATTTAAACTGACGCCATTGGCTCGGCACGCGTTAAATATTTGCCTTAGGTGGGCGACATGGTCGTTCATTTGTCCGTAAATAGTGCCGTTGTCCAAGTAAATCCGAAAGAAGCGTTTCAAGTATGGGCAAAATATTAGTTCCATGACTCTTTCGAAGGTCATGGGTGCATTATTGGCCCCAAAAGGCATGCATTCAAATTGGTAAGGTCCCAATTCCGTTGAGAAGGCAGTTTTATTTTAATCTTGTTCTGCCATGGCGACTTGGTAGTATCCTGAGAAACAGTCAAGGAAGGAATACATCTCGTGCCCAACTATTTCGTCTATAATTTCTTCCATGTATGGCAGAGGGTAGGGGTCCTTCTTGGTTGCCGCGTTGAGTTTTCTGAAATCCCCACAGATACGTAGTGCACCATTCTTTTTTGGACTGATGACCATTAGAGATAGCCAGGGTGCTCAGTCAACATGGGATATAAATTTGGCCTTGAGTAATTTATCTAACTCCTCCTTGACTCGCGTGGCATAGTTTGGGTTCATTTGGTAGCGCTTTTGTTGGACCGGCGTGGCATTGGGTACTAGCTCAATGGTGTGTTATGCCAATATTCTCGGTATGCCTTTTAAGTCTTCGTGATTCCATGCAAATATGTCCTGATATTCTCTAAATAAGGCTATGGCAGCTTGTTTGATAGCCACAGGAGCATCCGCATTTATTTTGATAAACTTAGGGTCGTCCGTGGTGCCGAGGTTTAGTGATTCCACTTTTCCTTGGAACCATGGGTCCATCCGTTTACAACTTCGTTTTCCAAAGCACGGAAGATTGGTGTTGTGTTAACTGTGACTGATCCACCTATCTCGTTGGAAAACCGTGGTGGCAAGTCAACTTTTACCGGGGCCGTGACTAGGCTGGCCAGGTGAATCTCTGCCAAAGGGATGAGGTCAGGATTGGCATGGAGTACCTGAGCCTCTTGGTCTTGGGAGAGTCCTTTCACTCAATCTGTTCCCGCTTTATGACGGATCTGGGCCGCCTCGGCCCGTGTGATGGAGCTGTCTACAGGTATGATTACCGTCTTCCCTTGGTGATGAATGCAAGTGTGATTTCGAGACCAATCATGTATGACGTTCATGTCTCGGAGCCATGGTCTTCCAAGAATGATGGGAAAGTTGCTGTTGTTCGGCATATCTATGACCACAAGGTTTTTGGGGTTGATACCCGATGGGTTGTAATGGCCTTGGTAGCTAGGATTCCCAGGGGCGATACTGGATCGTCATTTGCCATTTGTAATATAAACTTGGCGGTTTTTAGTTGGGCTAGTCCAAGATGTCTTCGCAAGTGCTCACTTATGACGTCTATACCAGAGCCCCTGTCGACCAACACATTTGTCAGCTCATGGTGGCCAAGCTGCAGATGGATAGCTGCGGCGTCAGGGTCCAAAGTGGTAGCGTTTACTTTGATTACGGTGGGATCATGTCTAGTTTCTGGTAGAGTAGCTTGCAGGAGGTACTTGTGTAATTCCGAACTTATTTTCAATAATATGGATAATGTTATAGTAACATTGGTATCATCCAATATGTGTTGAAGGTCTGGGTTCGTCATGGTCATTTCTAGTCCTTTTTGCAAGTCTTTGCGGATATCATGTAGCCTCTCCTAATGGTCTGCGGGAAAGGATTTTTGGTGTTCTACGACATGGTCAGTCACGGTGGCCTTGGAGCGTGTGGTGACTGCAGCAGCGCTGATGGTTGATATATTGATTTTTGCATTGTGACCCCGCCTTGGCGGTTAGGTCTTGCACTGAGTGTTTTTAGTTTTCCATGGAGGATGATGGGGGCCGGTTCAGATCCGTAGGACCTTGGTTTTGACTCCATCGTTGCTTTAGTATGGAATATTGGCCCATACGCCGGTTGGGGGATCTACATTCCCAACAAGTGTCATTTCTCCCTAGCTGGAAAGCATCCACATTGATCTTCTTGGTGTACATTGAGGCAATTGTGGGTCGTGGACATCGGTCGTCATTTGGGCAAGAGTTCCTTGGGCAAACCAGCACCGGCCACTATGGATTTTGCCATAGGTGCCACAGACCGTGGGGGCTTGGCGGTTTTCAAGTCTCAAGGTAGGCAATGGTAGCAATGGTGTCTGAGTTCGATTCAAGTCTCTAAGCTCTCGACTTATATTGTTGGCCGCAATGAGTATGTCACTTAGTGTTTTAACGCCACAAAGCACAATGCCTTGTTGAATCCAGGGTAATAATCCCTTTTTGAACCACTCACATAGATAGACTTCTTTAGGCCGTTGGCTCAGCTTGTTCGCCAATTTCTTGAATCTGTCATAAAACTTGCCTATAGGTTTGTTTCTGTCCTGAGTAATGTTGCCGAAGGCATGGAGTATTTCAGAGCTGGTTTTTAGCTTTTGGAATTTGTGCAGAAAGATGGGTTCCATGTTGTCCTAGTTGGCATGGGGGTGTTTTGTTTCAAAATCAATGTACCAATTGATGTGATTTCCTTGGAGCGTGGTGCCAAAGATATTCTGTAAATCCAATGAGCTAAGGATGCCATTGGTGCATGCAATGACTTTGAACTTGCCAATGTGCCAGTCGCAATCTCCCGAACATCAAATACGGGGTATGGTATCTTTGGAAACTTGGTGATTTGATCTTGGTCACCCCCGCTCTAGGATGTCACGGCAGTGCAATTTTCTCTAGGGAGGGTAGTTGATCTGAGAGGATCCAACGGTGCTTCTAATTCTTGAGGCGTAGTATGCACGGCCTCATTGGTTGTTGTTCCGTGGAGGTTTTAGTATTGGATGCTTAACACCTCTAGTTTGGCATTTGTGGCTTTGTTCTTGGCAGCAAAGGCCATCATCTGATCTTTCAAAAATTGTAATAGTTCTTCAGTGGAGTCCCGCTAGATAGTTTCTTTAGCGTCATTGATTTAGTCAAAAGGTAGCTTTCGTGGAGGAATGGTGGCGGCCTAGGACTTGGTGTCCCTGGTCGTGGAGATGTTTTATTCATCTCAACTTTCCAACCCTAGCATGGTCGCAAAAATGTTAGTCTGGGTTGCCGATGGAATATTCTAAGACCAAGTCTTAGAAGACAAGGGGCAAGGTTAGGGATAGGATTATGTTAGAATTGATAAGAGAGGTTTTAGAGAAGTCACGGTTGGGGACAGTAAACAGAAGCGGTGACCTTTGGCCCGATAAATAGTTAGCCGCAAGGACTCGTAGGACGCTTGTGCAGACTGGTCGGACCGGTTGGAGCGGATTCGGGACTGACTGGACTTAGGACTGAGATCAGAAGCATCAAATCATACGGGTGCGGGGACATTTAAGCGCCGCCGGTCGCGACCGTCCATGATGAGCAGCTACGACCGGTCATGATGAAAGGCTACGACGACCGGGGGCTGAGAGGGGGTATAAAAGGAGGAAGGGAGGCTAAGTAAGTTCTTCTATTTTTTCCTTTCTTGTTTTGTGTGCGCCAGAACCGTATGCTCTACTTGGTGGGTAGGACTTCGTACTTAGGCGATAGTTGAGAGACGGTGATCCGGATGTGTTTCTCGTAGTTAAAGGACTGTAGGAGAATCGTGCGTGCAGGTATTACCGGAGTGATACGTGAGGACGATTGGTAGAATGGCTAGGAGAGGGAGAGAGATGAAGGGTGCTCCACTGTTGAAGGTCCAGAAGGTCATGCCGCTAGTACCTGCGGATGAAGCCACATGGACAAGCCTCGAAGAGTTCCTGAACATCATAGGGTGTTCAATGTGTTACCGGACAAAGCGTGGGCATGGATGGAATCCCGGACGGCCTAGGAGCTTTTGGTCAAAGACCTTTGGTGGAATGGGACTCTTCGGGCAGATTTGGACTAGAGGACAACACGGGTTTGGAGAGATGCGTATGGCCTAGGACCAGACGACATCACGACGCTAGAAATCCGGTCGGAGTTCACTAGTGCCTACATCAAAACGGTTGGCGATGCTAAGAAGGGTTGGACTCTGGACGACGTCGTAGAGCCCGATGCTCGGATGGTGATTGGATTTCTAAACCCAATCTTCCATCTAGAGAAGCCAAAACGAGTGACGGTAAAGTGGGCATCTACCTTCACCGGGGCGATGTACGGGTGGATCAAGGTTGATTGGGGAGCCATGATGAAGACGATAAATGACCGGGAGGTTGCAAAACTTAAGAAGGTGAAGAAGAACGGCATCTGCTTACCGACGTTTCTCATACACCTCTACTGGGCTAACAACATGTTGACGCGAGAGGAGACAGAGCAGTATGATCTGCTAAAGCATTTTCAGAAGTTCACAGAGGCAGAACTAGAAGTTTCTTCGGACTTTGAAGACGAACAGGAGGTTTCCTCCACACCAACCAAGAAAAGCAAGCCTTATCCGGAGGTAGGTTAGCCGTCCGGGAATCCGCCATCATCTACTCTAGCTAAACGTACGTTGGCTACAGAGGCCCTCAAGCCAATTGGACCTTCGGAATACATTGGAGATACCTGTGTGGACCTGACTCATTTAGCCAGGCACATGACCAGTATGCAAACTACCTACATGAGCTTACAAAGAAGGAACGCCAGGTGGTTCAGGAGGTAATAGCCATCACGGAGACAACCCGAGTCGATGAAAGTCTCGCCTAGCTTAGAAGCTTCTAGGACATGAACGACCGGAACATTGCATACGAGGAACAACTGGGGTATCAGAGGGAACAAGTGAGCAAGCTCCAACAGGTTCTCCATGACGTCCCGGTAGATTTCTAGGAGTCTCGAGACCAGGCCGCGACGATTGTCTGGAGGTTGGTGAAAATAAAGGACACCTTGGCGCTGCTGGTGGACGTTGCCAACGAGTGCGCCGTCTACCAGAGATTCCTGAGCCGCCAATCAGATCCCACCCGGAAAAGCATTGTCCTATATATGCATGACCGGAACCAGGTGATGGAGAAGACCTGGACGAACATGAGGGATTTGGTAGCAAGCCTTGAATCGAGGCAGGCGCGGTCTTCGGGCCCAATTTCCACCGGGAAAGCAAGAGGCCCAGAAGATTCCCAACGAGCCAGCACCGGAAGTGATTCCGGCCTTGGTACCACCAGCTCAGTCTCTGATCTAGTCAACAATCTGGTCTCCTACACAGCCAAGACATGGATGCTGTGCAGTAACAGATCGTCTTCCGGAGACCTTGGAAAGTCTCCAAGGCATTCTAATTCCAGAAGAAGTGGACACGTTCAATTTGGGTGTCATCCACTTGGAGGGAAGTGATTCACCCAAGTCGCCTCCAAGGAACCCACCACCGGAATTCACTCCCTTACAAGGGACATTGTCACCCTTGTTAGACCCGGCACGAGCAGTCATCAATGCGGAGCCGGTGATTGCACATTCGCCGTCTCTGGCTGGTCGCCCAATCCGCACGCTGAAGACAGGAGACCACCCAAAACTAGTGCCGAAAACTCTCGGAGCCGGTCCATCACTGAAGCGGCTGAAGAAAGGAAGCCAGAAGAAGAGGGGCCGGTTAGGCGAGAAGAAACCCGACGGAGCCCACGGTTTTGAGTAAGTCTAGGGGTAGATTAGGTATCGGATAAAACGGAAGCGATTAACGACAGGGCTCAATTGCACCCAGGTACTAATCTGGAAAAGTTAGCAGCAATAACTAGGAATGTATGGTGGCCATTGGGTTGGAATTGACGGGATCCACGATTCGGAATTTCAGAGTCTTAGTTGGCCTCTTGTCCTCTAGGACTCCAGGTAGGAAGTAGTACTTAAGCTTGAAGTTTTTCCAAGGCTTAGGCCTTGTTTATGTACAATCGTTGTGATTTAAGAAATTGAGAATATACTTATGGATTTGTTGTGTGGAACGGTTGTTCAAACATGTCCGTTGCAGTTACCGATTGCTAGTACTGTTTTCTCTAATAGATATCCAAGAGAGTGTTAAACAGTGTGATAATCTCGAGAGCACCCGGAGTAAGTAAAAATGTGTCAAGCGTGGAATTACTAATACTCATTGAGGGAATATAAAAAAATAAATTAAGGAAACAAAATTCCAATTGATTTAGACTTACATTGTATAGAGACCAAGCCATTTTCCTCTCTATGTATGGGGAATTGTTGAACAAACTCCATACTCGAGAAAGTCATGCATTGTCCAAAGTAGCATGTCCTTCAGATTGAAATGTTTTTGGTTTTGTGGCTCAGACATATCCACAACATCTACTACAGTATCCCATAAAGTACGGAGTTCATTGATCATAGGTTGCAAATATGTGTTCATTGCACAAGCTAACCATGCATTTCTAGGCGCTTCAACCATACAAGAAAACCTAGGATTTTCTAATGTAGTTTGCCATGCCCTGCTACCTGCTAGAACTCTCATAATTTCGTCATTGCTCATGTTTTTAGCATGCCATGTCATTAATGGTGCTAGTTCCATGCTCCGAAAGTGAGCAAGAAGTTGGGGTATGACAAGGGAGTAGAACATTTTTGGGCACAAATAAATCACCAATTACTAGTAAATAGCACTCCATTTTCTACCACTGAACATATCAATATGTAGACAAACTTCAGAACTTGAAAAATGCATGTGTAGATGAGGATATTACCTTGCAAGGAACTGTTTTCTTCATAGTAGTATTCCCATAACGAGAAATTTTACATTTTGGGAGAATGTTGCATTCTCCAATGGACCAAAGTAGAGTGTATTATCGCATGGACAAGCATAGATTACAGTATAATCCAATCCAACATCTGATATCACTTTGCGGGCTTCTTGCCTAGTCCGAGGCACTCTGGAATTCATGTGCTTGGCAATAACTAGGTCTGAAATTGTAGAGAGAATGTCATCCATGGCTAAATTTGACCACCCATGACGAGCTTGTAGGTTTAGGAACTTAACAATGATGTTCACGTTGGTTGATGTTGCCCCATCGTACAACTTTGTTGAAGCTTTCTTCTCTAGAAATGTCATATCTGCATTTGAACTCATTGTAGACTCCACCCTTATGGCAGCAGGATCCCGGGCGCCATGGTCGGCAAGCAAATCTTTAAACGTCAGGTCATCTTCCCAGGCAGATTCGATCATGTTCTTACTGGGGGGGGGGGGGGGGGGGGGGGGGTCGTTTGTGTGGGTTGCAACAAGTAACTCTATTGGATTGGCCGAGCTTGCACATGGTGTTTGGTCCACTGGTGCATGGGCTCCTCTTACTTCTTGCATCTGACTATCATATACAGGTTGGTTTGAAAACATACCCTACTAGTTTCAAAGTGATGGGGTGAATTACCTTGATCACCAAAAATGTCCAGCCAAGAAATTTCCAACTAAAAAACACATGCATGTACCTTGTCTCCATTAGTTTTGACCCTTTTTTTCTTCACTTAAAAAATCTAAGTACTAGGGATATTATAGTTTCCTTCTTCAAATCCTCATCTAATCATGGCGTACATTTCATTAAACTAATTGTGTATTTAATATACTTATTTTCATCCTTAGGTTATTGCTAGTTTATCATGACACTAGTAGGAAATCTGTCCATGTGCACTGTTCCACAAATGACATGATGTCCGTTTTCTGCCCTTAATGACGGTTAGAATGACATGAGGCGTTTTGGTGATTAACTGAAGTTCAGTGGAGTGATGTGGCAGACGTAGAGGAGTTTGTGGCAAAATCTCAAATTACTCTGCGATTTACTGTGCACATCGGTAAACTACTTCGCGTTTGACATGTATTCAGCTGCTACATCAAACGAAACCTAGGATATGCGAACATTTCGATTATGTTCATATTCATTGTATTTTACTCAGTATGTCTCTACGCGGTTTTAAGCTCAGCACACGGGGTCAGGTTCCGCACTACATGTTTGACCTCTGTTTCGGCATCTAAGTTTGCTCCTGTAGCGCGTTAAAACATATCCTGCCTTGTACGAATGTGTAGATAGCAGAATCCAGAAAGTCTTGTGCATGCGTTGAAATGCTGTGAGGAAGATTATGTCTATCTACCTACTTCTTTCCTCACATGCAATCGACAGGGTGATGTTCTGAATCGCACGAGAATGTTCCTGTGCGAGAAGATTCTGACAAGTGCTTTTCCGTCCTGCGGGTATTTGCACAGTGAGATACACATGGTACCCTCATTAATGGCAGAGTTTTGTATATGAAAAGAGAAGTACTAAGTACATCAGTTGTCTTCACACACAAAAGCAATTGTCAATTTCCTTAATATAATCTCCCTTGCTACATTTTCATCTTCAAATGATGTACATATCATTGAAATCCTCTTTTCTTGTGATAAAGCTACAGAAGCAAAACTGAATCGACATACAGATCTTTAGAATCCTTTCTTTTCTGTGGGAAGCTAGTTAGACAGCATTGAGCTACACCCTTGGTGCCTTCTCAGATTTAATAGAAAGTATTCGAACTTATCACAATCCCCTATCAAATCTTCATTCCCTTGCCTATTCCTTATCCACTTCCTCTTCTCTCTTACAGGTATAAGTGCGAAAAAACACACCACATCATGCACGTAGTCTCTGTTTTGATGTACACCGTTTTCGTTGCACACCGTTTACGCTAGCAGAGTTTTCTATTCCTGCCATACAATACCGAATTCAAGTTACAATATTACATTCAGAAATGTATGAATGAGGTAGTTCCAAACTCTACTCTAGATTTTATAAGAGGACAACAAATAGTGACAGACGCAATGGCTAATTTATGTCGAAGATCTGTTTCTCAAATCCTTATTATAAACAGCGGTCATCGGATTTGCAAATTTATTTACTGTTGCGAATCATATGTACAACAAGAAACTAAATCAGGGATAGATATTTGAACCTCGCATTCTCAGTTATCCTCATCAGACGATAATGGCAAAATTCTTTCTTTGCACTTGCACATCCAGCTCGGTAGCACTCGCATTGTCGTCCACCTGCATGTGCATCGACGACGTTGTTCTCGCACCGCAGAATCCATTCCCAGAGTCCTACTTACCCGTAGTGGACAGATGCACCTTGGTGTCAAACTTCCCCACCTATTTATGCAACAATCTTCACATGTGCAATTGCACGGTTTGTTTGTTTTCACGCATATGATCTCACTCTGCGCAACAATACCCCCCCCCCCCCCCCCCCCCCCCCCACAAACGATATTTACAGCATGCACGATCCTTATGTTAATAGCACCAGGTGCTTAAACAAATCCAATGAGAGGACAAAAATGAGTGGATATGCCAAAACTGAGAAGACTTTGGTGACCTACGCCATGCGGTGTAATTTAGAGACTCCGAAATGTACCTCAGCCCCCCTGCGTTGGAAACATTCGAACCTCAAATCAGACCAAAAAGGACTCCAAAAATATGAATACTGACAAAGCGGATACGCTGTGCAAATTATCTGGGGCATCATTGTATAACTCACAATTCATGTCGGCCTCCACCTGAAGAACTCGAGACATTTGTCACGGACTGGAAAACAGGTTCCTCATGTTTTTCCCCTTCTGGAGTTGAGAATTCCTTAGCCTCAGCTCTATTTTGCATCACCGATGTGTCCGCGGCATCAGTAACGGATGCTTCATGACCTGCAGTCGTGGTATCCAAACACTTATTGTCATGAACCACATTCTTTCCTTCTCTCCTTCCTGATGCCATAGAGTTCTGATGTACTTCAAAAAATAGAGTGAAAAATTAGAACGCTGTCACTACTCCTACAAAGGTAATAATGAACTACGTTAACAAGCATAGAGCATCTACATCACAACATCTCACATTGGGAATACAATCACAAAAACAATTATATAATTGTGAAGACAGAGTACATGCATGTCATCTCTGAGTGTTGCTCATAGTTAACGTTTCGTCATCACTTAGAAGCTACAGTAAACAGTAACAAAGACGGTATTCCTAGGTAGACTTTTCGAAGAAGAGGCTATGTTATCTTCGGTTCGAGCACTTTGTTAACGAGACTTTGCTCAACATATCTGAGTCATCGTCCTAAAGTGATCTTTTACTAGTATGAAAGGCTGCTTCAATTTATAAGTATAAACAACTAACTATTTCATTTCGAAAAGAACCAAATTATTTCGCTTCCAGTCCGCAATGAGTAAAACATACCGTGATTTTCAGGAGTCTCATCTACAGGATGCTGTCACCTTCCGTCCTTGAATCTCTGTGAAAGTCTTCGAAATAAGAGGAAGTCCTCTACTTCTGTAAAGATGTAAACCTGATCGTACAGCTTAAGAAGTCGTTCCAAAGAACAAGATATTTTGCAAAGTTAATGAGAAGATTATACTTGCATAAAGTTCAATGTAGAAAAATCATTTTTCATTCACTTCTAATACTTCTCAGTCTCACTCCTGCGCAATACCCTATGAGCAATTGAACAAACATCCTCAGAATGTATCAAAGTACAATTCAGAAACCAATCATTCCATCACCAGCAGTATAATGCATGCATAGTGCGCATCAAACATGTCTGATGAAACATTTTAATTCTTTATTTTCAATGGAATGCAAAGACAACTCCTTCTGATGTGCCTACGTATACGCAGCTCGTCAAAGAACCCATCCAATGCGTCTCAAAGAACGCACAATTTCTGACATAAGAAAAAAGTAAGACAAACTCTGATATCAAGAATTTAAGTCATTCCAGGTCGCTCACTCTTGCTCTGGAGCTCGTCCACACCCGAGCAAGCTCAATTATTGGAGCGTGACAATCTTCCCTCGTGACCTTCTCCACAGCCTCTAGACTCAGAAGCTCATCCTCAGCAACTCGAATCATGTCCCGTAGATTCTCCGCTCTGCGATTTCCTCGCCACCACCTGCTGAAAGCTGCGTCCTTCTCTTGTTTTGCATCCATGACGTCTTGAAGCTGTCTCCCAATCCTCCTGTCCACATCAATTACTCCTCGCCTGTACCGTGTGGGAGCGAACAAGTTGAGAAGGTTTGATAAAACATCAAGTTCATTCTCATACTCTTCCTGCGCATCTCTAGCCGCTTCACGAAGAGCAGACACGTCTAGCGTTTGTAACTCATACTTCATGTTAGCCAGGTCAAGTCTCACTACCAGGGAAGAGGTCTCTGCGTGCACTAGCCGATCCACACTCTCTACCAATTCGTCCATGTTTCAATCTCTCTTGTCTAAGTCCAAAGTCGATATGAATTGTACGCATCAAGTCTCTTATAGCCGTCTACTACATTGATACAGTTTAGTAAACAGGGGCATGCATTGCAGTCGCAGGCAATGGAATGCCCTGACTCACATATTCTATCATCTGTTAAGTCCACTACGAGTTCAGGCGCAGCAGCCGATGTTTGCATGTACGCTTCATCTGTACATGGGAACATCCTTTACATGCAAAGAAGACGTGGTGTTCTGGAGAAATTACTGTTTCTTGCTTCGGTTGTACTATACTCGTTCATTTATTTTTCATTAGAAATTAAATCTAGTTCTCTTTTAGTTCGCACATTGACTGGTATTTATAGGCAACAAGCAATGACTGTAATGTGTTGAGTGAGTTGTATTTTAAAATGGCGCGATTACTTAGAAACACAACATAATCAGGAAGTATTATTTTCAAACATCACGGAGTACTCCCGTCCTCTCACTAAATATCAATGATGTTTTATTTCTGACCCACACCTTACAGAATGTACTGCTCTCCCTACTCTCTGAAGGCTTTAAAATGTTATTCTTGAAAATGCAAAATATGAATCTCTGAGACTTACTTCTTCTATTCTCCGGATTGCTCAGGTGCAGTGGTCGTAGCTTCCTCCTGTTTACGCCGCTTTAGCCGTTGCACCTCCTTGAATCTGTTAGCTCTCATTCTCCACTCCCTCTCCATGTACTTCTTCGGCAATCCTAGGTCAAGACAGTCCCGACGAATCGAGTATATGTCCTCATCCGGACCGAATTCATCTTCGTCGATTTTTTCCTGCATACAAAACTCATCAAAAGTTAGGTGCATGTCCCAAAGCTCTGGTGAATTGTCGACCCTCTGGAGGTGCTCCTCGTGCTCTCTCAGAAGCCTATCAAAGTCGGATTCCCCTGGTGACACCACGCTATCCTCCGAGGTCTTCTCCTCCTTTTCTCCTGTGTTGCTATGCTCTCCCTCATAGCCTTCCGTAGTGCTCGTGAACTCCCTCTTCCTCTTCATGATAAACGCGCTGGACATTCCACCTCCTCGTGGGTTTACAGCTAACAAGTCGTTCTCATCCTCCTCCTTGTCCTTGCTAGATTGTCCTATTGTGTCCATTTCCGTTTTCTTCTGACGGCGATCCACAGAAGTGAGCATCTTCTCGATTGATTCACGACATGGAGAGTACTGTGACATTTTTCTTCAGAACGTCACGTACGCTGACAAGCTTGATACCACTGATGACTACCTTCAACAGCAACAAGTCTTCCACCTCCTTTGTGCAATGCTATTTGGTAAACAACGGTGGTTCTGTCCCACACGCAGAACAATGGTTTAGTAATAAAACAATTTTCGAAACGAGCAAGTTCCGAAACAACAAATTCCATGAGGGATTCCTTTCGACAAGGGGATCGCAGACTGCTGCAGGCCATAATTTGAGGATTATCGAATTAGTTTACCTAATCTCTGTTGCAGCATTGACGCATGGTGAGTGTGCCTCAGCACGCACCGACCTCCGTAATTTATAAAAACTCCTCCAATGTCAAGGCAGCAGACACAAGTAGAACCAGTCATAAAAAGTGTGTCAGATTAGCATCCAATAACAGAGTGTATTAGAACTGGACCACGACGTAGAGAAATCCATTTCACAGAATTTGAATGCGTTAAAAATCAAACTGGACATGACTTCGCCTTCCCACAAGGTTTCAGCACATATGGTCCACTGTAACTAGGATTTTAATCCATAAAGGGATCTTTAATACGTATGCACTTCTAGATAAACTACCACTGTAAGTGAAGCAAACATAGAGTAGTGATCTCACCTTCGGATAATGCTCCGCCTCCTTTTTCCTTCTCTCCCACTTGTGCCATTACAGAAGCCACGGTTCGATTCTGCAGTTACCAGTTAGTGTACCTTCAACTACTACTACATAGTGATCAATTCAACCATTGGCTACGTTTCTACAAATGCACGTCAGCTGATATTAAAAATGTAATTGACATTCCATCCCATGGCCTTACCTCAAAGATTCATAGAGTTATGTTACTGTTATTCAAACATCTTAGCGACTTAGAAATCATTTAATCTACACATCAAACCAACCTATGTCTAAGACGAAGACTCTATTGACATTACACAAACCCATTAATCCAAGCAAAGAACTATTAACTACTTAAAACGAAATTTCATAAACCCCTGACGGAGCCATTCTATTTCATGGCAAATCTGCATTAAATGCAACCATACACACATGTCGAAACAGTAATCACATGGGCATCACTTGAGTGTTGAACACACTTAGAGTCAAGTTATATCATAGTTTTCTCAGCCCTGCATGCTAGCAAACAGTTAACCTCAGTATCATCAAAGTCTACCCCGAATGGAGATAAGTCTTCCCAAGAAAAAAAGAACGGACACTTCTGGAGGAAAAAAAGTGTGTAAAGTTTTCCAGCAGTAAACAAACAAAATTCTGACGCGCAAATACGCCTACTTCAAGGGTATTATTGACAGAGCACCACCTCCCATGGCAAACCACTACACTGAAAGGAATGTATCAACGTCTCTACTTCTTGTTCACGCAGATTCCGAAATCTTATAACAGCCTCGTTTACAAAGGAAAAAAAAAACAAAACAAAAAAAAAAAAAAAAAAAAACTATGTATCTATCTCAGTCTGAGCCGGATTCCGTCTTCCTCTTCAAGTGTAACCTCTCGCGTGCTGAAATATGCGAATCCTTCTGCGTAGTAAAGATATAACCATGTATTTTGTTTACGTCTTTCCTGCCAATCACACTCACGGCATTAAATAATTGTAGTAGAAAAGTATCGATGTAGAACGGAGATAGATTCCGTGACCTTGATATTTCGAAATGTCAGAAAACATCTACACTGATACTGAATAAATCAATTAAACTTCATGCAAAGATACAGTGGATTACATACAAACGAATGGTGACAACGTCCTAAGGATTTGAAGAAAAATTTAAATAGAGTGCACACCTTGTTCTTAGGATTTACTCGACCTTTTCTTTGCCCTTCCGAGAGATCTGTTTCTTCTCCTCATCATTCTCCGAACTAGATGGCGATTTTGGAATGCCGCTACCTTCTCCATCTTCCAACAAAAGGTTCAAAGGCTCTTGATGAACATACTTTGGGGGGTTAATGGCACATGATAGTTTACGCCGTTTCAATTGGTCCACTGGTTCATCGTTATCTGCTGCAAGTCCAACGTCACGGGCCCACTGTCGCACATCTCCAACACCGTCCACTGGATAGCCGTTTTCATACTCCCAACGCTGAAGGGGAGTGATTGTAACATCAACTGGATGTTTGCGAATATGTGAGGTTAGTGATGGCAGTGGATCGTTTGCAGCAGAACAAACACATGCTCCCTTGCCTTTTGCTGCCTTTGCTTGGGTCATGTTTTTCTTATCACAGGTACAGACTGGGTAACATTTTGGACATGCGTAGTAATCGTCATCCTCTGTGTCGTCATCACCAGCTACGATCGCGATATTGTTCTTTGTCATGTTGTTGTCTTCCTTGTCGTTGTAGTCCACCTCCTGTGTATCTGAATGAAAGCTGCCTTGTACAGCGACATCACTGGCCGAGTCTCCTGAATCTATTCCCACATTTCCTGTAGAATCAAACACCGTAGCCAATGTTGCGTTGTCGTCTAGCTCAACTGCCTCGATGGGAGTTTGAGGCTCAGATTCTCGTACGCGAAAATAGCGATCTCCACGACGATCCCTAGAGACTATTCGAGCGTTTGCTTCAACTGACGGCGCCGTTATGGGGCTTTCAAGAGACACTGTTCCACCACCGTTTGGTTCTGTAGACGCCTGCACTGTGGGCTGTGTCCCCCAGCGACAATTGAAGAGAAGAACTGGATGGTTTCGAAGAGGATGAGGACGTGATCGGGCAGGAGTTCGGCGGCTGCTTAAAATACCAACAGCTCGATTGATCTCCGCCAATCTTGCGTGATCTGTCGGCCTCACTGCGATGAAAGAGATCGAAAACATTAGGTATCACAAAAACAAAATACTAAATTCAAATCCGTGACAGTTTCTTCTGTTGGGGAGGACAATATACGTAGGTTATTTTTGACTCGCCTCTAAATGTGCTACATAGTTTCTCATCTTCCTTGAAGACATGATACATAAACCTTTCCGATTATCCAATTTAGCAGCTTAAGACCTCTACGTTCGTTGTTCACTACTGAAAAACGTGTCTACTTAAACCCTGTTTTCTCAAGAAATTTTTTTACCTATTCCTCACATCGTTCCAACTTCAAAAGATAGTTTTCATAAACAATCCAAATTTGTAAAACGATGTCAGGTAGAAAGAATAATACTACACCAAACCACTACATGTTCCAGACTACGTTTTGGAATAGTTGTAATGAAATTTAACTGTCACTATACAACAAGCAATTTCCATTACGAGAACAATGTGTCAACGCGTACCTCTCCAAGCGGAAGTCACTTCCTCCGATGAGGATGAAGACAGCGATATCCCAAAACGCACCATTGTGGGACCCTGATTCTGCGAAAGATAGAAAGAGGAGCGCACGATTGTAAACAATCTCATGATGACTCTGAACAACATGTCACGAAATCCAAAAAGGGTCGAAAGAAAACAGCATTCCCATCCAGAATCAATACTTCTAGGGTTTATGAAATCACAGTCGTATACTCTGATAAATCATACTGAGCAAACTTCATAAACAATAACGGCTGCACACAACAATTGAAACGCATGGAATGACACCCGCTAATTGGACTAAACCACAATGCTCGCTACCTCCAGTAAAGCTCGTTGTCCATACTGTCGAATCTAAAGACGAATTACAACACACATATTCCACAGCAAAGGACACGCGAAATTTCTAACGATGTAGCAGACAACTTCAAGAGAGAAAAGGGTCAAGATGGTCTGACACATGTCGATGACTAGGAGAAACAAAGTACAGAGCCGTGTTTCACATAAAAAGCTATCAGATCGCTCACCTCCCGATCACGCAGCGCCTGAGAATGCAGCGTCGTCACTGAGAAGGCTGCCAAAGAGAAGAACAACTGAGAAAACACAGGCCGAAGAGTTCTGGCGCATTTGAACTTATGATACCTCTGAACTACATGTCACGAAATCAAAAAACATACGGTCGAAAGAAAACATCATTCCCATCCAGAATCAATAATTCTAGGGTTTATGAGATCACAGCCGTATACTCTAATAAAACAAACTAAGCAAACTTCAAAAATAATTACAGCTGCACAAAACAATTGAAGCGCATGTTATAGCATCGTGTAATTCGACTAAATCACAATGCTCGCTACCTCCACTAAAGCTCGTTGTGCACACTGTCGAAGCTATAGACAAACTACGACACACTTATTCTACATCACAGGGCACGCGAAACTTCGAGCACCGTAGCAGAGAACTTCAAGAGCAAAAACTGTCAAAATGGACTGATACATGGCGATGACTCTAAGAAAAAAAGTACAAACACAAGATTCAGATACAAAGCCATCAGATTGCGCACCTCCTGATCACGCAGCGCCTGAGAAAGTAACGTCGTCGCTGAGAAGGCTGCCTAAGAGGAGATCAACTGAGAGAGAAAGGACGGAAGAGTTATGGCGCATTTTATCTCATGAAGAGTCCAGGTGATCACCTTCCCGTTAACGGGTATATAAGCCCCACTATAGGTACTCAAATGATACAGGACTCTAACAACATAGGGACCCGAACAGAGAAAGGGTGCGATTAGAGACAGCTTGCGACACACCACGATCGCTCAACATCATCTCGTGGCATCATTCACCTGAGTGGGAGAGGATTGTAAGCTACGGTTTAGATCCTATAACATAGCCCACTCCGATTCCTCCCTACGTCTATTCAGCATGACTCATGATTAGTCCAGACCAATCATCTTCAACATTAATGTGTCTCTCATTTACGTGGTTTCAAACGTAATGACGCCTGTTTGGGTGCCACCTGCACGTTCCACACATTTCCAGTACAACAAATCAGGAGAGTGATATCAAAATTGCAGAATTAACATAATCATGTACTACTGTTTGAAAATTGCCATCATCTCAAAATTCGTAATGACATAGAAATAACGAACTCTTGGTGTTAATTGGAAAAAATAATTAGTGCTCTGATCTGAGTATACTTTTCAGAATTACTATTGCTCTGGTAGAAACATTACAGTTGAAGCTTTTAACTTAGTATTTTTGGTGAAATGTAAATGAATTTTTAACAGTATAACCAGGGTTCACACAAATAATTGTACATTCGCGAATGCTACGGATGCAACAAGCTTTGTAATTAGCAGTTGTGTTTTAAAATCAAAACGTGGAGCAGACCCGTTTTGTCTTAGCTTCAAAGAACTCACAAGTATCCTCTGAGATGCGCAATGAACATTGTTTCGGGCTATTACAATTAAAATAAAATTGTGTCATATACGTCTTCCGATTTGGTGTTCTCAAAAATTTCCTGTCAGAATTGCATTAAAGTTCAGAGCCTCCTTGACTAAACACAATATCCTTTCAGTGCGTGGTTGAAGCTAACAAGGCACAATTGAAACGAGTGGGCACTTCGAATTTAACTTATGAACCTAGATCGGGGCAATAATCGATCTCTACGCATCTCGAGGCCTATTTTCTGCAGGTACACTCATGACTTTGGACAGCAGCCAGTCAAACATACACATATCGTTAGTTTCAGACTCATAACTAGTAATCCCCCTTGTTCTAACTCTTCCTCAAAAAATCCGATGAAAAATGTGCTGTTTACAATCTAAGCGTAAGGTCTACACAATGAGTTCTAAAAATGCATATACATAAGAACGGGGGAAAAAGAAAACCGAGATCAGGTAACATGTCCACACTGTGTAGAAACACAAGCAGAACAGACCATTGTGATGGACTTAAACACATTTCCTTCTGACATAAACGACTACCGTGTACCTAATTCATTTTCGGGTTAAAAAATATTCAAGACACTATTACCTGTAAAATATAGACACGTTTTGATTGGATAATCTTGACCTCTGATTCATTCAACATATTAGTTACAACAGTATTGACACAATACACCGAACTCGTTCCACGACAACCTCACGCTCTTAGCATAGAAATTTTTATAAACAACAAAAGTGAGTCCTGGACCATGCATGCTCACCTATATCAATCACGTCATTAATTAAAATAAACGGAAGCTTAAGAGAAGTCGATAATGACACCATGTACACACTCTGGTATTCTGTTATTTAGGAAGTTCACTTGGTTTTCAGTGTAGTTTCGAAATTGAAGTTATTATTGCTGTCCTGATCCAGTGAAGACGCAACGCATAGCTTCCTAGACTGAGGCATGTCAAAGTACACAGACATTAATACTGGGCATAGTTCCTTCATTAGACAGACGTCTATGTATTTACGATTTCAATTTCTTGCAATTCGTCACCCTGTTAGAACTGACAATCAAATAATCGTAAAGGACTACTATGATAATTTATAAAACAAATATTTTGCAAATGAGATCAATCCTGATACGTACTGAAGAAAGCAGAGCGCTATTTCCGACTACGCTTTCTCTTATTTCCAGATGTGTCACCCTTGCCTGCCCTGCCATCACGGCGCGCTCTCTGACCAAGCCTTTCAAAACTCTGCAACGCCAAAGCGTTTTCTGTGTCATTCAATATAATTGCTCCAGCGAGATTCGGTTCATCAGGGTGGCTTTGGAACGCCGAACTTGGGACATACCCTGTGCGATCGACGTTTGTGGTTATGAAAATGTCATCATCATCTTCTGTCATCCTCCTGGATCGGGCATCCTTCCGCAAAACGACCTTCCATTCAGAACCTATTGGATGCAGATCATCTGTTGCAAAAAACACCTGTATGACCATATTCGTTATTTTGAGACAATTTCAGAACTTTGAGACTTTTTGCCTACAATTTCAGCAATTGTTTTTAGACAATTTGAACTTTTTTTGACTTTCTAATTATAGATTATCCTCGACTCGAGGATAATCTTTCCATATATAGTCAAAAAGTTTTTGACAAATATAGAATCAATCAAGAAATCAATGAAAAAGCTATAGTCAAGCATTAAATTGAGACTATGAAAAGTCTCAATATAACGAATATGGTGTTCTGTGTGCACTGACTGGGGAATACGAATGGATCAACTGTCTTAGAGGTGTTGTATTTGAAATTCACAACAAGAAACCCGTCTCCATCCCTGATGTATGTGTTATTCCCGTGGTTATCATTTCGCTTCTTCCATTGACAACTGAACAACGTAATTGGTGTTTTCAGGACTCCATAGTCTAAAACTAATATATCTCTAAGTATGCCAACATAATCTTTACCTGCACCTGCTGAATGGGTGTTGGCTTCGAAACAAGCAACTCCACTATCATACGTCCCATTTGAATTGTTGTTATCATTGTCCACTCTCCAATGGTTCCCATACGCTTTCATTTTAGAATAACTCTTGCATGTCAAGGAAGGAGAATTCGATATCATCACGGTATCATGTTCGTCTGGATCTGACATGTCCTTGACTTGAGAGTGAACTCTGTGTTTCATCCATGCCTCCACCGGACCTACTTCAGACCCACCTCTTTCTTTTTCATGTTCCCATTCGCTGCATATGAATGAAAAAAAAATTGTAAGAATATTTAAAAAAGGTCATAGACTGAATGAAAACAGTGTCTACGTTAATTGAATAATCTAAAGTTTAACTCCATCAACCTAACGGAATACACTTTTAGCCAACGTCTAAGGTGATACACCATCAGCAATCACAGAAATGTGTAGATACTCTATACGTTCCAAACACGACAGCCAAAAATTCAGTGAGCAAGAAGGTCGACCTTCAGAGAAAGTTGATAATACCTATAATATCCAGCCCTCAATGTGCTATTTCGCAGGACATACTTGTGTGCTAAGTCACGCTCTGCTCGAGAAAGTATAACCTCAGTTGCCGCACCTTCAAGAACTTCAAATTCTGCGCAGTCTTCAGGGTCTGCGTCCCAAACCCTACGTCTCACTACGTCGAAGCCGTGCATGTACGAGGTAGCAAACCCCATAGTCTCATCTAGCAGGTACCCGTGAGCAATGGATGCTTCTGGCCTCGCTCTATTCTTGACGTGACTCTTCAGGGTCATCATCGTTCGCTCCACAGGGTACATCCAGCGTACCTGTGCTGGACCAAGGATAATCAACTCCTTAACTAGATGCAGGGGGAGATGAGACATTACATCAAAAAAAGTAGGCGGGAAAGCAATCTCCATTAAGCACATGGTAATCGCAACGTCTTCCTCTAGATTCTCTGTCTGATCAGGATCCCACACTTTACAACATATTCTTCTAAAAACACGACAGGATCTCATAATTGCCATCCGAGTGTTGGGTTCCATAAGCCCTCGTAAAGCAAGTGGAATGAGGGTCTGCATCAGAATATGGTAGTCATGTGACTTAAGGGCTCCGAATTTTTTACTTCTGATGTGAGCACCGATCTCGGAACAGTAACCGGATGGAACCTTGATGTTCTCCAATCTTGTGCAGAATGTGTCAAACTCCTGGGGTGTGAGAACATAATTAGCAGCTGGCTTCAACATTCTGGAGGGGTTTTTAGGGTCTCTCACCATCCAGAGATGTGGGCGAATTCCTTCACGCTGCATGTCCCTCCTGACCTTCACACTATCTTTCTCTTTGAAACCGCATATCTTCTTCAGCAGATTCTCAGCAAATTCTTCTCACAGTGCATTATGTCGAGGGAGTTTCGAATCGCTAGGTGCTGCAACAACAATGATCAGAAGCTCAGTTCTGTAATATTTTCAATTCCATTTCCATTACGTATACAGTACTATTAGGCACTTCAATTTAAATATAACAGATTAAAAACGACAGTAGGTACATGTACAAGGGCACACATTGGTACAAGGTGACATAAGACAGTTATAATACCCCTTGTTAACCTTTACTAGTTTCACAATTCATCTTAATTGGGGAGTTCAGTTAGTAGACACCGTAGGAGCAAACTGTTGCTTGATTTCTGCGTAACCCACTCAGGAAGGCAGTACAGATACTTTAAACACTGTGTGAAACACAATTCAATCATGCTTACCACAGACGCACTCTGCACAACTGTTAAAAAATTTAATAAAATCGGACAGTCTCAAAGATAAATGTGCATTCGCAACGAACAAGCGGTGTCAATGTGGACTAACACAAATTGCTTTATCGATTCACTGTAGTAATCATCTTAACGTAGTCTCTGCAGAGTATTGGAGAAATATATTAGACTATGACAACAATCAAAAACGACGATCGGAACTCCGTTTGTAGAATCCAGACGAATGTTACTAAAGCAGAATTCTAAGGAGTTTTAATTATAATCACATGGTTCATTGAACAGAGTGACACGTTCTGGTTGACAAGAACTCGTTACGAACAACATGGACCAAGCAACAACACAATTTAATACTCACAATCTTAATAAAACCAAAAAAATAAAAAGGGAATGAAAAACGAATGACAACAGAAGCAACGAATAAATTTATTCATAATACATATTTCACGAATACAATTTTATTCCTTGTTGACAAATAAAACGCTTGTAAAATAGTTGACTGTTTTCATCCATAATATATGGGCTGACAGGGCTGTTTATGGAGTGAAGACGGACATGTTACAGACTTAAACATGGATTCACTAAAACACAATCGAATTATCATATAACAAAAACAGGGGAAACTGGTTCATAAGTATTACTTTATAAGGAATTTTCATATCATGACGGACGACAGTACATAGATTTCAGGTGTAGGCATATTCAAGTAACCTTATTTTTTTATTATGAAAGGTTTTAAATCTATAGCCTGAGTGCAATAGCTTATGAACACGTGATTATTAAACAGACTAAACTAGAAATAAACAAACAAATTTATTACAATTGTCAATGCACAACGTACACGTTTTACTGACATAATGCTGACATCAAAAAATTAGTTTAACGAACTCACAAGATTTTTTAGATATGAGGACAGTAATTTAAGTCAATTTCGTATTTGCTTTATACCATAGACTAACGACATCTCACTTCCATGCAGGATTTATAGTAGGACATTGTTAACAGCTACTAACACGAGGCAGTGCACGCTCAAGAAGAACCCGACACTCAGATAATATAACATTATCCTACCTCCATTTTTACATGAAGCAACGGCGATGCTCCTTATGAACAGTGACGCCATTTCAGTAAAAAATAGCCTATTTGAAGAAGCAAAATCAACAAATCCCTTTACCAAACGGGAATTAGAAGAAGGACACCGAAAACAAAATTAAGAAGTCAAGAAAGCAGTTTCTAAATATATAAACCATGGTTGACATGATAAATCACACGTACCTCCTAGTATGGGAGCTCAAAGAAAATGCTCCCACGTTTGATTCCATGCACCTTGGAGGGATCAGGAGTCAAAGTTCTTCGGCGTCTGACTGAACTTGATGTGCCTGGTACTTCCCTTCGCCTAGATGACGTGGTCGCATCAGATGGCCCTGTTTCTGTATTTTTGCTCCTACTCCTTCTCCTTGATGATGGTCCCGCCACTCTTACTCTCGTTCTTCTTCTTGGTCGGGCTAGGTAGTCCTGGTACAGTCTTAGAGCGGCTCTTTGGTCAGCAGGGGTTTTTACAACCGGTGCCAACCTGTCCTCTGATTTCCCATTGAATAGTTTGTCGAACTGGGATGATCTTATAATGTGACCTGGACGTACCCACCGCCTAGCATCTCGATATGTAATTTTCTTACACTCAAAAGCATATGTCCCTCTCAGCTGATCACCACAAGGCGGACAGGCACAGTATCCTTGATGAGAGGCTCCGGAAACTGTACCATACCCCGGAAAATCGTGTGTTGTATACAGGACAGCGGCCCTTAATATGAAATGGCGATTACCCTCTGGTTCTACAACATCATAAGCCGGAACACCTTCCCACAACTCTTTCAGTTCATCTATGAGGGGTCTAATCCAGACATCAAAGTACTCGAATGGTACTTGTGCTCTTCCCGGGATCAAGATAGTGAGTAGAGTAAAAAACTTCTTGGTAATGAGCCATGGTGGTAGATTTAGGATACTCACTAGAACTGGCCACGCAGACCATGTAGACCTGTGTAACTTGAATGGGCATATACCATCACAAGAGACCTGTAAACGAACATCTTGTGGTTTTGAACCGAATCCCTTTGTGTCGCATACCTGGGGATCCAGAGAGTCCAACGTCTTCCACGCGAGTGAATCTGCTGGAAATCTGAACTTTCCATCCCGGCTGAGATTTTCGCAGTGCCATCTCATCAACTTGGATAAAACTGGTATTCGGAAAAACCTTCGCAACCTTGGAGTCGGGGGAAAAAACCGAAGTACCTTCATGGGCCTCGTCCTGTTCAACATGTCCTTGTATCTCGGTGATCCACAGACGGGGCAGTGATCCAGATCCCTATGATCTTTGTCGAACAATACACAGCCTCTAACGCAGCCATCAATGTTTTTGAAATCCAAACCCTGACGCTTCATGAGAACTTTTGCCTGGTACATGGATTCTGGTAAGCAATTATCTGCAGGCAATAAACATTTGACTGTGGCTAGGATATCATCCGCGGCTTTCTCGGTTATTCCACTGTGGGTAGCCACTAAGTTGACTATCATAACGGTGGCACCAAGTTTTGAATGATTTGATCCAGAATACAATATCCCCATCGCATCCTCAAGGGCTTTCGCATCGCGGATTCTGTCTTCCTCTGTTGCAGCATCATACATATCTGAAGTGTTACGGCCTTCCCCTAACATTGGTCCATCAGCTTCACCTGAACTCCCTGCTCCAGTAGTGCCCCCCCTTTCCTCATCTGCATTGGTTGCTGGCAATTCTTCTTCCTCATTGGTGCGACCCGCTCCGCTTCTTCCATCTCCCTCCTCGTCGTGATTAATTCCTGTGATGTTGTCCACCGTCTCCATTGCTTCCATTGTGATGTTATCTAGTGTCTCTTCTGTTTCAGTGAATTCTCTCACCTGTTGATACATGTCTGCCATCATGTTCCGCATTTCTAGTCCACTGTCCCTTTCCCTTTCCACATGTGAACTACCGAGTACTTGAGCGGCGCTATCCTCTTCCCATTCATTATCAGAAGAGTCGGGGGTTGTGGGCCCTCTCCAAGTTTGGCACTCTGGTGAGCGTCCATAACGTAACAAGTGCCTCTCCACCTCCACTAATCCGTATGGTCTGCCTATTCCCCTGTGTAGACTGCATGGACACGGAATCCTAGTAAAATTATATAGCAGTGCTCTTTTTTGCTCTCTCTCCCAGAGTTTATTGTCTCTAAGACGTATTCTTCGCGGGTCTGCAATTGGCAATCTCCTCGACATCGTCCTATGCAAAGAGAGATTAAAAACGTTGAAACATATGGCAAACTCTTCACACACAGAAATTGACTGTACATCCTGTTGAACATCTTCTCAAACAAAATGTCAAGTGTAACATCAGTGCAGAATACGGACCTCACCTTGATATATAGGAGTATTGAAGATTCGTGATTGTTGGTTGTTTGACGCCGTTTGTTTCTGGAACATCCTCAACCTGCAAGCAAGGTATATATGCTTCAGAGATAGCTCATAGTAATACTAAATCTATGGTAGACGTGAAGTAATCGCTAGTGTCACTATTTTAATCTGAAACAGCTAAACCGTAATTGCCTGCACTAGAAGTTCAGTTTACCGAAAGTATTGTTTGAAAGAAACAAAACAACACTGATATCATTCCTGGAACAAAAACATAGAGCTACGGTCACATGAAATGGAGACGAAACTGTTCACCCTGCTTACGAAGACTAACTCGAACTTAGAAAAGTACTTCAACCGAACAATGTACTATAGTAATTCGTGAAGGAACTTATTAGTGATTAAACAACTCGCATCAATAGTTTCGTTTTTAACTATTCACTGACGATGAACCACATTCTGACTTTTTCAACACTATAATTGAACACAAAAATGTATAAAAGGAATTCAACCACGTATAATTCCACGCATTGAATAGTGTAAAAGTCCCTAGTGCATTATTTAAAATTCCTTCGTATATAAAGTAACAAAGACAGGGTTGTTGTGGAACAACATTTCAATCAGGCAATGATACTCACGAAAGCCATTCAAGAAGTTACTGTTTTTTGTTTCACAGAGGAAGGGAAATGACATATTCGAAGGTAAAAGTGCGTAAACTATAACCAGCTTGTACCAAAAAAAAATCCCAGGTCGAGACGTGACATTGGAGAGAACATGGCACCGTGAATTATATAATTTCTAATATGGAAATAACAAAAAATAAAAGCAGAATCACAATAAACGGATGCATTGATTAAAATAAACTTACAATGTTTACTCTTTCCAGATGAACGCGATTGCAGATGATCGCCAAATTTGTTATCGTCATCAAGAAAATTATGACCTGTTCATCTGCTTCTTCTCAGCGAAGCATGAAGTTAGGCAGCAAATTCAAATCAACGACAACATAAATAAGCCAAGTAACGCAAATAGAATATGTACTCTGTCATTTACTGAATGTTCTATGTCACTAAGTAGGTTGATCTGGCCAAAAAAAATTCGCCTAAACTTGAGATCACATTTAACTACCCTGACTATAAAGATGCCGATTGATTGTACAGAAAAAATGTTCTGCACTGAATGAGTCTACACAAATGCTTTTCCCTAATTGTTGTCAGGTGTGAGTCGCGGGTAGTCTCCCGTCATTGTAAGACATTTATATCTGAATATAACGTGGTGATCTGGAAACTAGGTTATATTTGCAGAAACATCTAGTGCACAAACAAATCCAAATCGACTGAAACCCTAAGAGAACAACTACACTACACTTTCAGGTGCGAAATGCTAAACCCTTTGCATCGTATGAAGGTATGAGGTACCTGAATTCTCTGAAGGAGAACTAATGACAGCAGAGGGAGTAATTCGATTCGTGGCAATTCAGCGTAATGCAAAGGTTGTCGATATTGTCGCTCCGTATCCCTTCCGCGGAACGTCGAACGATGACAGACGCTGGAATTGAAAAGCATTGGGATCCTCCAGTATCGTAAACGACCCTTTCCACAACAAACCCCAACACTAATCAAACCTATGTAAACACAGTAGCTGCAGAGTCTGATCGGCGATCGCAAAGTGATCTGTAAAGTGCAGACGGTCGACTGTTAAGCACCCATTCGCGAAATGTGAAGTTGTCATCTACAGTATCTTCAAACTCTGATCATGAACACAGAAGGCTCAGCAAGAAGCAATTGAGACAGCATCCACGGAATATGTAGAGCGATCCACGAAATCAATGTAATGAAAGAAATTCGACTCAATAAAATCTACCTGATAAAACTTTCCAAAAACATGACTCACTTAACTGAGACTGGTGATGCAGTACGAGGTCGAGAGGGTTCCCACGATGGGAGAAGAGAACCTATCGTGAATGCACAGTCTGGTCCGCCTCCAAGGTCGTTTTGCTTTAAGTTGTAGAGAATTGTAGCTTCTACAGTAGAGGGGGTTTGCATTTGAACTTCATCTTGACGTGCGTGCTGTTCAAAGAGACATCCGCCTCCATAGCTTACGTTAACAAGTTGATTAAGGGGGTTCACAGTAGGAATGACAGGAAGACGAGCGTCAACCAAGGGAGAAGAAGTTTCCACATCTGATTCACAAAACGATGAGACGCCTGATCTTCCAAATGAGTACGAGCAAATGAGGGACGCAATTAAGGCTAGAAACAAAGAGTTCTTCCGCAGGACTGTACAAGAAGCTGCAGATGAATTGTGAGTGTAATACTGTTTAACCCTATTTGGTGATTTTTGAGACGTGGATCTCAGCCACGTGTCAATTTGGACGATGGAGATTCATAGGTTCCTCCAGTTTAGGTATTCTTCCTTTAGTATGTGAGATAACATATGTTATCCTGCAGTAGAAAACGCAGTTTAGTCGAAGACGCATGTCTGGGAATTCACTCTCACACTGTATGTATTGTAGCAACTCGGGTTTGGTGAACAGAAAGAGATCACGCACCTGCAAAGACGCAGCACCCAGTGGAGAACCGCGTCGAAGAAATAGCAGATTTACGTCAGGAAAAAATGATGTTGGAGTCGGGAGTCAGGATTTGGAGGGCGATGACAATTTCCAAGGAGACGAGCAGTCGCCGCAAGAAAACATGTCGGAATACTCTCCCCAAGGTAAGTCATAGTAAAAGGCGTGCGTTGTCAATGTGCATGTTGGAGACCCTCATTTTGGAGGGTTTTACACTACTGTCACAAACTCGATTGCGTAGTTGAACGTTGAAGACAGCATGTAGTGTTTTGTCAGCATGGTTTTCTTATTTAGGTGGAAACCCTACTTACCACATCAACCCTAATACTCACTGTGCTACGCTGCTCGTTAAATGTTACACAGAAGATGGAACTTGTTGTGGACCTATGCATAAGAAATCTTTTTGCATGAGTTCCTTCACTAATATGTTTTCGCATGTAGAGAACGCTGATGAAGAAACATCGTCAGGGGATTCAGACGCCGAAAGGGAGAGTCCAGATCACAGGTCGCAGCATGTTGCTCGGAAAACGCAAAACAGAAACTTTGAACCCCATTCTAATTCGGTTCCTCGAACCCACATTGGTAACATGCAAAAAACTAACAACTTATTTGATCCGCCTGGTTCAGTACCTCGGCAAGCCTGAGGGATGGATGTTTATTCCAATTCCGCCATCTGCTTCTGCCGCACAGATTCAGGGTATACACACAAGGATTCCTCAAGGTAATATTTATGGTCAGTGGCAGTTTGTACGTCTTCATGTGAACCTTTATCGCCACAGGTGCAAGTTGCAGGTGCTACAAATGCTGAAGACATGTCTGCGACCAAGTCGTCATCAATAAAAACCGAGTCCATGAAGAGGAAAATCCGCAGAGATAACAAGCGAAATTCGGACAAGGAGGCTCTCAGGAGGGAGGGTCTCGGTCTAAAGCCATATGTTGTTCAGGTGAGGCCTTCGGGTATAATCGATAGTGGTTGTACAGGTCACCTTCGATGGCAAGAGTACGTTCGAGATCTAACCCCCAGAATGTTGGACATGAGCGTTACTGTATATGAGGAACAAAGTGAAGATTCACGTAGGTTACTTTTTGACACGTTGATTAAGAAGTTTGAGTTTATTGATCATGAGGTATCTAGGGCATCGTTTGATAGAATGGTGAAAACCTGGCTACGGAAGGAACGTGAGAGAGTGAAGAGAAATCACAGCAGAAATCCAAAACCTCCCGGAAAGTGTAAAGACAACCAGTGGGAGAGCTTGAGAAAATATTGGAACCTCCCTGAAATAAAAGAAAGGTCAGAGAGAATGTCCGAGACTAGGAAGAAGGTTGGATCCAATCCTCGGGTTGGTAGAGACGGGTATGCTGGAAAACAGGCAAAACTGGTATGTTTGCTTCCTTGTTCGTCATACGAAAGTCTGGCTACTTGCTTTTGTTTATTGTTTATGATTTAATGATGTAAAAAAACATGCGCATCGCATCTTCATTCTTTCAGCTGTGCCTTGTAGGGTGCAAAATTAATTACTATATATCTTCTCACAGTGTGTGTCTGACAGAAAAGGGAGAGAGAGACAAATGCCGGTATTACTGATGCATTAGAGGAATTACGAATGTTCCAAGATCTTCCGGAAAGCTCTGTAAGTCTGTGTTTCTTCAAGCACTACGTCCTTGAGCTTAATTATACAGTACAATGTTTTTTTGGTCAATAAAGCCCTTGATGTTTCTATATCTGCTTATATCCTATGTAAACAACCATTTACAATTCCTGTTGAATTGGATTATCAAAATATGCAGATTTTTGGTAGCCAAGCTCTATGCATGTCCCTATCACATATCCTGATGACTTCTAATTTCTATTATCAGCACTGTATATCCTCTATTCTCTAAGGTAATATGAGAAATTGATGTTCAATGCTTCAAATGTGCACGATTTATAGATCTTTCAGTGAATTCTAACAGTAGAAATTTGCTTGTCTTACTAAATAATGCGAGGATACGCAGGACATGGAGAGGCGTACATCTTCGAGATTGTCTGCCGTGGAGCGTACTCAAGCCGAAACTAACAAAAAATTGGATAACATTAACTTGACTCTCCAAAATATCATGCATACAGTTTTGAGCACCAAGTCTTCTGGAAAAACAGGTGGCGAAATAGCAGCCGGTGAGTACAGCACTCCATCCGTGGGAGAAACGAAGTGTACAAGGATTGAGAGAGCATCTGTTGACAAAGCACAGCGGTGGGGAGAAGGAAGTAGCGAATTGTGGTGGGATAAGTTGGAGAAATCAGGTGACGATGACGAGGTTGAAACGCAGGTGAGGCACATGACCTTTAATTACCTTGACAGGATAATTTATTACCAGCACAATTATATGTGAAAGTGGTTTCATTATATCGGAACTTCTGATCTCAAGTATTGTAACAGCTAAGAAGACGTAGTGGCATGGTTTGCGAAACCAGTACGTTTGTCACAGTATTGGAGGAAATCCACAGCAGAATTCTAACATCCATTAGTGATTGAGTGATAACGTTGATGAGGGATGGCCTAGCTATTCTAAGTATCATTCCATTGACATGTGAAATAAACGACACTTACGTGAATTAAGAATGACATATAATTAACTCGTTTTTTCCTCAAGCAATTCTGAATTCGACTTCTGATTTGAAAAATAGGATGAGGAAAAAAAGCGTTTACCCAGGCCGACAAAAAGTCTCCATAACGACACGGTATTGCAACTCAGCTTGGTAACTTTATCTACCATGTGTTCTTGCATTATTTTTTAAACGTGTGACGGATCTGATATGTTTTTTTGATACGTTGCATGCCCGAAACATACCCAGGTGGAAGAGAAAGCACCATCCTCGCAAGAGAATGATATCCCTGAGGTTAGTAGGTCTTAGAACTGTCTCTTCCCTGGTTGTATACACGTATCCAAAAAAATAAGAGTGTGTCATAAATGATATATGGCATTGCAACAATGTTTCATCGGAAAGTTTTACCTCTATTTGCTTAATCATTTCGTTTCTGTTCCGCAGAGGGTTCAGCCCAAAATTGGTGATGAAGTCTGGCTAGGGGATCCAACCAACCCTAAGAAGCACGTCGGTAGTGGAAGAGTTTTCGGGATAGGAGGGGAAGGAGTGTTCCACGGTCGACCAATTCCGAAGAAATATTTTAGGGTAAACCTGGAGAATGTGGAGGTTAATGTGTCCTTACTTGTTCCAGTTGAAGACGCAGACCAAACAAAATTGGAGGATGCCTTGGGGTCGTCAGTGCTTTGGCTGAGGGAACTGTCGTACTTGAAGAATTAAACTCATTGGAGAGAACGGAAAGCGATGTGGACTGGAAATGAAGGAGGGCGTCTTCGACAATACTGAACGGGATAAAAATTCTCACTCCTATCCACACGGTATACACAAAAACTCTCTCGTTTCCTTTCTCCAGATTTTTTAGCGCTTGCAGTTACCATGATCTAGTTTTATCCATTTCCTACAATAGTTCCTAGGTGTGAAGTAGTAGAGCCTGTTCAGATTTGCATTTTAAGTGTGAAAGTAGAGCTACAGCGTAATCACGAAACAGATCTATATTAATGTGTGCAGAAGACAGGCAAGGATGTTAGCATGGTAGATCGCAGGATAGTAGTCTCATCTTTTTAATAAGGCACGCTTCAGTGCCTTCATGTATCGGTTATCAACTTTCAATATTGAAAAATCATTTGTCTAATTCGTAGCAAATCACGACCAGCCTTTTGTTGGATTGTCACTTGAATAGTATATATATGAAATTACTCTTACCATCCTATTATGTAAGCACACGTGCTGGAACCACAGAATCCGATTCAACGTCAAAAAGAGCATATTTCGGAACAGAGCAGCATGAGGATCTCACCGCGTGTAAACAATGTAATCCATTGCCGTGAATCTGCAGTCCGAGTCAGACCCGGAAACTACAAGCGGAGTAGATTTCAAAAGCTATAGGAAGAGTAGATTCTAAGACAGTAGATCGTTAGAGTCGGATTGTACATTCTTCGGATGACGCGTTGGAGCAGATCCAGAGGCCTCGGAGCCAATCTACAACGCGGCGGTCCATCCAGCCCCTTGTGTACAGCGAATGATGTTCTCCACAGCATCATACCCGAACTGCTACTCCCCGCGATGACTCCGCTTACCCTGGATTGACTTTGGTCCTGAATGACAGTAATGCCGGAATGACATGGCTTCGATGACATAAACCATGCATGTCACTTATTTGTCCATGTATCCTGAATGACTGCCCCAGAAGTCACTTAGGTCGTCCCTGATTACTGAATTCCTACTAGTGTGACAATAGAAACCCATAAATAACTAATCAATGTAAGTACAAAATTAAAATCACCAAGAAGTCTCACACTAGAAATTCTGATGTAGTAATAATTGCAATTGAGATTCACTTCAGCATAGGTTATTTATATCTATTGATGGCACTTAACCCACCAAGCCTAGACTGAATAGTTCCGTTGCCCAACTGGCTCTAACTAGTTTTTTTTCTCTCCCTCAAGTTTTGGTTACTAGTTGCCTAGAATGAAAATCCGATGAAGGTTGTACTTTTCTTTCTGAAATGAAGTTCGTTCATTTGCCTCAAAAAAATAAATAAATAAAATAAAAATAGTCCCGTTACACGACATAGTTCTACACCTTTACTTCAAATGATGTGGCCATGGTTATTGATATTTGGTTCTCAAGTACCTTCATAAACAGGAATGCTATCTTGTGAGCGGTGAGCAGTGAGCGGTGAACAGTGAGCGGTGAGCGGTGAGCGGTGAGCGGTGAGCGGTGTGCGGTGAGCGGTGAGCGGTGAGCACTAAATTTATGAAATTTTGACTATTATTTGAATATTTTGAGATGAATTTGCATGACTTGGCATATAGGGGACCTATGACCGTGGAAGGTGGTTAAGAGTAATTTCCTTACATAATGGCTTGTAAAATAATGGCTTTAGGTATTTACATCCAATTCATATCGTAGTAATTTGTAAATTCGCTAATTTATTAATTAACAATTCCACGTCACCCACAAGTCCGAATAAAAAAAAAGAAAAGATAATAAAAAACAAATAAAAGAGATAAAGAATAAAAGAAAGGAAATTGAATAGATAAAAAAAAAAAAAGAGAAAGAAAAAAATAAATGAATAAATCTAAAATCGCATAAGGAATGAAATAAAAAAGAGTAAATCAATTTTAGATAGAAAGAATAAGAAAAATAAAATTAAGAAGAGAAAAATAGAAGATAAGAAATGAATGAATAAGAGAAAGAAAGAGGATAAAAAATTAATAAATAGAGTAAGTAAAACATAATGAAATGAAAGAAAAGAAAATTAGGAAGAAGAGGTAAAAACAAATTAATCGAACAGAAAGAAAGAAGAACAGATAGAAATAAATCAACCGAAAAGAAAGAAATAAGAACAAATACAAATAACTTAAAAAAAAAAAAAAGAATAAAAAAATAAGATTGAATTAAAAGAAGGAAAAAGAAAACAAGATTGAATTTGGAATAGCTCTATGATTCAAACATGCATGTAGTCAATGTTAAAATGTACGGCCATTAGAGAATTTAAATGTGAATAAGGTAAAGCGAGGTTAAGGAAAAATAAAACATATAAAGCCAAATTTCATATATCATATATAAGTAAGGAAAACATAACAATATAGAGTAAATATGCAATGATCAACTAGACATGTCGTCATCGCAAGAAGTACCAATCCAACCTTGAGAAGAATCACTATCACTAGACAATACCACTCTGGCAAGAAAACGGTCAGCCTGATCAACCCAAGGCCGGAGAACAAAATCAGAAGTTGGTTGTGGAGGAAAATTGTACTCCTCCCAATTCTCCTTGTTCATGTTCCACCAATTCGACCACCTCTCTTTATGCTTGGCACTCACCTTAGCGGAGGCAATGAGCTGCAATTTTTTAAGGGTCATTTCTGGCTTTGATTGATAAATATCAAAGGGGCGGATGATCTGCAAATAAGATTATAAGTACAATTATGTCAAATTGATATATTAGTTAATTACTCAAAGTCAAACAAATACATATACAAATTATTCAAACGTATTAACTTAAACATTAATATAGACATTCAACGCATAAATCAAATTACAATAACACATGACTTCTCACAGTTATAGCCAGAAACCAAATCAAAAGAGGACACATTGAGCTTCACGCATACATTGCATGCACGCAAAAACTCAAGAAATAATCCAAAAACGCCCCTCGCTGCCTGCATCGAGTAGGCAATATGCAACGTCCCACATACAAAGGAGCTGAGCTCCATCAGAAAATGCCGAGAACAGTGAATAAAAAAACCAGCTCAAGCAGTTGCTGGAGCAACCATTACAACAAAAGCAATCTCAAGTGCCACCGCTGAGGCACCCCTCGGATCCAAGGGACGGACTAGGGGTGTCCTTGGCACATGCTTATTTTGAATCTTACGGAAAAAAAGATTCCACAATAAATTCGCCTCTCGGATCCGAGAGCACAAGATCAACACCAACCAGTACATGACAATTCAGAGCAAAAAAAAAAAGGAAGACTAACAAGTTCCAGCAGTTGCTGAAACAACAAACACAGTAAAAGCAATCTCAAGTGTCTCTGCCAAGGCACCCCTCGGATCCAAGGGACGGACCAGGGGTGTCCTCGGCACATGCTAATTATGAATTACAAAAAAAATAGCGTGCTTGGTTGAGAGGCAACGCTCGAGAGCTGATAAAAAAACAACCGCCCATGCCTGCATCGAGCAGTCATTATGAAACATCCCACATACAAAGGAGATGAGCTCCATCAGAAAATGACGAGAACAATCAAAAAACGAATTTTAATTTAGTCAAAAAAAAGAATCAAAAAAAGATTCACCTCTCAGATTTGAGAGCACGAGGTTAGAATCGGCCAGGGAGTGAGAATTCAAGGAAAAAAATAATGACGAGCAACAAGCTGCAGCTATCGCTGGAGCACAACAACAACAAAAATATTCCAAACACCCCCCCCCCTCCCCCCTTTACCCCGGCTGCCTGCATCAAGCAGGCAGCATGCAAGTGCAGCCTGTCTCGGAGCTGAGCTCTAGCCAAGGCACCCGTTAACATTAAAAAAAAAAAAAAACCCCAGCACTTGCTGAAGCACATGAACAAGAGAAAAGCAATGTCAACATCCCCCGCCGAGGCACCCCTCGGATCCGAGGGATGGACCGTGGGTGTCCTCGACATTTAAAAAAATTGAATTCCAACCTCCCTCATGGTTGACAAGGGAGGGAGCAGTGAACAAGACCTTTAAAAACACAAACAAATGTGTAAATGAGGATATTTGCAACTAAAAAAATGACGTACCTCTTTTAAGAAACCATCTCCATTGCTTGGGTTGGCTATGGCGATAAACCGATCCAAATAGGTGGAAAGCGAAGTCTTCTTCACTTCTACGTCAACTGTTCCAATTCCTAGTCTAGCATCTGTCAAAGTTGAACCCAGTGACAATTTAGTCTATCTACTAAGTGACTCGGATGATGACACTCATAGTAAGATCAAGCTAGGAGACACTGTGACAAATCCATTCCAGAGTTGTAGGTCCCAAGAGTGAGGTCGTCCATCTCGGCAGGATACTCGTTCTAGTATGTCCACGTCATTGTTTGCATGGCGTCCACCTATTCATCGTGCTTCCAAAAAAAATAGAAGCATTCTGTTTGCCATCTGAATGACAGCATCAAGAACGGGCTCCAGATCAAAATTGTTGCAGATTGATTTCGACACCATTGAACATGAACAAGTGAAGTATTTACCACCAGTTTACGACAGAGTCAAGATTTTTGAGCTGCCCCATGTGCCAGAAGGAGTTCCAACTCCATTCGGAGGTGGCATGGACGGAATAAGCAAGCGGTATGATGGCCACACCTGGTGCAAGACGATGACCACAAACATCAAGAACGAGTATGGCCTCACATATCGTAATTCATTGTGTACTGGACACATACAATGTTCCAACCTGAGTTGTGATTACATCTGCAGGAATAATGGGATGGTAAATAGCACGAAATGGTCAGGTGTAGCTTTAGTACCATTTTCTGTGGGAGGCTCTCCCACAGAGAAATCTACTTTAGCATGCAAAGTATGCCAAACACCTCTTATTTGTCTAGCATTGTGCGACGCTAGGATCTATCATGTATCGTCTTCAGTCAATGATATTACCCGTGCGGCCATTCATTTAGGACGTCATAGACATCGTGTATAACAAGGTAGATGTCAAGATTCTATGGACATCATGTTTGACTGCATTGCTAAGGAGGTTTAGAAGACACCTAACGCCAAGAACTCTGCTATCGTTTTAGCGGCTAGCAAGCAGTACCTTGCCAATGCTCTAGTCCGTCCTACTGCAGGTGGCAGTCATCTTCGGGGAGCATCTATGGATGCTCTAATAGACCAATTTGAGACTCTTACTTCACCAAATATACGGAATTTTGTATCTAGATCGAAGAGATTTTTCCTTCAAGGGAGAGGAGTCACAGATAGCATCCTGGAGCTGAAGGACTACTCCAACTTTGAGTTCATCCATCGTAATCAATTCCATGGACAGAATGAAGGCAAGGTATTTCTGTTCAAGATGTCAGCTGATCGTCCGGGAAACGGTGTGAATTTGGTGAAGCGCATGCAGCCTAGAGGTGATCTTCAAGACTGTTGGATCATGTTTGACCATGTTAGACGTGTAGCTGACTGGACCACCATGGCATGCCACGTTTATGACAGTAAGTACTGTAAAGATATGACAATTGCCTTCTGTGACATGCAATCTGAAGATGCTGCTGCTCAGGAGTTATTTTGGCACCAGCTTGATGAAGTTATGCGGAAGAAAGGCCTTGAAAATACAAATTTCAAAGGATTTATGGCTGACAATGCTGGAGCCAACTGGCACGCTGTTCGTAAGGTATATGGGAACGGAGATCCCAATGTTCCTATAGAAGACGGAGGAGCGCATGTGTCTTTTCGACTGGACAAAGTGCCTTCAGAGGGCAACTTCTCGCAACATCTTGCCAAGCTATCAAGACCAACACAAAGCTCTATGCCAAGTATGGAAGGACGCAAAGATCCAAGAGGAAGCAGAAGCCCAGTAAACGTCATCCGCGGCTGGTGGCTTTTGTAAGCCGCTACAACTGAAGAAGGAATTCGTCACCTAAATGATTGGATGGCTTTTTGGCACTTTCGGTACAGACAATGGGGAGGCTCAATGCGGCTTGTAAGTTCAATTGTATTCCATCAATTATCAGTATACCTTGATTTTCATTTATAATCCTGAAAATTACATCATGTTCTTTTTTACTTTTCCATGATCTTACACTTGACGAGAGAGCCGACATGCCTTCATGCAACCTTGCGGAAACGGTCCACAACAGATGGCTCTAACAGTTAGGAAATACAATGACCTGTTTGTACGAGGCTATAGTGGATGATCTCATTTGAGCATTCATGCAAATCACAAGTTATCGCTCTTGGCTGAAAGGAGGAAAGGGAGGTAAACGTCCGGACAGAGCAGAACTTCGTTTACGCCACACACAAGGCTCTAAGTTGATTGTTGAGGCAGTTAATTCCAATCCAAGTGCCGAAGACTTATTGAAGAAGAAAGGAGGCTTGGAAGGTGTAGAGATTTTTGGATCTACAAAATGGAAGTTAGATTTGCCGCCCGGTTCAAGTCATGACTCCCATCGCTATGATACACTGAATTATTCCATTCCTCGTGATGGTACAAGGTCCACCAAAGCACGCATTGGGGAGGCCCTTTCTCAACCTGACTCGGGTGTTGAACACATTACTTCAGTTCAAGAGACAGATTGCGACCCGTCAAAGTGGCACATTGCCAGACTGTCCGACAAGTCTAACCAAAAATGCCAAGCAATGCAGGCTCTTACAAATGAGAAGTGCAATACTTGAGTGCGCCAAGGTACAGATGGTACGCCTGCTCCTACTTATGTAGGGCTAAAGAAGGAGTTGAAAACAGATTGCCATATTTCTACTGACCTTTGGTTTTGCGCCGATGACATTAATAGATGTGTGAAGGGCACAAAGAAGTCGTTTGGGATTGATTGGCCATCTATCCCGCAAACTTGGCCTGTGAAAAGGGCACGAACTTGACCATCAAAGAGATTTTGGCTCTTGAAGAGGCTGGCTTCGAACTCCAACAACGTGGAGCACTATCACCTTGTTGTCAGTTCCAGGTTGTTGCTAATATGTCGCTTCCAAGGAGTCATTTCCTTGTTCCTCTCAATCCGGATACACACCCGACGACTCGAAACGGATATGCGATCAAGAGAAGTCCTGAAGCTCCTACCTCCGACCACCGCAAGAAGTGGAGCAGCGCGAGTCTCATGAACAGCTATTGGGTGACAAGTGCCACATCAATCCCATATCCAGGATTTGGCTGCGTCATCTTCATAAGAAGTCTAAGTAGAACGGTATATTGTATCACCATCACAGACTTCCCTAGATGTACTTGCCCTGACATCATGAAAATGACTTCGGAAACTCTTGGCAAAAGAGGCCAGTGGAATTACTGCAAGCATATTTACTATATCTTCCGCCATCTATGTGAGATGGATTACAAAGTTGATACTTTTATGCACTCCTCTAGCTTCTGCTTCAACGAAGTTATGCGTGATCTGGAGCTAGCCAAACTTGCTGAACCGCTTGAGTAGTTTCTTATGGTTAGAGTGTGATATTGAGTGACCAATACAGTTCAAGTATACATTATATGAATAGCGGAATTGATTGGTTTTGGCTTTGTACTAGATTTGAAATCCGTAGAACATAAATAAAGGTCACTGTATTATTTATTTATTGTTCACTTTTTAAATGTATTTGTAATAAAATTAAGAAGGAAGCAAATATTCTTCCATACTTTTGGAATATTCTTCCCTCGGATCCGAGAGGAGAATATTCCCTCATACCTTGGAAATTTTCTTCTCTCGGATCCGAGACCACAAAAATGAGAAATTTTTTTAAAAAAAAATTGGATATCCATTCTGTATGTGATTTAAACAGTTAGATATTACCTCAAGCCATGCACATTTCATTCATTTCACGGTTATAGGGTCTACTTTTTTTGCATTCATATATTCCAACAAAGTGTCCCAAATTGCTCATCATTATGTGATAGCTCTCAAAAAATTCAAAAAAATAAATTATAAATTCAAATTTTTAAACAAAAACTAAATTTTTTTGGGCTGACCGCTCACTGCTTACGACTCACCGCTCACAAGATAGCGTCGCAGCCTTGATAAGATGAGATATCTGATCAAGTCCTTTCATTAATATTACAGCAAACAGTACTTAATGTAATAGTTCATTGTAATTGTCTAGGCCCATTGTAATTCAAGGCAAGCACCCAACTCTTCCTCTACTATCTTATTTGCAATTATTCTTCTTGACACAAAGAGAAATATTTAACATACAATATTATTTGCCCAAAAGAATAATTCTGAATTTTAATATTAGTAGATGGCATAAACAAATGTGAGCTTAATATAATATTTGCGATCATTGAAACATCACCTTCCACTTTACTCCTATCCCATAGAGTGCTACTCCTACCCCATGGAATGCAATATAATTTCACAGAAGCTAAAAAGTCTCAATGTGGGCCTCGATCGTGAATCACACTTCCGACAAGGGCAAAACACCTTAAATTCTGGGCCATCTTCTGGGGGAGGATGAGGAAACTTGGTTCTCCTTTTTTGTCTTGGATGTTGACTCTCAATTCCTTCTTCTAACTCCCTTTCCACGGAAAATTCTTCCACAGTTACAACATTTGTAGATTGAATCACTCGATGTGTCTTCATGGTTACTCAACACCAATAACACTTATATTAAAAGTTATTTTCCAAAAATTCCATGTTGGTCGTACATGTATATAGGTTTGAATGTGACAAAGTCTCATTTTAGAGATACGAAACTACTGGTTAGAAAAAAATTTATTCCCAATACAAAACTTTAGTTGAAGTATGGTAATCTTAATATATTTTAGCATGAACTGAAAACAGGCTAGGCTCACTTTCTCTTCGAGAATCGGACTTACAAGACAGTGATACATGTTGATTAGAAAAAAAAAATCCAAAAAATGATAAACATTTACCGTACTAACAAAACATAAATTTTGCCATCGTTGTACAAAAGTATATGAATATCTATTCCCTGTATTTTACATTGTATCCATTGAAGTGATTTTTTGGATTAAAATGTTCATGTCAGGAACATTTTGTCAATCCCGTACTTGTCGGGGTTTCCCTAGATTTTTGGGTTATATCTAATGTATGACAGTTGTACATCCACCAGTGTAGTTATGCACACATGTGGTTAAGGTTGACGTATTTATTTTTACTCCTGGCCTAATCAATAAAAAGTCTCCTTCTCCTCCAACTCTTTTGCAAGAAGGTCAAATTTTACCTGGCAAATCGACCTGAATTAATTCCTCTTGGCGATGTCTTCACCGAGTTGTTCTTTTCTTCTATCAATCTGTGTGTTTTTGAACTAATCACCATGATGAAGCGCCTATCTCTTTTCCTCTACTCGGCTTTTTATTAAGTAGTATTTGTGGCGATCTTCCTCTATTCTAGCTCCTTCTTGTGGTGTTTTTCTTACTCTGCTTCTAGCCGACGTTGTTGTCGTTTTCTCTACCGTATATGATTGGATTCGAACACATTGTGAGTGTAGTTCTCTTGCAGGTATGCAACTCTAGCGCTAAGTTCCCATCACAACTCGTAGTCTATGTTTCTTGTATTCTCTTTATTAATTAAGGGCGCCATAGCTAGATCCGGACCTGCCATTGCAAGTAGGATTTTAGAAGAAATGTGATAGATTAATGTATTCTCTTGCACCATAGCTTGGCGTCCTTGCCAATTCAAAGGGTTTTAGCAGTACATTGTAGAAATGCTAGTTGCATCTATGATTTAGCGGTACCTAATCGTTTAAATAACACTAACCGAACTCTAAGGTGTAGAGGTGGTGATACATCCAAAATCGTAGCGTTGACCGCACCGCATTTCTTTAGTATCAAATTTTAAACCCTCCCACACAATTGTCTCCAAATTCTAATTAGAATGGCTACCTGTTGAATGATGATTGATAAGTAAGTAAATTGGTTGCGTGCATTGAACTAAAATAAATTAGGGCAATGCGGATTACCAACAAAAGTGCACTAGTGGTAACAATTCTCCAAATTTGTTTGCTGCGCAGATTTAGGACTTCATGAAAGACAATGCCTATGAGAACACACCCCCGTGAGGAGGGGGGCTAGGGAGAAAGACAATCAAGAGCTGATTCAATTGACGGAAGCAGGCAATCTTTGAAGAAGGTAGGAAGTCGAACAATGTGGAAAGGAAAGAAGCATAGAAGTGAGGAAAAGGGGCAAAGTACAGGGGGTGGGAAACGACATCGACCATTGCCCAGAGACTCTCCTCACCGCCTTTGAAAGTCTTTCTGGTTGATTTTGTCACCCGTTGCTGCCAGTCTTGCGCGAGTCGAAGCTCTAACATAGTCGGAGCTTGTCGCTGATAGGTCTATCAAGCAGCGTCAGTCAAAACATCTAGGCAGCCAATTTGAAGCCGTCGCCAAAAACAGGAAGGAGGAGGTGAACTTGGAGATCAGTTCTCTTAGTTACGAGATTCGGTTTGTGATCACGTCAACTACCAAGAAGAAGAGTACACAGAGGCTCGGAGAATAAGACTTACAGGACAATCATGAGGGGTTCCCAATGGAGAAGCCTCGACAGCGCAAGTGAAGAGTCGCTGGATGCAAAGGAGCTTTGGAATCTGCGGGTAGTCTGCTGTCGCTGCGGAGATGCGAGAAGAGTCTCTGATGTCATTCTTTTGGGACGGAATGTCACTGGCCCACCCGCCAGGCTACGCATTCTCTAAATGACACAATGCTCCTCTCAACGGCGCATGGCACTAATCCGGACGCGTTGGTGCCAAAAAAAGCTACAAATGGTGCCGCTGTTGAGGAGGGTTCAAATGAACTTTACTTTTGCATCGTACCAGTTCAGATGGAAAGTGACGCTACGGCAACAACAACTCCTTTTCCACCGTGTACCCATGGTCCGTCTTCGCTGCTTCAGTAACAACTTCCAGAGGTATTGACGGTGAGAATCTCTAAGCTTTGTACACGGAGAATAGAGAAAATCATGCCAAATTAGTTGTTCCGATTGCTCTCATACCGGCTGCCGCTATGTCTTTATTACCTCGTGCATCTATATTGTCCTAGGATCCACTCTCAAGATCTCTTAGAAATGCTGTTGTAGTAGCCTCTCCAGCACTTGTCCAATCCCAAACAGGAGTCCCAGCAATCCTGCAGACTGTATCTACATGTCCAAGCTCTCTAGCAATCTCTACACCGCCCCCAAAACTTTCCAACACCTACAAAACCCGCCAATCTCAGGTTCGTCAGAAACCGGAGTCCCACTTGTTCCCCATGCTGTGATTTCTTCTCGTCCTTCATTGTTGTCTAATAGTCACACCCATGTATGTGTCTCTAAACTTACAATTCTTCCTTCGATCCCCTCTATAGTTGCCCCCACTGTCCATATGGTAGATCCTGATAGGTGCGAGTTTCTTGGATTCTCGGGTTTGGCAGACCCGAAGGTTGCTGAGGAGAGGAACATGTTAGAATCTAACCATACTCCTACGTCCTCTATCTCACTCCCACAACTTAGAACCCTAACTTCTATTGATAGGACTTACCCTCAAAGCCCTACATCACCACCACAAATTCGTGAATTAGTTGCTCTCGATGATGAGCAGGCTATTGAAGTGAACCCCGTGTTTGAGGAAGCTGATGCAACATCCCCTAAAACAATTTCCTCACCTTCCCTTGATTGTTCTTTACCTCCTCCTCCTTTGTTGCCTATTACTCTATGTCCGCTACGACTACCGCCCTTTCATAAGTCTTGAGTCAAGAAGACAAATCCGTTGGTATCTCGCCCACCTAGGAAACCAAAGGGGAAGCGTATAGATGTGAGTCTAGATGGAGAACCGCAAGATATCCCACCCAACATCGCCAAGCGTATCAATCCACCTCCAAAAGAGACGGTGCGTAGCATGGTCGTCAAGACCTCACTGAAATCCTTGCCGAAAACTCTTCCAGTTGGGGAACAAGCAGTGTTTGTCAAAGCTAACAAAAAGGTATGCAACTTTTCTTCCCCCCCCCCTCCATCTAGAATTCCCAATCATTGTTTATTAACCCTGCTTTTGTGTCATATTTAACAATGATACCGTGTTGACTTCTATGCCCAAGCTTTGCGAGGACTTAGTCGTGGGCAGAGAGGAGACTTCTAAGCAGCATAAGGCTAAGTCAAAATGCCGCTGTAAAAAGGGAGATGAAGGCTATAAGAAGACCGATTGCACTAGTAAGAGAAAGGCTACAAAGAAAACGACGCAAAAGAGCGTCAAGGGGAAGAACATACAAAGGGAAGAGAAGGGGAAGGGGCCAACCAAGGAGGAGAAGAGAAACATGTCAGTTTTGGCTCACATCAACAATCTGATGAGCGAATTACAAGAGCAAAAAAGAAAGCTGAAGATGAAGGCATTGCACAGCCCAAAAGAGAGCTCAAAAGGTCATAAGAGAAGAAATGAACATCCTATTGCCGTGAAGGTGAAACATGTGGGTAGAAAAAAGGGATGAGGTAGGGACCTTTCTAGCAACTCATCTAATCTAGATGCATGCCCTTCAGCTTCTGGTAGCATTTTGTTTTCTAATCGTGCATCTTTAGGGACGTGAGATATTGTTACAAATGTGGCTCCTTGCCAAGTTAATGCTATGACCCACCTTGTAGGCCAGTTTTGGAAGCACATGAAGAACTTTGCCTTTGAGAGAGCGGCGTAAACCTTCCCCTGGCACGTGGATTAGTCTTAGCAGTATCCAGATTTAAGCTTAGGTTCAAAAAATTGTACCTGGGGGATTGGGATGATGTTTATGTCATGTAGATGGTGGGAAATAATATTAGAGAATAAAGAGCCAAGCTAAGGCGAAGTTTTTCTAGGGCTCATTATAAGAATAGTGTCCCGGTTGCTGGAGGGGTAACAATAGACTCATGGAATTCTATTTTTGAGTCTCTATCTAAACCTAAGTACCAATCTAAGTTTGACAAATGCAAGGTGGTTGCCGATGAGCGCATCATGAAGAAGAGCTTCATCCACAAGCTAGGCCGGAGAGGAGTGCAGGGACTTGTAACTATTTTTGTAAGTATTCTTTGCCCATTGCTCAGAATTTGGACTCTAAATCCTTCTTTGCCAAATACTATAAAGGGTAGAGTTGGTGATGCCACTGCCATGTTATTTCTTATTAGCCTTTGGTTATTTCCTTAACTTTGCTTTGTTGTTTTGAATATGGATGAGTTTGAGAGGCCACCAACCAAGGAAGATGAGACATATGCTAAGCAAAATGGGATACAGGTTGTTGTGGAGAATGTACATCGTGGCAGGGTGGCGAGAAAATGCAAAAATTAGTTGAGGTGGAAAAGGAAATTGCCAAAGATATAAAGAGTAAGGGAAGGAAAAAAAACAAGAATCAAGCTCACAGGATGAGGATAGTGCTGAAGACGATGGCAATGACTCGAGTTATGAAGAAGGGGAGGATTCTAGAAGTGAGAGCAATGAAGGAAGAGGAACAGATAGCAGCGTAGAAGATACAGGGACGAGTTTGAGAGAGGAGACGGGTTCGGAGACAAAAAGGCGGTCAGAAGATAAGCCAGCAATTGTGTCTTTGGATGTCAACGGATTTAGGAGTGACTTTGACGAGAAGGAAGTTGAAGGCTAGTACCACGCACATAAGCACTTGACTACGTAGGCCTTAGTTTTGTAGGCGCTCTGGTTTTCTAATGTAGAAAAGGGCCGTTTGCATAGAGTGTTCTAAATTATCTAAAGGTTAATTCTTTGATGTGACTCAGACTTCTCTAGTGTGGCACTTTGCAAGGACTTCAATTTGGTAACGGATGTTTGCAAAAGGCAGACTTGTCACCATAACTATTGAACGGAAGTGATACTTTTCGAAGAGTATAAATACGGAATCTAAAACATTTTTTTATGACATTTATCCGGATTTTGCAATCGTTTGGTATGCCCTAAACTTGCATGGATGATGTTGCGGTCAGGAAGTTTGTCCGGCGTTTTTTGTCTTGAATTTTGGTAATATTTGTTATTTAAATATAGGCATAATCAAACATTATAATCATAGACACTTTATCTTATTGAGAACCTAAACCGAGTAACGTCATGAGCCAAACGGATACGACTGCAGCACGTGCCTTGAACAGGAGAAAGTTCGTATGTGAGCGGAGAGCGGAGAGCAGAGAGCAGAGAATTGACATTTAGCCAAATTTTCAAAAGTAAAGTAGACCCAATAACCGTGGAAAAATACTAAAAAAAAGGCATGGTTTTGTTACTTTTTTTAGTAAAGGAGTATAATTTCGTGGAATTCAGGGTTATCACTGGTAAAAATTTCTTACGTTTGCTTTCTAAGGTACAGATTACGGCTGGTGTCATGATGAGGTCATGCATACATTTCTTTAGACTTGGTCCCTTATTGGATCTAAATATGAGTATTCCATGGGCTCATGTTTTTTTGATCACAATAGTAAATATTTCATAGGATAATTTAGATAATTGTAGGAAAAACGAATTTCAGAAAAGGTAAAAATGAAGGTCGTATATTTTTGTGGAATATCTCAAAGTTTGTGAACAATAATGGAGTTGCGATAACCAAGATGTATACCATGTCAAATTGCTTCTCTTCATCCTAGATTTTTTGGTCTTTAGATAAGAGCACTGCTAGCTTAAGTGTCAAGCAACGATCTATTTAAACCTTAGCAGACGTCGTTGACATTGTATTAGCTCAATAATTTCTGTAGAACTTTACCTTGTACTTGCTAGGCAGTTGTTTGAAGGTATGGGCGATTCATTTGAGGTCGTTGCTTGTGAAACGATTTTACAGGATTTGCTTAAGTAGATGGCGGATGGAATTGACCCCTGGGATCATATAGGTAGTAGTACAACGCAGGCTTGGACTCCTCCGACGGTAATCACGTTTGAAGACGTCGAGAACGCTCGTGCTGTGTCAAAGCTGTGGAAGCGTGAGATTGACAGCAATCCTAAATACGCATGCCTTTGGCTAGCGTGGTGGGATTACGTTTCCCACAGGGGTTGCCATTGGAGTCCAAAGGACGAATATGAAGCTAATAGGTTCAACATCAACTCGAATGTTTTTAGAAGTTCTTGGACACTTGCAAATCGAATTAAAAACAAGAGGTTAGAGACAACGTCCCATGGAGAACTTAGTTGCCTTGAGTTAGATCAGTTGAGGTCATTGCTTAGGGCCAATGGGAATCAGGTCTTGGATGTGCCGGAAGGAGAGAAAATTTCTCGGAGAGATGGTATTTGGATCTCTCCCAAGAATAGATAACATGGCTATGGTAATGTGAAATGCTGTTGATTAATAAAGAAAGTAATTACAATATTCTATATATTTTGAGCATTTCACTTGTTCACGTTAGTATTGTCTAGTGTTTTGGATATAATTAGCTAAGAGAAACAACTTCAGAACTGAAGTGGTTTTTCCTTTAAACACATGAGAATTGAGAGCCAAAAAGTCTTGCAGCTATAGTCCTTTACATACACGAATATAAAATGGAAATGAGAATCATAAATTTTGTAAGTGGTTTGCAATAGAATAGATGAAGGAATATGTAATCAACTCCAATGAAATCAAATCAAATCAGATGAAAGCAATGATAGACCGAAGCTGTCGGAACACGGAAACTCACTTAACATCTGGGTAACACTCAAAACGAGCGTAAATTCCTGTATGGTCAACTAGGTTCCAAGTATCGTCCAGGGATTCAATAGTGCTTTGCTAGGTAATCACTTACAATCATTTCGAGTCTCCTTACTGCGCGGATAGTAACTCCAAAACGTAATGCTTCTCTACTCTCTCTGTTACTTTGTGTTTTTCACCAACAAAACCCCAACGTCTCGGATAAGGGCTACCTCACAACTGAATTAGAACACTCTGGCTAGCACGTCACACAGGCAGCTTCTTTCGGTCCGTGAGACTGCAACGACAAACCGATCCGGATCTGAGAGAACCAAGATCCGGTTATCCCTAGGTGACCCGTACCACTTTCCGAACCGCCTCTCATAGAGTGCGAAACCTCTTCAGAACTTCAGGGAGCTCGATCAAGTATCCCTCGATCCGCTTCAACCTTAGCGACGGCTATTCCGCATGAGGTTGGGTTGGGGACAGAACAATGAGGCTTCAACTCCTACGACAACCCGCTCAATCTTTCTGCTCAATCTAAGTACCATTCCGATTCGGGTCCTGTCACAACTTTCATCACCTTCCTATCCAAACTACAACGGAACTCTCAACACCCTCTCGGATCATTCACACCTAGCTGGAAACCACGTACAGTACTTGCAAAACACGAATACTTTAATGATAAGGAATATAGGAAGAATTCATGCAAAACGAAGACCGAGCCTGCATCGCCTTCCCCGTTTAAGTAAGCACAGGCTTTCACAAAAGCGGCGGCGCCGAAAGTTCAATCAAAAACCCTAATTCCTGATCATCTACCTAGAGTCCTACTTTACGGTTAATCCGGATCTCGCCGGTCCGATACCTACTCCTATAACGCCGGAAAGTGATTGGCAATTCCGGTGTGAGGAATCTACCATGTCTACGTCTTCTTGTTGCTCTCCTTCTCCTTCTCCTTCAACCGGGTCGTTCGTGGCTTAGATCCTCCTGCCTTCGCCGCACGATCCGCCTCTCGTCTAGCCCTCCGTTCTTCCTTCGTTTCCTTCGCCTTGGTGTCCAAAAGGGACCGGGTAACGATCCTGGTCGTGGGGGACTTGATGGGGGTACCTCTTGAAGGAGTAGTTCCGGATGTCGGGGTCCGGGTATCAGTTCTAGTTGTCCCTACCGGGGAACTCCCTTGAGAATCCGAGTCAGACCCGGAAATCTCAATCGGCCCCTTCGCCGCGGGCTCCTTCCTCTTCCTCAGAATCCGCTTGACACCAGAAGAATCCGCTGGAGATTCCACGACGGGCGTCACAGTCGGGGTGGGTGTCACAGTCCCTGTTCGGGCAGTGGGTGAAGGAGTGAGTGTCCCGTCCTGGATCACTCGGGTACGTCCGGGTGGTGACAGGGATGTCCTCCATTCACTCCCGACTACCTCTCCTTGATGAACCGGAAGAATCACTACTGGCCTTGCCGTCGGAGAAACGATCGGCTGCACGGCCCGCAACTGTGTGCTCCTCAGATCGCCTCACGGTGACTGTGGTTCCTGTAACCTCTGCCTGTCCGGTGGGAATCGCACAACTTTGCTGAGCAATACTGGCTCCGGGTGATGCCTCCTTGGCTACATGCTCTCCTATGAGATCCGCGATTGTCCGAGGCGGACCGAAAATGTCCAAATCCATGGCCCTCTCTTCCTCAAACCGGAGATGTCGCTCCTGTGGGGTCCTGAACTCCGCCCCACGAGATTCCCCTACCACTGTCCGAGAGGGGGATCCGAGAAATCTCGTTCCGACGCTGGGACTTCCGGTTCCCGGATTCAGCAATTTCTTCATCAACTTCAGAGTCTTGCTCATCGAGAACTCAAACCTGGACATGATCGTGACGATCTTCTCCCTATCCTGCAATTGAGTCGGCTCCATCACGTTCTCATCGAACAATCGGGCCTTGTTGACTACATCGCCCGGAACTCCCACCAACTTCCGGATCTCATCCAAGGTCTGCTCCTGCTCGGCATGGAATTTACGGATCTCCTCGCTCTTCATCGCCAGTTCCAAGGTAAATTCCTTGATCTGAAGCTCCAGCCGCTGCTTCTCGCTCCGTAGCTTTGGTGCATCCTTCAGAAGCTCCACCTCCCGGATAACCTCCTCTAGTGCACAGTCTCCTAGCGATGTGCAGACCCTCTAGAATAGCGACTCAATCCACTCGTAAGTGGCATGGGCCTGGTGAGTTCCTTCCCTAAGTGACCAGAACGGGTCAACCGGAAACCCTCGCTCGGAACTGACCTCCTTCCGTGCCGTGTCATCTCCGGCCGTGGAGGGTTCCGCGTGATGCGATGTGGCTCGTTCCGATCGCGACTTGGACTGGGCCTTCGTTGGAATGGGCTCGGGAATTATCTCCATATCGTCTCCTTCTTCCGTGGACGCTGTATCCGAGTCATCCTCGTGCTGCTCCGCTTCAAATCTTGCCGAAACCTCCTGGAAGGTAAGGAGAATCTTTGCGATCATGTACTTCTCCTCCTCGTGGTCCCTCAGCAGGCCACCTATATGGTAGAGTTGATAGAGGAAAGGGGTCATCGGAGTTGGCTTCTCTCCGATCGTGGGCACCAACTTCTGCACAGTTTCTGCTATGAGTGCGGCCCAGTTTACCTGACGCTGACCCGTGCACTAGTAGAAATCCGGTATTCAAAGACACGCTAAATGACTTGCAAAAGAGTCACTTTGGACAAGGTTCCCAAAAAATGACACTTGACTTTTCATGTCAATATGGACTTGTCCTTAATTTGTCCATGTCATTTTGGACACTATTTACCTGAATGGTAAATCGCATCTTTTGGATGCACTACCTGTTTGAGAATGTACTCCCTATGAACATGTTTGTAAATGTGCACCCTGGGAATATGGCCGAAAATGTATGTCCTGTGGACATGAAAAAGTCTTCAAATCCAAAGAGGCATTCTCCATTATACATGGATTTCTCAAGACGTTTTCAATGTTCACATGCATGACATTTACGGAATGTTGATTTCCAATGTACAATCTTCGAATCACATTCATACTGAGATGCTGGATAATCGCATATCCACAATTTCATTGAGGTTTTATTATTTCCTTCATAGATAACATGAACAACCAAATAAAACCTCCTTGCTACATGTCGACTACATTGATAGCGCATCAACAATCTACTACATCGAACAACCAAATTAAAGATGCACCGCTTGTCTGTATTTGGTCGTGGATCGCTCCTCCCCACTTCTCCATCACCCTTGCTTGCTTGCTTCCTTGCTGGAGACACGAACAATGCAGTCCTTGCCACACACCCTGCATCTCTCCTATCTTCGATGCTTTCTTACCTACACCCGCCTCGCCATCTCCCCCGACTGTCTTCAAGCATCTCCCCCGACTGTCTTCAAGCATCTCTCCCATTTGTCTTCAAGGCATCTCCCCTGACTGTCTTCAAACGACTACCTGCACCACCACCCAATGCACCTGCATTCCCTGCGCTGCTCACCACTTCCTTGACCTTCGCATCCAGCTTCAAGGAATCTGTGATTCACACCAAAAACCATATGACACAGAAGTGTCAAAATTCTCCCCATCTCAATTCTCAAAATGAACTACTACGACCCGAATCTCGGATGAGGGACTCATAAGCTTATCTTCTGTATTAAATCACAGCCAAACAACTGTGAAAACCTATAGTTCTATAGTTTAAATGCACAATCATTCACTGACAAAAAAGACAAGGCAACACTGGGGCTTGAGGACCAAAGTAACACAGGTCGTGTACCTCGTACTCTTGCCAATTGGTTATTTTCAAGCTCGATTCTTCCATAAATGATCCCAAGTTGCCTACATTCTGCTTGAACCTCTTCAAACCTCTGAACGATACAAATGGATCCGCAAATTCACAGTCGGCTTCATATATCCCCATGTTCACATTCCCTCCAAGCAACATAACATAGATAAAATCAAGAGCTGCAGATTAAATTTTTAAAACATCCAAGTATCATTCTAGCATTAAGAATCATCAACACTAATATCAATCACAAGAGTCTTAACCATCTTCTGTTAGCACCTATATTCATTTCCCTTAAAACCATCCCCTCTGATAGACTAGAGAAGACCATTAGAAATTACTGAAGCACTTGAAAGACAAGAACAGACTAGTTATCATCGCCGGAGTAACTTTACAATGGACACACTAGACTAGTCATCCTGCACAATTTTAAGCATTTAGAGGCTTCGTCATTGAACAAGTAATATGATGTAACGGCGATCATTCAGCTGGCAAAACATAAACAATTACAAACTCCTTGTTCCAAATTATCACAACCGCATGTCTCGACCACTCTTCCACCGTGTTCCATATCCTGTTCGTTGCAGAACGATCCTCGAGTCATCATAATCGAAAAACACCAAAATGCGGAGCAGCCCACCTGTAACAAAGTGAGAACGCTTGTCATCCTTCCAAATGGGCTCCACAGCCTCACTCCTCGGCACATGCCCGGCGTACACCTCCACATCGTCCGAACAACAAGCTCCGTGCCACACGAAATCTTTGATCCCACGTTGCATCACATACGATCCCCACAAAAAAAGTAGATCAAACTCTAGCAACCAAGAAAGCCCCAAGAGATCTCCATCAACCATCAACGCACTTCCAAAAACCCAAATTTGCCATCATGCAAACATATAAAGACATCACCAAAAAAAACCACTATCCACCCCCATCAATTCTTCTCAAACAGGCCACTACGTAGACTGCACGCCAACGCACGCCCTTGCAACTCCTCCCAAAGAATGATCGCCAATCATGATTCAACAGAAATCAAAACAAACAACCTATAAACCCATCCCCGAAATCTTAACAAGAAACCCTAATCACCACTACACCCAAACTCCGAGAGAGATTCACCACTTCCTTCACGGCTTCATCCAAGCCAAGTAGTAGAGAATGCCACGTTCAACCCCAGGCATCACCAATCACAGAACAAGCCTTCTGCACCATCTCACAAGACTCCCAACTTCGGGCAAAGACGGAGCACATACATATATACGAGAGCAACGACGGAGTTTCTGGTGTCTGTGACTGCAGAACATGAACGCCGAACATGATTGCAGGATGCAATGCCATGCAAAGGAGAATATTGAGCATGTGATTTATCTGACAGCGCAGATGCAGCACGGCACCAAAGGCCGAGAGAGCGTGCGTCGCTTGCGATATTGCGAACGGTCTTCCGCGCCGAATATTCTAGGGTTTGGCCAACATTTGGCGTGAGTACGCTATGCCTTCACTGTGTACTTTGAAACGTAGACTTTGAGTGCTTTGGAATCCTATGTAGATGATCGGATTGAAAGTGGTAGAGAACAAATAAGAATCAAGGACTTCGGTCTTTGACAAAATATTCTGCTCCCAAAGATCTTCTTCTTAATGTACGCAAAGGCAACAATCACTGCCCCAGGGGGAAAACCGAGGCAAGGGTAAACCACTGAATGCGCATTAGGTGAATCGTAGAATTCACCTACAGTGGACACGTTATTAGAGAAATGAAGCTGATTTGCAAAAATGACACATTGTCATTAACTGAGTCCATTTGGACCCATTCTGGACAAAATGTCATTTATTGCTGTGCCTCCAAGGACCAGATTTCTACTAGTGGTGTAGGCTCCAAAGATTGTGTTTCCGACCGTGACGGTGACCTGATCCGGTTTCAACGGATACAGAATCGGAACGAGGAAGGCTAGGACCTGTCTCTGTCTCCTATCCTTGCAGGCGTCTATTACAAACCCGTTCTTCTGATGGATCTTCCTGTGGAACCTATTCTGCACGTACTTATCCGTCCGGATTGCCCAACCGTAACCTTCCTGCAAAAGTCGTAACACTCCGCCCATATCTCCGCGGTGCACTAAGCAGGGTGACCTCGGATTGTGTTATCCCACCTATTATCCGGCCCGTCTAGGATTTCCGTCACCATCTCCTCATCCCTCAGCAACCAGGGTCGCGTTAGCAACCCCTCGCACCTCATCCGGGTGAGGTTGTCAACCAACTCCTTCATGTCCCGATCATTCCTCGGAACTGCAGGGCTGAGAACCCTACACTGAACGGGCGCCATAGCTAAGCCTCACTTCTCTCCCTTTACGAGCCGACAACAAGAAACCCGGCAATCCAACTGCCAGTGAATCGGAAAAGACAAAAACACCTCACCGCTCTTTCACTCTCTACACCCAGTCCGCAAAAAGGAACTCCAAACCCTAACACTCCCGCTTATATACTCAGGGAATCATAAACGCCGCGGCGGCGTGAAATGCAGTCGCCACCATACCGGGCCCAGCGTTATCCTAGTCATGATGACTTCCGCGTCATTTCGGATCGCAAACGCAGTTACGGTAACGGTCGGCTCCCCGATCCGAGTTTTCTCTTCCGAGTTCCGGGATCAAGATCCGAGAACATCTCTTGTGTTAACCGTTTTAAGGATTCTGGAGCATCTGGTTTGTACTAACTCTTAATGCGACTAGTGTCTAGCTAGTTTTCACCTAATTAACGAGAAAAAGAAAAATTGATTGAATCCTAACTCCGGTTGGGGCTTATCCCGTTTATTCTGAGTTTCTCGGATCCCACAAAAGCCTCCTTCAAACTCACGACATGCTACAATTGCTACTTCCACTCTCAGAACTCGATGACTCTGAATCTCCTTCTACAGCCTCTATATCGACGAATACAAGGGCCCTGGAATCAAATGTAGTTGGTCGACTAGGAACATATGTAAGGGCACCACATTCAAGCGCTTGTGTTAAGTCCTTTGCATAGCCGGGAAGTACATAAGGCTGAATTGGACTGTAATTCAGACGCCACGATGGAGTGGACACGGCTCTTAGCCTACGTGGCCGTGTTGCCGCAACTATTCTGCAATAGAAAATAGATAGTGGTTAGATTGAGTAGGTAGAGTTGCAAACGGAAGCAATGCTAAGATAAATAGCACGAAAGTTAAAAAATCTAGAGTAAGACTTACACCACTTAGAGAGTCTTGCTTTCTTCGGAGGTGCTTCCTCTACTACTGCCAGTCTAGGATGTTTAGGAGGGCCCATGGCGGATGCTGTAGCCATATACGGTTTGAGAATGTCGTTGAATATGGCTTCATTATCCTCAAAAGCTATTATATGACAAAGAATAGCCTGGCAAGCCATGATAGAAGCCCTTGAAACTCAGAGAGTTTCAAAGAAGTGAGAAACTGTGGCAAAAATGAATGGAATAATTATGCAGACTCATGTAATGAATGGTTACATGTTCCGGCTTTCCAGTCAAGGACTATGCAACCGGGCGGAGATCTCAAGAACGCCTGGATCATGTTCGACCATGTGCGACGGGTGAAAGAGTGGTCGACGATGGCCTGCCATGTGTACGACGCCACCTACTGCAGTGTGATGACAATCGCGAGTTGTGATATGCAGTCCGAGGACACTGAAGTCCAGCTTGTCTTCTGGAAAAACCTCAACCTCGTCATGGAGAGGAATGGCATTGCAGCGCCAAACTTCAAGGGGTTCATGGCGGATGACGCACAACCGAATTGGAATGCAGTGCGAATCCTATACGGCAATGGCAACAAAGAGGACCAAATGGAGGACCGGGAGAAGTCGTGCTTGTTCCACTGGACACAGAACATGGTCCAGTATACGGAGAAGCACTTCCTTGAAGAACTCTGAGAACAGCACAAGAAGATGTGCACTCAGTACAGGACATCGACTAGCATGGCATAAGCGGACACTCTGTATCACGCGTTGCAAGCATGGTGGGTATCCACCAGGGTCGTGGGCGAGAAGGGACTTACCAAACTCGTTCGGTGGCTGGCATTCTTGCACTACCGCTTCCGCCTGTGGGGGGCATTCATGTCCACGGTATGATTTCTCTACTATGTTTCGATTTTTTTGATACTGTTTTCATATCCCTAACCTACAAAACTTCAATCGTTGAATCTAACGGCTTCTACTGTCTAAACTGCAGAAATTCACGGAAGAAGAACTCACAGAGATGCTCACCTACAACCTCGCCGAAACAGTTCATAACATGTGGCTCCAAGCTTCAGGAAACAACGGTAACGACCGCTACGTTGCCACAGTGGACAATTTTGTTCAGGCATTTCTACCGGTTGTTAACTACTACCAGTTCCTCAAAGGTGATGTTGGCGGAACAGGACCAACAAAGGAGGAACTGAAGCTGAGGATGGCGGAACGCAGGGCGAAAAAAACAGGAAATCCTACACTGCTCAAAGATTCCATGCTCGATATGCCAGGAGCAGAAGAGTTCTGCACCCGTAAGCCTATCATGCCTGGAGCAGAAGTGTTTGGTTCACAGAAGCAAAAAGCCGACGTTCCCATTAGAGCTGAAAAGGAGTCTCATTGCCTAGACAAGGTACACTTCTCTCGCCCAAGAGGCCCAAGACGTGCAGTCAGGGCTCGCCCTGTGCAGATACCCATCATTGTGGAAGACGACTCCGAACATGACACCAAGGTAGAAGGTAACCAATCTCCTGCCCAGGAAGTTGATTCCCCTTTACCAATACCATTGATCAAAGCAGGCATTCGCCATGTCAACGCGGTTGAAGAAACCAAGGTGAATGTGAAGGAGTGGCACATTTTGAGACTTCACAAAGCTTCTGCAAAGTGCTGCTGGGCCCAAAGAGCTGTTTTGAAAAAGAAGTGCACTGAGAAAATTGTCAGGGGGCCCAATTGCACTACTGCACCGACCTACTCCGGAGTTTGGATTAACATTTGCTGGAATACACCTGAGAGGACTGAGTTCTTCTTCTGCTCCAATGATATTGAGCGCTGCGTGAAAGGCACAAGGCGCAAGTGGATAGCACACTACTCAATGGACCAAGAAGTGCCCTCGATTCCAGAGGTTAGGCGAGTGAAACTAGGTACTAACCTGAAACTCATTGAGATTCTTGCCCTCGAAGCTGCAGGGTTTCAACTTCCGCTGAAGAAGCCGGTCTCCCCAAGACGCCTCTTCTCCTCTGCCCCGCCTCCTGCAAATCTCAATTCGGTGCCTGTTCCTGCAAAAGCTGACTAATACCCTGGTAGGAGAGATGGTAAGATGGTCAAACGCACTGCGACTCGCTCCAACCCAGCGCAGCGACTCTCCATGGGCTCCTCGGAGTCCCTCAAAGCGCGCCTCTGTTCTGTTACCATGATACCTCAGCCGGGCCATGGTTGCATCATTGGGCTGGATTTGGGCATTGCTCCTCACATCACACGGTACCAGACTACCATCAGTTCTTACCCCGGTTGCACTTGCCCAGCATTCAAGAAGACGATGACTACGTTCCGAGGCAAGATTCAGTTCACGTATTGCAAGCATATGTATTACATACTCTTGAAGGTCTGCAACTGTGATCCCGAAGCTGAGCTTTTCATCCATGCGCCTACATTTAGCTTCAACGAGGTCAAGCTACTCCTAGAGAGTAGAATCTTGCGTCACCCCTTGGCGAAGAAGTAGGTAGCATTCCTTCTTTAGAACTGCTATTTCCAGAATGGTCATTGATCACGTAGTGAATGATTTTAGTAATATCCCATGTACTCAGTCAGCAATACTTTTTCATTATAAACGCTTTATCGTTCACATTGATTGCATTCTATTTTGATACATTTTATCTTAAACAACAGCAATATATATCTCGTATCCTCTGACATGTGCCCTTTATTATAACCAACATATACTTCTTATTAGACGTCCTAATCTTTGAACCTAACACGTTTAGGTTTGCCCACTACACTATTAGCAAGACTGCCAACCGCTGACTGTACTACAGGACAAACTACAATCATGTTCACTTTTGGTCTCGCACTTGGCAAGTGTCCTTGGTATGAACGTTTCAACAGTGGCTCACCTCGCCGCCTCCGATTCACTGATTCCCTGGAGTAGGTTCCCCTTGGGATCTTTCCAACTTTTGAGTATAAATGAGGTTGCAAAGGCACATCTGCGTCCTCCACCAACACTATGATCTCATCTGAACTTTCTGAAGGTGGAGAGTCAGCGCTCACATCCGATTGTACATCCACATTCGTTGTCAAAGGACGCCCTTAGCTGTTCGCCATCACCTCCTCTTCCTCCACCTCAACATATGATTGAATTGGGCCAACATCGTCAGCGAGTGAAACAACAATATCTCCGACGTCTTCCATAACCGCTGTCTGCCACTACGGAAAAGAGCTTCACAAAACACCAACACAAAAGAGGAAGAGACATTCCATAATCTTATCTTAAATATCTCTGAAGAAGATGCTTGGCGCCCTTGAAAATCAGCTTTTCCTTCATTGACAAGTTGTCACACTCCTAAACTTAATGAAAAAGGAAGAGGGTTGTGCAAAAGTCATTTAGCATTAAAATAAAAAAATTAAAAAAGTTAAATTTAAAAAAAAATATAAATAAAAGCAAAAAAAAAATAAACAATGAAGGTTGAAAATAATATGAAAGAAATTAAGAAAATGAAGGAGAAAATAAAATGAAAGATAATATTAAATAAAAGATTATATTAAATGAAAGGACTCTTTCAATCCCATTAACAAGATAGATAGAAATGAAGAAGTTAATAAATAATACAAGATAATTATAAATACAATTTAAAAAAAATTAAAGGCACGTAGACGAGAATGGATGAATTCTAGTAATGTTAAGAAAATGTTACGATATTAAAGGTTGATCCCTCTTAAGAGCTTCAATACCAGTACATTTTAAGCAGTAATTTGCATATAAATGTGAGGGGATAAGGGGAATTAATGTATGCCTGAACTAGTTAGAAGGAGGTGGAGCATACTAATTGGTGCACGTAAAAAAATTAATCACCAAGAAATGAGAAAACGAACTACAAATTCAATGAAAATACTGTAATTACTCCACGGTTATAGGATCTAATAAATTACTAAAATTAGTAACTTTCTAAAAATATACAGAGAGTATTCAAATCTTCTAATTTTATAGTTTTTTTAGTATACGTGAACTAATTAATGTATACGTGAACTAGTTAGGCAGAGCTGGTGCATAGTAATTGGTGGGCGTCAAAAAATTAATCACCAAGAAAGGAGAAAACAAATTACAAATTCAATGAAAATACTGTAATTAGTCCGCAGTTATAGGGTCAATTAAATTATTAAAATAAGATTATTTCTAAAAATATATAAGAATATTTGAATCTTCTAATTTATATTTTATACTTAGTAAAAAAAGTTATATTTTTAGGTTCAGGGTTCCTTTCTCTGCTCTCTGCTCTCTGCTCTCCAAATCTCCGCTCACCGCTCTCCGCTCTCTGCTCTCCAAATCTCCGCTCACCGCTCTCCGCTCTCTGCTCTCCGCTTACGTACAAGCTACCCCCCATCAGTGGATCAAGCACATAATCTTGTTACTGATCCCCATCGTCACTAGGGACATATCGTACACTGTACATGTAAGCGGGACATGGATCTCATGGCGGGGCAACAGCTTCGATTGGAGCGTGCTTACCTCTTCTGCAACTACCATATCACCTTCCATGTTAGGAGTATTCGATGTTGCAATCTGTCGACATATGCAGTCTTAGTATCAAAATTAGTGCATCACTCGCAGCTAACACAACCAGGATGATATTTACACTATTGGTTTAGGATTCTTATTAGTATTGGACAGCTCAGTGTTTTCAATGTAGGCAAGCCACTCATTTGTTGCAACACCGCATTGTCCATTCTGGTTCTCACCTGTGTGTAGGGAACATCAGTCGAAGAGTTCTTACGTACTCCATGTTCTTCAGAAGCCAATCCCGACTCGGCATCGTCCCATTGGAGGTACTCCGCGGACTCCTCTGTGTCTAGCAGTGGCTGGAACATGTTCAAGACCAGGCAACTGCGCTTTAGTGGAGGCATTGTATCATATAAATGACCACCTGTCTCCGACAATTTTGACAGCACTATCAAGTTCGCCCATTGCATATTTGGTAAAATTTGCGGAAGGGAATGCATTCAAATTATGGAGTGAATTTTGCTTACGTCCCATGACTAGTTCGAACCTCTGAATCTTCGTCGGTGCCATCTTGTGCAGCCGCCTTTGCATTCCGTGCTGCTGCTCGGGCCAACTTCATTCTTTGGCTCTCCTCCTCGGACTCAGCTATTTTCCAGTACTTCTTCAAGGAAGGGAAAATGCGCTCCGGACATTGTCTGTGCTTCTGTCCGCGCCCAGTGGCGACCCATTACTTCTGCCATTGGTGTCGTGATGTCCTGAGTATCTCTTTGATGTACCAAACAATGTACCCGGTCCTTAGGGCTGGTGTGAACTCGTACTATCTAGTGACATCCTCCTCCACAACCTTCAGCTGGGCGGTGGAGTGGTTCTGAAAGTGTATTTTCGAAAGATCCAAAAATCGTTTTGCCGTGGCTCTTATATATATGTGTACGAAAAGTCTGGTGCTCTTCTCGATGTCCCCCTTCTCTGTGCATGCAATCTCAATTGGGTTTGCTTAGAGTTCAGTTGGTAGTTCTTCTTCGTCTGTCGCTGTACGCGGCGTTGCGCTGTTTTTTTGAATCTTGCCAAGGAACAACTTGCGACGGAGGTGGTGTACTTGTTGTCAGTGGTCCGGGTCGAGACGGGTGCATCGTTAGCGGACTGACTACTGGACCTACTGCTGGCTGATTACCGCTGCTCATGCTCATGAATTGACGTCCATCTTGCCATGGCGTCCAGGCTACATGCCTCGGATAATGACATTGGGAACCAACGGGTACCTGCACGCCATTTGCATGGAAGGAAGGGCCGCATGGAATAGATGACTGTAGACCGGCTATTGAGCTTGACCCCCTTGTATGTCCGCTGCTACTATTGAAAGAGAACCCGCTGGATACGCCATTGCTAACTGCATTGCTTGGGATGACGTTACTGCCCCCGCCAATTATGTTCGACTGAGGTGGGTTGTAATGCATAAAGGCTTGCAGCTGGGCACCGATTTCAGGCACACGGTTGGAGTTGCCTGAGTGTTGCTGATGCATCCCTGAAACAGGTCGGGGTTGTAGTAACGGTGGAGGATAATCTTGGAATAACATCTGCATTTGGTTTCTGTGGATAGGCAACGTCCAGCGTAGGATATAAACGGTCCCAGGGGGGAGGGAGGGGGGGTTTGGGGAGGTATGTCTTGTTCAGGTTTATTATGCAAACCGATAGGAATGATACATCGGGCTGCTAAAATCGATTGCCCAATTCTTGATGGAGAGCTCCTCACCCAAAATGAACAGGTATTCTTGCACCACTCCTTCTCTATAACAGTTGATTTAATCATTTAATGTCCTTTAGAGGCTACAGGTTTTATTAGGATCTCTTTCCACAGTCAGCTTCGTCTCAGAGCTCCTCTCAGTGACTCATCCTGTTGTTAATCTTTAATCATCACCCGATGAATGCAGAATATGCCATACTGTACCCCTCGGTTGCATGGCCATAGTTTGATTGATTTTCCTTACCAACCCTTTGGAGAAACCATCACGGTGACACATGATAACTCAAGACTATCTGGTTATACGCTTGTTCTCTTCACCATTCGTTAATTACATCGGAATGTACGTTTGAACCCTGACAGCATGTCCAGGTCATTGAACCCCTCTATAGTGCTTATGCGTGACATTTCTAACAGAACTTCATTTTAATCTGTCCTTTTGATTTTTGTATGTCCCTATCAGATTACATTGACTACCAGTGAGGAGTAGGGTTTCAATCATGATGCGGGATGATTCAGAAAGCGACAGCATGTCATGTCAACTGCATGGACGACATACAGACTCCAGAGTGGTCCAAGATCACATCCTAAGACACCCGAAATTGTACTAAGTGTGAGGCGATACCCCCACGATCACATCCAGGGACATCCAAAATTGTACTCAGTAACAGGTGATTCCCTAGCCCTCCTCCAGGTACCATAGCGTGCCCTTATGGTCCACAAAGTCTATGTTCACTAGTATATTCCATTCGTTAGATTGAGAGGATAACACTGAACCCACGCTTGTAACCAACCCATACATAAAAGAAACACATCAAACACTGCCCTAGTAGTAAAACATGCAGACAAAACAGCATACTCTTCATGTAATAGCGATCTGTTAGAATGCACCATTGTCTTCCCCTCAGTCACCCACAGTCATACTCACTCACATCTGTAATGACTTGTGACAAGAAGCACTCCTTTTCCACCTCTGAATCCTCTCACAGAGTTGAGTACAATGGATGGGATGGCATAGAGGGAACCGACAAGGCTGCCACGACATCATGCCTGATTGGTGATCCCCCAATATTCCGACTGATGAGATGTTATGCAATCCCAAGCTATCATGTAGGTTGAGATTAGACGCATAGGTTTTGACAGCCACTACCCCACTTGAGCGTCCAGCCACTTTCACCATTCTAGCGCGACCAGATGAGGTCAAGTCCAAGGGAGAACGCTATTTGCCATGTAGCGAAGGGTAGGGTTGGTGGACCCAGCCTCGGCGGTCACCGCGCCTGTCCACGTCGGCTTCGCTGTTTTGCCCTACGCCAGGTTTTCCCCGTAAAACCCCGACCGGGTAAATTCTCAATGTCACGTAACACTGTCCCCCGACTCGCGAAACAGTGCCCCTCACGCAACACTACTGAGACTCTGTGACACTGCCCGCTCTAAACATTGCAACTTGCTGCCCGATCGAAAAAACACTGCGGGCAACGAATGTCAGCGTAACAGAGTAGTAATGTCACTGTCTTCTCTGTTTTATCGATCTAGGGTTCCGCCATAGCTCGACGTCCTTCTTGCACAGGCGCAAATGCACGCAACCCCCTCGACTGCAAATGTTACAGGTTCTTCGTTGGTTTCTGTATTTTTCGCAAAATACTGAATTCAACGAAGGCAGCGATGGAGCAAGAGGAGATCCCGATTTCCGAAGAGAAGAATCACGTTTTCTTTGAAGTCGACATGGATGTGGACTTGAGTGCCTTCGATCTATACGCTCTTCAGCTGAAGGCGATCGTGGACTCTGTGCAAAACCCACCTCCAGGCGTGTTCGGACCTAGGGACTTGAAGTGGGACTTGGAGTACCGTCCACCTCGAGGGGAACACAAGAAGGCCCACTTAGTCCAGCAGTGTTACATTCCGTCTTCTAGGATAGAAGAATTCATTGAAGGAATGCAATGCGGCAGGGAGGGGGCACAATGTAGGTTTCGCGCTAACAAGGAGAATCACAAACCTAATCAGCCTAGGGACGGACCCCGAACGGCCATTAACTTTGTCCGGTAAATCATTTCCTCTTACACCATTTCAGTGTTGCGTTTCCCTCTCCTTATTCCAATCTGCATATTCGCTGCGCTGTTTGGTTTAGGGTTTATGTTCCCGATTGTTTGGGTTGTTTCAAAGTTAGAAAATAGATCCTTACTGTGTCCACACCATTACGTATAGGTCAATTAGGGTTCATTGTCGACTTGAAAACTTAGGGTTAAGTTGCACATAGAATTGACCATGGTGAACATGTGGAGCGATAATTCCATTATGTCGATGGCAGATATAAGTGTGAGTTCGGTCCTAAAGATTTTTCGAGAATTGTTAAGCCCATATCGAAAAGTCTACTACGGAAGCCCAGGAAGAAGCAGGTACATGTAGACGCTGTGTAGGAAGGAAACGCATTGGCTCCAACAAGAAAAGCAAGGGCAAAACATAGCCAAGGAGGTCAGGCAAGGAAGCCAGTTCGTAAGTTCAAACCGAAACCAAGAGGGTCCATCATCGATGCGATGGATTGGATGGTAGCTGAGCCTGTACCAGTCCAAAAGAAACAAGGATCGCGAAAGAAGGCAACGCCTGCACTGAAACCTGTCTCAGATGATGATAATTCGGGGGGTCGAGTTGGAAACGCAATCGCAGACCTCAACGAGGTTCCGACAGTAATTGACTCTCCCCCACCCCCTGAGAAGGTTGTGAAGAAGAGGGCTCCGAGAAAGAAAAAGAAGACTATTATTTCCGAAACAGTTGTTTCGGCTGCGGCCAGTGTCACGGCAGGATCTTCCACGGCGAAACCAGCAAGGAAACAAGAGCCTGCGAAAAAGAAGCCAAACGCTGAGGCTCCACCTTCATCACCATGTGCGGAAGGGCATTGCCACCCCTCGATAGCAGGCCAAGGGGCATTGGACCTGATTGGCGTAGTAGACGGTGTGCTACCAAGCGATACAGTTCCTAAAGAAACACAGAAGCGACGAGGTTCCAGAAAAAAGACACGAGCCCCTGTCCAACATGCATGCACAGTAGATCTGGCTGCGAGTACCTGTCCTACTTTGGGCATCGGCGTGGGGTTGCCGAATTTAGTGAATTCCGATGAGGCAGACTCTTTTTCCTCGCAATGTTCAGAGCTTTGCCAAGCTATGCAATCTTCCGCCGCACACGCAGTACAGAGCACAGCCAGCCGAGAAGAAGTAGGTACTGCGGGGGATGACTGTGACACTGGAATCTCTCGGCGTCCTGCCTCTGACACTGCGACCGGAGACTGCTCATGTGAGGAGGGACCCGGCGAGCTCATCAATCCAAAGGAGGTCGAGGCAACTTTCCCTGTACGTAGTGGAACAGTTGGAGAAAAGGACAGGAAAAAGAAGCCTAAAATTCAACGCGACTCGAAGAAGAAATGGGGTCAATCAATAAAGAGGGGATGTAAAGCACAGTTCACAGTTAAAACATTGCTGTACCTGCCCCATGTGGCGGAGATTTCGATTATTCAAGAAAAGCATGTGAACTCCGACAGGCTTGTTGTTCATAGAGGCATGAAGACTAAGGACCGAAGCGCATTCTGAGCGCACCTCTCACCAGAGATTAGAGCCTTTGTTGAAGATTGTCTAAGAAGGAAGGACACTCCAAATCAGATTATGAGAAAGCATCTTGATGTGCTGAAGAAATTTCAAGCAGAGGGGAAAGACATTACAAGGGATCTTCTTCTGACTACTAAAGACATACGGAATATTTCTGGAAAGTTAGCCTAGGAAACATACATGCTGCATAAAAATGATGCTCAGAGTGTAAGGATGTGGGTTCAGCGGAACCCTGAGAAGGTGTTCTATTATAGTGAGTCAAATCAGAAGAATCCCGAGAAGGTCCCGGGTGAGTTGACGGGTGAAAATATGCCCTTCACGATTGGAATTCAAACTGAGTGGCAGAAGAAAATGATGCTGGAACATGGAAATCGGCGCGGAATTTCTGTTGATGCTACATTCGGTACCAATGACAAGAAGGTATGTTTAAGATTACCCGCAATTATATGTTAACAAGCATTTATATTTCAGTTGTATGTTCTATTATTATAGAAGATTATTGCCTGCAGAAGGCTGAACTTGTTGATCGCGTACTCTTCGTTTATTCATAAATTAATTTCTGCCGCGTGAATAGTTTCCTCTCTACACCCTCATGGTGTTTGATGAGTGGGATAACGGAGTGCCTGTGGCGTTTGTCCTCACATCGAGAGGCGCGAAGCCAGACTTAACGCCGTGGATGAAGGCCTTAAATGAACAAATGATCAAGGAAGAACCGGAGTGGAAGCCGTCATTCTTCATAGTAGACTGCGCGCAGGGAGAGAGAAACGCTATTAAGTAAGTTCGATAACTGCGTTTTTTCAGAATTTGTATTTCCATTAGCAATGTCGTATTTACTGCCTCGTTTGTTGTTATTCGTGAACTAGACGTAATGAACCTAACATTGTTATCTTGTGTTTGGGCAGTGAAACGTGGCCTGGAACGGCTGTCTTCCTCTGCCTTTGGCACGTAAGGCGAGCCTGGCAAAAAAACGCATGCTACAAAATTGCGAATCTGCCTAGGAGAGCAGTCATCCTAAACGAGTTAGGAATGTTGATGTACGACCGATCAGCACCTCCAAGTGAGGATGGGAAAGCCTAGGCACAACAGCGTATTGAAGACTTAGCTAAGAAATATCCCGGTGAAGTCGAATTCTGGGAATACATGAGAACCACATGGCTTGACAGGGTCCATATGTGGGTAGTCGGATTTAGAAATCTGAGTTACTGCGGTCAAGATACCAATGCAGCAATTGAAGGGTATCACGGTTTCGCTAAATCTATTTTAAAGTCTGAGAGGAGTAGGATGACTGGGCGGAGGGTGGACTGGTGCATCACCGCTTTAACTGAAGATGTGCTGGATCATTACTGGTATAAGGATCTCCGAAAAGAGAAGGGATTCGTCGATAACAAAAAAATGCAAGACTACGTTGTGGAGTCTATCTTAAAGGCAAGATCCATTCCAGACGAAGATGTGACACTACCGGTCAATGACGGTGACACTGCGCTAGTAACATCTATTGAACACCGACACTTGCCATACACAGTACACAACCCTGGGACCGAGTGGAGTGTTTGCAATTGCGTATGGGCTCAGAAGGGGAACATCTGCAAGCACAATGTCAAGATCGTAACGATGATGCATCCCGATATTGCTGAAGGGACCATTGCTCGATATTGCGGGAGACTTGCTGGAAATGTTAATGGTAGTTTGCAGCAATTGCTTACTCCTAGGCGAGAGCAAGCCCCTCTGGTAAATGATACCCCTATTCCAGCGAGCATCCCCAGACCCATGCCAAGTCAGAGGAGGTGTATGGATTTACCCGAAATGCTACAGAAGCAAGTGTATCTATTAGTCGATGAGGTGGCAGGGGATACTGTGCTGATGGAGCACTTGGTCACCGAATTTAATCAGACTCTCGGAAGATTGCAAAGAATGAAGTCGGAGATCGAATCCGGTACAGTCCACCCCATGGCCGGATCTCCAGTGTTTCACCCACTTGTGGATGGTCAGGGTTTTAAACTGGGACGGAGAAAGGATTTTTTAGAGCGACCATGGAATCCAGTGTCTCGGCGGTTATAGGTACGCTACGTACGAACGTTCCCTTTCATCCCCGAAGCGAATAGTAACACTGTTAGGAAACGTCAAACACACTCATCGATTAGGGTTATTTAGTGTCTTGTCTTACTCTCTACTAGCTCATTTGAGTTGGTCACAGTGTTCCATCTCCATAGCTGAGCATTCTCCTTTTCGTTCTGCGAGCATGTATATCAGTTTCCATGTCGTTGTTGACGGTTTTTTTGATTGGCTCTTACTTTCTCTGATCACTTTATCTTTATGCGTTCTGCTCAGGTTCTGGGTCACTCCGGTGGCAGGGCATGGCCAGTTGATGGGTGAATGTGGGCGACGCAAGAGGGCGGACAGTAGATGTAGACGTGTGAGGGTTCATCGCGCGGCCAATCAGATTCGTAATATGCGTTCGGAGCGACGCTTTACGGATGTGGACCTTCCGGTTTGCGATGGCAATGTTGGTGGTCGATGGCTTTGCAGAGAACGTCTATTTCGACCCCTTCCTAACACAGAAAGCGGGTCAGACCGTGAAGAGATGCGTTGGGTTATGAAGAACTTCTACTCTGCCATGGATGAGGAGGAAGAGCATAACATAAGTTGTTATAGTCGTAATTAGTGATTAGGAGTCAGCGCAGGTGGGTACAGCTTGTTGCCGAGACGGCCCTAGGTTTTTTGACGACTTACAAAATGTCAGAGTGGAACAGTTAGAACTGTCGACATCAATGGACGGTGTGTACGGGTTTGGACTAATGTTTGGCCATCCCTGTGCAAATGGAATAAATATTTATAATGTGTTCAGTATTATCGAATCGTACGTTTAATGCTTTACTTTCCCTACTGTGTAACATTGTGACACTACCAAACTACTTTCATTCAAACTACTGTATAATCTAATCATCACTTAGAATGTGTTGAAGACTAATTCTTCTTTTGCTCAATGAAGCGATATACTCAATGTTTTCATTAGTACTGTACGCTTATTAGTATTGGCAGCTGCGCGCCATAAGTATGTTCATTTTAGTGATCGGAGTTGCGCATGTTAGGAAGTTCCCAAAGGAGAGGAACGTGGACCTACACAACACAACAACGCTCCCCGTCTGTATATAAGGGATAGCTTCTTCGTTTCAGACCCTCTCTTCCAGTCTCTCTTATGTACTTACAATTCTCAGGCTGTGATCTACGTTAGGGCTGTTTTTGATTTGAGTCTTTAACGTAGGGATGGAAGGGTTAGAATTAGAAGTACTGGAGTTCTTAGCAACAATGGCAGACTATGTAGAGATAACTGTCCCGAACACACGTCTCTCCCTTCCGTCCTCCAAATCTAGTAGCGTGCATGTGCGGTATTATCGAGTTTATCCTCATGTTTTGTCGTTAGACCGTGGCCAGCTGAAGCGTAAAAGGACAGTTTTGTTGGGTGTTAGCAGGAAGGCGCCAGAAGGAAAGAAGATCGTTCTCTTCCCCGCGAGTGAACAGTTCAAGGGAATACAATGTTCAAATTCTTACGTGTCACTGCTGGAAGGGCAATCTAAGTGGAAGAAATTGTCCCCAGACACTAGGAGCACGGAGTGTGGTTGCACCTCTATGGTATCATGTACTCACAACAGTTCGTAATTTAGAACTCTAATCAATTAGTTATATGTTGTAGTATATACTGTAATGCAATTATATAAGCATATCTCATTATATCAGTAGCCATCATTTCTTAAGTCATGACGATGTGACTCTGGCCATCACATGTTACTCTGTGACACTGTGACATTGTGTACGGAAAGTATTGAAATAATAAATAATTCTGTTGAGATTGTATTCCGACAATACATTGTACTACATTTTTCGTTTCACTAATTTCAATTAGTTTTAATCATGACTTCAAGTATGAGGTTGGTACTATAGTCTATGCTTCTAAGTTCATTTACGTTTTTTTTTTGTTAAATAAATCGTAAATGCCCTTAATGAAAATTTATTAAATGTTTTCCGAGTACTGTATTTAATATTTCTAAACTAAATTGGTTTCATTATGGTTTCGATGACATTATTATCATATATACCCGCGAATATGTTTATTCAAACACATGTAATATTTTATTAAGTCACAGGATAGTTTGGATATAGATTATATTAAAACGTATCCATTATTTCTATTTACTTGTTCTCTAGGGTACACTATACAACAAAATAATAAAAATTATTTGTTACTTCCAATTTTTATCAAATAATTTAGGTTAATATTTAGCATTTAGTTTAGAGATCATCTTTGATAAAATGCATACCTCTTTCGTGTCGCATAGAATGTCATCTTCGCATTAATGAGGACAATTTTTTTGTTTTTTTACTTTTGTAAATTGAAATACAATTCCTCTAATTGCAATTGAACGGCAGGTGATATCATAGTTCGTATTTATTTCCGATATCCTTTTATTCTTATTTACTTCAAATGGATCTAGTCTTTTAGCGTATTCAGCCATAAGTATAATAAACTCAGAGCTTAATTTGGCTAATGGATTAACATGCAAAAAATGTTTTTATTACTAATTCAAGGTATTTTACATTGGATTTACATAGATTTTTTAATGCCATGAACTAATTAATAGTATACCATTTTAGTGATATCTACAAGGTCACGGGTGAACCAAGGTAAATATTCATAAATAATATTTTACTTTTCATATTTAAAATCCCCTTATCTTCTTTTTGTTACTACATGTTTTAATGATATTTTAAAATTTAAAATTTGGTTGTACCTTTTTTCTTTCATATTCTTCTGTTTTATTAGTTGCCCACCTAAAATCTCTTTGCAATGTATGCTAAAATTTGAATTATTCGATTGATCACATATTGTACACTTGTTATGCCGTCGTCCTCCACAATATTTTGGTGAAACTTAAAATAATTCGGGGTTATTGGAATAACTTCCTTTTCGAAGGATACGTTTATAAAATATGCTAGTGTTGTTTAGTACAGAGCCGTACCAATTCAAATCGATAATAAGAGTGAGGATGGCTATATTACTCATGTAAGCGATCCAATCTGTGACATTGTGACATTGTGACATTAGAGGCTAGTATCGTACTTGGATTTCTGTTCCGTAGCATCCGTTACGGTCACAGAATAGTCTGCGAGGTTAAAAAAAGTATCAATGCAATTATCTATGTGTCACAGTTTAATGTCAGAAGGGCGTTGCAAAGAGGGGGCAATATACATGGCAGTAAACGCGATGATCACTGTGTCACTCATTAATGTACTATTGGAGTATCCGGATGTATAGAACAAACACTATACACTTCACTTCGGAAAAAAAAAATGCAGTGGAACTCTACATGCCTCCTATACTGGATTATCTCACTACAATGCTGTCTAAGAAACTTCGGTGCAGCTATCCGGTGAGGAGAACACTGTCTTAGGGCAAACGCTGAAGGGTGCCACATATTGGGTATCCCGCGTAGTTGCATTCAGTTCCTTCGCCAAAAGAGACAAAATCTGGACGTTCACATCTTTTGTCCAAAAACGCTCCTCCAGCTTCGAAAACAAGTGTGATTCACGATCCTCACTCTTCATTGCCCGAAACTGTCAGGACAATACAACCAGTGTTTAGTATGTAACAGTGGACAAATTTACATACTCTGTTAAGAATGAATTAGTGTCACACTGGTTCGTTACACTGTACCTTTAAGTAGATGAGGGCATTCCGAATAGTATGATGGCCGCACTCATAGTTGCCGGGCTATTGGGCGACTTGTTGTGATACGACAAGAACGTCATAAGTAATCACCCCTCTCAGAGTTTGCCATGCGTGACTGATCATTTGCACAAAATCACTGTGACGACGGACCGGGAAGTGGCACTGACCATCGTACGAGTCAAAGTGGAGCACTTTGTTGTACTGGAAGACTAGAAGAGACCAGTGATCTGCAGCAACCCATGGTAACAATAACTCCCGAACCTCATGTACTGACACACCAGACGCTGGTTGCAAGAAGACCGAAGCCCACCTCTGCAGTGTTGACTTCCCTTGCACTACACTCATGTAGCAGGAGCTTACTCTAGAAGTACCAATTTGAATCTCTGGACGCATCGTACGTGGGCATTGGAAATATAAGCGGGACGATACGAGGTCGACAATATCATTACAAAGACGGGTTCGCATGTGCTTAAGGTCGCGGATAGCAGTGAACTTCACCTCCATTTCCTTTCCCTTATCGTTGTAGAAGATTACCTTGTTGGCACCATCTCCCTTTCCTTCACGCCCAGGCAGAGCAATCAGCAATTCTTCTATGCGCAAGTGCTGGTACGCATCAGGGAGAGTCATTGAGGATATTCTGTCCACTGCAGCAAATTCGAGATGAGGCCAAGGATCCTCATCAGATACAATCGCGGGCTCTCTAGTGTCACACCCTACTTCAGACGGAGATGTAGCTGCAACGATACTCGCTTCTCCTCCGCGAATAGATTGAGAGAGGGTGACTAAACTCACTGTGGCGGCATCCAACTGCTCCTGCTCGTCAAACGCTTCCCGTAGATTCCTACATGTGGATACAATATCCCCTATTCCGACAAACTGTAAATACTGTCCTGCAACGATGGACACCCCTTTATACGGTGTCGTTGGAACTACGTCTGTACTATCTTTCGCCCACTGAGCGAAACTTGGGCATTGAGTAAATTCGTCACCTCGTAGGGTCAGATCTGCACCCGAGTGCGCTGTATTCTGAAACTGGCTAAGGGTTAGCAGCGGACCTTCAACTGTTGTAACTTTTGTTGCACTCGCCATGAGGTCTTTAATTTCGGAGAATACTGATGCATTCTCCACTCCGACAGTGGGCTCTTTGATTCCGTCGAGGTCAGCGATACCTGTGGATGGTGCGCAACCGAGATGTACATCTGTATCACTTGCGTCCAATGTAAAAGTTGGTGTATTGTCTTTGTCCCCCTTGGGATCTGAGAGAACAGTGTCACGACAGAGCTCTTTGGTCGTAGCTTCCATTGTTTTGGAACCTATTTCGTGTACACTGTCTTTGAATTCAGCGACCTCGCTTTGAAGACCATTACTCTCGGCATCCTCTATAATACTCAATCCTGTGCATGAAACTGTTTTAAGCGCATCCCTGGGCTCTCTAACATGTGGATGCGATCTTAAATCCTGAATTTGCTTTACTGATGCTGTCCAGTGTTCCTTGTCTTCCCTCTTCATTACCTGTCCAATGTCACGGATCAATTCTAGCAGTCTCAGTTGCAAGGCCGTTGCTTCTGGATTCCACGCTGGGGTTGACACCGCCAACACCCAACCCGTATCAAGCTCTTCCCGTCTCTGGAGTACACGCCGCCACTCTTTCGCTTAGACAACCCACTAGTCGTGATCAGTGACAGTCCAGGCTTTTTCGAATTGCAAGGGTTGGCAAATAGCGAAATCCTGCAATGCTCGGATCTGTACACCACAGATCCACCCCATCACGTTCTGGACAATGTCTTCTCCATGCCCTTCTCGCACATTCTCCATCTGAGCAGAAACGTCATCTCGATATGAATCACCAATAGCGTCTCGTAAACCTGCGTGCTGATATTGGCCACCTTCAATAAACACTGAAACAGCCCTTCTTAAATTAATTGGCGACTCACACTCCATCCTGAACTCCTCCTCCGTCAGCCTGTAAATAGGGCAGGAAAGTTGCCTGTAGAAGCCATGGTGGACGCGGAAAAGGTCCCTTAGTATGTACAGAATTGGAGGCGGGATCATCTGCTCCACGCGATTTGCCAAAAGTACTTCACGGACGAGCTTCGCCTCTGTCACTGCAGGATAATTGTAGCAGTAACATGAATCTCTAGATTTTAAGGAGAGGAATAAATTCGACAAAAAAATCCATCTAGTAGGGGAGTCATTGTGTGAAAACAGTTATATGTTAAAAAAACGTACCGTCATGTCTCCAGGGCAAAGAGGGTAGCTGCGGAAGAATGTCCTTAGTAGCCTGTAACACTCGCCAAATTGGGCACCAACCCCATCGGACATCCTCCGCCAATTTTCCGTTTTTTGTTCTGAAATCAGAAATGGCTTGCTTGACACGTCCATCGTGGCGAACCCTCATTTCATTTTGGAGAGCGATAACTGCACCCTCTCATTTAGCATCATTGACTGTCCATTGAACGTATCGTCCCATACCTTCAAGGTCACCATACGGAATTCCATCCTCCACAGCCCGAACCAAAGATTCTATGCCCCCACTGATATCCTCGACTATGTCAGCTTGTATAGGCTGTTTTTTATCACCCTGCGCATATCCACCACCTTCAATGTCACGAATCCTTTATTTTACTCATCCAACAACAACATTATTGATACTGTGACACTGTGACACTCTTACACTGTGACATACTAACGTTTTGCAGAACATTGAAAAATGAATTTTTAGGACGATAACTTTGTCATACCTTTCTGGCCATCCACCAGTACCCTACCCGCATCAGGCGGTCTCTGAATGCATCTCTGTGGACGACATCGTTCCAACTTCCACTTGGCAATGAAGTCATGTCCGTTTTTACACTCCCAAGACCAAGGCACACTCACTTCGTCCTCGAACTCCCGCATCCTATAGATGGCCGGCATGGCTGGTTTCTCTAGCTTCTTCAAAACAGGACCCTCCCTGTCGCCTTCCGCTGCGGCCTTCAAGTGACGCTGGACATGGATTTTCTCCAACCTCGCGAATGTCTCCGAACGTTGATCCGCTTTAGAGAGTAATTCAGGATGGAAGCTGTATAGACTAGGCGTACCTATCCCCTCAGCCCAATATGCCCGCAACTCATCGGTAACCACCCAATTCCCTCCCCATATTACCATAGCAGGTTCTCTTTCATCTGCAATATCCGGCGACTGATCCCCCGTTCGGTTGAATTCACAGGACGTGAGATTCTGGTCGCATTCTAAAACCTCCAAAGTGTGACACTGCAGAACAGGGGGATCAGTATGACTAGGACCCCATTCGGTCAGATCTTCGGCATCCCCATATTGTATAGGGACGCCATCTAAGCGATCTGAGCATTTCAGGAACCGCGGTAATGTTGTTTGCAGAGAATTCCTCCCTACATTACTCGGCAACCTAAATTTATTTCGAAGCGTTGAAATCGCTTTTTCTTTCTCACTCTGCAAATATGATAAGCAGGACTTACCTCTTCTGTGGACCCTTCGTCGGCTCTTGTCAGCTTGCACGGCCGCTCTCCAGGATGTCCTTGCACAGAAACATGGAATGATCCATCATTTTCCATTTTGCCCGGTACCTCAATCTTCAAATCCAAATGAGAAGATTTCCCAATTTTGTGCAATACATCTAGAGTCACGAAATCATCATCGTCTTCTCCAGTGTCACAGACTGCAGCCTCTTCTGCCTTTCGTTTGCTCCTGCGAAGCCCAACCTCCATCCCACATTTATCCAAAGCTTCATCCGTACTCCGCACCCCCTTCAGTTCTTTAACCGCACGAATCTGCAGCGCTATGTCTCTTTTGGGTTGCAGTTGGGCTGCTGTAATCGACGTTCATCCCGTTTCCCGCTTAGGACCCCCTTCTTGAGGCAATTTCTTGGGCACAGCCTTCCTAGTCTTCGCCTTCCCCGTCGGTGGCTTTTGTGCTTTCGGTACCTTCCTTGGCGCTACCTCCTTCCATAACAGATCCTGCGGCACCTGAGTGAAAGGTGGCACTTGTACTTCCACCATAGCCCCATGTCCATCCTCCACATAGTCATCATCAATATTACCATTAATGTCTTTGTCTCCGCCAGTAGGATGCTCGACAGTGCCACGACACTCCGTCTTCACAGCGGCATTCTTCTTAGAGAGTACCTCTACTTTCTTACCCTCACCTGTCTTCAAGTCGGGATAAGGTAACAACAAAGCCGGCTTCCCGTCCGGTTACTTAGCATTTGGACAACTACGAATAAATGTGGAAAGTGATTTCCACGGTTGGCACGCCGGAATACTAATTCCGGTAGAAAAATGATAAAAATTAAAAAAAATTGTATTAGGAACATGGAAGTACTACTTAGATAAATGAAACAACCGGTTAAGACGGTTGGCTGAATAAATAAGAGAACCGGAAGGTCAGCCGGGTGAGATCCGGACCTCTGAGTCGAAGGAGAGGGAGCACCGTCCATGTGAGGGAACCCTGACACAACGGACTTAAGGTAACCGCCGGAGATGCGATTCACGCGGGAAGAGTGGCTGCGACCATTAAAGCGCCGCCGGCCGCGACCGTCCAATGATGAAAGGCTACGACCGTCTGTCATGATGAGCTACGAACGGGCCGGAAGGAGTGCAGGTATAAAAGGAGGAAGAGCAACCGTGCTCCACCTTTCTTTTGTCATTTTGTGGCGCGCTGGATCCTTGTGTTCCTCGGCGGAGTGCGCAGTTAGGGTTGTGACGGTAGGAGAGAGACGGTGAGACGGAAGTGTTTCCGTTAGTTGAGGGATTGTGGTGAGGATCGTGCGTGCAGGTGCTACCGGAGTGACAGTGAGGAGGACTTAGCACGATGGGTAGAAAGGGGAAAGAGCCGGCGGAGGAGGGACAATTGTTGAAGGTACAACGGGTCATGCCGTTGATGCCGGCAGACGACGGAGAGTGGGAGCTCCTCTGGACCGCCTTAGAGGTCATGGGCTGTGCGTTACTATTGGACAAGGCGTGGGGGTGGAAACATTCCCTTCCGGCACAGGAGATCCTTGTCAAGAACCCTGACAATCGAGGAACCATCCGGGGAGAACCGGAGCAGTGGACGGCACAAGACTGGAGGGATACGTACGGCTTCACCAACGTTGGGGAGGTCTCGGCACCGGAGGCCCGGGACTTTGTGTGGAATTATATCACGGGGTCCGGAGACAGGTGAGAGGGGTGGGACCTGGACGACATCAAGGATCCGAGAGCCCGGAGGGTAGTAGGGTTTATGAACCCTATTTTCCATCCGGAAAAACCCAAACGGATCACCATCAAGTGGGCGTCTATTTTCCTCGGAGCCATGGACGGTGAGTTCTCCGTAGACTGGGGCCTCATGATAAAGACGATAGTTGACCGGCAGGTTGCCAACCTCCAGAAGACCAAGAAACAGGCCACTTGCCTTCCGTCTTTCCTCGTCCACCTCTACCGTCACCGGGGGCTGTTGAACCCTAAGGAGATCCTGGAGTATGACGAACTGAAGAGTATGCAACGGTACGCTGAACCGGAAGAGGTGTCCGATCAGGACGATGATGATGATTGTATGGAGGTCTCCCCCACGCCGGCTAAGAGACCCCGTCCCAGCCCGGAGAAGGGACAGCCGTCCGGATCACCTCGGACTCCCACCCCGACCAAGCGAAACCTAAACACGGAAGTCTTCAAACCCACCGGACCACCGGAGCATACCGGGGACCCGTGCCAAGACTTAGTCAACCTTTCGGAGCAGGTGTCGGCGTATGCCCAGTTCCTACAGTCAACTAGGCAGCTGGAGGGCCGGTTGGCGAAGGAGGTAGTTTCCCTTACGGGCTCTAACCGGTTGGAAGAATGCCTGGTTATCCTTCGCAAGCACCGAGACCTAGCCAGAGTACAGGCCAAGTTCATTGACCAGATGGAGCAGTACCGGGAGAGGATTAACAAGCTCGAGCAGGAGGTACATGATGCCCAAAGGGACTTCAATGACGCCCGTGACCGGGCAGCCCATGCCATCCAGTCGGTTGTAGAGGTCAAGGCCACCTTAGCCCTTCCGGTGGATGTGGCCAATCAGTGGGCCGTCTACCAAGCCTTCTTGACCCGCCAACCGGATCCGGCTCGGAAGTTGATCGTGAAATTCATGCACGACCGGACGCAGGTGATGAAGGACACTTGGTTACAGATGAGGCACTTCGTGGAGATCATCAGCGCCGGAAAGGACGGCCCGTCAAGACCACCAGAGCCACCGGCAGAGCCCAGACCATCGGCATCAACCATGGGACCGGCACAGGTGCTACCTTCAGCCTCTCCGGTTCAGTCGACCATCCGGCCAGTGCAACCGGAGCCAGGACATCCGTTGGAGGATCCTATCCCGGATACCTTGGACAGTTTGCACAATCTGCCCACCCTGGCTGGAATTGAGACTGTTAACCCCGGGAACATCTCTTTGGAACCGGACCAAGGTCCACCACCAGAAGAGTTTGTTCCAGTACAGGGATCTCCGGAACATCTCCAGGTTGATCTTAGCGCAATTCTGGTGGCTGCACGATCTCCCTCCCCGGCGGTTCAAGCAGGACGATCCCGGAAGGCCATCGACCAGCCGGCAGCTGATACCCCGGAGGAAGGCTCCTTGCTGAAGAGGCTGAAGAAGGGAGCACAGAAGAAGGAACGGCCGGATGGAACCCGGCACAGCCCACGGTTCGATAAGAACAAGGAGTAGAAGTTAGGATAAGGACCGGATAAAATGGCAGCGACTAACGATGGGGCTCAAGTGCACCCGGCTGCCAATCCGGATAGATAGCGGCAGTAACTAGGAATAGAAGGCGGCCACCAGTCTGGGATTCCTGGATCCAAGATCCGGAATTTCTGCATCTAGGTTGGCCACTTGGTTGCTTTAGGATTGATAGGTTTTAGTATTTAAGCTGGACGTTTTTCCAAGGCCGAGGCCTTGTTTTATACGCTGTTTTGTTGTTGCAATTGAGAATATACTTTTGGATTTGTTGTGTCGACCGGCTGGCTGACAGGTCTGTTACTGTAATGGTTTGTTGGTACTATTGTCTTCAGTAGTGTTCCGGAGGAGTGTTGAACAGTGGGATAGTTTGGAGAGCGCCCGAAGAGATTGGGAAGGTGTCAAGCGTCGAGTGTTGACGGTTTTCAGTCCCGGAAGGAGCTTGGAGGGGAGGAGAGACGTACTGCAGCAGGGCTGGTAGTCTTAAGGACACGGGGGGCCGTGTGTACACCGGGATCCGGAAACGGACCGATTGCTTCCTGTAGATGGGATAAAAGCCGGATTTCCTACTGCGAACCAATCCGGAAGGGAGATGATATAGTTAGGATGACGTACAACCGTAAGGTGATGTCATTGTAGTATGATTTCCGTATCCATAACCGGCACTGAGTAGCTATCCGGACCGGTACCTAGCCATACGGAAGGATTATTACTCCACTCTCCGGGTGGTAAATAGGAACAGTGGGGTGTCCACCCACTTTAAGTCACGGGACGGTGGAGAATCCAGCCACTTGAAAGGATAGACGAATCAGTGGGAACCAGCCACTAGTCTAACAAGCCGGAAAATAGGAACGAGGCTAAAACTACCGGATCAGGCCAACCGGTCGAGAGACGGAAGACGATTGGATTCGGGTGGTGATTTCCGTTATGATCTAAAAGGAGGAAAACTATAGGTCTTTGTGGGAACGAACACGGAGTGGTTTACTTTGGAGGGTATTTAGAGTGAATTAAGCGCCTTCCGGAGGAATACGGGTACCACGTCGTGCTACAATAAATCTATGCTGGTTTAACATCATCTTGTTAGAGAACCAGTCTGCACCTCAATAGATACAAACAAAAAATCGGCGGTTACTCTCTGGCTTACAGTCACCTCTGCACATTGTTGCATATTCTTCAATGAGGTCCCCAACTCGTTGCTCGCTCGGATAAGTAACATTGAAAGATGCATTGTAAATCTGCACCTTCAGTGTCACAGGTTCCGGATGCATGTCGCGGGGAGAGTAGAGGGTTGTTTGAACTCCACAACTCGGACAGTTTAGGGTTTTGTACGTGAGAAAGCGAAAGTTGTTACGAAGTCTGACGGGAGCACCACAACCTCCAGGACAGTAAACGACCGAGCGGAACCAGGATTCCTCCCCGAAAGTGACGAGATCCCTGGACAGTGAAGACAGAATACTGTTTAGGAGTTTGGCGTGAGTACCTACCGTTCCCTGTGAATATCGTAATCCTAAACCTACTCGACCCCACGAAGCACCAGCGACTACATGCACATAGAAAACCCTACACATACGAAAGCAAAAAAAATAAACAAACCGGCAACTTCAACAACGTATATTCACAACATCGAAAACAATGGGGGACAAACAATATGCATAGAATTAGGGTTCTTTTAGGCCAAGTACCTGGGTATACTCCAGAAACACACCTCGTGTTTTTGGGAGGCTTAGATGTCGCTCCTTCTAACAATGCGGAATCCAACAAATCGACCTATTACGTCTACCATGCTTACGGATATGAAATTGCAACTGGGAGGACACGAAACTGAGAAAACAGGTTTAGGTCAGATAGATCACCTCTATTTTCTGGGTCTTCAATTGATCCACCCTCCCAAAACGTGAATTCATCATTAATGCGTCTGAAGAAACATATCACCTCAACACGTACGATAATCATCATTGCGCATTGATTTGTGCACTCCATAGCGCCTAGTACAACGGAATTGAACGCCCTAAACCGCAGTCCTCCTAAATGAATTGCATTGTTCCTAATACCCTAACCCCACAAACTTCTATTGCTTTCAATATGCCGAAGACGATCACAATGTCCTATCATTGTAGACTATGGCGTCGTTTGTCGATGCTTACTGAACCGGAACACTAAAACCCTGGAACCCCATTCGACAAACCCCCCCCCCCTCCCTCCCAACAACCCTACTCGCACACCCTCTGATGTTGCCCGCAGTGTTTTTTCGATCGGGCAGCAAGTTGCAATGTTTAGAGCGGGCAGTGTCACAGAGTCTCGGTAGTGTTGCGTGAGGGGCAGTGTTTTGCGAGTCGGGGGACAGTGTTACGTGACATTGAGAATTTTACGGGTTGGGGTTTTACGGGGAAAACGTGGCGTAGGGCAAAACAGCGAAGCCGACGTGGACAGGCGCGGTGACCGCCGAGGCTGGGGTCCACCAACCCTACCCTTCGCTACATGGCAAATAGCGTTCTCCAAGTCCAAGGGAATGGCTACAGAAAACCCCATCACCCATAACCCTAATCCCCATTTAGTACGCAGGATCCTTAGTCGCCCATTCCGTTTGCCGAGGAGAAAAGCAGCCCCAAAGGCGCGCCTTCTGCGTGGGCGGATCCATTTCATGGCCTAGAAAGAGCACACTGATGCTTAACACTATCCGCACATTTACTTCTGAAGCTCTTAGACCCTCCGTTCCAAGTGCGCCCCGCCGCACCCTGCTGCTCCTAACGGAGGTTCCTCAGGACAGGTGAGTATCCTTTTGCAATCGGTTTGTTTTGCATCCTCTCGATTTTGCTTTGCTAGGCACCGTTTTGCATTCGCGTATACCGCAACGCTTTGCATTCGCATGGTCTTGTCATTTCCTTGCATTTGCTTCGTTGTACACAGCTCTCAATTTGTTACCTGCTTCCGCCTGCTTACGGACCAATCCGGCACCAATCAACTCTATTGCGAAGGTAAGTTGAGAAATTTCGCATTGTCCTCTGAGTCGGAATGTGCCGCGTCCACATTTATCAAATTTGCCCTAAACTCAGAACTACATAACAGCGGAACCCTCAACCCTAACATGTTATGAACCATTGCTTTTGTAGGTGCTTTTGCGGTGAATTATGCCTCCTTTGTAACAAGTGTTTCACAGCATCTCGATCCGGGGAACCGAACACAACTGACGCCTACATCCGGAGTCTCCATACTTCACATCAGCTCCTTGCTGGTACGCAATTCATTTTCCATCCTTCGCTCGCAATTGATTTACTGTGCAACTTTCAATTGCATGGCAGAGATTGCTCATTAATTCACCCCGCACTGTTTGAAGTGGCAATGAAGTCCCCTAATCGTGACTAACTGTTTCTCTGTGTTGCCTTCGTCCTCGCGCAGTTCCAAGGGGATGGCTTCCCTTCGTGAAGAAACGTACCAAAGGCCTGTGAAAGCCACAAAGGATTGGCTCCAAAGAGACCAGGTCCTTTTGAGCATTGCATCGCCCGTTGGGGAGAAATGGAAGGGGGACGTTTTTCCTGCGATTGCCCCAGAAGGTGTGAAAGTCTGAAGATGCAATGCTCTATGGAACTCCTCTACCATAAGACTCATCAGCGCCCTCTTGGCAAAGTTAAGGCCATCCGGTTGGCGATGGCAAGGAGATTTCTTGCAGAGAAACTCGGCTATGCAGTCGACTGGGCAGGATTTGCTATGAAGGCGTGCACGAGAGGAAAGAAATTAGGCCAACCATTCGAGTTCTTGAAGGGTCTTAGAGTGAAGTGCGCTAGAGAAGAAGCCGCTTGGCCGGAGAACAAGGTGCAACCCGAAGGACTCGAGGGCTTGGAAGGTGCCTCAGACGACTGGGAGATTAACAAAAATGCGAAGAAGTTCACCGCAGCCAATACTTTCAACCTAGGTCAGTGGCTGCAGCCCCTTCCTCCGACGGTTGTGGAGCGCCCGCTATGGGGACAGAGAGTGGGAGAATCATCGGGGCCATCATTGAACTCCGATAGCTCCAATGGTGGAGACCAGCACGATGTGGACACTGTCTCGGAACCACGCAGCCAAGGTAAGGGTACAAGACCTTCTACCCCTTCCTATGCATTTTACCTGCCTCAGAATCAAAGTCACTAACACAATGCTGTCAACTTCATGGTTTACCTAGGCACAGAGACTGAGCGCAAGAAGCCACCAAGCCTCAATGTAGAGGACGACGACGAGGACAACTTCCCCCCCCCCCCCCCCCCCGCCCACGCGTATCGGCATCATATCCAAAGGTACAGTTCAGAACTCCAAGCAGTTAGTTTCTGTTTATTCGTAATTGTTATCTTCGCAATGAAATGTAGGGTTAGCATCGTAACAATAAAAGCCGTTGTAGAGAGTGCCTAATGCTGGACGTGATTTCTAGGTTGAGATCCTAACTCACCGATGTGATTGCTATCCAGGTCGAGGGCCACGTGATGAGGAACGCAAAGACGTTGACGCGGCGGGGGAGAAGAAAGACTCCCAGGGATCGGGCCCTTATTCACCACTGCATCCTGGAAGACTGACACAAAGTTGGCTCAGGAATACATGTTTCTACGAGTACCATTCGAGGACTCCATTGTTGGCGCACACTTCTAGTCCCTGGGGAAAGAATAAGGCCCAAGAGAACAGCTACGACGACTTCACATTGGAGAGGAGGATGAAGCGTACAAAATATGAACACCAAGCAGATGGGCTGCAGGGGAAGGTAGAGTCAGGTGGAAGCGTCATGAAGATCAAGGTTATCATAATGGACGGACAGGACATAAAATTGTTGACTTGTCACGTAACGGACATGACGGACGAGTTTTTACCTGACTATCGTACGCGATAATCGAACGAGCTTTCGCACGCGAGTAAAATTACTATCCTCACAGTTTACTACTGTTTACCATGGGATAGCGCCCATCGTCGAGTTTGCTCGCGCCCGTAGGTACGCGCGCGCACTCTCGGGCGGGCGCGCGCAAAAAAAAATTAAAAAATAAATAAATTTATTTATATTTTTAATTTTTTAATTTTTTTTGCGCGCCCTCATGCACGCACCTGAATGCTCGCGCCCATTCGCACGCGCCTGAGAGCTCGCGGTGGACTTCCACCAAGAAGTTGTTCATTTCAATTTGATGCTAGCTCCTCCTTTAGGCATGTGCATGTAGGCCTGTGCATGTAGGCATGCACATAGGAAAAAATCAAGCACCAAAATGAAATGAACAACTTTTGGATGGAGGTTGGGTGTGTGCGTGTCGGTGTGTGTAGAAAAAACTAGCACAAAAATGAAATGAAACCAAACTTCCAAAATTCATGTATATGTGTTCTTATATGATTTGAATCTTGATTTTTGTACTATTAAAGTTATTCTTGTTAAATATAGTTTTATATTTTGTTCATGATTGCATTCATTAATTAAATATGTAAATAGCTAATATTTTATGTTATTCTTGAATCTATTTACCATGTTTCATTCAATTGGCACATACAATAAGTTTACATAAAAAGTATAGAAAAAAAAAATACATTATGGAATGGGAATGATAAAATAAATACATGATAGACTAGGAATGGAAGAAAAAGAAAAAGAGAAGATAGAACGGAATAATAATGAACTTAAAAAGAACAAGATGATAGAACGGAAGACATCTGGAAAAATAAATAGAAATAAAAGATATAATGGGCGACTAATGGAAGAATAAATAAATACATGATAGACTAAGAAATGGAAGAAAAGGAAAACAAGAAGATAGAATGGAATTTTAATGAAGTTAAAAGGGACGAGATGGTAGAATGGAAGACAATTGAAAAATTCAATACATAAAAATAAAAGATAGAATGTATATTAATGGAAAGCTAATAAAATAAATAAATACATCATCCACTGGAAATAGAAGAAAAGGAAAACGAGAAGATAGAATGGAAGATGAATAGAAAAATCAACAATTAAAAGGATAGAATGGGAGAAATATGAAAAAAAGTCATGGATAAAAAGCCATCAAGTGTGATGAATGACATAGTCAACAATGAATTGACGTTTAAATAAATTTTGATTTAATCTACGCGAAGATAATGGAAATGTACACAAAGTGCTCTAGTTTAAACAAAATTAAACTAACTCCAAATTCTTCTACTAATCTAATTATCTATACCTTTTGCTACTATTTTTATTCCAATATCATATTACAAAAATGTTCACATCATTCATCGATCTCCATCACATCGCGTACTAAGCAACTGAGCTCTTTGGTCTACCAACAATAATTTGTGCATGAAATTGCAATGAACAACTAGTTGGTGGAAGTTGGGTGCGAGCTCTACGGCGAGTGCGGACGGGCACGAGCACTCGGGCGTGAGCATATGGGCGAGTGCAAACTTCAAAGGAAGAAGTAGCACCAAAATAAAATGAACAACAACTTGGTAGAAGTCTGGCGTGAGCTATCGGGCGAGTGCGGACGGGCGCGAGCATACGGGCGTGAGCATACGAGCGAGTGCGAAAAAAAAATTAAAAAAAAAATTAAAATAAATAAAGTTAAGAACTTTAGCTGGTTTTTTTGCGCGCGTTTACTCATATGCTCGCGCTTGTCTGCGCGCGCTTAATGGAGGAAGTAGCACAAAAATGAAATGAACAACAACTTGGTGGAAGTTGGGTGCGTGCTCTCGGGCGAGTGCGGACGCACGCGTCGACTCGGGCGCGATCATACGGGCGAGTGCAAAGGAAGAAGTAGCACGAAAATGAAATGGACAACAACTTGGTGGAAGTCCGGCGCGAGCTATTGGGCGAGTGCGGATGGGCGGGAGCATACGGGCGAGTGCCCAAAAAATAAATAAATAAATTATTAATTAATTTATTTATTTTTTACACTCGCCCGTATGCTCGCACCTGAGTGGACGCGCGTGCGAAAGTCAGCGCTAGGTAAATCCGTTTTACCCTTACCATGAGTCAACCGGTCAACGCCCTTTTTAGACGGACATTTGGGTGTGTCTTGTCACCATGACGGACTAATGGACTAACGGACGGTCTGTCTGTTATGACGATCTTAACTCCCTCGGAAAAACCATACACAGGAAGAAGCTCCACAACGACTGGATAACCGTCCTCGGGCAGCAGGTAATCGTGTCACGGAAGAGAGAGATTGGAACGGGGCCGTCATGGAGCGTTTCGTGTTGGAGTACGGTGACAATGCAACACCGCAGTTCTCCCCTCTCTGTAAACGCCACATTCCACTGTCTGCACTAGGTGAGGATGTTCGCACTCCACTCCGCATTTCCTCTACTTTGGCCTAGAGTTTGTATTGAGAACATGGCTTTGCTGTCATGCATAACTCTTCTTGACTATGAATTTTAAAACCGTACCTTCATGCGCAGGAGCTCTCGATTCAAGCAACGAGATTCTAGAGCCGGCAGGGTATATGGCTGGGAAGGAGATTATCGTACTCTGTGATGACAACAGTGTTTGCCACTGTAGGGGTATGTAGACAGGGGGAATACTTGACGTTGGGATTGTTGGGCCAGGTTTGCTGCAACCTCTACTGTGAATACGGCCTTCAAGATGACACACAGTATGGAGAACACGAAGTCATCGAGGAGGAGTCATAATAGTAGATCGTAAATTTTGCTTTTTGATTTCCAAAATCCAGTGCTGCCAGTGACTGGGTAGTCTCTGTCTTCGGAGTAGGAGCCATGTATATAGACTTGTTGTTAGAGTGACGATTAGAAGGTTCACAGACACTACATTGAAGGGGGATCAGGTAGGGGCTTTTGCCTACAGAATGCGGTACCCCTATAACCGGATACCATGATATATAAAACGTCGGAATTAAGTACAGTTGAATTGTGACCTCGAACTATGAACATGAGAACACTTGTTTCCGTATTCTATAATGCTGGTGATCATAGTACTTCGTCTGGAATGTTGGTGATCACAGTACTTCGTCTGGAATGTTGGTGATCACAGTACTTCGTTTGGAATGTTGCATTTGGATTAGAATCGCGTTGTTACGGTGGCCAGGTGAGGCTGCGTGAGTGCTGTTCGAGCAATCCAGGTGGCGGGGAAAGGAGCGGAGCGTCATGGATTTGGGAATACTGTGATCGTGCGGGAGGCGCTGGTGCAGACGGCAAGGTTTGCATGCCGGGTTTGCATGCCGGGTTTGCATTGCATGTGTTATCGCAGGAGGCCCTCCGGACGTTTTTTTTCGATCATCAGGTTCTTATAGCAATTAGAGTGGAGCGTATACTTTTTCTATTTCTCTTTTTGATTTAGAATGGCTTCGTTATTTTAGATCTCCAAGGCCTCTGCCTCTTAATGCTATGGCCTTCGTTTGCTGCTTAATTAGCACGCAATCTCGCAGGTGCAATGGATGCGTTGTTACTGAATGCATTTTGTTTAGAAATAATAGCTATTAAGTGCCAGTCATGTGAAGTCTCGTGATAAAGTGGAGTTGCTTGTCAATTTATGTACTACTAAATGTATCGTGCAGGTGAAGCAAATGAGTAACGTGCTTTTCTACTACTTGTTGTACAGTGGGGTCAACTGTGTGCGGATTTTTTGCTTCATGCATCCAAGGCTGGGCAACTCACTACTAGTAGGATTCTTGTCTTTAATGACCTGGTAAATGACCTATATTCAGGTCATTGAGGACCACTGTTCAAGGAAATGACTCTTGGGGGAGAGCACAATAAAGTGGGCCACAAAGTGCAAAATGTGACCACTAACAAGTGAATATGAAGTGTGCTGTTTTTGAAGGCTTAGAGCTGATTTTGAGGATTTTGGTGTAGTTTTTGAGCTCTCTAAGGTGTCATAAGGTATCTTACACACACCTTCATAAAAAGACCATCTTGAATTGAAACTAAATTTGACCACTAATTCTAAATCATGAAAATGAACTTTTCCAAAGTCTTGATTTCTTCATTTGGGGCCCTCTATTGTCTTTAGATGATGTTTTTTTCAATTTAAAAATCAATGTTCGGTGAAAAAAAAGTGACAAAAAGTATCGCGGAAAAGACCCTCTTAAAAAGCATCCTTGCGATACTTTTGGAACCCTAAATCAACCAATGAGTATATGAATTGACTATTTTAGTATACCTCTTAAATATACGAAGGGCCCCGCAAAATTAAAAGTGATTTTAGACAAAACCCTAAACCGTTTTGTTCACTTTTCCAAATGATGCCATTCACTTTGCCCGAGTTCGACGTCTCCGTTTTCCATTGTAAACTCAATGTCTTCTCCTGCAACTTTGAGAAGTTGAAGAAGACCAAGTCTACTTTCCGTATCCCAAACTTAATCTTGCATCGACATAACATAAATCCCACTTTCTTTAGTATTTACGGAAGGGGCTGAAATTGGTGAAAAGATAAGCACTTTTTTGGTTCCCTTTATTGTGATTCCCCCCTCTTGCCCTGTTCAGTCAATACGGACAGGTCATTACCTGTCCTCAGTCATTTAGGACTGTTTTCACCTTCGAAGTAAATGACGTTTTCGGGGGAACCGTTTGTTCAGAGATGATCCTATTTACAATATACTGCGGTTTCCCAAAATCAATGAAGTTGTACACCCCTACGAATATTCAGTGTACTCTTTGAAATGTTTGCCTTTGATTCTTTCTATAATGGTTCTAATTCTAACTTAATGTCACTGTTATGTTCATTTGACGTTGTATGTTTCATGGTCTACATGTCTTGACAGAGACACGTGGCGTCGACGTTGTGTTTCCCGCCATTGATATACTAACTTTACGTTTTCAGTAATGGCCAGTACTTCAGTGACGCGTGGACGGCTGTTATTTGGTCAAAGTGGACCGAGATTATCACATGAATGTCATCCAAATACTACGTTCATCCATGAAAGGTGTAACCACATGCCCAGTTCAGGTTTTCACCTTCTTTTTGAATAAAATAAAAGATCCATATACTGGATCTACATTTCATTGTTTTGGAATTCAAATCACTGCTCTCAAATGAGCAAAATTTACAAATAAACAGGCCATAGCCATGTTCATTAATGGCTCCCGCGTCCCTTAGGTGCCATATACACTCTCCTCCGTGAATATAATCAATGACAGCTCCCTTGATTGAACCAAGACTACTGAAATTTGTTAACAAGTTTTTCACCTACTGCATGGAACGTCATGTATCTTCTTCTACCTGTTATCCTTGAACGAGTTCTTCATGTCAACATTCCCGAAACGTCAACTGCTTCATCCAGAGCACACTTGAACCAATTGCATCATTCAGGCTTTCTTGTTCAGCTTCCTCCACATGGACCATTAAAGGGAGGTTTAGGGTTACGGACTCCAAATTGACACGCACGTACTGTGGGGAGATGGGACGGTTGTGGAAAACCCCGGATCCTCCAATTGCAATGACTGTTCCACTTCCCACCCTTGTGTCTGCGTTCGCCTCACTTGCGAGCCAGACTCTGTCTCCTCTCTAATCCACAATTCTGATGCGTAGTAAAAGTGTAGTCACCTCTCTTACTTCCCGACTTTTTGATCTTGTTTCTTCACATGGTCCATTCTTCCTATGCGCATCCATGCAGCCACTTGAATGTGAGAATCCAATAATGCCGTTGTGGAATACAGTGGACAGAGGAGATAAGATTCTCCTGTAGAAGGTAGAATGCTTACTTGAATGAATCCTACAATAGGTCGTCCTTGTGACGAATGTTGTTGGACAGTGATATACATCAAGTAGTCAATGCCTTATGCATCCGAAGAAAACATAAATAAAGATAAATTGATTATTCCTTATATTGTAACTACACTTTCACTTTGTGAGCAATTGCCTTGGGGTTTTCACCTATTTTTAGAACTAGGAGTAAGGTTGTGAAAAGTAAATGATTTGTGTCTAATTATAGAAAAAATCTATGTAAAGTAATAGTTCTCCATTGCCCTATCTAAAGTGTGTCTACGCCTTTTTCATGCATTAACTATTATTAGGCCTCATTATGGTATAATAATGTTTTGGGCCGCAGTTTAAAAAAAAAAAATGTATGTGATATTGAATTGTGATTGCATTGTAAGTGTGGGGTTAACTTTTGAGATGATTGTGGGTGTTAGCGTGACTTTGTTTAGTGTGTGGTATATTATTCTTATTGAAATAAGTTTGTTTGGTATTGTCGATAGGTTGAGTGGTATAATCTTTTGAGAAAGATGAAGACTAGAGCCTTGATAGATGCTGAGAAAGGACAAGTAGTTGGAATGCACACAGCTGGAAGCAAAGGTGTGGAGATAGCAAGAGAATTAGGTATGCCTTCTTCCACCGTTTATGGTGTTATAAACAGTTTCCAAAAACGAGGAAGTGTGAAGTCACCAAAGCCAACGGGTAGGCCTCGAAAGTTTACAGAGCGGGATATGAGACAGTTAGAACGTCTCCTTAATGAAGATCGTCGTAAACCACTCACAGAAATTACAAATGAGATGGCACGTGTTGCAAAGGTTAGTACTTGTACTTTCAGGAATGCTTTGCATACCCTTGGTTATAGAAGCTGTGTTGCAGTAAAAAAACCTTTTCTCAGTAGAAAGCACATGGCAGACAGGTTAGCATTTGCTAAAGAGCATAAAAACTCGACAAAGAAGGATTGGAAGAAGGTTATTTGGACTGATGAATCATCTTTCGAAATAGGAAGGAGTTCTAGACAAATTAGAGTGCGGCGAAAGGCTTATGAAAGATATTCAGATAAATGTCTAGTACCAACTTTCAAGTCCGCGCGTACGTCGGTGATGGTTTGGAGTGCTTTTAGTGGCTTTGAGAAGGCTCCTTTGGTAATCATACCTTCAGATAAGCGAAGTGCAGGTGATTTTGTGGAACTTATTTACGATGGCGCTTTAACTCCATTTTATTTTATCCATAAACCTCACAAAGACATGTTACTTATGGAGGATGGCGCTCCAGTCCATCGCAGCAATTTGCCAAACAAGTGGAGACAAAAAATCGGTATAACGAAGTTGAAGTGGCCTGCCAACTCTCCAGATCTAAATCCAATTGAGAACCTATGAAAAATTATTAAAGATGAAGTTCAAAGTAAATCCCGGCCAAGCAATGCACAAGAATTGGTGGAACAACTTCAAAGAGTATGGGAAGAGATACCTTTTGACCTCTTAGAAAACCTTATTGATACCATGCCTACACGTATGAAGGAAGTAATTAGTGCAAAAGGTGGTAGTACTAGATTTTGAGTACTATATAGGAGAAAGTAAATTTTGTGTTGATTTTGTTTATTTTTCTATATAAACAAATATTATTATTGAAATAGAGTCTACAGGCTTTCAAATGCAATTTCTTGCATTGAATTCCATGAATTTTCAACCTCGCATGAGCTCACCAAATTCTATGTTCAGTCTATTTTTCTAGCACATAACACAGAATCACGTATCTTTTCTTCCGGGTACTGTACAGTAATGTAATATAACGGAAACTTTTGAGTGATTCATAAAAAAAATACTATGTTACTAGATGAAATTTAATTAAACAAATGAACCCATTAGTGATTGACCTTAATTCACGTGCAAACAAGTATCTCGTTGATGTCTATAAAAGCAGAGCAAAGGTTGAGGGGATCCAACGGGTCTCGTTAATTCCCCCCTACAAGCGTTGCATTCTGCCCTCGCGCGGGCAGGGGCAGCGCTTGCCTCCCCGAGCCTCCTTCGCCCGACCCTGGCCCTCCCCGGCCCTGCTCCCGGCCCCGCACTCGCCCCCGCGCGCCCGTCCTGCACCCCCCGCCCGGGCTGCACCCCCTGCCCGGGCCCCGGCCTCATCCAACCTTCATCCCCGCCTCGTTGTCGTTCCACCCTCCCGCCCCTCCTCCCCCGTCGTCCCCCCCCCAAGCATTACTGCGCCGGCCTGTCCTAACTCACTCACAAGTCCGTTGCTCAGTCTAGGACAGGCTATGGCAAATTTTTCCAGAAACTTCACTCTTTGAGAGCTGTAGTGGCGTAGGGTTTTAGGTCTCCGGTGCTTTGATTGCGTAAGTCGTCTTCCTCAACGGAGCTGCTGTTCGTGTTTGAGGAGAGTTTGCCAGCTCAAGGGTTACATCGGAGACGGTGGGGAGAGGGCCGGCAGCAAGGTTTACTGTTTGGAGTCGAGGGACGATACTAAGCCCCGCCGAACGGCTTTAGGTTGACGTAGAGTATTTGACGGAGAGTAGTGGGGACTTCATCGCTGCGTGGGGAGAAGGAGGGTTCACGGACTGAGCTGAGTCGGCGTTGCGGGGCGGCAGACTTAGGTGTCGGTGACGTTGGTTTGACGATGGCGAACTTTATTCATCTCGTAAGTCCCTCTTCGATCTGCCTGTGTTCCTCTTCTGTAAGTGTTTCGGCAGTCAATCCAAGTCCATCACTCTGTTCTTCGACTTGTTGCTTGGTTTTGCTCCGTCTCGGCCCCTAGTCGTCGGCTGTCCATGCTTGTCCTCTCTCGAGTATCTCGCGCTGCCTTCCTGGTCGTCATTTCAATCTGTTCTAGGGTTTGCTGTGGTCCTCTCCTTCCCCGTTTTCTTCTCCTGTCTCGGTCACGTATCTCCTGTTTTTTTTTTTTTTTTTTTTTTAAGTTTCCTTCTCACGTAGCTTGAGCTCTTCTTGACGACGCGGCTATCTGTTTTGTCTATTTTCCTCTTCGTCGATAGCAGTCTGCTTCCCACGCCTTTCTCCTCCCCGGCGACTATCTCTTCGGTAGTATTTAATTTTTTTAATCTTATCTCTTGGGGTTTCACTCTGTTCTCATGTTTTCTCTCTGAGTACAGTCTCTCCTCTATCCTTTTTATGTTATTCTTCAGTCAGTGCCGTTTTTCACTTGCATTTTTCCTTTTGTTATTTTATTTTGTGTTCTTTTTTCTTCGTTACGTGTACCCTGTTACGGCCTGTCCTAACAGACGCATGAGGCCTTTTTTTTAAAAAAAAATTATTTGTTTCCGTTTCATTTTATCATTTACAACTCACGTTTTCCTTACTTGAGGCCGTACCCTGATATTGCTTCTGCAAATACGTCTTCACTGAATTCACCATCCATCTCCATTTTTCCCTAGATCATGTCTGCCAGGACTCTTTCTTATGCTTCTGTTATTCCTTTAATTTTCGTTTTGCATTGTCCTTCTTCATCATTTTGGCCTGTCCGAACAGTCATGCTTCTTTTCTCCCTTTTTTTGTATCTTTTTTTTTTTTTTTTAATTTTTTTTTTTTTTTTTTCCGCTATGGTTCAATTAATCTTCATCACTTATTGCCGGTGTAGGCATGTCTTATCATTCCCTGATTTCTTAGTTTTTTTTTCCATTTCTGTCTGCTTTAATCTGCTTTTGCTCTTTGCCTTTATTTTTTTTGTTTCCCACGGTGTCTGTTTATCTCTCGAGCTCCTGCCTGACCTGTGTTGTGGTCCAGATCAACGACCGCAATCCCCCGGACCTTTCGGGTTTGAGCGGAGAAGAAGCCTGCCGTGTGCTCAAGGCCAGGGCGACTATTCTGAATGTGCAGTCACTACCTACATCGTGGCAAGAGAAGATCGCCGTTCAGGCACCTGGCATTGTCGAAGGGGTGAGTTTTTATTTTGAGTTACACAAGATTCTCTTCATTCGCTGGGTATCTGTATGCTGTAGGGAGGAAGGGGGGCTTCTGCAAAAACACTGATATTGTGCGTTGCCGGTTGTGTTCCTGTAGCTCTACGTGTTGGGGAAGCAGGGGCGGGAGGCTGTCATTGTTTGCCAAAGCACTTGGACATGCTACGACCCGAATAGGGATGCCTTTACCATCTCAGAATACGTCTGGATGATGGTAGAGGTTAATCTGCTTTGGCGACGGGCGTATGTGAGCCAGGGAAATGGAAAGGGTCGTTTCAAGATTCCCTTCGTCTGCAGATTTTGCAACACGGACATGGTTGACAAGGCTCACCTGTCCTGGCATAGGAAGATGGATCAGTGCTCGGTGTACGAGTCCAATAAGCGGGGCTAGCTGAAGATTTACCCCTGCCGTGGAGTGGACGGGAACAAGGAGTCAAGATTAGTGTTTAAGAAGTACAAAATCCCGGTTCCTTGGCAAATGATGGGCAAGCACATGGCGCCCAAGGAGTTGGAACAGGAGATTGGGCCTAACGGGGAGGATGAAGGGGACGACACAGCGTCCGAGGACATAGGAGAGGATATCAGCGGGCGTGGGATTCCGGAGGTGATTGTCTTATCCAGCCCGAGCGGGGAGAAGACACCAAGGAGGAAGGACCAGGTGGAACTCGGCCAAGAGTACAGCACGAAGAAGGTCAGGGTCGGGAAGGGTCCGAGTGTTGCAGAAATCTTGGAGGAAAGGCGTAAGGACCACGCCACACCTGCAGGGAAGAAGGCAAGCGGGAGTGCTGCACCTAAGGGGAAGGGGACGGGGAGTGCTAAGGGGAAGGCGCAGCGCAACAGAGAATGCAGCAGCAGTCCAACGCGGACAGCAACGCCGGCTGCAGGGAAGGGTATTGGCAGTCGCACACAGGGTGCTGCTGCCGCGGGACAGGGTACTCCGGCTCCGAAGGCGACAAGGAGAGGTCGGGACGAGGGGGTGGAAGAGGACGCATGCGAACCCAGTGGGAAGCGTAGCAGGTCGGAGGAAGCGCCGGAAGTGGTAGAGGGAACTCCCAGAGGCGAGGCCAGCAGGGGTGGGCAGCAGGGCGGGCCGGATGGAACACCCGGGCAGCAAGAAACGGCGACAAATTGGAGGACCACTTCCCTCCCGAAGGATCCAGAGACAAGGGCCAGGTTTGAGGTGCAGCAGAATGCCCGTTTGAAGGCCCTCGAGTTGTTCCCCGATCTGGACCCGGCTGAGGCACCGAAGGAACCGTCCCAGCCGCCTGGCTTGTATTGCCTGGTAGAGCTAACTGGTGAGATTATTCCGACTGACCTGCTAAATGATCTTCAGCGGGCTGTTTCGACCCTCCGCTCGCTGCAAGAACTTGGGCATCTCTCTCGGAAGGTGGCTAATGCCTGGGGAGCGCTGCAGTTCGACACGGAACTCACGGTAAGAGTTCAAACTGTTTTCATGCAACGTCTTTGAAAAATGTAGTTTCCTTAAGGTAACACAGGGTGCTTTTGGCAGGCCGGCCTAGCCAAGGAAGTTCTGCAAGCGGTGGACCGCTGCAAGGCAGCTTTCGTGAAGAAATCCGTGACGCAGATTGAGAAAGAAATTGATCAGTTCTATTTGCATCACGACGACGTGATGACGTATCAGGGGAAGCTGAAAGAGTTCGAGGAGAGAGCCAGGCAGGTGGACGTCAACTGAAAGAAATTTGTGCAGGAGGCGTTGCACCGGTTTGAAATGGATCTGGTCATGGAAGCTGAGAAGAAGGCCTGGATTTGGTCGCCACTGTATGCCGACTTCATACTCGTGCCCACTCCCCCTTGCTTGGCCCGGCCTTTTCTCCACACGGAGGATGAGTTCCAGAAGCTAGTCGCCTGGTTTAAGGAAGAGGGAGTTCGGATCGGCGAAAAGAATTCACCGCCGCACATGGCGCGGGCTCTTAAACTGTATGCAAGGGGCGAGATCGGAGCCAAAATGCCAATGCTCTGCCCTGTGCGTGGTCTTACAGAGGATACTATGTTGGACCGCCCTGATCAGATCATGTTCGCCATGGAAGAGCTTATTCGGGTCGGCAAGATTTATTTTCCGACTATGGATATTTCAGGGGACGATTTCGAGGATTTCAGGATGGTGCTCGATGAGGGAGACAATCGCGGGGGACAGGTGGGGCTTTTCGTTCACTGGCGCCGAAACACCTTCATCAGGGCATGTCTCGACATGGTGAACTTGGACCAACTGGACGTGCTGAGGGACATGTGGGTGGCGAAGGAAGGCGGAGTTGACACTGAAGCCGTCACCAGGGCATTCAGGTCCATCCTCCTACTTCGAGAAAACATGGACTTGGAGTATTGCTTCGGCTCCCTTGAGTGCACTGGTATCGGGGCGAGGGGGGGCGAAGAGTTCTTCCAGGCGTCGAAGAAATTGCTGGTGGAGAGCCAGTACTCCTGCAAGGCAAAGATCACAGCGTGGAATCTAAACGACGACCTCGAAGATCTGGACGACTTCAGAGCGTCGCAGGTCCTCTGCAGGTTTGAGGCAGCGCACTACACCGGGGAAGGGCACGGCAGGGTCAACACAGGAGACACCGTGGTGGAGCAAGGCGGGCCGGGGTGGCAGGGTGCAACCGAGACGGAGGAGGGGGGGCACTGGGGGCAGGTGGAAGACACTGAGCCTAGAGTAGAATTATTTGCCCCGATAGTGGTTTTTAAGGGTAATGCTTAGACGGGTTGCCAGATGTTAGTTTGTTGTACAGATGCCGAGTTCATCATGGTTTGGGTAGTTAGGACAGGCGTCTAGGTAAGAGGGCAATGACGGCTGCGGGTTAGGCGCTGTTCTGGACTTTGGATTGCTCGATGGGGATGCAAGTTTGAAAACAATTGGACCTTTTTTTTTTTTGGGGGGGGGGGGGGGGGGGGGGGGGGGGGGCTGGTTAGTTCAATACTGTAAGGGGGTTGGTGCGGAGTTGATCGGATTGGGGCTGGTAAAGGGGCTTGCGGGTTCGTTTATGTTGTGAACGCATTGGTGTCCTAAATCAAATGCATCTTCAGTGTTTCAAATTGTGACGGCAGCCCATTCCAAATGAGAATGTTAGGACAGCACAGAACGGACATATTAAACTATAATGTTGGGACAGACCACAAAATAATAATTGAATATGGAAAATAAGTAATTAAAAATTCAAACCGGGCAGAAAAAAAATTAAAAAATGGCAAGTGCCGATGTGAATATTAGGACAGGGATGCAATGGATTAAATGCGGACCGATATAAACAATTTTAAAGATTAAAAAAGCTTTCTGGATGAGAAATTTAGGACAGGGATAAACGCAAATAATAAAAATTAAAGAAATTTTTTTTAAAAAAAAAATCATAAATAAAAATAAAAATAAATAAGCAAGTGCCAAATTGAATATTAGGGCCCGGATGAATTGGAAAAAAATGGACAACGTAGAAACAAAACAAATAAAATTTAAAATTTTTAAAGAATAAAAAATAAAAAAATTAAAAGAAAAAGTAATATATAGAAAAAACATTAAAAAACTGATGGCCACTGCACACTGTGAATCTTAGGACAGGTACGATAGGCATGAAGGAAAATAAAAGGGTTATGGACTGAAGATTAATAAAAATAAACACAGTAGAAGGAGAGAAACGGCGAGTGCTGAGTTCAAATGGACTCTTAGGACAGGGAGCAGGAAATACAAAAAAGGGAAAAGTAGGATGGCAAGTGTCACTCTGCACGTTAGGACAGGAAATACAGTAACCGGGAAAATAAGAGGGAATAGAAGTACTTGAAAAACAAAGGAATAAACAAACAGAGGGCAATGAAAACGCGGAAGAGATAAAAAAGTAACGACTGTTTATAATTCTGTTAGGACACACCACGTTAAGAGACGGAATGTTACTACAGAGGACTTAGGACAGCGAACAATAGGTCACCCGAATGGAGATACAGAAACAAGAGCAGGAACATACTGTGTGTTAGTACTGGACATACAAGAATAAAGATGTATCACAGCTACTTCGAGAAAATACTCATAGCTGAATTTCAAATACAACAAAGGTTTGATGTAAATCTAAGAATGTCAAAATTGACCTCTCCCAACCACCGAGAAATCTTTGGCAGTGTGTCCTAAGTCCGACTTCTTCCCCTGGTGCTGGACTTCTTGCGTCCAATTTCCGAACAAGCTTTGAAACGGCGCAAGTTGTTGGGTCCAGCAATGGCCTTGAGAGCTGGTTGTGAAAGGGGATGTAGAAGGCCTTTATCAGACTTCACCTTCAACGTCTCCATCTTACCCCTAAATTCCTTAGCCATTACTCTGAAATGGCTTCTCAGACTTGCATTTTCTCTAGCAAGTGTTCCACAGTCACCTAGGTCAATGAGGAACTCCTCCAATAGCTTCTCTGGATCCTCTGTCTTCACAGCAGCTTGGCGAATTTGCTGAGTAGTCCCCACTGCATCCTGTTCCTGCAGTGTATGAAGCCCAGCCGGAGCAGCCCCCATCTGAATTGTTCCCCGAAGACTTCCAGCGTACCTGATTATATCAGAAGCCTCAAGCCCCTTATTAATCATCCTGAAAACTTTAATGACATGTTAACAAATATTTCCTCTCATACCTAGTGGGCAATTGCAGGACGCCCAATCTGTATTTGGACTGGTCACCACCCAAATGTTTGGGAAATTTGTTTGAGAGGCCACATAAGCTATGTCATCCTCCTCTGAAATCTTCACATGCTCGTCTGGAATCTCCTCAGCTCAAATTACAGCACTTGCCACTATCCCCTCTGCCTTTCCGTTTTTTATGAAGCCATAAAGCTTACACTGCACTGCATACCAATAATGTGTTAAAACATCTTTCAGTAAGTGATAAATCAACCTGTCAATCCGTTGTCCACCCCACTTCTGCCGGCTTGTTCTCAAGATTGACTTCAGATTTGCGTGGTAGCTCTCCACAGCGGCATTAGTATCCTGATTCGCATGGGGCATGTTTCGATAGCCCTTTACCCACATCTCAATTTTTGGTATCCAGGTTTTCTCGAAATAATTAAAAAAGGCCTTAGCCTGAGGATACTTCGCCTTCAAATGCACGAATCTGGCCTGTGCCGCCTATACAGCAAGATCACCCTGCAGTATCCCGTTACCAAACATTAGGTCAGCACAGGCTGCAAGTATCTCAGCACGGAGGTAGTTGGCTTTAATTTTTTGTGTTGCATTTTCAAGCCAAGCCTTTCTAGTGTGCCACAAGCACAAGAGAATCTTCACTTCGTCCTTAGAGTTTCCTCCTACCTCATCTGCATCAGGCCAGACCATCCTGCAACACGTTTCCAGAAAATTCAGTCAGGACTAACCCTAAATCTTAGGACAGTGAAACAGTACTGGAGAATTACAACCTCGATGTATACCTTATAGCATTCAGCTCGGTCTGATCATTGTCCACTAGAAAAACATTTGGTTTCCAATCTGGTTGCACAGCCACACACCGGTCCCTCAACTTCTGAAGCCAGGGAACAATATCGACTTCTCTTGACTGCCCCTGAATGGCAAATGCAACTGGTATTCCCTGCTCCCATTCGTCGAAAACCATTACTGTGTAGAGCGGATACTGGAAAATGAAAACAAGTCTCGGTTAGAATGTACAGAGTAGCCAAACACTGTCTTAGCACAGGGGTGTCCTAATACGATTTGCAAGGGCAGTGGGCTTACCCTACAGATGTTCGTAGAAAACGTTGCGTCCATTGACAAAGCCCTTCGGTGGCCATGTCTAATCATCATATCCAGCTGCCACTCGGTCTGCAGTGCTATACAAAATGGGTCGTCTTCGGGGGGAGGGGGGTTATTGAGGTCGATTTTCTCATCACTGCGGTAGTAGAAGTAGCTGTCCGGATTTTCATCGGTCCACATCTTCACACTCTTCGCATCACTGGGATCCTTCTCCCACAACTCTTTTGCAAGCTTGTTGGCCAAGTTGTAGACGTCTGCAGGCATAATGAAAGTGTCTCTGGTAGGAGGCAAATTATTCTGGGCCAATCGGAGAACCTTGGCTTTATGATCCGCCATGACCTGTGCTGGAGATTTACCTGCCCTAAGAGACTCTGCGATCCACTGCTTGGTTGCTGCAGACAACTGCCCTGATAGGCCAGCTCGCTGCCCCCCGAACTCTGCTCCGTGGCAAGGCTTCCCGTCAATGGGCTCTGCATTCAGATCCAGGGTAACTTCTGTCTTACTTTTCTTCTTAGGCCGGGGCTTTGCTGCTGCGTCCTTGGCTGCTTTGTCGACAATCTTCCTTGCACGCTGTAAGGCCTTCCTCTCGTTTGTTGAATTCTTCTTCTGAGTCAGACAGTGTGCAAAAGCCTTCTGAACTTCGACCTTATACTGTCTGCTATAATCTTCAGGGCCATATTGGCACCAGTAGCTGAGAAACATGGAACAGCAAATTTAGGTCAGAGAAGCTATTCACCCTAAACCTACTAAACAGTCGACCTATGGGCACCCCCGCAGGAAGTTTAGGACAGGACAAACAAGCCGACAGTAGCAATTCAACTTCGACTATCACAAACTTAGGACAGAGACACCATACCTTATTTCTTGAACTGCAGATTCTGCCCGAACCTGCTTTCTGGCTTCCTTCTTTATGCACTTCCGGGACTCCTCAACAAAAGTACAAAGATGTTGACGACTAGACATCTCTCCTTCTATGAAGTCATCAAGCCTATCCCAAGGTATGGTGGCCTTCTGCGTTTCCCTCTTCTTCCCTCTTCCCTGGTTAGACTTAATCTCCCACTTCAAATCTGTCCTGAAGAAGGGGCCTGGGAGGGGGATCTGCACAGAGTTCTGGACCTTCTCCAGGAGTTTCCTCCAAGAGGGCCTCTTCTTCTTCTCGTTGGGATCGATGTCCACAGTAGTGCCACCAAGAAGAACCCCGTCTTTATCTGCAACGTGGACCTGCTCCTCATTCAGATCTAGCCCCTGTGTGGATACATCCAGGCCAATGTCTTCAACTGCTCCCCCTCGACCCACAGTAACCTGATCTGGAAGCGTGTCCTGAGTATTTAGGACACCCTCAATTAAAACCACCGTTGGCTGTCCTGGAACTTCGGGGCTGCTGTCGTCGGAATCCCAGTGGAAGTCATCATCGGCTGCAGCCAAGTCGACTGCAAACGTCTCATCTCGAACATCATGGGCAACACCTTGATGTTGACCAGCAGCCTGTCCCTGCAGTTTCAATCCACGTCCCACACAGCTCGAACCACAATGATGACCATGGTCCATATGCAACTGTCCACCCTAATGCAGCCGTTGTAAGTTCTTAACTTTCATCTCTCCGACCTTAGTGTCCAGGACAGCACTCACACCCAGCTCTGGCCGCCCACAGCCCATCACCGAATTATCACCTTTCCATCCCCACACGATACAGTGCAAGACGAGAGCAAAAGTCACACCAGAAGCCAGGCTATTCCCTCAGGATCCAGCACGTCTCTCCCACTCACGCACCTCCATCGCCTCAATTCAAACCCCCTGTCCTAACTCGCCCAAGAATTCAGATCCATCGCCTCAATTCAAACATCCCGGCCTAACTCGGCAGGGAATTTAGATCCCCTCGGTCACAATCAAAGCGCCGTCTACAGTGCCGGCGCAGTATTGCTTGGGGGGGGACGACGGGGGAGGAGGGGCGGGGGGGGGGGGGGGGTGGAACGACAACGGGGCGGGGATGAGGGTTGGATGAGGCCGGGGCGCGGGCAGGGTGTAGCCCCGGCGGGGGGTGCTGGGCGGGCGCGCGGGGGCGGCTGCGGGGCCGGGAGCGGGGCCGGGGAGGGCTAGGGTCGGGCGAAGGAGGCTCGGGGAGGCAAGCGCTGCCCCTGCCCGCGCGAGGGCAGAATGCAACGCTTGTAGGGGGGAATTAAATAGACCCGGATCCAACTAACTTGCGGCAGAGTCAACCTAGGTGCAGCAAATGTCGAAGGGTTTGCCGTATCACTCTGAATCAAAAATTTCAGATGTTAGATTTGCACAGGCACCATGGAAAATTTCCTCTAACATACTTAGACATTTATTACTCAGAGGAATGGTCATACTGGAACTTGGACTCTAACAACATTAGTTTACGGTTTAATTAACTATAGAACAAATTTCAGCATTTACCGTTGTTTGGTTATTTCAGAAACAGTAGTAACGGTGCAGAAACATATGACAAAAGTAGTTTCTACAGAAAGTACCATTTGTTGTCATTTTCATATGTTTATATTATATTTTTTTTAGTTGTCTTTATTTCTTGGAATAATTTTGACTTACTGCCATAAATTCATATATTGGACGTTCATGTATTTTCTACACAAATTCACCGCCATCGTCAATGAAAAAACAATAAATAATGCTCTCCACTGAAACCAAGTACGACATTACGTATAGAATGAATTTTTCACCTTTTCTAGTGGTTGCTTCAATTTCGCCATCATCGGTCCACTACGGTTAGAGAGGCTCCGGTCCTGCAGGGTCATCACAACTGAGAAATTGACGAGAGAAAATCTTCGTAATTCAGTGGTTGTTTTAAGAATTCAAAACACAGTTCAAGTAAATACCGAAACTGTCATCTGCTAGTTTAAGATGTTCATTTTCTGTGTGACTCATTTGTGCTGCATTTCTATTTAAAATGCATGATTAGATCGCAACCCTCATTCTACTAACACTGTTGATAAAATTCAATGCAATTCATAAAATTCACTTCTTCCCTTCACTTATTTTACCAGAACAATTAATTGTTGTCGTATACCTTGTGGAGGTAGTTCACTGTATAGGATCGATAGTGACACAGCAGTGGCTTTGAGCATCTTCAGTGATGATTATCAAAACTTATGCATCACATTTCTCAGTCGTTACGTTACTATAAATATATTTATATCAGTAGAAAAAAAAAACGTGATCTGATTCCTCGTCATCTGATTCCTCGTGGGCCATGACATGGTCAATGTCAGCCTGGAGGACTGGTTCCGGCGGCAATTCCTGTACGGGATTTGCTCCAGGAGCATTTGCGAAAACCAGCGGGTGGCGTTCAACCGACCGGGTGCGGATAGAGAACCCTTCGAGAGTCCGTCAACGACGCGCTTCGACCATGGGGTTTTATAACGCACCACCTTCCACTCCCTGTCTAGGGGGTCGTCTACAAAATACACCTGCTCGACCAAGCAGATATGTAGAAATTCAGTTCTTCATTCATGACATGCTTGAGAATACAGCGGAAGAATGGTGTGTGGCTATCTATATGTGAAAGAGTGACTTCCACTGCGTGTATCGTGGTTCATAGAATTTGGCGTACCTGTCGAGCATGTACGGGTTGCAGATATGGTTCGACCCCGGGTGGCTGCCGGCTGGCATACTTGACGTCGGGTCGTATGGTTTCTTCCTCCTGCAGGTTTGGCTTAATCCAAGAGCACCTGAGGACATTCCGTTTGATATGTCTGTAGTCCACTTCCAAAATGTCCTTAATGATGCCCACGTAAGGGAGCTCCGCATCTACCAGGTTTTGGTCAGCTCTGGACGATTGGCATGTTTGAGTTATAATTGCTGCTACTCCTCCGTCAAACGACACATAGTTTGCGCCATTCTCTTCCTCAGCGCGTAGATGGTAACCATACGCCTACATGGACAAATGGTGCTTTACAATCACTGAAGGGAGCCGTGACATTATGATCAACTTGGCGGACGGGGATAGTCTTAACTGACTCATTTCACGGACCCTATCTTCCAGCCGGTCTGAGAACGGCTTCACACGTCCTCGGTTACGTCAATGTTGTGAGCCATAAAGTGCTGTATACTCACTGCATGGATTGCAGAGGTAGCGTGTTGGGTTAAATCGTTTAGCATACACAGGCAATGTAGGTTGGACATACCTACTCCAATTGATGTGGTAAACAAACAGGCACCCCAAATCATTGGAAAAGTCGAGGTCTGGTACGTGCATGTACCTGTACAGCTAGTCTGTTGCATTGGTGTGTCGTATGATATGCTCGTGCAGATCCTTCAACTCATCTTCGCCCCACGTTGCCTCTCGACCACGGCCTTCTAAAACTTCGCCATTGTCTTGAATGTCCTCGTCCATGTCCCAGATTACCCTTGCTGCTGCAGGATACATTCTGAAATGCTTTGTCACGAAACCAAGAGACTCCTCATACATGTAGCCCATAGCCATAGATCCTTCTGGTCGAGCTTTGTTCCTAACTAAACTCTTCAGGTGTCCCAGGTAACTCTCTACACTGTACATCCATCGTGCGTGTACGGGACAGCACCAATAAAGCTCTCGGGGAAGATGTAAGGGAAGATGTTCCATTTTATTCAAGAAGGCGGGTGGAAAATGGATCTCTAACAACGCAAATGTCTCTGCAACATATGTCGTGAGCGCTTCCAACTCGCTAACTCGGATCACCTTCTCACACATCATCTTGAAGCAATGTCCAAGTCGGATGACGGCAACACGGGGACCATCTGCCAACGAACCACGCAGTGCTGCTGGAAGTATCTCCTCGATCAGAACGTGCCAATCATGGGACTTCATAAACTGCAACTTCCCCTTCTCCAGATTATTTAGCTTAGAGAAGTTTGCAGAGTGCCCGGATGGGACTTGGACTGATTTGATAGTCTCCAGAACTCGTCTCTTTTCATGCTCTCTTAACACATACGGAGCATGAGGAATGAGGTAGTTGTCATTGTCCCCATCCCGTACCAGGTGGAGTTCTTCCCGCACACCCATCTCCTGCAAATCTCTTCGAACAGCTATTGTATCTTCATCGCCTAGTAGAAAAGCAGCCACGGTTGCGGCCACGTTTTTTTCTACATGCATCATATCGAGCGTGTGGCGTACTGGGAGCTCCTGCGCGCAACCCCAAGAATCAGTACAAAACGTATTCTGAAAAAATGCATCGTTGCAACGGAGGTACCATTGGTTCCTGTAACGTATGACTCAATTTAGATTAAACTCTGACCTCAATGGTTAGAACAAGACACATGTACAATAACTGAACTGCTATACTGTGACACCTAGGTATGACCACTACAGACATGGAAACGTCTGCCATATCCATGTAAGACAACAAATGTACACGGTCAATCCAATAATGTCAAGGTACAGGTTGCCGTTTATTCTATACCATACGCTTAGACATCACATATTATGCAGCCCGATGAGAGGTGGATCCTGGTAATTACACCCACACAGCGTATTCAATGGCATCATTACAGCTCATGAAGCGGACAGATGCAAGGGTAGTGTGGGCGTTGGGATACAAAGCCGGTCATCTTGGTCGGGATATTAACGTCTGCACGTGAAAGTTTGAAATGATGCATGTCTAACGTTGACATCAAACTAAGCATATATACCTCATGGGCCAGCGAGTACATGTCACCCCCGAACCCTACTTCAAACCCCAAACCATATGAAGTCTATAAGGTTCGCGTTCACAAACCTTCCAATACGGCAGTCGAAAGAGGGAAGACACTCGTTTGATTCCGTTCCGTCTAACGGGATCTTGTTGAGCAGGCGCGCCTTCCTCCCTAAGCCACCGGAGTCGCTCTTCTCCATGAGCCAAGGCCACGGCCCCGATCACCGGTAGTGGAGCCACACGCACCTCAATGTCATCAAAGTTCTCCGTATCAAAGCGCATGTGGTGATCATGTTCAAGCAGGAATCCACGTGCGCAGCCACAGAATATGTTCTTGTGGAGCACCTTGGATCTCCTGGACCAAAATCCCTCTCCACACACAGGGCATCCCACGAAGCCGTTAGTCGTGCATCCAGCTAGCATTCCGTATGTCGGGAAATCTCCCACTGTCCACATCACCATTGCCTTCAGGATGAAACGCGAGGACTCCTTGTAGTTGGCCACATCACAACAGTATATCCCATATGTCCAAAGATCAAGTAGCTCATCTATCAGTGGCTCTATGAATACATCAAAGTGCTCAGCGGTAACGGATTTTGGCCCAGGGATAAGCACCAAAAGCATAATGAAATAATTCTTGGTGGTTAACCAAGGGGCAATGTTATAACTCATCAACAAAATGGGCCAAATTGAATAAGTTCCTCGCTTATCTGAATTTTGACTTAACCCGTCCGTAACTAGCGCCATCCGCACATTTCTGTCCTCGCTTCCAAACTCTTCCCTATAGCGGTTGTTGATCCACTTCCATTGCGCTGAGTCAGAAACATGTCTCATAACGCCGTCCTCTTCACCCAATGTCGCCCACCAGGTCATGGCAGCTGCCTCCATTGGTGATCGAAACATTCTCTTTAGTCTTGGAGTTAATGGAAACACACGACAAACCTTGTACGGAACCTCAGATCTCCCAACTCTCCTCTTCCGTGGTGCCCTGCATTCCGGACATACCCTTGCATTCTTCAAGGGACCTTTGAATAGTTTACACCTATTCGGACATACATCGTAAGACTTGTATGAGTGACCGAGCCTTCTCAGGTACTCTGAAGCCTCGCGGTAGGTCTTCGGGAGCGAATTAGGCTCGGAAAGTATCGTGGTACTCAGTGTCCAAAAGAGCTCGTTCATGTACGTATCAGTACAACCATGTAACTTCCCACCACTAAGAAGGACATAGGTGGTTCCCATGCTAGAGTGATTCGACCCTGCAAATAGAGGTGTTGCAGCCGCCTCTTCAAGAGCTATGACTGCGACGTCTGACTCATCATCAGACTCACCCCTGTCCATGGCCTCATCATCCCCTGAGAGATCATCTGCCTCAGACCCACTTTCTGCCCATTGTCGACCTGCAACCCCTTCGACTCCGCCCGCGGGAAGATCTCTGTCGCTGTCAAGTGAAGGAGTGCATGGTCTCTCAGGTGAACATTTGCGAGGGGGACTTATGTGAGCAGGTGTATCAAAGGAGGGTGCTTCGTAGCATGCGCCATCGACATCCATGTCTCTAGACCCTGCCTGGTCATGGTAAGGCTCCCGACTTGGCTGCACAAATTCTGCTGCTGCTTGCCCATGGTGATCCCCTTCGTGACCTCCTTCATCACCCGGTTCATGGGGACGTCCCACGTCTGCACCTTCTTCGGTTGCTTCCGCTCTAATCCTGTCGACAATGTCCATGGCCTCGACAACCATCTCGGTCATATCCATCCCGGGATCTAAATTCCTTGGACCATGTGCATTGTCATTGTTCCTGGCCTGAGCATCGTACCACCATACAATGTGATCCTCCCATTCGTCATCGAATTCGTCTGCATCGACCCCCTGCGCATATTACAAATTAGTGTAATGTTGAGAGATGCGTATGGGATGATAACTCTTGTTTTGCAAATATATTACAGACATAAACCACCAAGCATCTGACATTATACTAGCAGATAGCGAAACGGCACCCGCTGAATGGGAGAATCAGAGCAAAATAAGGCACCACAACTCCCTAAATGACTACATGGTCGCTCCAACTTCCCACAATTACAACATGTGGTGATAGGATATTTGCATACCTCTGTAGCTCCAAAAAACCACGGGTGAGGAGAGTTCTCCCTGACGCAGCGCCGGTACGATGCAATGGAAAGTTCGGATTCCCTCATGTGTATTCGGCAGGGACAAAGGATCCTTTTGGAGTTCCGCTGTCTGGCAAGAGCAAGTTCGTGATCCAACAATCGTATTTCTCGTCTGCGAATGCGTTGTTAGTCCGGTGCATTGCGCCTGATCTCTTCCATTTTGGCAACGTTCTGAGAGAGCACCGGACAAGTGATATGTTAGGAAGTCCATGTCACAAGGGGCAGATTCCTATTCGCTTCGTTCGAAACCTAATCCCTCAAACACATCAGACTGACCAATCATGAAAATCCATCACTATTGAACTTAACGATGACAACCCGAAGTGACTTCTACAAAGCACGCGTTCACCACACCAAACAGAAACCAGTGATATAAAAACCCACGATGGTCGCACAACGCGGCGACTGCTATTTCCCCAAAATGTCAATACAATTACGTTTTGAAATTCCAAACAGCACATTACAAAGTGAACATGTCCGTCACTTCTGTAGCGTAGCTCCGTAACAAGCTCATTGCCAAATTGAGCGTTTCGCTACTTTGCCCTACATGGACAGGCTCTAAAATCCCATACAGTAGACCATATTCTTCTGCAGGGACTGACTGACGGTAATGCAGTTCTACAGGGACTTCCCGTTTGATGGCACGGTACATTTCCTATCCCTAAACTAACATAGTGCTTAAGAAAAACCCCCGACAATGAACCCCTTAGAATCAGGCGTTCTATTTAGATATTGAAACCCTAATCTGCTTAGACATTGCAAAGTCTTCTATACGGCGGGACTGTCAATGAACGGGCTAAGGTCAAAGACTAGGTCATCGTCTTCACCCCCACTACTCTCGTCCACTAGGTCATCAGTCTCTGGGTTTGGCCCTATAGGTATCACAAATTCTTGGGACGGAAGCAGTAAAAGGCAAGAGCATATAGAGTTTGGGTGACGGGGCGGTGGTGTCTTGGGCTTGCATCTGCATAATCTCCACTTCTGACGCATAGCATGTTCTAGTGATATGAACCTACCCCATAGTAACCCAATCTTGCAGGTGCACACAGGGTCTCTGAACCAACGAAGTTTGAAACAGGAATCGCAATCGCAGGGCTCGTAACACTCGTGGCGAGGCCCTAAAATACCTAGCTCGTACTCATGGATAACAGAGTCCAACCAGCCTGTACTAGTTGTCATCCCATCCAATTTCTCCACCCTCGAGCCGTCATGAACATCGTCCGTGCTTGTGTAAGAAGAAACGAGAGGACCAGCCGGAATGTATCTATAGAAAGCACGAGCACTGTGCAGAAATTTAAAGGAAGAACAACTCACCTTGGTGCGTAAGATCGAATGTGTACTCTTGGAGATGTTGTAGTCTTGGAAGGAAACGACTAGTGCAGTCCCTTCACCCAGTACCAGAAGCCTTCCTAAACCAAACACAGTGACTATGGACCTCCATCTGTGTTGCACGCATATTGCTTACCCCCGAACAAGACAAAATGTAGTTATAGAGCTTTAAATGCGTCCCAACCTATTTCCGTATGGCAAGTGAGAGTATCTGCTGCTTCGACTTCACTTGCCGCTTTATGTACCTCTTGTTAGTGGATATGATACGGAGTGGCGGGGGTCACGACGAAACGTGTCGTGATTACTAATAAAGCATCTTCGTGCCCCACTTTCCATAGCGAAAATGAGTGCCGTACCGAAGGGGCCACTGACGGTCATCTCCCAATGGAAACGCACAAGGACCGGGAATAACGAGTTTAGCTTACAAAGAGGTACGCACGTCGCACCCAGAGGTGTCTCTGCTACACACCTAGTGGAGGATGGGATTTCTTGCGTCCTTTCTGTGTATCCCACGATGGAGCGATTGATCATTCCTCGACCATGGCACTTACACAACTTGCCAGAATTAGAGAGGAGTTTGAATTAATGCAATAGCGATGTGGTCGGGGAGAAGATGGAGCTCTTTGTTTTACTTCGAAATTAGGGTTACGCTTTGTGCAAAATTTTCTAGGGCTTGAACTTTGGCTGACGACGATGGCTCCCCCCGACGGCGTCTACGGCTTCTACGGAGCACTCCCAGACATGACGGTGCATGCAACACATCCTCGCAATCTCCAAACGCAGTGTACCTTCAGCATTTCCTCCCAAGTAAGGTCTAGACCCATACATTGATGCACATTGTTTCTCTCTCAATTTTTGTGGGCAAGTAAGTTGTGCAATCACATAGGCGGACTATAGGATTTTTCTTTCGAACGTCTCTGTCTAAAATTGTCATGGCTAGTTTCCCAGATGTCCACAAAGTTGTCCCGGAATCCCCCGTGTCAGATGTCTTCCGGGAGACGATTCACGAAACCATGACCCGAGTTATCCATTTCTAGAGGTGGCGTGTGGAGAGGTACATGCTTAAACACAACATCCGTCCAATTCCTGCATACGATCGTGAGCTGGACTACACTTGGGAGATTGATAATCCCCCTTCATCTCTTGACCCGGCTCCGAGAGTAGCAGAGTCCTTTCTCGACCCTCTAACAGAGGACATCATTTTGTCGAAGGTGTGGCCTTTGTTGTCGGAGGGGTTAGCACTAGAGGACATCCTGGCATCTACTTGGCCCATGCAAATGGAGGGGTACTCGTGGGTGTCTAAATTCCACGCCTTTTGTAACCTCAGATGTGTGTGCAAAAGCTGGAAGCGGTTTGTAGAGGACAGGCCCGAATGGCCGTAGAGCCTGGAATGGTGGTGTGATGGACTGCATCGACTCCCGATAGGAGAGTTTGACAATCCTTTATCAATGACGGATGATTCATCGGGATATGACGAGAGCGACACTAACACAGAATAGTGTCGTAGAGAATCACGTGTCCATCTCCTCTTTCATTTTACAGGACTAGTATCGTAGGCACATGCGTTACATCCATTGGGCCGGCACCTTACCGAACTCGGCAGAGTACATGCTTGTAACGAAGTCAAACCACATAATGGTTGAAATAAAGAGGGATTATAACGGACAAGGATCTCCAGAGTGAAAAATCTGAGTGCCTGAGACCGAACTGATGATTTCCAATTACTGTTGTACATACTGGTTTGTATGCATGAGTAGAACATTCTGACTTGAATGACTATAGCAACAGGAAGGAGTAGTATTTGTGGTGACGTCCTCCCCCCACTGTGCATGGGCAGCGCCTACTCTCGAGGCCAAGATGAGTAACTCTTCATTCAACCTCTCGAACGCAGCCTCTCAGGTACATGACAAACAAATCCGGATTTCACTTCTATGTCACTTGATGTAGGACGTCATTGTACCCATTCGTGAAGTCTGTTTCATTTCCTCTAGTGAATCTAGTTGGATAAGCCTGTACAAGGAGCGCCTCCGGATCAGACTTTGCCAGGCATGACGTCGTATCCACCGCGACCTCCATCTTTTAACCCGTGGACAGGACAACCATTATATACACTGAGCAGTGCCCCCTCAGCGGCAGCAACCGAACAAATGCAGTATCTATTCCATGATTTCTCGCATCCACAGATGCAGGGCAACCAGAACCGGATGCAGGGGATGTCTCCTACCCCTTGGATGCTCAACCCAAACATTCTTAACATGGAATACTCTGCCGGGACCGGGGGGATGCCACCCAGAGGGATATCGGCAACGAGCGATGCTCCTTACAACGGTCACCGTCCTTTGACGTCGGGCCAAATGTCGGGCTCGTTCGGACAAGAGAGAAGCTTTGCAAGCAGTGCCGGTCCAGGAAATGCAGCCAGCACCGAAGCATCTAACACAAGGCAGCAGCAGTATTTGTCGACAATGTCTCAAAACCCTCTTGCCCCCTTCTACGCACCAGAGAACATGCAGTGGCCCAACAGGGGGGCCCCCTCCTTGTTATCCCCATTCTCATTCCCAATGGGAAACGCACCACCGACCAATCCAGCAACTAATACATCTGCCATTCAGAGGAGAACCCCGGAGCCCGCACCCACTACATCGCAACCTGAACAAGGTATTGCCCCCTATGTGGAGTCAAAGAAAACCGCACAGAGAAAGTTGCAGAGACAAAAACAAAGGGCATTCAAGATTTTGTCTACGCAGTGGCCCATGAAGATTGAAGGTACAGAGGAAGGTGAAATTCCACTCGAATTTAGGACTATGGTCCACACACAATTCAGGGCCTCCGCGAGGCGGTTCTTGAATCTTTCAACGATAAAGTGGAGAGACCACCCGGATGCGGACATTGAAGTACTCGTAGATGATCTGGATAGGCGATTCCAGTTCGACCCTCCACTCAGAAAGGATTACATCCTAGAGTACATTGAGAGTTCGTTGCGTACAGCCCAGTACGTCTGGCGTAAACAGTGGATTAGTACGGGTAGGGGAGAGAAGCACTCTTGATGTCTAATTCGGTACTACCCAGCGCTTGTTAAGTACTGGCGCACTAGAGAAGCTGACGAGGAAGCCAAGCTTTTGAAAGAAGAAAGGGCAGCTAAGATGAAGGAAAGAGAGCTTAGGATCTCAAACGGAGGAGCCAGCCAAGAAACCTTAGCGGAATGGGATGTAAGTGTTGTACTCACCCTTGGGTTTTCCACGAAACGCATAGTCTGGTCGAGAACCGCACCTTCCTGATTGAATTAAAATTATGGTTCTTGGCTAAGGGAATTTCACGCATTCTAGAGCAACTAACTATTTCAACGTGCAACCTTTACAGGATGAAGACGAACAAGACATAGATTGGGAAGACGAGGATCCGAGCGAGGACTCTGTACCAACGGACGATTTGGCAGGTTCAACGGCGATGAACAATCCTGACAGCAATGTAAGTAAACATCACAAATTTAGGTTACCCTGCTGCAGCTCTACTTGTATCGTGTAGAGTACATAGGGTGCCGTAGACTTTCATTGAACATATCGGGGGAATTCAATTTAAAGGAATTGTCGGGTCGGCCATAGCTGGGGTTGCATGGTTTACTCTACCCTAATGTAGAAGGTCGGAATGCTAAGGTGTGTACCGCGCATATGATTATAACAACGTCATGAACAGGCTGCGCTTGCGTCGACGGTGGGTACCACAAGCACACCAGTGTCACGAGACAACGACACCTCGTACCAGATGATCTTCCCTTTGTAATTTTCACGTCATCGTTCTCTTCGATTGAATGTATTAGTCTTTAGGTACCCTTTGCTAATTGTGTAGTCACAGATTCCTGAAAAAGGAAGTTCATGACCAATCCTCGAGAAATGAAATCCCTGTGTCATACTGTCGCAGGCCATCAACGACGACAATGGCACTCCCAGCCATGCGGCGGCAGCCATCGTTAATAGGAAGAAAGGTGACTTGACTGCCCGATCCATTATTCGAGACCTGGGATCAGTGACAAGCCAAGTTCTTGACTTAGCAAAGTGGAGGGATGGGGTGGAGCACAATTTGGCAGCCGTGAACAAAAAACTAGATTTGCTTATCGGAGTGATCATGCCAACCAGAGTCAATGGGGACGCCCGTGAAGGGGACCAACCATTGCAACTACAACGCTCACTTCTAGTCCCCCAGCACTCACGGATAGCTACGATTGTAGGGACAAAATGACGCAAAATGATGGAGCTGTTGGCGGAGAATCCACATATGGTACACCTTCGGCTGTGTCAGAGGAGGTATGCCGTGTGTTTCGACAAGGTTCCCCTCCAGGTAAGCGCAGTTCGTTTAACCATAGACTCTCTATTCCTAAAATTGATCAGTTACATGCTTAGTGAGAATCCCCTTCATGTATGTGAGATGCTATTAGTGACATACGAAGTGTCTAACACCGTTTTCACTTGTACATGGTACCAGAGCCAGAGATGGAAGTAACAGACGTAATCTGTCATGGAGAAGGAGCGCCTACATCTGTGCAGTCTCCGACACTTGGTCAAGGCGGAGCCCCTGTGTCTTCCCTGCAAGCTGCATTCGGATTAGCTGACAATAGAGAGAACCTTAAATCGAAGAAGAGGCTTGTCCCCGCGAGTGAGATACGCTTTTCATATGCATTTTTTATCAAGGTTATTTTTTTTTAAAATATATAAAGTATGTGGAATCCCTCCCCGATGATTTGACCCATGGTAACTCCTAACAGAACTGTGTATCGTATTGGAATGCAGCGGACAAGGAGACGCCCGCCAAGAAAACAAAACCGGCTAACCAAAAAGGGACGCTCAGAGCTTACGCTCAGGGGATTGCGAAACCATGGGATCTTCCTTCAACATCAGACTCGATCACTGTGACACCACCAACACGCGTTAGGAAGAGGCCTTCAAAAGTATCTGGACTACGTTCCACCCGCAGAAAACAAGCCTCGGGCAGAAGGGGTAAGCTTTTTGGAAACCATCCTCCGCCATGCTAGAACCCATTCAATCCATTCTTGAACAGTCTTGAACCTTGTTCCTCTGATCTCAGTGCGATCAACTGAAGCCGAACAAGGCAGTATAAGTGCTCCATCCTGACCACCAGAACAAGACAGTGGCACTGGGACGATGCGGTCCACATTGGCGCACCATCAAGAAGAAGTGAGCCCCAAATGTCCCAAATAGGAAGGGCATACGATGGGAGTTTGGAATGCAATAGGTGATGATTGAGCACGTCTATCCAGAGTGGGCAAACACACAGGTCCTATATCCTGATAAACAGCGTGAAGGTATTGTGACATTATCAGATGCACTGAAGGGCGATTTTGCCAAGGATGCGACTATTCTGTGGCAGTCTCGGTATCTCAACTACGTGGAGGTCAGCAAAGTCAACTAAGGTGAGAATTTCGACATAACACCCACGCACGATTGCTACTTTGAGTCAATCCAGTTATAATGTTTGCAGACCAATTCTAACCTTCGGCTATACTGCTCACAGAACTTTGAGGACTCCCAAGATATTAATGCAACATCTCTATGAAAAGCATTTGGAGGCCAGGTTTGGATTTATTAGCGTATTTGTACAGTGGTGTGGTGTTGGGTAACTCTATTGGAATTGCTTCCATACGACTGGTCAAAAGCAGGGTCAGGCAAACCATGACGCGGATTCGAGCGGGGTCAGGCTAACCATGAAGGGAGCATCATGTCCGAGACGCGCAAGGATTTAAACCGTTTCTTAAGCGTCCTCAAGCATTCCGTTACGCCACCGGGTTCAACGACTCCACAGCTTATCAGTCCTATCCGTGACACCTTCAGTACGTTATTGGAGGTGAGTGTGTGCTCCGGGGTAGATATTTGTTGAGTTTGCAAATGTAGCAGCATATGACATCGTGTTAGATGAGGGCCGAAGTCAATGAGTGGAAGGCATTGCTGTTTTGATGCTGCTCTTTTTAATAAGAAACCATGAGATCGAAGGCTTCAGATTTCAATGGTTGCCTGTTCTGGATACACTGTCGTCTGTATTGCATTTACTGTCTCGCACAAGTCTACCTCCTCATGCACACTATGACCTTCGACGACAAAACACACATTGAATGGACGATTTGTTAATCCCACAATCTGCGCAGCATTGTAAATTCTACGAATTTAATCTGGATTCAAAAATTATCCCACCGTAAACACAACATTTACCTGCAAATCGACATAGGTCTCTATTGGACCACGTGTAAGGCAATCATTGCCTTATTTATCACCACATTCGAGGTCCCGTCCGTTTTACCCACCCGACTGTCGCACCTCCTCCGCCAATCGGATGCTACAACGAGGCAACAAATCCAACGGAGAACAAAGTCCCGTAGCAATTACCACAGGCATCGAAGTGGGGGTAAGTCTCCGAAATCAGTTCACCCACTCATCAGCCACGTCGGAATCCAGAAGTCCACGTAAGCCCAGAACGAACCCACATCGCACATCACACAACCCCGAGTACCTGCAAGCCGATCAATTTCGCGAATTCCACCATGGCTAGTCCTTGTCCTATGTGACTTTGAGCACTCTGAATTCTGCGGAGAGCACACCCCACCGGCTGAGGCTTCGAAGCGTGAAAGAACTAACGCCAAGGCGCACTTTTTGCCATTTCAGGCCGTGAGGAACGTCACTCAAACATGTAGTGTGCTTTATCAAAGAGCAACATTCTGACTAAGGAAGAGGAGGCGTAGGTACTTGCTAGCAATGGGGCTTCACTCAGTCATCCGAGAGGTTTGAACAATTGGTTCTTGTTTTTTTGCTGTCGCAACATATTTATAAGAGGTCAACAAGAATTGCGAGACATCAATGCTGCACAATTTGAGCTTCGTGTGGATGAGAACGGTATTGAGTTTTCTTCTTATTCATTGAAATAATAAACATATCTTTTTCTAATTTGTCAAATCCAGTACAGGTCATGATTGATTGTTAAAAGCATTGGTTGCGTACCATTCATCTGACATCATGAACAAAACTTGTATATACATGTTTTGGCAAATACCTGCCTATGTTATCAAAGAACTATAAAATGGACATAAAACATTCTTCAAACCATTCGATGCGTAAGCCCTTGGATGTCTACTGTGAAGACATCGTACTGACCTTTAAAACGCTGAAATCTCATTGGCCTACTTTCTCTAAAAGGATCTCGAGAAATGGGAAGGATGGCCTCACCTCATCTTCCTAACACCCAAGTCCAATATAAAAAAGAACGATCATGTTTGGTTTTATAGGTCTGCAGTCAGAAGAAACACCCTAGGGAAGACCATAAAAGCTTTGATAGAATCAACCAAGGGCATAGACCTTGCTAGGAGAAAATTCAGTAACAAAACTCCACGTAGAATTGGAAATTCAAGACTTGAACAGGTATTAGTACCACAAGATAAGGAGATGTCTATCACAGGTCATAGAGATCCTAAATCGTATGAACAATACAATGCTTTACCTGAGAGGCGGGATGACATTATCTGCTAGCGTATAATTTCTGCTATTGACCTAGTGTCTACGCAACTGTTGTTTGCAACGAACATGAAAGGGGATGTTGTTACTATGCCATACCAATGTGGAGGGTTGTTGGTTAATATCCTTCATTATAGTGTTAAAATGTGCGTGTAGATGCATAGAGAAGTCTATTTTGCTCAGATCTAGCACTCTACTTGCCTACTCACGAATGGGGCTATAGAAAGATGACTTTCAGGTGTGTGATCTTGCTAGAGTTGGCTATCAAAATGTGCACTCATCTTGCTACTTTGAGTGCTGGCATGTTTTGGGTTCTTTGAAGCTTCCTTCTCATAGACCAAGGGCATCATGCAATACAATAATATTTTTGGAGACGGAATTGTCAAGATCTATGACATTGTGTGAGTTGCAAGCAGAATTAAAATACATAATGGAAACTCCAAGGGGGCTCTGCAAGCATGTGCACACTAGAAGCATGAAGAACGTGGATGAACTTGCACTATGTTCTTCAACAGTCCATCTTTCGTGCCAATATTGAAGATGATATATGATTAGTTTCACCCACAACAAGCTTTGGGTGGTCTATGCTAGTATTGTATTCTGGAATACACATTCATGTTTTGTACCATGATGGCAGCTAAATACAAATTGTAATCAAATATATTGATGGATAGATGCATGCTTTTGATTGTCTTTGCTAATTTCATTCTTGTGTTTATCTTTGCACAATGCAATATTAAATACAATGTTGAATCATATGCTCAAGTCTATACTCAACAAATGAATAATTGTGTTCGCTTGGTGGGGCCATTGCTATAGCCTTGCCTTGAATTGTATTTGGGTGGGCAGTGCAATGAAAGCCCGCCATGTTGGGCTTCACGGGTTGTAGTACAAATGGCCTAGTCATAAAATTATGCTGGAGAGACCCCGTTCATTCCTATCAATTTCCTCCTCTCTCATTTTTTTGTAATTTATCAATCTGAATATGGTTATTGTTCCAAAATTAATGGATAGCAGGATTAGGGATTGCTAAACGGCGCCGGACTATATTGCGAGCCCAAATTCAATTCCAACTATTTAGTCAATTGTAGCAATGAAAGAAAGCACGCAAAGAGAGGAAAAGATTGATTGGCGTGAAAGATTCCCAAACTACTACATAACATGCTATTGCAATCATTTCGTCCGCAAGCGAGACTTTGGGATTAGGATAGTAGTCATGGATAAGTTAAACAAGTACAGTAGCAACTCAAATTGCTTTTGAGAAGATTCACAGGGAGTTAAGTGAAGAAGTAATATTGGAAGTGTGTGATGGCAACTAGATAATAAATAGAGGATATTGTTCACTATGCAAGGTTATTAAGCATCAAGTGACTTCAGTAGCATTTGAGATGAAGCAAAGTTTGCTGCCTACTTGGTAAAAAGGCGGCAAAATGGCAAAGGAATATGAATAGTAAGATTCTCCATTTCATTGCAAAGTATAACTACATAGATGGGCGTCGAGTCATTAAAGAAGTGAGGATTGATAAGAATGTTTTTAAATGTCAAACAAGATTATTCTCAATGAAAAAATAACCTCTTTGTTGATATTAAAGTTGTTCAACGATCAATGTTGTTGTTCAATGACATCATGGTTGAAGATGAGTCTCAACATTTACTTTAATCTATGATTTATTTTGGCGTAGCGGGGACTTGTTACTAACTTTGATCCTTGGTGTTCTCTACTGACTTTGCTTCATTTGAGAGTTGAGGTGTGGGCCAATAACATGTGTGCTAAAGCTTAATGAGGAAAAAGTGCTACATGTGAAGAAGTTTAAGCAAATGAGCTTAACACTCATAAAACAAACTCTCAATCCTAAGAATTAGAAAAAAAACAAACATGTAACCATGGGAACCAAGATTCCATGGGAACCAACCAGATCAACAATACACCGAGCACTCAACAAAAACAAAATAAACAGAATGACTAAAGTAAAATTAAAAAACGAACAGGTAACCAGTCGACCACTTCTCCTCTAGCCTCTCGGCTTCACTCCTCAAGTCCAGTCGACACCCGCCGTTCTCTTCACAAGCAGCCACCGACTGCAAACCTTGCGACCACGACCAGCAAGGAGAAGAAAGCGATCTGAAGAAAACCACCGTCACCTCGTTCCGGAAATCCGGAGCCTCCTTCAGCTCTCACCTCCAGATCAGCCAAGATTTCTCAGCTCCTTTTCCCTGCTCAGCTTCCGCTCCGACAGTCCAGCAGCTTCAACCCCGAACCTCCAACCGGCAGTTTTCCCTTCCTTCGCAACTTCTCTCGCCAGCTCCACTTCCAAGAATTACACATCGAGCCACCAAGTCCAGTTAGCAACCTCTTCCGGCAAAACAGACAGCCACCTCCAGATTGAATCACCGCACCCCGCCTTCCTTTCCGTCGCAGCAGCTAGTCCCATCACCTCCACCAAGCTCGAGTCCTCCGACCTCCTTCCGACAGCCAGGAGCTTCACCGCACGGCATTCACCTACAGCCACCGTCTCTTCAATCAACAGCTGACTCCGGCCTCGATACCAAAATCCACCGCAGCTCCGACTCTTCCTTCCAAACCACCGGCAGCCTCTTCAACACCGCAGCCACAACCGACAATGTCCGCCGGAAAGCCCGCAACCAGCCACCGAACCGCAATGCACCGCCTCTCGAAGATCGCAGCCACCGCTTGTTTGCCAACCGCAGCCGAACCGCAAGTAGCCGCCCCTCTCCTCCCAGACCGCAATCAGCATGCACATACACCATACACAAAATAAAAAAAATAAAAAAACACCCACAACCGGCCACCTCCAGGCAGCTTCAATTTCTTCTCAGTCCGGAAATGCAGCGCTCTGAAACTCGCTCGCAACGATGTCTCTCCAGCCGACTTCAAGTTCCGACCGCTTAGCCTGAGCTTGGTCCAGCTTCCAAGATGCCGCCACAACCCGACCAAAAAAAGCAACCAGAACGCACACACCATAACAAGAAGGAATGTAAAGGATAAGGCACTCCCGGAAGGGGCTCCCCTCGGGGCTATGGGCTCCACGGTGGGGCGCCGACGCCCCACCTGCCCGACCCCAAGGATTTTCGTACGCAGCCCGAATTGGAGCCCCCGACCCGACCTGCGACCTTGGAGCCCGGGCCCGGGCGAGGCTGAGCAGTCCCTGCGAGCTGTCCCAGTCCCGACCCTCTCTGCCACTTACCACCATTAAATTTCTCTTTGTCACTCTGACGTTTATTTTCTGACTGGAATTGTAATACTGTCACCTTAGACCCATTAAATTTGTAGATGCATTCCAAATACAATTTGTATTCTACTTACTACCAAAACAGCGTCTTCTGATTTTTAAGGAATAAAAGAAGTTCTGCAACTAAGCTAAGCTGGAATTGAGTTTTGTTGTTTTAACTTGATTTATTAATAGTGTGGTATGGGGTTTGTCCCTGGTCAAGCAAGGACTTTGTATGCTAAGGTATTCCCAGTGTAAGTTACATACTATTAGTGGTAACCCTGTGTCACCTGGTCCACTTCTTATTTTAATGCAGAACGGGTGCTTTGAATGTAAACTATCCCACACACTTCTACACTTAATCATGAACTCGCAGATATCTTTATCAAATTCAAAACACATCACAGCATATAAATCTTGATACATGCTGAATAGGAAAAAAAATATATATATATATGTATGATTTTTTATTTTTTATTTTTTTTGTGGGCAAATGGTACTTTTATTACCACTGGAAAACCAGAAACGAAAGGAAGAGTACACATAGAACCGAGCCCGGGCCTCTGTCTCATAAGTTCTGGTGGGCAGAAGAATTTCTTTTATGAGACCTTATTCCAGCCTTGTAGCAATGAGATTAAATGTGTGCAGGTGAAGATGGTTTTAATTACTGCATTAGAACAGTGTATGGAGTCTGATACATGGATGCTGGGACAATGAGTCTGTAAATTTCTTTCTTACACAGCCTTTAGTGCTGCCCCTCCTCACTACAGGACTTCCTCAATACAGTAGTTTGACCCAGTACGCTTTACTGTAGTTCGATGATGGATGATCTCTAGAAATTTGAACCAATGTAGTTGTATTGTGCGCACTGAAGCTTACAAGTGTTTGCAATTTGAAATGAGAGTATACCATCAACTTGATCTTGATAGTTCACAGGCTATGAACTTTAAATATCATACTAACAATTTTAATCATAACTGTACTAAACTCGCATCTCTTAATTTGTTTAGGTTTTGTTAAATGCACGATTAATTTAAAAATTTGTGGTAAAATAGTCATAAGTTATTGACTTTGCCTTCACATACAACTTTTTTTTTGTCTCCAGCCTAACAAAAACCCCCACACCGCAACCCCGCACATTTACTTTCTCTCCAAAAAGTAAAAGGAACTAAAATAAACATATGAAAAGAAAACCTAGTGAAAATGAACTAAAAAAGCAAAAGAACGGCACCCAATATAAAGGATAGACACCTTTAAACTGTGACTTCTCTTAAGTTGTATTACTTGTTCACTCTTTCTTTGTATATTCTTAATCTCTCTTGATTGTATCAATCTCTCATGATTGTATCAATTTCTCTTGATTGTATCAATCTCTCTTGATTGTATCAATCTCTCTTTATTGTATCAATCTCTCTTGATTGTATCAATCTCTCTTGATTGTATCAATCTCTCTTGATTATATCATTTTTCTATCTCACATTGCTCATACCTTATATTGTTTCATTTTATTCTATGAAAGTTTATTTTACACTGTATTTTCCATCAGTCTTGTTTGTTTGAGTATGTTTAGAGGTTAGAATTTAGAGGTTGGACAGTTCAGGGTTAAGGCTTGTGCTTTTAAGCACATTGAAATTACTTCCTATCATTGTTCATAGGTTTAGGGTTTAGTATATTGCATATTATTCTCTCATTTCTTAATTGAGGAGAATTTTGATACTTTTGGAAGATTTGGGCATTAAGCATGGAAGGAGGAAGTTCATTTCAAGAGGATGATTCTTTCTATCCTTCAGATTTTGAAGAGGAGTTGGAGTATGCTGCAGAGGTGGAGGAAATTCTTGGAGAGGAAGTCCTTCGAGGTAATCAAGGGAGTAGTAAGGATTTTGATTTCACTACAACTCATGGTGAGACGTATTTCAACACTTCAGTTTATGAATCTGAAAGTGATGGCAATGACGGAGTTCAGAAAGGAATGGAAGAAGTTCAAAATGAAACTCCAAACACTTCAAGTGGCAACATTGATTTCTCTACAGATGAGACTTCTCTTCCCTCCTTTGAGCATGTTTCTATTGTCACTTTTCCAAAGTTTGTTCATTTTACACTTGCAAGTTTGCACCTCATGATTGAGTGTTTAAATAAACAAGTGTTTCCTACGTTTGAACAAATTCGTGCAGCAGATGCTAGGTTCTGCCCTTTTTCTAAGAGTCACGGTCGTCCTGTAGACGTCAATGATGTGTTCCATACCATTGAGCAATGGAAAAAACTTCAAAACAGTGTCAAGTTAATAACTGTCAATAACAATTTTTGTTTGTCTCCTATAAAACAAGACTCAAGGGAAGGCAAATTCCTCCTATTGAACTTTGGTGTTCAATAGTTGAAAAGTGTCATGTTGATAGAAATGGCAAACATTTGAGCCTATCATCTACGCTTGATGCAATTCGGGAACAGTGGACAACTGATTTCAGAGTTGGGGGAATCCAGGTCAAGTATGTAGAGAGTTGTCTTGATTCTTGTTCCACTTGCAAGGAATCTAAGCTGTGGAATGAGATACATGAAGTTCCTTGCGGGCATTTAAATGTCACTCTGGATAAAATATGCACAGAATATGTTGTTTTACGGAGGTTGAGTCATACCAATAGGTATAGAAATCACATTGTCAAGTACTACCATTGTCATAGGAGCGGAAACAAAAGTTGGCCTCACAGGAAGGCACCTGCAGTGAGATCTTCTCGCTTTTGGACGGCAGACCAGACAGGAAGAGCAGATTGCGGGATTGCTCTTTCAAGTTGAAGACTGTGGAGCCCATTATAGATGATGAAGACAAAGGAGCATCCATCAACAAGATTGCTTCTATTTTCGTGCATACCAGACATAGTGGACATGAACCAGGTTCTGAAGGTGATGTTTTATTTTTGCCTGTGCATCCACATGTTATGACTATGGCCAGAGAGAACTTGATGAGAATGGTTTAAACATCTACAGTGTCTCTTGCATCCAAACGTGATGCAAAGAAAATTCAAGCTATGGTTGGGAATTTGGAGCAAGTGACTTATCGATTTTTCATTATACCAAAGGAAGTAAAGCAACTGAAGCACACTATGAGAGTAAATGGTAAGTTTTCCTCTAGTCACTCAAATTTTTTTATTGTAGTTTGTCACTTAAAAAATTGTATTGTATTTTTTATTTGCAAAATAATCTTTAATTGGATTTATTGCATGTTTTGTAGATGCTTTACGCCAGGATGATTGGGATGCTGCTCAAGTGGAAATTAGGAGTCTGCAAACACAAGGGAAGGTTATTTTTTACCAACCTTATTCACCAAAGCACGAGGACGAAAAGAAACGGCCATTTGTGGTAGTCATTCAAGATGACTGGATGAGAGATGTTGGTAGAAGATTCTCACGTGGTAACTCTTGGGCTCTGGACTCTACTTTCAAGACTAATCAATATGATTTACAGTTATATGCTGCAATTGTGCCAAACCAAGATGGAAAGGGAGTGCCTGTGTTCAACATGTTGTGTACGAAGGACAAGAAGCAAGGGCATCACGGTATAGCATTGGAGTTGGCGTTGACGGCTGTTTTTCAATCCTTGAAAGGAGTACGACCGTCTGCAATTGTCATTGATAAAGACAAAACATCATTGAATTCTATCAACGCCGTTGTGATGATTGATGATCATTGTTGGAGCACGGAGAATGGAGTAAAGGTACAAGTGGCTGGCAAGGTTTTGTTATGTCATTTCCATGTTATGAAAGCTTGGAGTGAAAACCTTTTAACTCGTGTTCCTATACCGGAAAAGAATAAGTTGTGGCTAGCCCTACATGTTCTGATGCATTGTCCAAAGGAAGAGCATTTTGAGGATAATCTCAAAAATTTCTATGAAGACTTTCAGCACATACCTAGTGTGGCAGACTACATGGAGGCTGGCTGAGTAGGTGAAATGTCCCGTGGAGAAAGCTTTGGCCACGATTTGGGCGCCTCTTTTCTTATGGTGGTATGGATACAACCAACCATGTAGAAAGGCACTGGGAGTGGATTAAGTATACTCTACTATAGGGAAAGGTGAATCGTGCGTTAAGAGATCTCATCGTTGCTATTGTTGGTAGCACTCAAGATGGGAGTCGTATTGGAGGACCTACTTTGACAGACCATTTTCAAATGGTGCAACTTATAAGTAAGTGTTTTTAAAGTTGAATTTTTTTGTTATATTTTTTTACAGAAGACATTTTTTTGAGATTTCATCAATGTTCTAATAAAATTTGATGTAATGTACAGGTGACTCTGAGAGGTATTCTAGAAGAGGCAATGATAAGGAACATCGCCGACGCTTGAAAGGAGGAGAGCGCATATTCAAATCTTATCAAACGGATCCGAGTGTTGTATTGGAAGTTGTGAACTTGGAGCTAAAGTTGTTCTCTGTGGTAAGTGAAAGTTCACCAGACACCAAGTATAGTGTTTCCTTGAACACTTATTTCTGTGATTGTCCAACTAGAGTGTCAACTTGGGAGTCCAACAGATTGTCCAAGAGTACTTCATTATTCCATCAACCTCAGAAGTGCATGTGACGGAGCATGATCAAAATGAGGAATCGCTTCCTTTCATGGATATAGATGCTCCAGATGTAGACATGAGTACAGAGAGTGGTGAAGATAATGATTCTAGAAGAAGATTTTTAGAGGATTTGGTGAAAACAGAGACCAAGCGTCAAGAATTAAGATCTTCACTGGAAACATACACGAAGGAAGAAGTGAAACACAAAGCAAATGTTGTGGGAAAGTTTCTAACATCTCTATCAGAGCCGTTTACCTTTGAAAGACCCCCAACTGTTGAGATGCCTCTACGGGGATCTCTAGCCATGATTCAAGCGAATGTAAAGCAAACACGGATGGGGCATGGAAAGAAACGTGTAACTGAAGAAGATGGAGAAGGAAGTGGGTCACAACCACCTTCAAAGCGTCCAACTCACACGCTTGTGGCTCATTCTAAGCAGAAAAGGACTGTATTTCCCAAGGTTCCCAAGATACATTGTGACAAATGTAAGGTCAACACAGTAGTGGAGAGAGGAGAGAATTATGTGGTCTGCAAGAACTGTGATAGTCCTTTGATTTTGGAATAGACATGGAGTTTTTTTTCAAATATTATAAATGAAAGGTAGTAGAGAAAGGATGTAATCATGTGTTAAGTTAGAGCTGTGGGCATTTTTTGTTATGGAATAAATTGTGAAGTTTGGTGATATGTTGCACATGGAATTAGTATGTAGAGAGTATATATGAAAAATACATTTCGAGATTTATATAAATGAAGCTTCTTTAAAATAACCAATGCAAACTTGAAAGGTGATGTTGCTTCATGAAAATCTTCACAATACAAATGTATTATCTTCAAAAATGAAACAAACTTCAATATGTTAAAACTAATACAAAAGGGAGAAAAAATGAATAAGGTGTTACACTTTGAAACAGTAAATCATTTTTTAACCTCAAGAGGAAAGTCATCGACTGCAAATTATTCTACATGCTCTGGTGACATACTCCTACACAAGCAGTGGAAAAATTGCGAGAAGTTGTACTCGTACACATTCGATTTTACATAGTGTTCATATTGTGCTCATAGTGTTCCTACATGGAAAAAAAACTGTGACAAACAGTTAAGCATGATAGTTGTATCATGAATTAATTTGTAGAATTCTTTTCTGGAAGTCCCACATTCATTCCAGTTGATTGAATATGCACAGCGATTGAGGAGCTTATACACGGGACGCGCAGTGAGATGGTAAAGTAACTTAAAACAACATAACTCAATCAAGTTAAAACAACAAAACTCAATTCCAGCTTAGCTTAGTTGCAGAACTTCTTTTATTCCTTAAAAATCAGAAGACGCTGTTTTGGTAGTAAGTAGAATACAAATTGTATTTGGAATGCATCTACAAATTTAACGGGTCTAAGGTCACAGTATCACAATTCCAATCAGAAAATAAACGTCAGAGTGACAAAGAAAAATTTAATGGTGGTAAGTGGCAGAGAGGGTTGGGACTGGGGACAGCTCGCAGGGACTGCTCAGCCTCGCCCGGGCCCGGGCTCCAAGGTCGCAGGTCGGGTCAAGGGGCTCCAATTCGGGCTGCGTACAAAAATCCTTGGGGTCGGGCAGGTGGGGCGTTGGCGCCCCACCATGGAGCCCATAGTCCCAAGGAGGGGCTCCTGCGATGGGAGGTACCCCGACGCACTAGGGCAAGGGCGTAGCCTGGCCCGTGCGGTAGGGGTACCTCCCATCGCGGGAGCCCCGACGGGGGTGACTTACCCTGCGTAACCCACAAAGGAATTTTTTTTCGCAACCCATTCTGACCGAGTCTGACCACTTACTACCCCACTGCCCGAGTGTCTGCCCGATCACTGCCCCAGTGCCCGCGATTCAGATACTGCACTGCCCACGATTCAGACTACTGCCTAGCAAGATGAGGCTCTGACCAACTCCCAGAGACAATTATAATTTATTATACCCGACGATTTCTGCCCACCATACCCAGCAAGCTACTACGTGCACATCGAGTTTTGTGAGTCAATGTATACGTGATCGATTATTGAATAGCAAACGATATGGGTTAAGAGCCGTTGTTCAACCCAAAATTAAAGAACACGTGTCACACTTAGATATGACAGCGAATCTGCTCACACAAGCCACCGACGATCGATACCCGCTTCAGCACACGCACATGATACCCGCGCACATGTTATGTTCCACCACAATATCCTTCACTTAAACACTACCCAGCACCGAGAATTAATTACGACTGCAACTCGTTTTGGTGATCATTTTATACATGATCATTTGCTTAATATCAAACAATATGGGATAACAATCTTTTTAAAAACCAAAAGCTGGACACGTGTCGTCCGCTGGTGAAGCGCTATTCTCGCTCTCGCACGTGCCCTGCACCCGGCAATACCCGGATAGTGAAACCAGTGCGTGCCATACATCTTATGACCCTGCTATTGATATCCGCTACAGATATATACCCTAGCCAGATAAATCGACACAGTCCACGTTGATTTCGTTTTAATAACATTGGTTTTAAAGTACTATATATATATATATATATATGATGTTATTCAGAATTGCAATCGATATGGGATAAAAATCTTCTCAAAATGAAAAAATTCTAGAATCGGAACAATCAAGAAATGCCACGTGGATCCAAACAACTCTTCGAGGATTCGCAGACCCCGAGACCTGCATGCACAAGCCATTAGACATACCCGTGGGTTTTTTAGAAATCAATTTATATTCCAGTGTTCCCGCCTCGGCAATCGATATGGGATTTACCTGGAATTGGTTTGTTAACACGTGGCATTTTGCAATTCGACTACACCCCTGTGCCACGTCTGTTGATTCTGCGGTGACGTGGACCATATGAACGAAGAATACAGGATGATAAATGAACCCTACTGGATGAAAAACGATCGACACTCTTTACCGTCCGATGTGCTTGAATCAATCCTTGCTGTTGAATCAATACTATACAAGTCGGGTTTGGCAATTCTAAAGTCCTTTTTCACCGCCCTCGCGCGAGAGAGAGCTCCGGCCTCCCGCGAGAGCGCTGTCGGATTTTTCTTTGTTTGTGCTTCGGATCGTCTGTCTTTTGTGTTTGCGTAGGTTTTGTTGTTGCTGTGTGATTTTGCTGCGTTGAAATGCGATTTCGCATTAGTTTTTTGTGTGCCGTGTTTGTGCGTTAGGGTTTTGTTGGCTAGGTTTTACAAATTAGTTGAACTTGTATGTTTCTGCGCTCCGAGTGTCTGCTTCTTCGGAGTGTTTCGTAGTGTTTCAATAGTTCTTGTAGTTCTTGCGATTTGTTTCGTAATCGGGGGAGCTGTTTGCGGCGATATCAGTAGGTTTGATTTCTTCTTCATTTTCTTTGTTGTTTATGTATCTTGATTTTGTTTCTTATATTCTTTGTTAGTGTTTATTTTCTTAGTTTCTTATTTCTTGTTGTGGTTGTTTTTTCAGGATCTAGTGCATGCGCGTTGCGGCAATGCCTTCGAATCAGGTCTGTTTAATTTGTTGTATCTTATCGATTTTCCTATTTGGTTTTGTCTGTCTGTGTTTCGATGTATTTTGTCTGTATGTGTGCCTCATCAAGTTCTAATTTCTAATTTCTTGTTTCTTGACTTTTCCTTAGCTTGATGTTGAAGCTTCCGCGGCTTACAACTCTTCGGCGGATTTTGGAGCTGTTTCGGGAGCGGCGGATTTTGGAGCTGTGCAAGTTAAGGTATCTCTTATTCTTAGTTTTTTATTTTTCTGTTTTCTGTGACAATATTGTTTGATTTGATTATGTTGTGATTTATTTTGATTGTTTGTTTCTCTTTTGTAGGTTGAAGTAGATGCTGCAGCAGATTGTGTTGGTATTTCTGGGGCTGATCGTGTAGTTACGCCGACAGCGTTATTGGATGTTAAGGTAGGCATTTAATATAGATTTTTGTATAGATTTTGGTTAGATTTTTATGTTATTCACATGGTTGTTATTTTTGTCCATCGAACTAATGTTAATGTGCTGTGTGATATAAACTAATGTTAATGTGTTGTGAAATGCTGTGTATTAGATGGAGGATGTTTGTCTGTCAGGAACTAAGCAATCGCGAGAAGAAACAGATCTATCTGACGTGGAGCCCGTTCCTAAAGTCATGGTTCTTCCCTCTTTCAACCTTCGGCAACGGAACAATAACCTTCAACCGGTCCTCGAAATCAAAACAGAATTCCACGTTCTTCCAGGTATGATTAAGTTCTTATTTCTTTAGCTGTTATTTATTCTCTTTTTATTATTATTTTGTTCCAATTGACTTATCATATTGTTTTCTTATTCTTCTTGTAGATCGTTTTCAATTCGGAGTCAAGGTTGTTGACGATGAAACACTCGAGGAGCTTGAGCGCCAGCATTTGAAGGAAGTTGAAGTGCGAACCAGACTTGAAGAGAACGACAGCGAGGAGTTGGACCGAGTGGTCAATTTGAGCTGGGATGAGTATTTGACACAGACTCAATTGCAGGTATGCTTAATAAAATTGATGTAGTTTAGAATTCTTGTATGCTTTAACATTTCTAAACAGTTAATGAATTGACATTGAGCTGTAAATGTTATCATTAAATTTTAAATGTGTAATTAAATCACTTGATTCTAAAATTCGTTAGGAAATACTAAAATCTAATCTGAAACTTTAAGGTTAAAAACGCGGATAATAGTAACATCGTCAGCGAGTCAGTTGCAGAAGATGTCAACAACTGTGTTGACATAACCTGCACAGGTACGTGATAATTTGAGTTTTCTAATCAAATTTTTAATTAAGTTAATGAAGTAATGTTGTTCAAGAAAATTTATTGTAATCCATCTTGTTTTAAATTCAAAAGCAGGGGCCATGCTCGGCCGAAGGCCATCGAAGCCGCGTGGCAGCCCATGTTGCTAATTAATTTGTTTTTTGTGTTCTTTTTTGCAGATGATCACCACAGTTTTGATAAGTTTGCTGAGGGGAGCAACTTGGCGGTGGAATTTCATCAGGATGGTATTTTTTATTTCTATCAGGATGGTATTTTATATTGCATTTCTTACTTTATTTTTATGATATCTGGTTTTGGAATTGTTCTGGTTTAGATGATTTTTTTCATAATATAGTTCGTTTTGGTTGAATTTTAAAAGCAGAGGCCATGCCCGGTCGAAGGCCGCTGAAGCCGCGCGGCAGCGCATGTTGCTGATCAAATTGTTTATGTGTTCTGTTTTGGCAGGTGTTAATCGTGGTGCTCTTGCGTCTGATGCGGAGAATAATGTGGCGGCGGAGCTTCATGGAGATGGTATCTTTTTTATTTTCATCTGTTTGTTTAATCCAGTTCTTTCTTTATTTTGGTGTTTAGATTTACTCTGAATAATGATTGTATTTTGTCGTTTACAAAGCAGCTTTTTAATTGTTTGATCTTTTGTATTTTCAGATGTTGAAGTTGTCTCTCAAAGTTTGGCTGTATCCGATTGTCTTTTGATTAATTTTTGATTTTATTTTGTTGTTCTTTGTTGTTACAGAATCTGAATCTTTGTCAGACTTCACTGATATTAGTGTTGACGATGGTAAGGTTTTTGATGTTTTTTGTTTGAGTGTTTTCATTCTATTTTCTTCTTGTATTTTGTAGTGTTTTCTTACCTTTACAGTTTTTGTGCAGATGGTAGTGGTCAGCGCTTGAATCATGTTGATGGCCCTGGCTCGTTAGCACCGAATGAAAATGGTTATGTTGACGCAGGTACGTGTTACATTTTTTTCTTTTTTTCTTTTGGAATTTTAGTTAATCTGATGTGTGTTTGTTTCTATAGATAGCGGAGTTGTGTATAGTTTTAGTTGGAGGGAAGCTGAAAACAGAAGAAGACTCGTATATAACTACATTCATGATCCGAGAGTAGCTACTTTCTGCGGAGGTAAACTTCAATAAATTTGATTTTATCATTAAATATTTTGGTCAATATCATTGTCTAGATATTTGAGTTTGATTTTGAAACTGCTTTGGTTTTGGTTGGCAGTTGCTGTAGTGGAAGTACCAAAGTCGGACCCTAAAGGTGACGACGACAAGAACGTGGAGAGGGAGGAGACTGAAGAAGAGGACTGTTCTGATGCCTTGGTCTATAAGGATGACGATGACGATGAAGATCCCGATAACTTTTTTATACCTTCCAGTAGTAATTTCCCTGATGATGGAGTCGACGACGCAGCTGCGGAGGAATGTGACGAGAACAACGGTGCAAACACTGGACCTCAGAACTCAGGTGAGTATTAGTTTATTTGTTTTTGATTTTTTTTTGTTTGTTTTTGTATTTGCTAATGTTGTCAATTTGTTCAATTTGATTTGATTACTAATTGCATATTATTATTTTTCAGATTCAACAACCCGAAGAACTAGGTTTCGTGACCTAGACGAAAAGGAGTTACTGAATGTCGCAATGGGTGGAGAAAGGAGGAGTCTTCACTCTGAAATTTGGGCGAAGAATGCTTTTGATGAGTGGCGCCGTTTTCGAGGCATCTCAACCGAGAAGACTATCGGCGAATTGTTTGGGGAAGAAGATATCCGGGAATTTGTGGAAACTTTGAAGGACTTTGTGCTCTAGGTGACCAAATAAGATGGTTCACTGTATCCTCCCAAGACGTAAGTAATCTTTTACCTTTCTCTTACTTATTTAGTTTAGATTCATATTCTAGAAAATCATGTTTTCCTAGTTAGTTGTATGTAACTGAAAATCTATCACAAACACTTTCCAAGTTGAACGGCTGTGTGACAAATAATTCTGTAGTAACACTTTCTAGTTAGGAAGAGTATTCTGTAGTAGTGTGCTGCAGTCTAGTAAACTAGTACAAAATATGTTGAATGTGTATGATTGTTTGTAGATTCAGTTTGCAAATAAGTTTACTAACTTTGTCGGTAATGATTGGCAGGTTGTAGAATATGATCCGATCGATTGGTCGGATAATCCGTGCTCAACAAGAAGTTCGCCTCCAGCGGACATCGGCGGTGGAGTCCCCCTTCAAGATAATGTTCGACCCAAGGTATCGGAAGGTCAAAAATGCTGGAACGGAGTCGGTGAGAAGATCGTTTCGGCGAGGACTGGGGTTGACTACTTCGACTTCTGCAGTGCTCACAAGGGACGAGGAGATTACAGTGCTGAAGTCTCCAGCGGCGTCAATTTCAACACCATCCGGGCTTACTCTTAGATTTGTCTACTTTTTGTGTAGAATTTTTTTATAAGAGGCCAGGATGAGTTGCGGAACACACATGTTGGGCAGTTTCAGTTGCTCAATGAGCATGGTGTAGAATTTCTGAGGTAACTTTGCTTTTAGATTTATTTTCTAAGTTGCTAAGTTTCGTAGTTGCTAAGTTCTTAAGTATGAATTATTTAAGTTTCTAATTCTTGTTGTTTGCTAAATATGTAAGTTGTAGTTTTGATGAGTTGTATGTTTTATTCTAATTGTAATTGGCTAAGTTTTAGAGAGTTTAAGTTATATTTTACTGACCTGGTTTGTTTTCTACAGATATAACCCAAGTCTGTCAAAAACCTATAAGATGGATATTGAACACTGCAACCAGCATTCAATCAGGCACAGCATCGACTGCTCCAATGAAGATGTTGTTACGACGTGGAAGCGGATTTCAGGGCGCTGGCCGAAGTTTACGAATGAAGAGCTTATGGCGAGATATGACGGTGACCCCCACCCAGTTTTCCTCATGGCGAAAACGAACTTCAGATTTCAGGATGCCGTCTGGTTTCAGAAGCGAGCTGTGGGCAAAAATGCACTCGGGAAGGCTGTCCAAACCTTAATTGAATCTACTCCAGGTCTTTCCTTATCCCATTTTGTAATTTGTTTTTTACATATTTTTGTTTTCTAGATTTTTTATCTTTTGAAATCTCTTTTTGAGTACTAATTTACATCTAATTGTATTTTCAGGAATTGTTATCGGGGATAGAAATTTTACTAATAAAACCCCTCGGAGGATGGGTATATCAAGGATGACCGAGGCTCAAATCCCTACTAATAAGGGTATGTTAATCACAGGGCACCGAGATGTAAAGTCTTATAACCAATACAACTCTAACCCTTTAAAGTTGCAGATGGAAACCTGCCAACGAATAATCTTTCGTGACGGCAAGAAGTACTCTGAAGTTTTATCCCAGGAGGTGAAGAAGGCAAATGCCGTGCAGATGAAGTTTCAATTCACATCTTGATTTCGATACTCTGAAGTGTACATTGTCTTTTTCAGTTTCTGCCTTGTTTTCCTTTTTATTACTGCGACTTTACATTGATTTATTGCTTTTGTTTTTTATTCAGAATGGTCTTTCAGCGAAGAATGCAGCTAAAGCAGAACCTAAAGATGAACGTTCTCCTGTCGACATCAAGTCCATTTCTAAGAAAATTGATTCTCTTGTCTCTACAAAGGTATATATGTGTTTTTATGTTTTTGTCTGTTTCAAATATTGTCTCTGTTGTTTTTATATTGCGTTTTGATTTTACAAATTTATCTTTTCTTTCAATGTTTCAAGTTTGGCATGGCCGGCGTGATTTATGCATTCTCAGACACTGATTATCAACGACTGCAGTACTTAATCATGATTAGCTTACTCTTATTTGGTGGCTGTTATCAATGAGTCTTGCTTAGTTGCTGGAATGCAAGCCAATGTGGAATTACAGGACACCAACTTCACAAATGGTTTTGTGTAAATGCGGGGTACGATAATGGGTGACGAAATCCAGGGGGGTGGAAAAACAGCCTCACACATCGCAGAAGAGGTATGCTTGGAATGTTTTATTTAGATTTACTCTTATGTACTTCTAATGTACTTGTTTATGTCTAATGTACTGAATATACTGAATTTTTTTTGGATTGTGTCTTACTAGTGTATTGTGAGCAAGGGCAGTACATCTGGTGGAATCCTGTTCGGCTCTGCATCAGACTGCAATTTTTTCAATTTCAGTGGCTCTTTTGATCCGGCTGTGGTAGCAAGAATTATGTCGAACCTTCCGAAGGTATGTGTGTTGATCATATTCTTTTTAATGTAATCTTTTTTGTCTTTATTTTGATGTTTTCATTTTGGTGGTATCTAATCCTATTGTTCATATCTATGTAATGCAGGTTGAATCTTTCAATTCGGCGCCTCTAAGTTCGCAGTAGTTGCAACTAGCTTAGAATACAAGCACATTTTTCATAGTAGTAGGCAGTAGTTTAGAGTATTTTTGAGTTCTTTAGTTTTTCAATTTGAAGTACGTGCAGGTTACACCTTAGACTCTAAAACAATTGTACATCGAAATTAGTGAGCACAGACTCAAAAAGAATACTGTTCATTCCAAACCATGCTATGGAGTAAAAGCAAAAGCCCACGTCGAAAAAATCTTTGTTTTCTTGTCGCAATAAGTCTGTAAAGTCTGTCTCAGATTTGTTCATTTCACTTCTTTATACTTTTTTAGAATGTGAAATTTGCCTTAAATGATTCTCATTTTATGAAGTTTCTAGAAGGAATATAGTTAAGCAAAAATTAACGAAGTTTAAATTGTCTGTGAATTTTAATTTTTTTGGTAAAAACTCTTGGAAAAAAGTTCCCAAAAAAAAAAAAAACTGCCCGGGCCTTTACATTGGGGCGAGCTTTTTCCGCGGGGTAATTACGTCGGAAAACCCGGAACGTCTCGCCAAGGACAGATATCGGCACGGGAGGGTCGTTTAAGTCCGGTTTAAAAAATTCCTAAAGTGGGTTACAACCAATTGGAACAGCCACTTCCTGCCCTTCACTTTGTAGGCACGCCGCCTTATGTACCGCAAGCACTCGCTCAGGGCATCCCCAATGGTACGGGAAGACCTGGTCCCTCTAAACGCCAAGTGACGAGCCCCCTGCCCGGCCTCGCCACTAAGGGCTCCCCACTTTGGGGGTAGCGCAGACGCTGCCGGGGGAGCCCTTCTGCCCGCCTGGCTTCGCCTCTGTTCCATCCTGTCCCTGCGGCGTCGCCGCAATAGTTCCCTACGCCGGAACGGCATCTTAGGGTTGATGACTCCTTTGCCAAATATTCTCCATCCTCTTTGGGTTGATGACATGTTTTGGGTAGTATGTTTTGGCCAGGCGAGCAGAAGGGATCCCTGGGCAGCGTCCGCGCTCTCCCCAAAGTGGGGAGCCCTTACGGACGAGGCCTGCCCGGTGGCCAGTTTGTTTGGCGAGGCAGTCTTCCAACGGAGACACCATCGAGCCCACGCCATGAGTTGATGCCGTGTGAGGTGGCCTGCGACCTCCACCACCGTGACCAGGAGGTGGGCCAGTTGTGGCGATGTACTCCCGCGGCCTGGTGGTCACCGCTTCCTGCGTAGCTTGAGATATTGCGACTAGTAGTGAGCTGAAACTAGTGTGTGTGGAAACTAGAGGCTGTAGGGAGTGCTTGAGCTTTGAGTGTGAGGAAGTGGGAGTGTGGTGTGAGGATTGAATTGTGGAATTGAGCTTTGTAAAGGGTATGTGGTTTTATTTTTTACAGCCATGGAATCATGGGAAAAGGAGCTTGAGAGAAGTCTTGGATTAGAGTTAGGGTTTGATGAAGAGCTAGAAGATGAGTATGAGGACGTTTTTTTCATGCAGATGTTTGATGTTGTCTCTGACGAACTCCTAGGGGAGTCCTCTTCTTCGAGGCCCAAAGCTGGTGGAAGTGTTCTAGGTAGGGAGTTTGTGTATCGATCTCGTGAGTTTTTTTATCATCTCTTGTACAAGGACTATTTCTCTGAATTTCCTACCTACGGACCTGTTAAATTCCGGAAACGTTTTAGGATGCAGAGAGAATTGTTTCTGACCATGGTAGAGGCTGTAGCCACATATGATCCTTGGTTTCATCCTAGGAAAGATGCAGCATGTCATATGGGTCTATCTACTTTGCAGAAGTGCACTGCCGCCATTCATATGTTGGCTTATCGAGTTACTGCTGACCCTTGCAATGACTATTGCAAGATAGGGGAGTCTTTTGCCTAGGAATGTATGAAGCGGTTTGTAGTGGCAATTCGTGGTTGCTTTGAGGCTAAATATCTGAGACAAGAACCAGAGCTTCATCCTCGAAGCCATTGCAGACCAGAGCATGTGGATTTGGCATGCATTTTTTGGCATGCTAGGTGGAAACAATGACATCAATGTCCTTGATTGCTCACCATTTCTCCTCAATTTCTTATGGGTGCTGGCCACGACCTCAATTTCGAGGTAAATACAATTTTCCCTTATTGTATTCTCTTATTGAGAGAAGAAACGGGCATTGAGGTTTAAGCCTTGGCCAAAGTTTCTATATTGTACATGGAATGTGGTTGAGGATAAACAACTGGCCTATTCCCTAATGGACTATTCGAGCTGAAACTAGGGTCATTCCGAGGCTGTGACTCTGGAATGCATTGTGAATCTCCCCAGTACTCCCTCTGTGCATCATCTGTGAACACAAGACTAGTAAATCAGCTTAAAATTACTACACTCTCCATAAGAAACAAAACTGACTGAAAAGGGAGCCCACAGAAAACTCAATTACAGAGAAATACAATGAGCAGATGGTACATGATTCGAAAATGAAAAACAGAAAACAATTAGCAAACAAACAGACCAAGGTGAAATTAGAGACGTCACAATGAATTGATTCAAATCAGCTCGTGCACACTTTGCTTCAAACAGAGTACAAACTGAATCAACTGACTATACAACCAAAGGAAGAAAGAAATAAAAAATAAAAAATAAACAAGAGAGAGACTCAAATGCAACCAATCAACCGGTGAGCTAGCACTGTTGACTTTAAACTGAACAGGCCATGAATTGAAACCATGCAACCTGAATGAAAAGTAAAAATAAAATATAAAATCAAAAGAAAGGAAAAGAAAAAAACAATACGAAACTAATGAAATGAAATCAGGGGAGATCAAAAGTCTCGGCCTGGAGGTGGATATTAAAAAAAATAAAAAAAAATAAAAACAGAGAATGAGAAATCAAAGGAGAAATTGAATGAATTCTGATCAAATCAGATCACTCTCCACAAGTTGAAAGAGAAAATGAATTAAAATTCAAAAAAATAACCATGAGCAAACAAATAATGAACTGAATGAAAAGAAATCAGATGAGACGAAATGAATCAACCTGAAAGAGAAAAAAAAAAATTAAAAGTTAAAGAAATAATAAGAAAACAAAGAAGAAACCAAACGAATCAGGGGAAATCAGACGAGATCAATTCACTCGAGCTGAAAGAGAAAAGAAAAAAAGAAACCAGAAAATGAATGAAAATAACAAAGTAGGAACTGAATAAATTGAAACCAAGTGGTAAGCACCTTGCTCAAGCTCAAAGAGAAAATAAAAATCACAAATAAATATGAATGAGTTAACAAAGACTAAACCAAATTACCCTAAACCGCACCTTTGAATGGGTATCATTCCGAAGTTAGATCAGAGTAGGCCACCAGTTGAAGACATGCCAAATGCAATCTGAAAGAAATAATAAAAATAAATAAAAATAAATAAAAACAGAGAAGAAGAAATGAAACCAAGCCAAGCGAAATCAACTGATTCGACCTGAAATTAAGCAAAATCAACTGAAACCGAATAAATTGAATCAAAGAAGGCTCCACTTAAATCAGAATAGGCTGCCTCTTGAAGCCATGTAAAATGCACGAATGAAAGCAAAAAAAAAAAATAAGCTCGAGAACCTTGTAGAGACTTCGAAGAGAAAATGGAAACATGTGAGAGGCAATCAGTTTTGTGAATGTATGAACCCAAAATTAAACACCGAAAGGAAGGACGGAAGGTCGATAACAGAAAAAAACGAGTCAACAGGAACCAAAAAATGAATTACAGTTAACGAATTGAGTCCAAAAGGTGCACGTTTGAACTTGAACTAATTCGCAAACATCAAAATCTCCCAACCTGCATCAAGTGAATGTGCTAACTGATGTAACTAACGATTGAATTAAAAAAAATAAAAATGCCAAACAAATAAAAACAGGCCCTATCAACATTGACAGCCCAATTCTAAACAAACTCACCTTGGCCAAAGAAGTTACAGAATCACATCAAATTTGAAATTCACTCGCTCCAAACTCCAATTAAAAAGTGAAAGAAGTATACTAAATTGATAGAAGAACACCGGCTTGAGAGGACACATGAAAGAGAATTCAGAATTGCTCGATTGGAAACATTAAAAAAATAAAACAGAAACTCAACCAAGCTGTCATCACAATAAGAGAACTCGACAATTGAGTAAAACTGCTCTACCATTTCGGTTAAAAAAGAAAAAAAAGAAAATAAAAAACCCTATCAACATCGACAGGAAGCAGCTGTCAACATTGACACGAAGCCGCAACTGATCGACATGGCAAGGAAGCGGTAAATTGGCTCAACGAAACCCCTTGGCTGCAAGGCTGTAACTTAGCTACAACGAAGCCCCTGGCATGGTCTACGAGCATTTGAAGAGCATGAGCCGTGAAGGAGAAAAATTAAAACGAGAAAATAAAAGCGAACATGAACTCACCTGTGTGGAGGCTCGGGGACCTTCGAAGGCTGGGTGATGGCTCGCTTGGCAAGGTTTGCTCCGCGATGGCTCGCTGCAGGTGGTGTACTCCCCTCCACCTCTGTTGGCACTGGCAAGGCTGCAGCAGAGGCCGGTGTTTGAGTGGGCTGCGCTTGTGCATTAGCCGCAGCTGGGGTTCCACTCACCCTCTGCTTTTTCTTGCTCTGAGTTTCAGCTGATCGCTCTCGCAGGAGCTTCTCATGGTCGCTCTTCTCCCTCTCCGCCGTCCTCTTCTCCGCCTCCATGCGGCGCTTCATGCGCTCGAGCTCCTCCTTTCTTCTCAATCCGAAGTACTCTTTTGCCTCTGCGTCTAAATTCTCCAGAAGCATGCGGAATAGAGACATGGCTGCATGGTCGGCCATGGCATCAGCCTTGCGAAGGTTGGCAGCGGCCATTTGCTCCGTCGCCCTTGCTTGTGTCTTCAATATAGCGTCCCTCCTGTCTTCAATATAGCGTCCCTCTTCCCCTGCTCTGCCAAGTCGGACTTGGCGGCCTTGCACCCCTGCAGCCTTACAGGTTGACTTGGAAAGGCAGCTCTATCAACCACCTGCACCTCTTCGTCGCCATCTACATCTGGTGCGACCCCGGCCTTCGGAGCGTCACTACTCCCCAGCCCTGTGCCGAGCCTTCCACTGCCGAACCTTAGACAGTCGCCCTCCTGGCTGCCATCACCGCCCGTGTCCCCGTCCCCTCTCCGACATGCCTCCGCTGCACGTCCAACGCCAATTGCCACCACCTGGGAACTTCTTTTAAAATTTGCCATTAAAATCTTGCTGCTTGGGGTGACGGTTCTTGTAATACTCAAGAGCTCTCTCTAAAACATCATCTTCCGACGCCTCCACTCTCCTGTAAATCACAAATTTGCTTGAACGCACCACAGAATTTAGCAACATCATGCTTAATGTAACTCCATTTTGATTCTAGAGACCTAGCAGGATGGATAGGAGACCCCCTTCCCTTGTGGAGGTTGAAATGCATTGTGATGCGCTCCCAAAATGCAGTGTTCCTCTGCCCATTTCCACACATGGGGTCCTGCGATATGGCCAAAAAACTCCTGCAAAGCACTCTCTTCTCATCTGCAGAAAAGTTCCTCCCCTTCTTCCCCCTTCCCGCCTCTGCAAGTGCCATCCTGGAGTTGACTGGGTGATAGCGTGTTGAAAATGTATCCCTCTAAGGGAAGGAAATTTGGCGAGAGCAAGCCAAGAGTGGCGAGGCGCGGCACAATGGAGGGTGGGTTGGCGAGGCCATTGGGGCGGGAGTTTGGCTGCGGGCCTGCCAAAAGCCGTTGGAGGGGCCCTGATGGCGGGCCATTCGGGATGCCCTCAACTATCAATAGGCAGATGCATATGGATGCGCATGGGGGTTCCATGTGCATGCGAAGGAATTTTGGTGGGCCTCCACCCCGACGACCCACGCACAGGCCCGCACGCCACACCTGCGTGCTGACGCCGGTGTGTAGGACTCCGTCGGAGGCTCGGGGGGTTAACCCCTAAAAATCCAGGAAAGCCTAAATGGGTTTTTGCTATTTTGGGCAGCCACGATGAGGAGGTTAAAATTCATATTTTTGCCTAAGATTTTTATTGGATACTCCCTATACTGCAAAGTGTATGTGGTAAAATTTTCAAAGCCAAATTCCAATTTTAAGACCTTCATCTAGAAATTTTAGGTTTCAAGTCCAAAACGGGCAGCTTAAAATTAGGTTTTATTAAATTTTTTTCTTGAAATATATTCATAACCAAACCACCACTCAAATTCCAAAGAGACCCAAGTCCAAAAATAAACCAATTTTACAAGGGCAGCCTCCAAAAATTACAATGACAAGCTCCAAATTTTTGAATTCTTTCTTTCAAAATTCGTCAAAATTTGAGATTTTGAAATTTTTCAAAATTAATTGTGCCTAAAAATAAAAAATGTATAAAGGCACCTAACCACCATTTAGATTTTTCAAAAACCAAGTATACATAACGTCATACATGTTTTACGATATCAACGTTTTTAGACCCGCTTCTAGAAAATAATTTTTATGAAGGTCCTAAAAAAGGAATAAGTCTCTAAAATTTTGCATGGAGGTACCCAACTTGATTACCTACATGGAAAAAAATATGAGCAAAATGTTTGGGATAATGAACATCAAGTCCCCATTTTCACCATTTACCCTATGTCGTTCGGTTTATACCAAAAAAATGTTTTGCTGCAACTTTAAACATTATAATCTCACAAATGGTAAATATCCAACACTTGAAAATTTCATCAGTATTTCTAAAGAGGGTAAAGTTTAAGATCTTACGGTTAGATGTCTACAAAAAAGAAAAAAACTGGTCCAAACCGTCATTCCCACAAAGCGGTCAAAAATGACAGTTTTGGAACTTGGAGCTTCAAAAAACGGCTGGCTTTTTAGGGGTTAATAACTTTTTGAAATATCCCAAACCCGGCGCGGTGTGAACGCGTCGGGGTTTTTTTACGGCCACGAGAACGCCCTCCCTCCTGCGACTTGCGGCATTGGTGTCTGAAGTTTCCCGCGAGGATAGCTAGAGCAAGGAATGAAGGCTGCGGGGGGGGGCAACTTTGGGAGGGGATTTCTTGACTTGGGTATGTCCTTCTTCCGTTGTTTTTTTTTTATTGATGTTGTAGTACATGTCATGAAGATTATATTGAATATTTTGGTTGAATTTTTCTGCGTCGAGTTGGTGATTTTTTTAATATTTTTTAATGTTTAAGTTGTTGAATGAAAATTCTTTGTCGTTTCTTTGGATTTAGGTGCATTGTTTGCAACCGTGGACTCCTCTTTCCATCGTATGGTTGTGCTTGTATGGATGCTCATGTCCATAACATTAGGCAACTATGCTACTTACAAGTCAAGAGCTTTTGAGGTACTTGATTCCATGAATGGGTTCTACTTTGTACCTCTTCTATGGTTGATTGCCACAAGGAAGAATTGTGTTCCAAGGATCTTTTGGGTGGAACCCAGGCAAACGACGCATTGGGATCATGTTGAACCCATTGTTTGGAGAGCAACAGAGGAGATGCACTATAGGAAGTACATAAAGTTTTATAGAATGAGTCCAGAGGCATTTGACTACATGATTCAAATGTTGACACCGTATTTGAAATCGCAATGCATAAATCATATTAGGCCTCAATTGGAGATTAGGAAAATTGTTGCTGTAGTGCTTTATAGGTTTGCCCATGGTTACTCTCCTGACCATATCGCTGATCGCTTGAAAGATGCAAGTTACACTATCAGGAAATATATAGACATAGTTTCTGACATTCTCTCTGATAGAGACAAGTTGTTTAGTCGATGCATTAGCGTACCCACAGGTGTATGGTTGCAAGGCATTATTGGTGACTTCCATGAGATCACACGGTTGCCAAACATTTGTGGTACGATTGATGGAACACACATTCCTCTATCAGAACGGCCAATTCGCAAAGTGATCCTTGCAGAGAGTGACTTTTTTTAGTTAGAAGAAGTTCCATTCTATTGTTTTGCAGGCAATTTGCGATGCAAACAAGCTATTTTGGAATGTGTGTGCAGGTCAATCTGGAGGTGTTCATGACGGTGGTCAGTTCAAGGTCTCCAGCTTGTATAAAGACCTGAGGACCCGATCTATTTTGCAAGAGCCACTTGTGGATGTCAGAGGGAAGATGTGCACTCCATACTTGATTGGGGACTCCGCTTATCCTACACGCACATTTTTGCAGAAGAATTGGAAGTCACCACAAGATGAGGATAAGAAGAGATATGATAGTGCAATGAACTCAGTGAGGGTGGTGATAGAGAATGCTTTTGGATCTTTGAAGAATAGGTAGCGTCTCTTGAAGAACTTCAATTCTAGAGTTGATAGAGCGGCAAGGATCACCATAGCTTGTTGTTGGTTGCATAACTACTGTGAGCTATGGAATTTGCCTGAGCCAGGGGGCCATAGACCACATTGTAGAGATCCATTGCAAGGTTTTGGAAATGTTAGGCTTTGAGTTATTTGTGAGGGGAGGGTGCCAAAGCAGAGGGTGAGAGTTTGAGAGAGAAGTTATTTGAGCAATGGATCCTTGAAAACCCTAGTAATTAGAGTTTGAGTTTCTAATGTTATCTTGATTAATCAAGAATATTATGCTTGAAAGCTTGTAGGATTTCAATTTTTGTATGCGAGTATATTGGTAGATTATATTTAGATGATATTGCACTGTTTGCATTCCTTCTTAGTTGTTACCAAAATTCTTTTTCCATTGTTTTTAAATTCTGGGGAATAAGTGAGGATAATGGAATGCCATGGGATTTTTTATTTTCATTTGAAATTCTTCAATGAATTTGTTTAAGACGGCTTGCTATTGCCTAACAATGTTTTTTTTGGGAACAAATACATGTGGTTTAATTAAATGTAAACTATTTAGATTAATAAAAATTATAAAATTAATCATATTCAGGTTTAAATTTTGAATAAATTTGAAAACTTTAAGGAAATACATTTCAAATATAAATTGAGGTAAATTTTGAATAAATTTTAATTTTAAAATTTTGAATACAAGAAGACATCTAATTTTAGTAAACATTAAAGTGATTATTCAAAATCAAAATTCATAAGTAGTTCAGTTATTTATTTTGCAAATGTAAAAATTCCTAAAGTTGTAGAAAGTGGGTGAGTGATCGAAGATGGTGGCATTGAAATACGTGATTCAATAAAATATGTAAAACATTATCCTAGTAAAGTATGATTTTTTTTAAGAAGGGTTCACTTTACAACTACTTTTATTGTGTAGGCTTAAATTTAATTTCTATACATTGGAAATTGACAAGTGCATACTTTGATTTGAATATTCTCTTCTACATGGTTAAATTTTCTTACATGAAATTTACCAAAGTAGTCTATTAAAAGGATATACGTAAATTTCAAATGTAAACACCCTTCTAACTAAAACTTATGAATATAAGAATTATTTTCCAGAAAATACATTCGAAGAAATGATTCCTTTAAAATTGTAGCTTCAAATATAAAATTATGCTAGGAAGAATGTGAATGGTTTCTAAGGATTCTGAAACGTTCATTTAGAATTCTCCATAGAGAACACCAAATCAAACTCGCTCACAAGCCTGAACAATACAATGAATTTTTTTGTAATTCCCTTTAATTGAATGAAAGAATTTTTCTAAATTATTATTTCTAAAACAGAAATGTAATTCCGACTTCCTAAAATTTTGTCTATATTAAGTCATATATGGATAGACATAAGGATTTTTTAATTTTATTTATATAAACAAGTTTGAGTAGAAGAAGAATTATTCTTAACAACATTAAACTCTAAAACTTCTAATTTCTATAACTTCTAAATTAAAAAAAAAAAATGCATAAGCATAAATAAAATGAAAAGTCATTGTACTACAAACTTAGAAAAATAAAACATTATATTCATTGAAATAGTCATCTTCACATGTAATACATGCAGCTTGAATGCGATGGAGACAACCATTACAATAACAGAACTATTTGCGTACCCTTTTGTTTTGTAGTTTGAATTTGAAAGAACTTCATGAAATTATAAATCAAAATGCATATACATGAATGAAATGAAATATAATGTTGGATAAAACTTTTCCAATTTCAATAATAATAAAATTTAAATTAAAATACTTCTATCGTAACCATGTATGGATTTTAATTCCAAAATTTAACCTAAGTGCAATAACTTTGTATACACAAGTGTTAAATATGGCTTAAATGCAATTACTACGCAGCTTAAATGTAGCTAATACACACAATTATGAAAACAAAAATTGACATGCAAATTGATGGATAAATAAATGTGGCTCGACATACTGGCAAAATAAAATTGAAAACTTAAATTGACATGCAAATTATTGATGAGCAAATAAATGTGGCTTCACATAATGGAGAATTTCAAAGAAAACGGAAATTGACATGCAATTTATTGATGGGCAAATAAATGTGGCTTCACATAATGGAGAATTTCATAGAAAACGGAAATTGACATGCAATTTATTGATGGGCAAATAAATGTGGCTTCACATTATGGAAATTTTCAAAAAAAAATGACAAACTTAAATTCACATGCAAAGTGATGGGCAAATTAATGCACAATGGCAAATACATAAATGAAAAATTCAATTCTGTGTTGTACAATTGAGAAGTTTGTAAAAACAAATCTAATTCAAATCCAATCAAATGTCAACTCCTCACAACACTTAGGGAAAACACCTAATGCAGAAAACTGAAAAGAAACCAGTATAAGCTCACTTAACCAACTGAAGCTAGCCAGAGAAAACCTCAAGATTGTCCTTTGGCCTTCAGGACCTCTGCAAACAATGTTGTCTTCTGCAACTGTCCCTGCAAGACCATCTCTCTCCCCTGCTTCCCACTCTCTATAATCTTCTCTGTCACCCGTAGTTTCATCTTCTCAATCTCTATGATGCCATTAGAGAAATCAGTGATAGCACTAGCAATCGCATGGTCACCTGCACTCAACTTCCTCCTCCGCTTCTCTGCACTCTTGTTCAACTGACCAACCCAATGTGGTTGCTTTGCCGCCCTCGTGCGTGGTGAAATTGGTGCAGTGGAATTGGCCTTCGTAGGAGTGGCCTTTGGTGTAGACTCTTCATCATCATCGCTCAAGTGGATCTCCTCATGTGGCATGCGAATTCCCTGATCCACACCATGTGGCACACCTCAAATCTTAGCGGTACCACCAAGCATGTTGTCAAAAATCTCGTACCAAGGCCATCTTGTAGGTGCAGCTCCGGTCTGTCCCTGCTTCTCCTTCTCCTCTAAGTACTTATGCCTCATCCTCAACCACTTGTCTCTACACTGTTGCCAAGTCCTCTGAGGCTCTTGGGGGAACTCGACATTCAACTTCTCTGCAAAGTCTACCCAATTTCTCTCTTTGAATGGTTTACGATCATACTCCCAATACTTGTCTGCATACATTGTGAGGAAAAAGTTTGTACTGCCCTCTGACAACTCTCTAGTGACCTTCCTCTTCACAAGCCTCTCCTCTTGAGTCACCTGAGAAGGCCCACTACCATCAAAGATCATCAAGTCTAGGAGCCCACCTATAGGAAACACAAATACAAAACCTAACTGTAGCATGCACACACCCCAAGAGAAGTCACTATGCCAAAGAGGGTTGCTAGGGCGCACGGGTGACGAGAAGGCAGAGAGAGAGGGGCGGTGGTGGTGGGTGAATATGTTTACTTCACCGCAGTATTTTGAAGTGTCTTTCACCGTTGGGGGTAAGTTTTTGCGGTAGAAATCCGCACATCCAAAGCGTTGGGCTGCGAACCCCATAGAGTGTGGGGACAATCGCGTCGGGGCGGCAGGCTCCAAACCCAGCCCCGTCGAAGGTGGGTTGGGTTGCAAACCGAGCCCGTATGCCTCCATGTGCGCCTGCCTAATGTTGTAACTCCTCGTGACCCAACTGCCGGCTTCCTCTAGCACCGCAGCCTTTCCTTCCACATTTCCTTCCACACAGACTTCAACAAATTTTATTTTTTTCCGACTAACCTACCACTGGTATAGCATGCATAAATGCAGCCGCTTTGAATTCTTCAATTTTTTGAAAAACTAAAAATTAAATAAAAAATTAGAAATAAAAAGTGGGATAATGAAAAAATAAGAATAAGAAAAGGAAATTATGGAAAAAACATAATCTAGATTTTAAAGAAAAATAAGAAATAGGAAAAAATTAAAATTAAAAGAGGAATTGAAATTTAGGGGAGGAAGAGAAACAAAGGAAATAAAAAATTAAAAAATTAAAAAGAAATTAGAGAAGTCAAGCCTAGGAATTTTAGAGGAAATTAGTAGAAATAGAATTACTAGTAGTTAAGAGTCTAACTACTCTATTTTTGGTTACTTTTAATCTAAAAAATGCAAATTCCTACTAAAATAAGGGATTTTGGGATTAAAAAAGGAAAGTGAGCAAATTATGTGCTCACATGTTTCATCAAACAAGCTTTCATGATATTAATAAAGCACAATCCAACAAGGAACAATTTGAAGTATCAGGTTACAGGAGTTATCCAGTTGAGTAACATCTAAATGCTGATATGAAGACAATCAAGTGTATCTTTGGGCTACAACATGGACCAGCATGCAGATGACTTGCATATATTGCAAGCAAAAGCACTAATGTTTAAGGGGACAAGACTTGTATGCCATCGATGGGCGGAGAGCGGAGAGCGGAGAGCGGAGAGTAGAAAATTGAGACTATTTTCCAAAAATAAAATATATATTTTACTAAATTTAAATTTTAAAATTAGAAGATTTGGATATTCTAGGAGTAATATCATAATATTTCTTTTTTTAGAAACTTATTTAGACGTATGACTGTGGACCTAGAATGGTTTAAGATTAAACAAGGCGTGGAGGACTTCAAGGTTCACCTACAAATACAAAACTCAGAGAAAGTTGAAACTAAAGTATAGGGTCCAAGGTAGGATTATGAGCATATATAAGTAGAAACAAAAGTGCATCAAATCAACAACTTACGACTTTGCATTTTTGGGGTTTCATGGTTCCAAAATTTTGTGATATTTTTGAAATATAAATATAGTTTTCATCATCAATGTATCTTGTGATGCCTTACCAAAATGATTTGTTCAATCGCTAATTTATAGTAGTATACATTTTAACAATTTTGTTGCAGAAAAATAATTTTGTTAATAAGTTTGTGAAGATAGATATCCTGAAAATGTATTGATGGATCAAAGCTATAAATACACTAATTTTTCTTTTTTTAGCTATAGTTATCAAATTCATGATATCAAGAATGAAATTGATGTTGAATTTTTTATCATATCAATTGCAATTGGTGATTACCTTGTATGTTATTCATGTGCAGATGCTCCAACTCCCATCTTTAAATTGAAATCAAAAGCTTGACCAATATCCTCATCTTTTCCAAACAAAATCATTCAAATAATCTACACTTTTTATCAAACATTTACCTTAACTATTCTTTCAAAACTTTTACAGATTTTATGAATTATTTGCGTCAACTATCATGACAAACAAATATTTTTATGAACTAGAAAGTTATGTATTGTAATGAAAAAAAATTTAACTAGCTATGTACTCAGTTGAATTGATGCATGACCAAACTAAATGTTAAATGAATACTTTCTCCGTATCTTTGAATAGATTTGGTATTTTCAATCACATTGTTCTACAACCTCATATAAGAGAATTGCATCTGGGTCTTCCAAAATTATAATGATTTGATATGTCTCAACACTTTTGGCTTCTGAACCGGAAGATGTCTCCACACTCCAATATTGATATTTCAAAATCAAATATCTACACAAGATAAAACAGCCTATGATATGTAGAATGATTGATGTGCCTTATTGCCATTGTTGATTTTTTTCTGAAATTCCGCATTAAAATGAAGTGTATGTTGTCCAATTGACCAAAAAGAATCTCTACACTATCTCCAAATCAAGAAAAAATGTCTCTATAAAGGCCATCTAATTCATTCGTGCTAGGTGAACCGGGTGTCCAAACATCCCTCTCCATAAAAGCCTGTTGGTGCGTGTTGCTGTCCGTTGACAACGTCAGAAGCTACAATGATGATAGTGTTAGCAGTATTAGTAGTGCTAGCAGTGGCTGGACGCGTTGATTGGCTGGATCCCTCGCTGGACCCATAAAAATACACTATTGTCAGCCAGATGACACTATTGGTTCCACCATAAAAAATGCACCGTTTGCATCAAAATTTTTAGCACGTGCTAAACTCAAAGCCCTTTTGAGACTACAAATTTCTCTTAATGAATTTTGAAAACAATTTTGTATTTTTAATTTGTATTGTGTAATTTCTATCTTGTAATGTTCTACTTCTAATTCTTTAAACAAAAATCTATTGCTTTGCTTCAATTGACCATACTACATGATTTTGCCCCTATTTGATGTTGGCTTGGTGCACTTTTTTCTTCATACTCCTACCTTGGACCCTCATAATTCTTATAATTAGAAATAAATGTAAAGATTAGGGACCAAACTAGAAAAGAATGTAAAACTTATGGACCAAGCTAGAGAGCTTGTTCTATAGCAAGAAATGATACAATGACATATGGAACTCAAGGTGAAAGTCCACGTCAAACAAAGAAACACTTATTTCTTTGATTTTCTTAGATTCGTTTTTACTTTTACACACATATTTTTGAATATTAATATTCACTCTAAATTAAATCCCGTCACTTAAATTATTAGTTGATAAAATAATAGAATTTTTCTCATCATTTTGAAATAAATCCAAACATCATACTGTAGTGGGCTTTTAGATCAACATAAAAGAGTCCAAAATTGTATAGAATATGTAGAATTCCATGCATTGCATACATTTTATTTTTTAAATAAACATATTTTTTAGGAGTTGGATGAACATGCTAATCTGTTACAGCAACTATGAACATGGTCTTCTTTGAGATTTTCAACCAAATTCAAACCCGCTAATTCAAAAACCTCAATCCACCAGGAATCAAAGACATGTCAATCCCACGTGACACAATCTTGAAAAACATTCTCCTCGCAATGTCACACAAATGCAACTGATCACAAATAAATCTGAAGGAATTGTCAAACTAAGAACAATAAAAGGAAGTAAAACTAGATTCCTAATAATTGCTTACTCTTGTTGTTCAGTAGCAGGTTTTGAACTCGTGCCTCCTGCACGCCCGCAGTGGTATCTATGAGCAGCCCTCATGGTCAGCCAGTCCATCACCACGACTACGACGTCTAATCACGGCGCTCCCACCTCATAGGATCTTAGGGAACGCCGATGTTTCCAATGTTGGGAGCGTAGGCGCTCTCTAGAGGTCCCATAAAAAATTCTATTTATTTCCTATTACCATGTTTTTCCTTTATAGTAATATTGGTTAATGTAAACAAATTTTATGTTTTCAAGGGTCAATTATTGGCCCAATAAGTTTTTAAGGCATATTTTTTCTTAAAATTTACACATGCTTTGTGTTTTAACAAAGTTATCAATGTGCAAAGAGACGTACATAATGTGAGAAAAGGAATACTACACTTGCCAGTACGTGGACCAATTACAATATATCTATCACGGTCACATACAAGTAGATGACTAGCCATGGTCTTTTTCTGGACGGCTATTCAACTAGTGCTGTTAAGTACTCACCTGTCATAAATGTTTTCCAACTCTTTTATATACATTTCAACTATAATGGTACCCGTATGTTGAGCAATGAAATAAAGTTGAATGCCACTACTTGATGCTTGTGTGACGTACTCTATTGTAACATAGAACATAGAAAATCAAAATTTGCATTATGCGCATGTGAGCTTGAAAACGCTAGGCTCTGACTTCTTCTACTGATACTTAGGCTATGCATTTTTTTAACAGATTTACGAGAATGAAAGTTTCAACTGAATCATCGGGAGACATGTCAACAATGCCAAACTTAGACGATGGAGGAAAATTCACAAGCTGGAGTTGAAATTTTGCTGAATTAAAGGGAGATGAAGATTCACCAACACCATTCACTGGATGTTGAAAAATAAACACTCTCAAATCTAAGTCAAATCACGTAAAACTATCTAGTGATCTTTGCACTTGAGTTTTTATCTTTGTCCGTGAAAACATCGTATTGCATTCATAAAACGCGCTTTTGAACGTAGATTGGCACTAGTTTCTGAAGTGGGGTGCGCATGACATCAACTTCACCACCAGATCCAACTATGCGATTTCCTGCATCAAGTTATGAATACGATGAATCATGAAACATTTTAACCATTCCCATGATTCATTCATCTTCTTAACAAAAACGCTAAATTCCAATCATTACAAAAGCCATATCCTCAATCCAATGAAAACAATGAAATTTTATTCGTAAATCAATTCCATATGGATTAAAAATCCATGAGTACTATATAAAACTTCTTAACTATTACAAGCATCTACTGTTGAGACTAAAAAATAGGAAACAGGTCTTTGCTTACAAAGTCACCTGCAACTTGTGCAAATCTAACATCAGCGACCTTTGGAGCTCATTGACCGTAGTATCATGATCAAATAGTATCACTTTCACTTTTGTGCATGGTTAGTCAAGCAAATTTCCTTCAACCTATTAGCAACTGCTTCATTCACGCCATACTGCAAAACGAAGAGAGCCATGACACCATTAAAATCATACTACTAATTACAAACACTCTCACAATGGTGCTAGTAACATCTGCTTTCCCACATGTCCATTTCAGGTGCTAGTAACATCTGCTTTCCCGCATGTCCATTTCATCAAGACCTTCTAGGCAGAGACAATACAACACAAATCACCAAAGCTATCAACATTGCTCAATTACCTTTCCCTCCACAAGCTCACCTCAATCAAAACACAATTACGACAATTCTACCAATACTTTTCAGCAACTGCTAGCCAACAATCTAACCACACTTAACGATGTAAGACACAAGCAAACAAGGAAAGAAACACAAACACGATAAGACCACCCATTTGAAATCCATAGACAGAGAAACCTAATGACCCAAAGAAACCCTAAAAATCTAGACTCAGCTCCCAAAACTAGAGAAATCATAATCACGTCTAGAGAAAGCAAAATGTGGAACCAAACGAAGACGACCCCACCGACTCCTCAAAGATAGAACAACACATGGAAATCTACACAGAGTTGATGACAAAATGCAAATCTACATACTATGAAAGGGCACTTTAGAGGGGCTTAGGGAGGTACCTTGATGAAGATCGAGCAAGAGTGGCGATGGGCGCGAGCCAAAAGCTCCCAGACGATGGCAGCGTCGTGGGGCTCACTGTAGGTAATGGAATTCTCGCGCGCATACTGCGAGTAGTAGCCTTGCGATTAAGGCAGCAGACGTTTGATGAGCTTGAGGACCTTCTTGTACGCCTGCTTCACCGCTTCACCTTTTTACACTTGCACACACTAATCTCAACAGCTGTCTGTCACAAATACTCCTGAAACTCACACACCATTCCGAGAAGCAACTTCAATCACCCTTCCGCCTCCGCCTGACCGCTCACCTTCACCAGATCACGCCTTCACCAGATCACGCCTTCCCCAGTCTTCCCTCTGAACCTCACCAAACCCCTAGCAACCTCTTCCGTACGATTGTCCAACGCACTGTCAATGTCTCTACGAACCTCCTATCCTTCTAGCACCAAATGTTTTACCTGATAGTATAATTCATCACTTGGGATCTGTATCCAATTTTAATACCACTGTACCCTTGTGAGATTGAGCCTGTAACTCCAAAATCCAAGAGATGGCGTCCTATACCTCCTTAGTTTCTTTGATATCAAGATCTTGGTCATCATTCTCTTAAGAGCATCCCCAGTGTGGCCTGAACCGTAAACCTGTAATCGGAAAGATGTAGAAAGACGTGAATTGCGGTTCAGGCCAAGCCTGTATTCGAGCTTGTAAGTCTGTAATTTACAGGTCGAAACCTCATTTTGGAAGGTTTTTTGGGGCAAACCTGTAAATCTGTAAACGGTTTTGGAATGTTTTGCTTCGGAAAGGCACTCAGGTTTGGGAGAACGACGTTCTCATAATTACAGGCTTACAGGTTTACAGCTCACTGGGGATGCTCTAACATGCATGTGTGTATCTCTCCTATTCAGCCTATAGTTTATCAGAAACCTCTGGTTGTTGAGGAAGCACAGTCAAACATTTCCAAACAAATCGATGGTTGCAAGTACATCAATTTTGAGTTTGACAACATTTTGGTTGAGTCTATTGACGAAATCAAAAAGGGTAGCAGTTAAAGCAAGTTGCGCATGAGGCCTAGAGGTACTAGTACTTCTTTTGCAACAAATCTTCAATCACTTGTAAGTAATTTAAATCAAGACATTGTTCCAGTTTCTACTGCTTAGTACATCAGCAACTCTATTGCCTTCTTCTTCCATAGCTAGTGGAGTGATGTTAAGCCAAATGAAAACCTTAAATTTGAACATCATGAATGTTCCTGATTTTCAAGAAATTTGGAAGGTGTTACACGATGAGTGAATTAGCAATAGTTTTTGAACTGTAGTTGTCATTTGTACAAGACTTTATTTACTTCAGAACATTACAAGTTTTTCCATTTGCTTTGAAAGTTTGAATTGACAATGATACACGATGAATTTGAATAAAGATTTTAGTTTGAATAACGACTTTGAGATTCATTTTGTGTGTGATTTTGAAACTACTTTTTGAGTCTCGCTTTGGTTTATAAGTTTAAATCAACACATTTATTAGTGGATCATCAAATTGACAATGCCGCATCTCATTAGTCATTGAATACAAAATTGACCTTAGATGAAATTCTTCATACAAAGTAATACAAATATTCATTCAACATCACACCTATATAACAACTTTTGGTCGGTGTAGAGTAAATTATAGCTTTGCAAAACCAATCAAAATTGAGATAATGACCTAGTAGGTCGATATAACTAAACAGCCAGATACCAAAGTGTAATCTGCAGTTGGATTATGGTGAGTAATAAATTGTCTGAGAGCCAATCACAAGCCCAAGACGGACCCCTTGGTGGATTACAAAATGGATGCGCTTAAATGGACTAGTTGACCGAGGAGAGTGGTTTGTATACAACATCAATGCAGAGCTTGATAGAATTGAGTTGTTTAAGTTGCTAGTTTTGTGTAGCAAGAAGCTTGCAGATATTGATGCAAATATTATCTGCTTTTTCTTCTGTGTACTATACCGTTAGGTATTGTTTTGACATTTCTTTACCAAGGTAGAGGAATTCGTTTTCAACAATGTGGAAAATTGTAGTAATATTATGGATAGAGGAGCAAGTCGTGTTCTGAAGCCATGTCAATTGACAATGTAAATTTTGAACGTTGCATTAAGCCAATACACATTTTTATGTCTTCGTCTGTAGCCTTGTTTGTAGACTGGCTTGTTTCCGAATGCTTAAAATCATAGGGGGATATGGCTCACATGGAGCCTGGTTTAGTTGAAATGAACTTGGCCAATTCAACCCTCAGCTGAAAATTTTAACTAAAGTGTAGGCCGCTCAGGTGGTTTAGATAAATCTATCTAATTGGAAATCTTCAACTGTTCTGATAATTTTCTAACTGTAGGCCGCACATAAGAACTAGTCGAAAGTACAAAGATGGATGAGAATTCATGATCCATCAATGCACATTCAAACATTTTAATCATAAAAATTTATTTAATTGCAATAATTAATTAGTGTATGAATCTATGCTACCTTATTTTTGAATTTGTACTTGATTGAATTAATTATTTTAAGCCATATTCAAGTAAAATTAGAAGGCATTGTTATAATTTGGCATATAATATATTTTTTTGGAATGCTTTGATATGTTTAAAAACAAATCAAATTGATCTTCAAAAATTATGATATTTTGATACAAATTATTCTATTTTATTATAAATTGGGTTATTTTAAAGAATTAGATTATTATTTCATAAACTATATTATCCAAAAATTTAATGAATTATTATTTATACCAATTGGATTGTTGAAACAAAGATTATATTATTTTATATAAATTAGATAATTTTGAGCCATTTTGTATTATTCTAGCATGTTCTACATTATAAATTGTTTCAACTCAAATTAGATTATTAAGATATAATCTACAATATTGAGACTAGATTGAATTATCAAGACATAAATTGGGTTATTGTAGCATATATTCGGTCATATTTGAAATTAATTATTAATAAAAAACCTTATGTTATTCTATATAAAATCTACAATCTACTTCATATTCATGTGAAGTAGGAAGTGAACAAAATGTATACATTTTAGAACACAAATGAATGAAGTAGATGGTGCTGAAATCGTGTACTTAAAGGACTTGAACAGCTTGAAGCAAGCATAAGTAATTGCAAAAATTTCACATACTTGCAAGAATAAGAGAGTTTCTTAGGCAGCGCTTACATGAGCATATCCAACCACCTCAATCAACAAAAAATGTTCAAAATGAAATCAACAAAATGCCCCATAGACATGTCTTACTGCCACTATTGATAATCAAGACCAAGATGAGAACTGGCCATCATAGTATACAAATTCACCCACTTTATTTCCTACATGCAACTCTGAGTATATCCAACTTGCAAACACTACTAGGTTAAGTCTGAATCTTGCAGTGCAAAGATTTTATGCTCAGACCACATGCACGGGTTTAACAAACGTACAGATTTAACACCGTCTACCTTACAAGTGATATATTAAGTACTGGTTGGTGATAGATATATTTATCTTAGAGAGTTGCGCCTTATTTTCCATTTTATGTCTAGCAATCAAAATAATGTTTGGGAAGAGTTATATGTAAATCCAAAAAACTCATTCTTTTATTATCAAAATCTTCATCCTAATTGACATATTTTAGTTATTGTCATTCTAATATTAGGCAAATTTTCATTCAATTATAAAGACTTAATAAAAAATCTTTATTAATTTGCTATACATCACTTATTTGTGTAGTTTACCTATTTGTAAAAAAAATTGAAAAAAAATATAATATAATATATATATATATATATAATTTGCAATATATTTATATATGTATATAATTCAAATATTTAATAACAAATTAAATACTTAAATAATAGAAATATTCAATAATTCTATAATGAAGGGAGCATTTTCCATGAGCACATGAGAGGAATCATTTAATTTTCTGTAGTTATAGGCAAAAAACTTCACTTAACAATGTGGTGGAGCACCATTGAGAAATGTATTTTTCAACTATGGTGTGGGGGACCACAATAGAGAAATTTTCTCCTTTTGAGAGCCCACAGCTGAGTATTTTCCTCCTAGTTCGACTAATCCTCCCTATGCGGCCTCCGATTGAAACCAATCACAGCCGGGAAGCACGTCAAATCTCAATTGGATGGCCCAATGCGGCGCCACCCAGCCCCCATATGGCTTTATCTTTCAACGCCCCCGTATGGCTTCATCTTTCAACGCCCCCTGTATGGCTTCATCTTTCAACGCCCCCCGTATGGCTTCATCTTTCAACTTCTAAGTCACACAAGTAGAGAGCAACAACTCTATACTTGTAAGTGAAATGTGTTGAAATCTGTGTGCTTTTGGGAATGCTCATTTCATGATGTGAAGCTCAAGGGGTGCTCTAGTGGACATGCAGTCGATTTCACCTGCAACATTGACATAGACCAAACAGGTTGGAAGACATGTTGGACAACATGAATGTTTTTGTCAAGTTCCAACTTTCATCTTGCTCTGCAGACTTGTTCAATACTGTTCTTGCCAGCTGAAGTTCTAAGCAACCTTGAAGGGGGCTCTGAATCTGGATCAATGCTGCAACATTGGAGGAATCATTGCATACCAACAATACCACCAAATCTTACTCATGCTCACTTTTCTTCCCTCTTTATTGAAGCATACCTTGCCCAATTCATGGAATGATAATGACAAATCTCCAAAATCAAGGCTCTTACAAAACTCTTCAGAATGTATCACCCTTCTAGAATTTACAAGTTTGCCAAATAGCTGGATAGAGCTCTTTTACCTGCACCTTAACTTGATCCAATTTGGCCACAAGATAATAGTAGCCTCTATTTTTATCTCTCCAAACATACAGTTAAATTCCTGGTTGTGAGAGTGGTTGTAATCACGAGTTGGATCCAATCCCCAATTTGGCAGCCTGATCTCTATTGCAAACCAGGGTTCTAGACATTTTTCATGTTTTTTTAATCCATTGCTAAAGAATTCAACTTCAGTGCCTCTCTCCTCTAACTTGCAATTTTCTAGTATAAACTATCACTGCCTTCTCGTTTTCTTGCAATAAATCTCTGAACTCACTCGAAGCTGCAACAATTTGATCTTAGAAGGTCCCATGGATTGTACAGTCAGGTACAGCTCAATTACAAATTCTTGTTTTCGTAAGGGAAAAAAACCTTCATTGCTGCCAACTTTGCCGCCCTCCTAAGAGCTCAAAAACTGGTATTTTACCATGACACTTTTACCACAACATCACCTTCAAGTTAGTAACACGTGTACCAAATTTCAAGGCCAGAACATCTACACAAAAAAAGATATTCAAAATCTACCAACATGTGTAGCTAAGAAAAATATATTCAATATTACCACCTTTGACAACCTCCCAAAGAATGGAAAAACAGAATTTGGCCATGAAAATTTTAGCACAAGATCATCTCTATGTTGATAATATGGGGTAAAAATTTCAACTTCAAAAGATTTGACCACAAAGAGGTATTTGAAATCTACCAATTGACAAGTGTTTTTTGAAAAAAACAGTTTCACTATTGCCCATTTCCACACCCTCCCGAGGGTTGAAAAATTGTTTATTTACTATGAAAATGTTGGCATGATATATCTCTATGTTGAGAATATGTGTGACAAATTCCAAGTTCAAAAGATTCAAATATAAAAAGACATTCAAAAACTACCAACATGTGTAGTTGTGAAAATTTTCTAAAAAACACTTGTCGATTGGTAGATTTCAAATACCTCTTTGTGGTCAAATCTTTTGAAGTTGAAAGTTTTACCCCATATTATCAACATAGAGATGATCTTGTGCTAAAATTTTCATGGCCAAATTTAGATTTTCCATTTGTATAGATTTTGTATAGATGTTCTAGCCTTGAAATTTGGTACATGTGTTACTAACTTGAAGGTGATGTTGTGGTAAAAATTTCATGGTAAAATACCAGTTTCTAAGCTCTTGGGAGGGCGGCAAAGTTGGCAGCAATGAAGGTTTTTTTCCCTTACGAAAACAAGAATTCGTAATTGAGCTATACCTGATTGTACTTGGCCATAGCAATGGAATTTGGTGGTGGTAATTATTTTGGAAATTAGTTGGAAGACAATTTTCATACAACCGTTTACATTCCTTAAACCGGGGTATGGGTATATGAAGCGGCAATGGGCCTGTCTCAATTGTAATCCTAAATCTACAATGGCTCTCTACTTCTCTTGGATTTGTTTTCCAATTGGCCTTGAAATAGAGTAATCCTAAGTAACTCCTTGTTTGCACTCTGGACTTTTGCTTTAACTAGGCCATCACAATGATCATATTATTGCATTCTAAAAACTTGCCATTACAATAATTGTATTATGCAAGTTGTCCATGGTTATTTGATGGGCAATCATATACATTTAGCACATTTTTTATATGATAATTCTTAATCAGCACTTCCTCTACAGTACGTCAAGTGCTAGTTCGTTCATAAATAGTCCTAAAAAAAGAAAACAAAAAAAAATGGAAGTTTCAATAATGGAAAGGTAAAAATATGAGAAATCATTGTATGTGATATTTATCTATTTTCAATTCATTTAATGCTATTTGAAGTGTTTGTTTTTGTGAAAAAATAAATAAAATTGAAAATAATTAATTTAGAAGACAAACTTTATTTTTCCAAAAAGAAAATATATACGTTCTAGGGTGGCCAAACCTGCTATCAACATATAGTGCCTTGTTCATGTTGATAACCGTGGTTGTTGCTATGATATTTGAGAATTAGTATTTTTTCAATACTTTTATGGATGTTTCATCTATATGCAATGAATGCAATGGATAAAAACTGTATAATTAACCCCTAAACGCCTAAACGACCAGAAACTTGTTGACCGATCTCATTTTTCCAAGTTCAATAATTGTCATCTAAATGACAAATTTTCATCCAATTTTTTTTATGTCGTAAAGTTGTAAGAAATTTATCTAATCTCATTGATGAATTCTTAAAATAATAATTGCATAAATTTTGGTGCCTCATTGAAGTCCAAAACATCAATACCATGTGTATATTCAAAAATTCCTTAATACAGACATCTGAAATTCAATTCTTACTATTGGGATGATCTTTTTTGCAATTGAAGGAAACTAATGAAATGTACAGTCCAATTTGGAATTTAGAAAAATACGTAAAATTGAGTGATTTATAGTTGGTATAAGATGAAGGGATATAACCATGGCTAGTACTTGATTTTCCACGCTTCCTGATTTTTTCATCATGTATTGAATTAAAACATAATTGTTCAGCACAATAACTAGTATATGGTTTGAAGTTGTCATTTACATCTATGGTAAATATTTTGTAATTCTTAAGTAACACCTATATTTGATATGAATTTTCTTTGTTTGTTTTTATTAGAAAATTTATATTAATTACACAATGAAACCGTTAATTTTGATAAAATTATTGCTTGTAGATAACATGTATATCTAGCTAAGAAAAATTAAAAATTCATATTTTACATTAATTCTAATAGCAAAATAGAGCATCCAAAGTCAAAGTCTATTTCCGTGGTCATAGGTCAGGCATTTGGGGGTTAATGTAGTAATTCATGCACTCCCGGCTCGTGGAACACGCTCAGGCTCGTGGCTCAGGGCTCACAGCTCATCTTCTCGCAATCCTCCAACCAATTGAGCAGAAAAATCCCACTTCTGCTTTCAGAGCTCACAATGGTATATCAGCCGCAACTTACAAGTTGACAAGCAGGCTGCACCAGATACAAAACAATCCACATAGGAATAAGATGCAAACCTCATTTCTCTTACTAGTTCGGTACATCTCATTCCAGTCCTGTGTACAAAAATGTAACAAAGGTTGATAATATCAAAATACAGAATGGTAGAACAGCCATAGTTTCGGTGCAAAATCCTCATTTTCGGGAGAAAATAATCAGGATTTTCTTCTCCCAAAAATCCGGATTTTGCACCAAAACAGTCAATGCAGCGCTAGGCACCAATAAAAGGCACCGCCTGAATGGACAAATTAGGAAGACACTCCAGTCTATACAGCTATCGGGGAGATTTTGGACTCAACCCAGCTAATATCCTCTCCTCTTAACTCATTCGGTTAAGGGAGATGATACTTGGATGATAATTTGACAATATCTGGGTGATACTTGTCTGATACTCATGTAATATATGGATGATTTTTAGTTTTTCAAATGGAAATTTGCCTAAGACATTCAAGTTCAACCGGCTTCACCTCAATTCTGGTCGGCTAATCTGTAACTAGCCGCCGGTTCTCCCCGTGCATTGAGTCTATACTAAATTAAATGAAGCAACTAGTAAGTGTCTTCTGATCTCTTACTGGGTAATGCTACCAGCTAATAATGCACCGTAAGAAGAGATTTCAGATGCAATTAACCCTAAATAGCAAAAGCAATTTGTCTATAAGATTATTGAGGGTCTCTTTATTTCCCCCCTACAAGAGGTGCAACCAAACCACAACCGCTGGTTCGGTTGCTAGGCTCGGTGGGTTTCATTTTGCTGCCCCTCCCCGATTTGGGGTCCTGGGGTCTTTTTTTGGTTTTTGTTTTTACAAATTTGAGGCCGTAGGCCCTAAATTACCCTGGGGAGGTCTTCTTGAGATCACTAGGACCCCTACTCAAGGCAAATAATAGGGGCAGAGATTTGCCCCCTCCCCTCCCAACCCCCGAGCCTGCCCTCCGAGCCACCCCATCAGCACCTCTCGTAGGGGGTATTTAGACAGATCCGACTATGAACCGAAGCCTATAAGGTTCAATTCAACCCTATTTGCATTTGTGGAGGTGATTTCCTCTCGGATGAATGACTTGGGCTTAGAATCTGTACAGTGGTTAGCTGTCTGGAAACTATGAGCGCATGGAAATCACGTGGAGTCATCTTTCGCTTCACTTCTGCTTCTTCTTGCTGTCTAGTCTTTCCACAAGGGCGGCCATCTCGCGCTTCTGCTGCTCCATCAGGTAACCCTGCGCTGTTGCAGTAATAATCGACGCGACAAACCCTGCCATCATGAGCTGCACAACAGTGTTCCACAAGAACCCAAATGAAAATCCACTCGTCATTGGCACAGCCACCTTGGCGTTGCCAGAAAGCTTGTCCTTGACTGAGCCCACGGCAGTCATGATAATCGGAGCATAGCTGTTAAAAAACGGAAGATGCATGATCACCCAAGCTAGACCTGCCTCCAGAGCTTCCAAAACGTGAGGATTACATGCCATAATCACAAAAACTGTTTGGATATGTGTCTTGATAATGGCTTTGCCGATCAAAGTGGCCATGAAGAACTTCCAAAATGGGACCAAGAAATGACCACACATCAGCCCTGCGAGGTCGAAGAGCGGATTCGGAACAGAGGCGAAAATCAGGATTGCGAAAAATCCTAGCTGGGAGAATCTTCTTAAACCCCATAATTTGATGCGGCTGTAGAGACTTGCGTTGTCTTGCTCTTCTGGCGTGTTCATCAGATCGTCAAGCTCCTTCACCTTCTCCCCTGATAACCTCGCAGTACGTGACACAAAATATGGAGGCAGTTCCCCGATGGCAGTGCCCATTCCCCACAAGATAGCTTCCAGTTGCACTTGTAGCAGCACTTTGAAGATGGGAACGACATAGCTCTCCATACCATCCGTTGAAAGACTATTAAACATAGGCTCACCCAATTCAGAACATTCCTTGTCTTGCCATGAAGCAGGAAATCCCCACTGTGGAGTATCATAAGGCATAGCTTTGAAATCCACACGACCACATTGAGAAGCTCGAACTGCAAAGATAGCGATATGTGGACCTAAATACAACACAAACGTGTGGAGCCCGGATCCAAGGCCAATGGATGACGCGACGCCAAGACCTACCCACCAGACAGCAAACTTGAAATATGTAATAGCCTCCCGAAAGTACAATTCGTGAGGTCCGTCAATGACAGCAAGTGCAATTACAATCGCAACTGGGAAAATCCCACCGGCTACAACACGAATGTGATGGCTCAGAACATGGATCCATAGCAGTCTACATTGATACAAGAGCGAGAAAACCGCCAGCCTCATGGTCTCAATTGGATGCCTTGTGAGAACTAATCTTTCTCGTTGCAAAGTGTGCGATCTCTTGAGCTCCAACACCTGAGGTAGCTGCATCAGCTTCCCCGTCCTTTCAGATTGGTCTACAATCTCCTCTCCACTAACCCTCGACACCATAGCCACTTTGGGACCGACCACGCTGTTACGAACCATGGTTCCAGAATCAGCCGCCATCAATGCTCCCTCCGTTCCCTCGTGACAAGAACCACGAACCATGCTCATGCTCTCCAATAACCGCTTCCCGGTGCTCGATCCGATGCAGATATGTCCCACTATACTTAAAAGCCCACCTTGTAGAAAAGGATGGCCTCGTCGACCACTGCAAGTGAGAAGATTGCTTCCTCCAATATGACGTAAGCTCCCAAACTCTCCTACCACCCCAACCTTCCCCTCCCAGATTCCGGAACACGATAATAAACCCTAAATGAGCTCCCTTCATGAACCAAAAAAAAAACACCTCTTGCTCCTTACTTCTGCCAAATACACCAGAAACTTGAGAAAGTTAAGAAACTCCAGAAAAGCGCAACCTTCAAGTGGTAAAGTGACCACCACTGCCAGGGCAATCTTTAGGGCTGGATCACAAGAGTGGGTTCCAGAGTTCCAGAAGCTCAAGATGATGGTTTGAACAAAGAATCTGTGTTTACTTGTGGGTAGTGAGAATGAGCCTTGAGATGGTGAAGATGGTTTTAATTGGCAGCATCTACGCATGAAGACGCAACTTGAGCAGATGCGTTTGGTCCAGAGCGGTGAGACTACGCAGTAAAACCCACGGGGACAACAGTAGGCAAACACACACGCACTGGGCGGCCAATAAGGGCTGGTCAATTTTGAGGAAACGCGAGCCTGCCCGCCAGGCTCTCTGCCTCCCCTCGTCACTAAGGGCGGGGCAAAACAGGGGAGCGCGGAGGCTGCCCTGCCCTCGCCTGCCCGCAGCCTCCCCGACCTTGCCCTCGCCCGACCCTTGCAGGCCCGACCCAGCGCCCCGCCTGTTCCCTCCTGTTCCCGCCTGTTCCCACCTGTTCCCAAAATACTAACCAAAACATGTCATCAACCCAATGAGGATGGAGAATATTTGACAAAGGAGTCATCAACCCTAAGACGCCGTTCCGGCGTAGGGAACTAATGCGGCTATGCTGCAGAAACAGGATAGTATAATTGAATTCAGTTAAGTTTTTTCCTACGGGCGGGAACAGGCAGGAACAGGAGGGAACAGTCTGGAGAGAAGGGCCCGCGCTGGGCTGCCTGGTCAAGGCTGGAATGGGGAGGCTGAGGGCAGGGAGGCAGCGGGGCAGCCTCCGCGCTCCCCCTGTTTTGCCTCGCCCTTAGTGGCGAGGTCTGCCTCCCCCAAGTGCCAGCCGCGTGGTCGCCCTCGTAAGCGCTCGGGCTCCCGACCCGCTCCCCGGCATCGCGGTGGTCATGAGCCCCGCCTTGGTCTCCCCGTCATCGCCCTCGTCCCCGTCATCGCCCTCGTCCCCGTCATCGCCCTGGTCGGGCTCGGGCTGGAGGGAGGGCTTGAGCTCAGGCCCCGTAAAGTCCCATTCCCCGCAGCCACGGCCCTACACTGCTCCCGCCGCTCCCCCGTTCCCACGAGCTTTCCCGAGCGTTCCCCAGAGTTCCCGAGAAAATACCCACCCTCCAAACCCTCCACGCCGATAACCAAGTGATGTACTCTGTATTTTTTGGCTCCTCCCCTCATCAAAACTGAGAGCATGTTTGCTCCTCTCCTCTTCTTCCCCTAAAGTTATTCTAAGTCCTTTTTTTCTAAATCTCTCTTTTCTTCACAATGTCTCTTGAATTTATACACATAATTAAGACCATTTATGTATTATCATAATGAAGAATCATAAAAGAACTCATAATGAAAGATTACTCAAAGGCAAAAGTACAATGTGGCAACAAAATCAATGAAAAAATTTAAATCATAAACTTTAGTTCACAAAAATCTTATGGTCATAATTTTTGCAAAAAATAGAATTTGCTCCTCCCTCTATCAATGTTTTTGTAGCACAAATGTCACAAGTGACCTTGGGAAGCTTACGGAAAATCATCCTCTTTTGCTTCGATTGTGAAAGAAGTACATGTGAACAGCGCTTCAAAGGAGGGCGTGGAGCACTTGTTTCACCAACTTCTGAAATCTTCCGTTTCTTTCCATGTCCCATTCTTGTTCGCTTCACATTCTCTTGGATGGAAGCAATAGAACCTCGGAAGGGAAGAGTAATTGTATTGGGCCTTTCAAAATTAGAAGGCTCCGATAATGTGCCAAAACATGCTTGAAGGGCTTGAAATTTTCGCTTCACCTCTTCTTCATTGTCACTATAAAGAGTTGCCTGACATAGTGATTTGATTTCACGTACCATGTTAAATGCCTTCTCACGCATGACACCAATCAAAGAAGTCTCCTCCTTTGGTACATCCGGTTGAGTTGGACTCATAAGCTCCATGTCTTCCATGTCTTCCAAGTTGATGTGTGGAGGCAATGGTTCCTCAACCACTTCATTTTCTTTGAGTCCTTAAGAAAAAACCTTCACAATCGATTGGACACCAAATATGTGCTTGCAAGTGGAGACTCTATCAAGACAATCACAATAATGTGATTTCAATGAAACACTATACCATAGGTTGGGAGAAGTCTCACTCTTGACATGAAAGAGGGGATGCTCCTCATCAACAACCTTCAAGACATCCATAGGAGAGGATTGATAAGCCTTCAAAATTCGTTCGCCTCCTTTCAATCGACGTCTACGAGCCCTGTCATTCGCTCTCCTTATCTATCGTTCCGAGTCACCTACAAGATCAAAAAATAGGTTTGAACTTAGTCTCATGCTCAAAACATATTTAAAAATAAAAAATAAAAATAAATAAAAATAAAAAAACAAAAAAAACAAAAATAAATATAATAAAATATACATAGAATAATATGCAAAATAAAGGACTTACTTAAACGCTGAGTCAATTGGAATTGACTCAATAAGGTGGATTGGCCCACACGAGTGCCATTCTTGGTACTACCAACAATTGCCACTATAAGGTCTCGAAGGGACTAGTTCACTTTTCCTTGTAAAAGGTTGTATTTAATCAACTCCCAATGTCTTTCAACATGGTTAGTCGTATCCATACCCCCAGAAGGAAATAACCTCCCAAATCAAGGCCACATCCTTCTCCAAAGACGATCAATTCCGGCCCATCCGGAAATCACGTATTTGGCAAAGGTCGGGATGTGTTGAAACTCAACACAAAATCTTCTCAAATTCTCATCAAAATGGTCTTCACTAGGGCAAAGCATTAGAACATGTAATGCCCTCCACACCCGATCCTTGTCCTCATTAGATACCTTGGTTAACAAATTCTCACTCCATGCCTTCATGACATGGAAGTGACACAAAAGAACTTGTCCACCAACTTGTGTTTTGGTACCATCATTACAAATTCAACAATGAACATCATTGCTCACAACTTTTTGAATAGCATTCAAAGATGGCTTGTGTTTGTCAATGATAATTGCGGATGGTCTAATCTCTCCTAAAGATCCAAACACATGAAATGATGCTATCTTAATAGCAAGACTCGCATGTCTCTCTTTAACATCATTGCTACAAAGCATGTAAAAAACCGGAATTCCAATTCCGTCTTGGTTTGGTATAAGCGCGACATAAAGAGCCAAACCGTATTGGTTTGTTTTGAATGTAGAATCCAAAGCCCAAGAGTTATTACCTGAAAACCGTAAGGCCGATTTTTTCATGAAGTCATCTTGTATAACTACCACAAATGGTTTCCTCTTGAGGTCTTCATCCTTGGGGGCATACGGTTGATAATACAAAATCTTCCCTTGAGCTTGTAAATTGATAATCTCAATTTGTGCTGCATCCCAATCGTCTTTTTGAAGTGCATCTATACACACTTAATCAAAAATTTGAACACAAATTAAAACATAAATATGAAGAAATAAAAATAAAATGAGAACATAAACATGCAGAAATAAAAATTAAATGAGAACATAAACATGAAGAATTGAAGTACAATTAAAATACACAATGCATTTCATAACTTCACATAAAAAATGAAATATATAAAAAGAATTAAATACCGTTGATTCTTAAAGAATATGCAAGGATTTGCACTTCATTTTTTATGACAAAAAATCTATATGTAGCCCGTTCCACCTTCGGTACACTTTGTTTAAATTCCTCTTGAGCTTGAACCGACGTTGCTTCAATGACCCTTGGAGAAAGCATGAACTTCAAGTTCTCCATAACCCATGCAATAACATAAGCATGCATCGGTATAAAGAAAAGATCGAAATCGGAACCCGGAGTGTGACCACTATGTTTGCTATGAATGTAGATTGTAGCTTGAAGCTTACTATGAGGCAATGTGTTTGATGACTTTGACACATTAAGCTCCTCAACCTTCATTTGGAATTCACAACTACATAATCTAGAGGTTCTATTCCTTCTAGAGTCCTTATCATTCATAGGCTTGACATCAACCGTTCTCTTATGAGAACGGTCTTCGTTGTTCCCACGATGACAACGATAATAAGTCACCATTTTATTTCTTTTCATGTCCCTCTTTAACATCATTGCTACAAAGCATGTTAAGGTTTCAAGAAATTCGTTTTTTGTCATCAAATGGAGAGTCAAATGAGGAAAAAGAGGATGATGAGGATGTTGGTGAGGAGATTTTGGAGCCTTGAGAGGAGGGTGTGGAGCATGTCAACATTGGAGTTTCAACATCTTCATCGATTTTTGAAGACATTCCCATTGAGACATTTCCCAAGTATGTGCACTTCAATCTCCAATCATTTGCACTCATGATTGATTGTATAAGACGAGGACATTCTCCCTTATATCAACAAATTCATGAGGCAAATCCTTTCTTTTGTCCCCAATCCAACCTCATAGGCCTTCCACTCAAAAAATTGAGGTATCTCTAACAATTGAGAGGTGGCAAAACATATCAATCAATGCCCTAACAAGTTTAATCACTACCTTGCTTCAAGCAATTCTTGAGTGGAAGCCTTTGGAAGTTAGTATGTAGTAGAAAGATACCACAACGCTGACTTCAAACTCCAACTTTACATGTAATGTGCAACATAGTTTTTCTCCAAATGATTTTAAGAATACTTTTCCGAATTGATCCAGCTTAGCCTTGCAAGCTCTTTGTTGCTCCGTTGTCAGCACAAGCCTAGTGAGGTATGGTTGTAGCTCTTCGAAGGCTTCTCACACTTGAAAACAATTTCTTTGTGCTTGCCCATCCTCCAAGTGGTTATTCTCGGACATGACCACATCTTTCCATGCTCTATCTTGGTTTGACCACAAGCTAGGCTGGAAAAGCCTGCTTGCTACTTACCATTGCTTTGTGTTGCTATTACCTCTAGAAACTTGATTTAAAAAAAACCTAGTCAAGCACATCAAATGACTCTTTACCGACTTGGAAGCATGCAATTGGCCATATCTCTTGCTCTGATTGCACTAAGAAATATCTATCATCATTCTTGTGAATTCCAAGATCCAATGCCCGGTTCATCAATGTTAAGCTGATACGCTCATATTTCTTGCCCTGTTGTACTTCCGCTTTGTCTAGCATTAGCACAAAGATGAGCAGTCCACCGTTGCACTCTTCGAATGCTTTGAAGCAGTGATAGAATTAGACAACATTTCCATCTCTACTGTTAGGAAGTCAATTAAAACTTAGCTGCAAGTTGGACAAAATTGTGAATATGTAAATGGCTGAACTTCCAAGTTGAAATGAAAGAATTGTAAGTAGAATTGACAAGACAATGTACCTTCAAAAGTGATGTTGTAGAATAGAACCATAGATTGTTGAACAACTTCGAGATCCACAAACCAATTGTTCTTGCTATAAATGATCACCTCTTTTGCTGGCGTTATCTCCTTTCTACCTTGACTGACTGCTGGAATCGGTATGTATGTGAACGATTATTGGAACAAATACAACATATTTTCTGTAATCCGGTAACCATGGCCCAAAACCTAGATCGGGAAAAAAAAGAGATTACAGTGATGTCATGTGGTGAAGGTCAATGATGAAGACCCCTTTAGGTTTTTGCAAACAGATCTAAGGAAAAATGAAGAGTCTACACGAGCTTGCGAGTAGGTCAGGACACGCTAAGCGTCGAATGATCATGGTAAGAGCACAATTGCAACCATCTATCGTGGAAAGCGTGGAAACGTGCAATAGACTTGGCGGATCAAGGAAACAGCAAATGGAAAATTCTAGTGCACATCAACTAGCTAGTTTGCAACAAGATATGAATGCTAAGTTGCCTCATTTCATTGATGAGTTCTACCATATTGAAGGCAGACATGTGATTCCAGCAGTCAGTCAAGGTAGAAAGGAGATAACGCCAGCAAAAGAGGTGATCATTTATAGCAAGAACAATTGGTTTGTGGATCTCGAAGTTGTTCAACAATCTATGGTTCTATTCTACAACATCACTTTTGAAGGTACATTGTCTTGTCAATTCTACTTACAATTCTTTCATTTCAACTTGGAAGTTCAGCCATTTACATATTCACAATTTTGTCCAACTTGCAGCTAAGTTTTAATTGACTTCCTAACAGTAGAGATGGAAATGTTGTCTAATTCTATCACTGCTTCAAAGCATTCGAAGAGTGCAACGGTGGACTGCTCATCTTTGTGCTAATGCTAGACAAAGCGGAAGTACAACAGGGCAAGAAATATGAGCGTATCAGCTTAACATTGATGAACCGGGCATTGGATCTTGGAATTCACAAGAATGATGATAGATATTTCTTAGTGCAATCAGAGCAAGAGATATGGCCAATTGCATGCTTCCAAGTCGGTAAAGAGTCATTTGATGTGCTTGACTAGGTTTTTTTTAAATCAAGTTTCTAGAGGTAATAGCAACACAAAGCAATGGTAAGTAGCAAGCAGGCTTTTCCAGCCTAGCTTGTGGTCAAACCAAGATAGAGCATGGAAAGATGTGGTCATGTCCGAGAATAACCACTTGGAGGATGGGCAAGCACAAAGAAATTGTTTTCAAGTGTGAGAAGCCTTCGAAGAGCTACAACCATACCTCACTAGGCTTGTGCTGACAACGGAGCAACAAAGAGCTTGCAAGGCTAAGCTGGATCAATTCGGAAAAGTATTCTTAAAATCATTTGGAGAAAAACTATGTTGCACATTACATGTAAAGTTGGAGTTTGAAGTCAGCGTTGTGGTATCTTTCTACTACATACTAACTTCCAAAGGCTTCCACTCAAGAATTGCTTGAAGCAAGGTAGTGATTAAACTTGTTAGGGCATTGATTGATATGTTAATTGCTTATGCAATACATTATTGTGAGGTATGGAGCATGGTTTGTGGGAAAATATGGAAGCTTATTGGCTTGGAGTTGCCAAGGAATGAAGAAATCACATCATGTTGCAAAGGCGGCGTGTCAAGCACATATACCACATGGAGGTACCAAGGATCGAACAAGTATCATAGTGCAACAATATGAACATTGGTTTAGGAAATTTTTCTATAGATATGCTAGGAAGATCGCATAGCAATTGACTGCAATTGCTAGTACTGCTGTAGAAGCCACCAACGTTGTGGAAGAGGCGCAACGTTGATATTTGGCGTGGAGCACTTCTGGAGCTGCATCAAGGTTTTGTTAGTGGCGCAAAGGACGTGTGCGGCAAGGACGGAGGTCGATGCTTGTTGATGAAACAGACACTCGGCAAGAGGACATTCACAAAGATGATTCTTTTGATACCACGCCTGCGGTGGCAATGGGAAATCATCCTGCATCACATTGGGCTGATGAAGCTGGTTCAAGTAGAACAATAGACTAAGCAGGCAGCACAGAAGAGAGTCAAGAGACAGAGTACAGTGAAGACCATGTTACGGATTTTAGTTAGCAGTGCAATATTTCTAATTGTCACTTAATTTTCCCTTAGTTTAACGTGCATGCTACAAAATTTCAGAAATGGTGAAAATTACAGGAGCAGCTGTTGAAAATTAAAACAAAAAAATAGCATGCACGGATGTCACTATTGTACTTCTATAACGTAAGAGTTATAGCATTGGTGTTTTTTTTTTTTTTTTTTTAAAACAATAAAGACAGTCATTTTGACATTATATTCGCGATCTACCTCACTATGATTGCAGCCTACCCCCTATACAAACCGTATTCTCAACTCTCAATTGATACCACCACCTCTGCTCAAAAAGGATAACTGGAGCTTGGAATAAGGACTTTAAATTAATATGAATATAGTAAATAGATGCATTATCGATGGTAGGTACACGTCCATAGATGCATTATAATCCAAATCACTTAGGTTCTATTGTCAATTTTACCTCCCAATTATGTATTTTTAATCCGTTAGAACATCTCTACACTAATCATTCCATTTTAATTCTTAGATCTTAACCACTGGATCTTCTTGTGTCCATGGTTCAAATATGACAAAATATAAAAACAAGTAGCCAATGATTGCATTTGAAAATTATTATCTTGTGTGATGGGCTTTATCATAGTTTTTTTACATCACAATGATGAAAGCATCACAAACTAATTAAGGACACTTGGTGATATGTATAGAAAAACCTTGGTAATGTAGAAATGTAAATTCTCTTAAGAAGTGATCTCGATTTTTGTATTAATTCTCTGAATTTTATTTGGCATTCTTTGTAAATTTGTCAAAAATCAAGATAATCATATTTGAAGTTGAAAGGACAATGACAACAAACATATGTGAACTGAGACATCATTGATTCAATCTGCTCATTTTTAGTAATTGTTTCTCTGCTTTATCCTCTTATTTTTATTTTTTATTTTTTCTGATTAATATCAAATTGTGAACTTTAATTGCATAACCAATTATCTTGGACCACAGCTTTGGTGATTCTAACTTTGAAATGATAAATATATGCATTGATCTTTTTATTGGTTCATTCCATGCTTGCTTCAATACGCGGCTGGTTGCTTTTTGTAATTAAATTTTCCCAAAAGGAAATTCCTCTGACACTTACGAATGTATCTAATTAAAAGTCCTTTACAAAAATTAGATATTCCATCCATCCACCCGATTCCAACAAAGGGCTTATTGGGTGGAAATGTTTTAAAAAACAGTTGACCCAGTAGCAGATTATCTCCTCGTTCCATTTTCAACTTCTTCCCTAAGTTCTGTGCACACTCTTCAAGAAAGGATTCATGAGCATTTTGTTACTTTAAAGTTATGATTTAATGATTTTTTATTCCTATTCCACCCTTGATTGAATCCTGCTGACTTTCGATAATTGGTTTTACTCTCTTCCTCTTTTCTTTTATTCTCTTTTCTATATATGTATGTATATAATTTTTTCAAAATTTTAATCTTTGTTTAAAGGTGTAATTTGTTAATAAGGTTGTGAACTTCAATTGCATTACTTCTTTATCTTTCACAACTGCTTTGGTGATTTCAAACTCCTGAAATGATAACCATGTTTATTAGAGTTTTCCCTAATTCATTCCCTGCTTGCTTCAATAGGAGATTAGTTAATCTTTTGATAACATGTTCCTACATGTGAGCTTTAGTTACACTTGACAAATGTATCCAATAAGATGATGTTCGTTACTATAACAAGATATTCCATCCATCCATTAGGTTTTAGTAAAGGGTCAGTTGGGTGGGCCTAGATTTTGATTAATGTCATCTGAGTAGCTTACTCCTCCCAGAAAACTACTTTCGCAATTTCTAGTTACAGTCGGTTTTCAATTGATGAAAAAATTCACTCCATGTTTTGTTTTTAAGTTCTACCCCAAGTTCTGTGCACAATTTTGACGAAATGATTAATCATGACTTGTTGGTTTTCTAAAGTTTGTCATCATTCTATTATAAGTGAAGCAGTGGAATCCGAAAATAGCAAATCAATATTTAAAGCTTAATGAAACATTGCATTACTGATTAGCATTATAATATTGATATTCATCTTCAATTGCATAATTCATACCATTCTAAGTTAAGTATTTACACTGAATTTTGCAAACAAAGCAAATCTGATTAAAAGCAAATCGGACTTCCACCTTGATCAACTGAGTTTGTGCTTAAGCAAATGAAACAAATCATATTGAAATAACACATGGAAGTGAATGTCTATAAACATAGAAGTTTTTAGACACGGGTGATGGTCCTATTGGGGTGTCCAAAAGGACCATCCCCATCAAAATTTCTACCCCCCACTTTGCACCACAATATCTTAACTTTGTTATATAATTTGAATGTGTCAATTATGAAAAAGAGAGGCACCTATTCATCTAGATTATGGTTTTTAAAAAAAAAATATGTTTATTGACCATTTAGTTCTTTGTATGTGTCTTTGTAAGAAAAATTCCACAACTGTCCTAGTTTAGAAAAATGGATTCAAGGAATGAAAAAGACAAGTTTTTTATTTGCCACTCCCACAAAACTTGGGGTGATGGTAAATGAATGTAGAATGGACATATTTTTACCAACGCCAAGTGTTTTGTACAAATTAGTGCATTACTAGGAATTTTCTAAAGTGGGTTTTTTCAGCTTAATTCACACAATCAAAAATGCCTATGAAAACAACACTTTAAGTGAATTTTTTTTTGCAATAACACATGAATACTAAAATATGTAGGTGCTCATAATTGCCAAATTTTAAAATACATAAAAAATCATATAATGTAGTCATAGGTCAATTCATTCCGGAAAAGGAAAGCAAAAGGATTGAGGGTTTCCGGTTCACTAGGTTGGTGTGAAAAGGGTTGAAAGCAGTGTTTATTTAGCAGGCAAAATTTCGCCAGAAGGCGAAATAAAAATAGTAATTGTCTATATTTGGCTACAAAGTCCTAAAATCTGTGATTCGACGAAGCCAGAAATTACCCAATAGGTAAGTTGGATGGAGCCATCATTCTTCCAACAAATTGCCCCTTTTAAGGTGTCTAGTTACATAATACTACATAATACTTGAAATTAGTGGGATTGCCAAAGAATTTCTCCATAAAAAAAATTGATGAAGCCAAAAATTCGCTCCTAATGTATTCTTTGTGGCCACCCTAGCACCAAACCAAAAATCCTAGGATTTACACTGGTTGAAAGTAAGGAGGGAACTTGGGTTCTTGGGACTCATGATGACTTAAGAGATGGAGGAATGGGAGGGAAAATCCCAAGTCAAGGACAATGAGTGCATTCAAGGTGGAGGGAATGGGAGGGAATGTACATGATTGGACATGATGTGGAGGTGTGAGGTGGAGGGAAAGGGTGGGAATGTAACCGATTGGACATGTGGGACTATGAGGTGGAGGGAAACGGGGGGAAATTCCTATGATTGGACATGTGGAACTATGAGGTGGAGGGAAAGAGAGGGAGGTTGTTTGGTTGGCCAAATTATGTGAGAGGTAGAATGTAAATTAGAATATTGCAATGTAAATGGGGGTTATTTAAATAGTCCATTAAAAAATGTGGGTATTGTGAAGGATTTTTTGATGTTTTTATTAAAAAAAAGAAATTAACAATAAAAGACCATTGAATTAGAAATAAAAGAAAAGGAAATAGAAAATAAAAGAAATAAGATTCAAATGTAGTAGAAAGGGTATTTTAAAAATGAAAAAATAATTAAGAACAAATGAAAAAGGTACACAAATGGAAAAGACGGGAATTAAAAATAAAAGAGAAGGAGATATAAAATAAAATAAAATAAGATTCAAATGTGCTTGGAATTAAAAATAAAAGAAAGATAAATAGAAAATAAAAGAAATACGATTCAAATGTAGTAGAGAGGGTATTAAAAAATGAAAAAATAATTAAGGACAATTGAAAAAGGTACACAAATGGAAAAGAAGGGAATTATATTAAGTGGTAAGGGTATTAAAGGTACAAGAATGGAATGTAGATTAAGTGGAAGTGATAACATTTGTAGAAATAAAAGAAAAAGGGTGTAAAAAATAAAAGAGTAGGCTACTATAAATTAGAAATGGAGAGAATTCTAATAAAAGATGAGCGTACTAACAATAGAAGAGAAGGGAATGTGGAATAAATGGAAGTGAGAAAGACAAATTAAAAAAAGAGGGTATTAAAAATTAAAGAAGATGATAGTACAAAGTAAAGTGAAGGGTTTTGCAAATTAAGTAAAAATAATTAAGACCAAAAGAGAAGTGTGACTTCAATAGAAAAAAAAGAAGGGGAATTAAACATAAGAGAAGATAGAATTAATAATAAAGGAAAAAGGTATCATTAATATAAAATATTTGAGAAGGCACAATTACTATAAAATATTAATTCAAGTTAAAGGAAAATAAAAATGACTGAAATTTGAAAGTGCGAATAATTAAGAAATAAGAAGTGGGTATATTTTAGGAATGCTAAGGATTAATATTCAAGAAATAAGTGAATTAAATATAAAGCTTAAATGAACGTTTTTATTGGTAGTTGTTTCTTTTTAATTCAATGTTCACATCATGGTGTGGCTAATTGGATTTGGAAATCATTATGGGTTTTATTGATTACTGTAGTAAATGATATTATTCAAACACCCATGGATAACATTAAGATCCGTATTAATTATAGGAATGATTGCAACAAATAGCACTCCAATGAGACCAAGTATACATGGAATATCTTAAGGGTTTTGAAAGCATCTTAAGGGTTTTCAAAGCATCTTAAGGGTTTTCAAAGCATCTGCAAGGTTTGGATGAATTACTTGGGTTACAGAGTCAGGATATCGAGGATGTAGCTGCCGGGTATGTGCGGTTCCCGCGATCTCTACCGTTGAGACCATGAGGTTGTTGGGAATTTTGAAGTGATGAATTTCAGCCGTTGGATGAAGACTTGATCAACGTCGTAGGGTTTCTCTTGCACCTCTCGAACTCTGTGCCTCAGACCCTCGGTTTCCATGCACTTCGACTTCTGTGTACGATGTTTCGAGGGTTTGTTAGTTGCAATTCTGTTGGCTGCAAATTAGCTTTCTGTAGATGAGGCGTACGAGATCCTAGTGGAGCAAGCATATGCAGAAGAAGGAGGCATTGAGTGTGAGGCAAGAACGAGAGAAGGGTAGGAAACAACGAGCAAGAAACAGAGCTAAGGTAGTGGACCGTTTTGAGAATGCGTTTTCTCAGCAAACGTCTACTGCAGCAAACAATTCTGATTCTTCTGTGCGGATTGGAAGTAGAGTGCCTTCGTTAGGGTTGGTTGTTGCTCGAGATGTAGGGGAGTTGGCATATACAGTCAACGAATTAACGTGTGGTAGGGGATTGGAGTACCAGCGAGTTGTTCTTGACAAACTATTAGAACATCCCTTGCTGAAGCGAGCGTTACCGGAAAGTGTAGTGCATCGCCGAGAGCGTGAGGACTGCAGAGTTGTTTGTAATGGAATTGCAGACGCATGGAAAGAACTGAAATTTGGGCATGGGAGGGACAGACGGTTGGCGCGGAATGTTCTTGAAGCGGCGGTGATTTCTGTTGGAGATGCTAGGGCTGGGCCAACAGCTGCCGAGTGCATCGGCATGAATAGGAGAACAATCAGGAGAGCGCTCAGTCGGCGGCAGATGTTAGATAGTCGCGAGCAGGGTGTTGTATGGGCGAAGGGTGACCGCGCAAAGAGGAAGGACGCATTGACGCAAGCGGTTCTTGATGTCGTTGTAGTGTGGTGGACGGAGGAAACCCGCGTGAGCCTTCAGAAGAAAGATGTTTGGCGAAAACGTGTTGGGGTCAACAAATTCATAGAGCATGCATGCCATTGGTTAGAGGAGAGCCAGGTAAGGTTCAGCTTCTACGATCCTTAGGTTCTTCATTTTTGGTTTAAGGGTTTCTGACTAGGGATTCATTGACTTGTAATTATGTGGAGCTCTTAAAGACTTGCGGGCTTTGTTCCATGAAGTTTCCTCTTTCCTGCTACTGTCCATTTTTGTCTCCCAAGTAGTTGCATGCTGCTGTGAAGATGGTCCTGTTTCGGCTCATGAGACTTCATGCACCCTCGCGATCCTTTCATCGTCATTGATTCCTGGTATTTGTTATCTCCGAGTATATGTTTTTTCCTGGTATTTGTTATTTCCTTTTATGTTTAGGGTGATGCTGTGAGACGGAATACTCTGACTCCTCCTTTGGAGTCGATGTCCTGGAAGGGCAGGTCCTGGTCCTGCTCCGTAGGCATGGAGTAAGCCGCGGCTTCCTGAAGGAATGGCCTTCATCCTGCTCGGGAGACGCTTCCTAATGACGGGCTGCTATGGCTCCTGCTCAGGAAACAACACTTCCTGAATTTTCTCTCATTTTTTAGCTTAGGGAAATGTAGTTCTGGGAGGTGTCAATGTCCTAGGTTTAGATGTTGTATGTTTCTGAAGGGGTATTCACTTATGGAGTCAGGTTTAGGGTGTTACGGAAGTAGGAGTCCTTTTCCTGTTCTGAGTCCGCGTGGTCCTGATCCGGAGCCTGAATTTCGTAAAGAGTGGCCTCGTTCCTGACTCTCACTTCAAGGAAGATGATATATCTTTGTCTCACCTGTGACGATGATATTTCTTTGTCTCACCTCACCTGTGTTGTGCGTGAAATCAGTTGGATTTTTACACGAGCTTCAAAGCTTCGCATGATCAGGTGAAGGTATCCTCTGTTTCCTTCCAAAGACTCAGGCCTTTCTTTGTTAGACGCCTCCGTGACTTCAACTCCTGTTGTTGCAGGTACCACATGGAGATGGCGGAGATTGTCGTCGGGTTCAACAACATGAAGAGCGCTAAATTCCATTTCGGCTCCACTTCTACGACTTGGAGTTGCGGTTGCGAAGCAGTGTGCACTAACACTGGACTCAACGACTGTGTGATTGGGGCTGTCCAGTGCCAAGCCCTGCTGCATGTGTACAAGAGGATTTCAGACTTGTGGGAACAGAGCCTTTGTCCCCGGCCGCATGGAAGCGAGTGGCACGACCTTGACTATGTCACCGGACAGTGTGGCAGATGCGGATTCCACTTAATCCCTCTCTGCGACATGGAGTTTGACCGAGGTACCGAGACTCAGCTATCTTGGAGGCGGTTTGAGATGGTCAGCGTGGGTGCAACTAAAGAGGGGGAGCCTAAACGGGTTGTCCAGTTGGAATACAAACAAACCAAGCCAAGGGAATTTCTGGACTACTCAGCCTCCTAGATGCCGACTTTTTGTTCTGCATCAGCATACAGCGAAGTGGCAAGAGAGTGAGTTCAAGAAGAGTTTGGAGACACTACCACATGGGGAGGTGATGTCATTGATTGATTATGCTGAAAATTATTCATTCAAGGTTCAGAATGAGATACAATCCGAACACTGGTTTAATTTTCAAATTACTATTCTTGTACACATCATATACAGCGTAAATCCTAATTTCAACCTGCATGATCCTAAGTCTCGGCGATTAAATACTACGTATTTTTATTATGTCTTTGATGATAGGAAACACGATAGCCTGTTCGTTCAACATTGTCTCCTCTTGCACTGGAGAGAATTGAAGTCATCAGGGATTCCACCTTCACGGCATGTCATCTAGAGCGACGGCTGTGCCGTGCAATTCAGTTGGCTCTACTGCTTTTTTCTTCGTTGCGAGGTACGACTCATTGCACTATTTTATTCACGATGGTAGTCTTTGTTATCACGATATGCATGGCTGCAATCTCTACAGTTTGCATGGCTGCAGGAAATGAGTGATTTGAGTTGTCTTGTTTTCCAGCACGACTCTGGATTGATTATCGTATTGGATTAGATTTATATTAGTGTTCAATTTATTAATGTTCTATTTATTGGTCTTCAATTTTTATTTCGCGACAGTTTCACTAGTTCCAGTGTTGAGTGTACACGACGATAGATTTTTTGGATGCAGCTACGGTCTGCAACAAATTGCATGGTTGTATTCCTTTTGAGTTTGGAGTTACCGCCAGGCTTAGATTTATAGAACTGTTCCTTTCATTTGTACTTTGCGAGTGTGTTGTGCTGTTTCTGCCCTTGAAAGTGTTAGCACTGTGGCCGCTTGGTTAAGTTAATAGTAGTTGCATCCCTTAATCTTTTGTTCTTTTCAATGTCAGAAAAAATGGTTTGGGCTCGCTTGAAAACACTTCCTACCGATTGACAGCAGCACTAACCTTCAGAAGCCTTGTTTTGTTTCCTGACTCACTCATTAACTTTCCACCTGGGGGTTTTAATTAGAACCTTATTTCGTTTTTTAAATTTTCAGTGCACGTTCAGCTCGGTATGATTTTCTGGCTTTATCCTAAGCACCGCATTTTCTCATGGTTATTTGACTATCATTTCAGGTCTCCGTCGCTTATTGTTTGCGAGGAGCTTCCTCCCGGTTGTGCCTTAGATTGGCACTTTTGGGGAACTAGGCACAAAAAGGCCCCCACGATGGTGCAGGGGCGTGCCTCAAGCAGAATATCAGGGAAGAATACCTTCGACCAGGCAGCCAACGATTACAAGTCGCTGCCGATGTTGTCAACTATCTGAAGTCCTCAATGGATTGTCCTAATGCTGCGTACGCTGGTGCAAAAACGCACGTGGAGCGACGTTTTCATCTAATTGGGAAGACTGAGGTAAGTAGAAAGCAATCTATGTCTTGCAAGACTGTTGACGGGAGTAGGTCCAAGCATTCTGTGCGAAGTGTTGGACCTACAAACAATGTCCTCTTGCAGGTTCGCAACTACTCATGCTTCTGCGAGTATGCGTACGATCCACAGCTGGACTGTGCCGCAGCATTGGCCATGCAGCACCATGGACAGTGGTCACTCTGGAGCCCACACAAGCCCATGACGCTGTGCAAGAAGATGAGGATCTCGTACAGGACTGGCAAGTGGACCTTGACGGCAACGACCTCGCCATGCAGCTGGAGATTGGAGATCACTTTGCAATAATGGCCGACCCTGACCACCCGGGTCTTTTGGTGCAGAGTTTTTTGTGCTGATTTACACAAAGAAGCTGTACGTGGTTGAGGATCAATGCGGTGTTGATGGATGGGGAGGGACTGTCGAACGCGGCGATGAGGTTGTGGAAGGACTCTATTACCAACAACAAGGGGCAAAGCAAAATTCCTACGTTCTTTTGGATGGACCAGGGCCGACGAGAATCCTCTCGCACTTGGTTTGTGCTATTCAATTTGCCATGAGACTTTAGAAGCATAGATAAAAGGGAGGAACTTCGGTATATAAATTGAGCGACGAATCCCTCCTCAAGATTGAAGTAGTGATTCGTATGCGGGCTTATGTCAAAGACTTGGAGCACGATGACTCTGAGGCTCAAGACCTCAACACAGATCACGAAGACCCGGATGCAAAGTCCGACAAGGACAGTGCCTCGGAGTAGCTTCAGTTAATTAGTGCTAAAGATGAGGCCTTGTATTCTGTTAGCGAGTTTCCTTTGTTGTGTTCCTTATTCTTTTTTGGCAATGGAGATCATTTGGCCCCGTTTCAATATCGTCATAGTGTGCGTCCTTCTTGTTTTTCCATTTCGAATTTTGCATTAATTTTGCATGGTAGCGTGTGTAGTCTTGAAGTTCACGAGACCGCTGTTTTGTCCGTTTTTGTGCTTAGGCACGTAGGCGCAGACTGGGAGCCTCTGGTTTACTTTCGAAGGTAAGAAAAAACACTCACACTCTTTGAATTCTTTGTACTGTTTAATCTACTTTTACACATTCCCTGTTTTTGTATGAATGTATCATTGTTGAATTTATGTATAATTTGGTATCGTCTGATAAAGCTGTAAATTAAGGTACTTCGTTATCCTGTGCGCAGGAAAACTCTATCGTACCGGAAAGCAAGGGCATATTTTCTGTAACTCGTCCGAAAACAATTGCCTTTGTTTGTCGAGGTAAGTCCTCTAAATCAAATCGCAGGTTGCAATTCTAAATCTTGCATTGTGGATACAAGCGTAGTTTACATTGACCAGTGTAATGTTTCAAGTTCTCAGTTTATTCATGCATGGCATATGAATTCTGCCCCTAAACTTAACTGCTTTTTGGTACTGTTATTCCATTACCTCGTCTGCATGGATTGAGCATGAGTTTTGTGCTGTATTGTGCTGCAGGAAGTTTGAACCTGTTTGTGGAACGTAGAGGCTCTTGAATCGGACAGAGGGTGACAACCTTCCCTGAATCTCTGAATTTGATATGTTGAATTAAGCATGGACACATCGCTTTCATTTGCTAAAAACCATCATTACGAATTTAACAGGTATGTCCAGTGATGACAGTAACATTTAGGGATGGAGCTCATTATTACTGCAATTGGGTTATTCAATTGGCGGCGACCTAATACGCCACGTACTAATTGCTTCCTTTTAGCACTGTGCTTACGAAGCTGATTCAGTAGTTACTGTATGTTCTCGCCGTCCTTTAATCCACTTGCGCTTCCCGCATCCTCCCTGGGTCTGCGCTCGCTGTCCTCTAACGATGTTGCCTTGTCTGAGCTGGAGTTTTTTTTCAAACATGGATGTTGTAACAAAAGAGGCTTTGGACGAGCTCGAAGACGTAAAAGCGGTGTACTTCACCGTCAGCATGTTGACTGAGTCGCAGCGCAATTGCCTAGTACGTGCGCCCTATCTCACTTGAAATTATTTTCCTACTCTTCTCGTTATTCGTCATAGTCTACGACGTTTTTGAATCAGTGCCTCCATGATGTGCTCGCAATGTCCACACTATACATGGCTGATTCTAAATGGTTTCCAACTATGTCATGTTGCAAGGGTGCAGGAAATCCCTCGGGCATTCTCAAAGAAAACCGGGTGGCCTGCAAGTGACAAGTGCGCCCTCGTCACCTCCGTCACGCATGGAAAGGAATGGCCCGTGGATTTCCAAATTACTGAACAAGGTGGAGGTGATCGCATTGTCTCTTCAATTGGCCATGGCTGGGAAAAATTTCTGGTGGATTAGAACGTCCAACGAGATAGCACAATAGTCTTTGAGTATCTGGACGACAAGTCCCTGGCGGTGACAGTGTATCATCCCCGTAGCCCTCGCAAGACAGTACTTGAAGTTGAAGACGGACCGCCACGAAGAGTTTCCAATGGCCCCTCTTTCAAGAAAATGCTGCGTTCTTCGCATCTCAAGCCAGGTGTCGCAGGGAGGCTGGTTAGTATACGAACGTTCCTCTTTCAGCGAATTTCCCATATTTCCTATACTGCACTCGCTATTTGATGTCAATTTCTTCATGCTCTTCCTCGAGGTACAAGTCTTCTCATAATTTGCCTAAGTCTATGTCCTTGATTCCTACTGTCTATTTCTTGTAGGACTTTCCCACAACCTACTGGCGTGAGTTGGGGTTGGAGCACTTTCGAGATTTGTGGTTCAGTCTCAGTGGGCCATTTTTGGCAGTACATGTCAAATCAGTTGTCTACGTTGGCCCCAGACAGTCATTTTGCTACCTCAACAAAGGCTGGTCCGACTTTGTGGCACTTAACGACTTCAAACTTGGTGATACGCTCGTGTTTTCTGCAGTGGGCACTCTGGAGTTTAACGTTAATTGTACTTGATGTTCAGCAGTAGTAGTGATCAGCAGATTTTCTCTCAGTATTGTGCGCTTGGTTTATAGTCTTCTGCTACTTCTCTGTGTCTAGCCCCAGTTCTGGGTGTGTCATTATGTACACTTGCTAATTGTGTATACCGGCCCTTTTAATATAGACGCATCTGACTTTCAATGTTGGATAGTTATCATATCAAATTTTGCTCTGTTATGGCATCGGCTATTGAACTTTCATGTGGAGAACAGTTAGCACAGTTAACTTCCGTGTGTATAATTTTTTTGAAGTGTTCACATAAAGTTCGTATGTCAAGTTCTGTGAATCCTCCGCCTCTGCCTCTCTGTTTTTCACTTTCTGCTGAAGTTATTGACTACTTGTATGTCTTATCACGAGCCAAACAACCTTAACAGAAATTAATTAAATTTCCAGAAGAGGTCAGAAAGCTCCACACCAAAACACACAGATACCCAATTCCCCGGTATATGTCCAGCGTAAAAGAGCCAAACTAACCCAAAGTAAAACGAAGTGGATACCCAAGCGATCAATAGCCCAAGTCTAATACCACGCTCTAAACCAAACACATTCGGTCCACAAAAGTTCCCCATCACAGAACTCCACCGGACCACATCAACGATACAGACGCAGCGAATGTTCTGCCAATCATTCTGAAAACCATCCCCAAATGACTCACACTCCCGGCACAAATACCAACCTAGAAAAGAGTCATATTGCAATTAGGTAGAGCCTACAACTAAACACACATACGAAGCACCATGTGAGCAACGACCCCAGACTTAAGTAAATCAGCCACAGCTGCCACCAATGCAAGACCCCACTGATAAAACAAGCAATCACTCCCCCACAACAACACCCCTGCAAACACCACCAGCAAACAAATAAACAACTGACTCCAAATAAACCCAACCCAACCCCCCATCCCACTTGACAAACTCTCAGCAAATAACTTTCAACGAACTCTCACCTGATAATTCTCACCTAAACAGATCCACAGACGCCCACACAAATTCTCTCCCAACTCAATCACACCAAACCTATCCCAGCCAACACAAGTAACATTGAACAAAGGAAAACACTTAATTCATTCAAAGAAGACACTAAATAGACAAAATCAAGCGGAGAATAAGGGTTGCATATGACCGTAGCACATACAATGCGCTCAGCCTGAATTCATTGAAATCCTTCTCAAAAGGCTAAGTCTCAAAACAATGCCATGACCCTGCAACTCCTAAAATTGAAAAGAAATCTATCTAAATTTAGCGGAGATGATCTCCTTTATGTCACGCTTTCTTCCTGCTGCACGTAGAGCATGAGGATTTTGTCCTGTAGATCTGTCTTTCGAAGCACAAGAAGCTCATGAGGACAAGTTCACCCGGGAACCTGCTTTACCTACAGGGCGTCCTACTGCTCTCTTCTTTGCAGGAGCCTCTCCACATTCCACCACAGCCTTCTTCGCTTTGAGGGATACATGCGGGTTGATGCGACGTTTCAATGCAAACGCAGGAGGCTCGGCCGCTACAAGATTAGACACAGCAGCAAAACGCTTCATTGACTTGTTCATAGAAGAGGTTGGTACCTCCTCTTCATCCTCCATTTCGGCTTCACCCTGTTCAGCCTCGTGTTCTTCATGATCAGCACTACGCTCCTCGGTAAGATTTGCGTCGACATCCTCTTGAGATCGAGACCCCCCCTGCAAAAAGACATCAGAGGAACACCATTTTCTTGTGTACTCCTCGATGTCGCTACTCCCATATTCCTCCTCTTCTGGCTCCTACCGTTGCTCCTTCGAAGCATCCGCCGATAGCATCCCTAAACCATCGCCTTCCAACGACGTGCTAATTGGGAGAATGTCAGAGGCCGCAATCTGACTTCTTCCACCTAGAGGTGCAAACGGGTTCGGTTTCCCCTTCTAATTTAATTTCCCCTAGCCGATTACCTTCACACGGCAAATTGGGCAATAATCTAACCCTTGTGTGCACGCAAAGCAAATCACGTCATGGCTGCATGGCTGCAGAAATAACAAACAGAACACGTCAATTCATTGTTTACACTGGAAGATGGCAACATACAATCTCTCCATGCATTTTACATGACAACGGGAACGACTATTGACCCGCTCCACATCAGGTCAACTAAGATCACAGAATCCGTAAACAAAGACATCGAATGTCATTACCGTAAAACAAATTGATGTGCTCTTCTAACAGTGTGGGCAGTTGCTTACCTTTATGGACACGGCCACTTCTTTCATGTGACACAGAGTGCATTCTACACTTGGCGCGTGCTCTTCATGTGCGGTCACTTTGTAGGTGGGCAACTCTTCGCTTATGATCGTCCTCGGTAGTGTTTTTGCTGCAGTTGGCATCTGAATGGATTCTTGGGACTCATGAATGGGGGCCTCCTTCTCCCAAGATGAAGTGGGCTCTCGACTTGATCCAGTCACTGGTCACATCGCACAACTGTGAAATTAGCGACAAGCATCCTGGTTCAAAAAGAAAAACTTCAATGTAGACCCTAAACCATGTTAGCGGATTTCTAGATTTCCGGTAGCACTCTCTCCGGATGAATACACTAACACTCTCCGGATGAATACACCAACACTTTCCAGAATGGCCACTTCCTAGCTGGAAATACTATCTCTCTCCCCGAAATGCTACCTTCCTGACTGGAACCGCTCTCCCGGGAACCCCTCTCTTCTCCAAGGAACACAATCTCCACATGGAGTCCGGGTCCGGAACACTCTCCTCTCAATCCTAGCCTACGGAAACAGCAGGAAGAAACCTCAGAATTGAAGAAGGGGTCCAGGATATCCGGAACACGTTCACGAGATCAGGAAGGTCTCATAGGAGAGGAGTTGCATCTCTGCGAGTTCCTTAACAGGAACGCTAACACTTACCCCAGGCGCTCACCCTATTCCATATTACGGATCTGGATGAGTAGTGAAGTCCTGCCTCCCCACAGTCTGGCGCCTACCTCTTCTACGAAACCTTAAGGGTCCCAGATTGTGGAGTACTGTGTGAGTGCCGGACTGTGCTAATGCAGTCCGGCCCGTAGAAGCATGGTTCCTGACCAACTTGACTTGTACCTCCACAGAGTCAATGACCAGGGCCAACGACCCTAAAACCTAAAACTGAATGCAAAAACCACAACTCGCAACTAACCCTAATCACTTAAGCAGGAAGAATGTGAGTTTGACACTGTCGCTTCAGCCTCGTTGCAATTGAAGGAAAAACACGTAGAAAACACAGCAGTTGTAAAGTCCCGTTACCTGATTAAGAAATGTCGTTGCTCGATGTTGTTCTCGGTTTCTCACTGGGCCGTTTCGGGACAGCTGTGGTCTCAGCCGGGCGTATCCCAATCGCCTGCAAACTCCTCGCACCAAAAGGCTGTTGGCACTTCTCAATAGCACACGTCGAACTTCTCTATGCATGCTCGTATAAGCAGTAAGGGTCGTACGTATGGCCGCACCCAAGGCTTTGGTAATCTTAACAACTCAACCACAAGCTACAAATTGGACATGCGTTTAGGGTATGAGTTACAGCGACTGGGGACTGTGGGCAACCCTCAAGCGGCAACGGAAAGAAAGCCGCTCCGTCGCCGGCCCGCATGTGGCACAGCTGTTCCTCCAGCCCAAGAGAATCAACTTCAAACCGTGAACCCTACACTCACACGCCATGTGCTTTGCCGCCTTTTCTAACTTCATTGCTTCCATCTCTAAGACTATGTCTTCGCATCGAGCTATGGCGGTGACATACATGAGGATAGTACTTTCTTCTAAACCTTTTTGAACAAGATGGACTCCACCTCGGCTTTCACTCGCAAAACCTCGTCTGCAACGGGCTTGAGCTCCTCACGGCTGATGGAGTCGTCATACAACTCCAACTCTCTAAGGCGAAATGCCTTCAGATCCACCGTACTTTTAAGCTCTCTCACTTGCTCACGGAGGCGTAGAAGCTGAGAGTTACTTTCGCTGAGCATCGCCCTGCGGTCAGTGTGCAAAAGCTTAGTTCTGCGCAGCCTGTCCTCAACGGACACAAGCTCGTCCCGACTTTGCTCCAAGCTCACAATAGCCTCCTGCAGCAACTCCTGCGTACTTGAAATCACCTTCGTTTAACCGTCTACCTCCTGTGGCAGCGAGCTTGGAGCCACGCCATGCCTTCCAGCCCTACTGTGGGGCTTCTTTACCATGGCTCCTCCCTCAAGCGCTTCCTCTGATTTCTCTTTCTTTTGCCAAGGGTCTGATTTCTATGTCGTTGGGAAAAAAGGTGAACTGGGCGTAGTTTTCTGGAGAGAGACGTAGAGTGAGGAAAGCTCTACTTCAGGGTCTATGACCCAGAGCCTCCCGGATCTCTCCAACTATCACATCGCCCATGAGAAGACCCTCACACGTAAATCGAGCTCTAGACTCCATTGTAGGGGACAAGTGCATGGCTATGGAGGACAACATTAACTACAGCAAACTGACACAAACTCAATGACGAAAAGCACGAAAATCAGGAAATGCGTGATCAGGAAATGAGAGGACCACGAAATTGGCGGGAGACGCAGGGCAAGTGGGTCTGCAACAAATTCGCGCCAAGCTTCTCACGCTCCGTCGCCACCTGCCCCAGTTCAAATATGGCGCCATCTCAATGGAGTCCAGTGCAGGAAACGAGGTGATGTGGCACTCTTGAATTTTGGTAGAGCCCAACCGAATTGTATCCGTTCCGGGGGTATCCCTGTCCGGTAGGGGATACCCCAAGCGGACCACCACCCACACGTAAAGCTTTAAATAAAAAATTTGCAAAGAAGGAAGCTATTTTGCAAAGAAGGAAGGTTCCAGATGTAACAATTTTAGAATGTAATAACCATGGTGTTCAAAATGTAGCTTACATATCATCGAAAAAGGTAAACTTTGGTTTAGATTGAGTATACAACAACATCAATATTTATAATTACGATTGTGAATGTAGAAATTCATATCAGTTTCCATCCCATTGCCCGAACATCCTTCAGTTTTTGGTAAGTGGCTTAAATCTCTGGATTCTAAAGTTCAGTAACTTTGCCATTCCATTGTGCAATCCAAGTTGGATCCATGGTCAGGTCACAAGTAGGGCATTTGTATGCAGGTGCAGCGTTGATCATCTCCGCAACACAAATGCGATGGAAGAGCCGGCTTCAAGCACCAAGGATTATTGCCTTTGCAACAAATCATTTGCTGCAAAGTGGGCATACTTCATTCATTATTGGCGCTTCGATGGTAAGTACAGGCTGGTCGGAAAGATAATCGAAGACAAGTCCAGGGCGCATAATCAAATTCTTGCGCCTTACTTTCCGCAGTGACATCACGGCCTCACCGAGTACGTCCTAGGCCTTGTCGAGAGCTGCTTTGGCTTGATTGAGTGGCCCCTCTTCTCTTGTGAATGCGTTGACGGTGTCTCGGGCAACCATGTGTTCCTTTTGCATCTCCAGCAACTTTACCAAGATAGCTTTTGTTGCTACAACCTGAACCTTGTATTAGATCAATGTTCCTGAATGAAAGATTCGTTGCAGCTCCTTCACCGTGTCGGAATGCTCTGCTTCAAGATCTGCTATGTCGAGGGCAGTGCTCTTCATAAAGCTTCACATCGCATCATCCTGTTGGAGCGTGATTGCTCGGAGCGCCTCATATACTTTTGCCTCCGCTGTCATGGCATTTTCGACTACCTTCTCAGCTGCACGGACCAATGTTGGCACACTCCAATGTGCTAGCGCGCCACTTGTCAGCTCTTTCACAATCCCGTAGAGGCCTTTGATTTGCCAACGTAGAGCCACTAGTCCAAGCTTCAATGGGTTCTTCACTGCATGATCAAGGCGCTTGGAACGTTGCGCTTCGGCTACTGTGACCAAGTTGACCTGGAAACCATAGACGAAGGTTGCATATGCCGCCTTCAAGAAGCGCCGCATGGCAAAGTATGCATTGTCATGGCATTTTCCGTATACTTTGTAGTGGAACTGGAGAAACAGCTATGCCTGTTCCTTGTCAATGCAGTTGGCTACCGAAGCAATTAGGCTGCGCACCAACCCTTCAAACCTGCTTTACCACTGACTCCATGATTTGTGGGTAAGAACTAGAGACGTCATCCACCATTGGGCCCCGGTCGCAGATGCCGACAACGTTGTAGAAGAACTGCTCATCATATTCAGCGTTGCGACCACGTATCGCAAGCGCCGCTGCTAGCATCCTATTTTGTAATGCATCCGGAATTCCCTGTAGGTTAAACGGGGTATCAAACTCCAATCTAGCAACCTCGTATGCTGTTGCGAGTTCGTTTGACTCCACCTTCGGACTTCTGGCATCTCCGTCCTCTTCGACCGAGGGCGTGTTTCGGGGTCTTGGCGTTGATAGAATGCCCTATCCGGACATTCCTTCTTTTTAAAGACCATGTTGTCAACGCCGATATGGATTCTTTGCACACGATCAATGCAAATAGTTACAAAGCTGCAAGCACAACGCAAGCACGTAGATGGAGGAAGCACACCTGAAGCAGCCACAAAGCACAACCAAAGCACAAGCACAAAGCCACTGGTTATTCACACTGCAAGCTAAAATCAGAAGATGCCGATCCACGCACGGGAGAAATAAAACCAGTGCTTGCCAAGTGTTATAATAGTGACTCAGGGTTAGGTTCTCTGCTATTCAATGTAGGTGAAACTAATCATTAGCAATAATGTGATTGCTCTAGGTTGGGGATCATTGAATTCAAGTTTGGCAATGAGGAGTTAGAGCATCCCCAATAGTCCCGCGCTATGGGGACGCGTCAAACTAGACTGGCGGGCTCCCTGCGAAATGGCGGGACAGTTTTTTGCAATACCGCTCCAATCGTCCCACGGTATGGGCCACGGCATGGGCCCTTGGCGGATGAGGTGGCCTTGGGGGCAGGTGATGTGGCGTGGGGGCTCCTGCCCATGTGGCTGGCGGGCCCTTGAGCGGGGGCTCTCTTCGATATGAGGTCTTTTCAGCTCTGAGCTGCGACATGAGCTCCTGCGGCCTCTGAACAGGGAATGAGAGAGTTGGCTGCAGCTTGAGCTGAGTGGAGGCTGTG